>JAOPSE010000009.1:148675788-149275788 GCA_029449295.1 Zea luxurians | reverse complement strand
GGCATACCACCTAAGGCACCCACTGGCAAAAGCTGAGCCCGAGACTTGGACGTTTGACATGCCTTGGCATGGTTTTTGTCGCGAGGTGGGCAGAGTGACACACCCGATTTGGCGACCCAAGATCTCCCTCCCTAGGCCATATCTGCCATGGCGTCTCACAGATGAGTGATAGCCCTAGGTGTCAGGAAAAGACTCGCGCCGGATTTTTGCCAAGATTCGCACGTTTGCGACTTGGGTGAGCTGTGGAATAAGGGCAGAAGAAAAGCTCCACGTGTTCGACGCGCTCTGCCGCGCCAGAGCACGCCCGCGCCTGACCCCGCGCCGCGCCGAGCCGCGCCCGTGTCCCCTGTGTGCGCCCGTGCCTATAAAACCCACTTAGGCATCGGCCACGCTCCTCCGCGCACACTCAAACCTCACCAGAGCTTAACTCGCCGTCGTTTGCCCGAGCACGGCGTGTCCGCGGCCACCCGAGCCACTACCGTCGTGTACCGGCCAGCCCAGCCCTTCCCAGCCCCGTCCAACCCTCAGAGACGAGTGTGCATAGCTCAGTGAAGCTCCCCGAGCGAGGAATCGAAGCCTGCTTCACCGGAGAGGCCAGTCCACGGTCGCCGGAGTTCACAACCCCGCCGGAGTACGTGGACCGGGTAATCCACTCAACCATTTTCCGATTCCTTGTGCACACGGTCTCTACGTTACCTCGTGAAGCTCACCGTGCCCTTGGATTGAACCAGATCACCGTGGTTTGGCTGGTACACTCGCCGCCGACGAGAACCCCCGCCTACGCACGTGGACCGAGCGATTCCGGCCATCCCCGCCATCGAGCCGCACCTTGCTTTGACCGCCAGAGCCTCCCCGAGCCAACCCTGCCCTTCGCCGGACCTATCTCGCCGCCGGTAAGCCGCGCCACCCTTTTCTTTCCCGCGGGTACTGTTTACATTGGGGGAAGGACCGCAGGTGAGAGGAAGAGAAGGTCAGGGGGCTTTTTGAACTGTCAGCGACCCATGGGAATAGTGGCGCAGGGGTAGATTTGTGCGGGTTGATTTAGTTTAAACCCAGGGACCTCGGTGTAAACTACTTTTTTAGAAAACCTTATTAAAACTGATTTTAAATTTGAACAGAAACTTGGAAAATCCATAACTTCTGTTTAGTTCATCCAAATTTGGTCAAACCAATTTTGTCAGACTCTAAATAATGTGACCTACTTAATAAAAATATAAAAACCCCTATGTACTATAGAAAACTATAAGGTTCTGATTTAATTATAGTTTTGGCCAAAAGCTCAATAATAGAAAGAAAAATAGTTGTACTTTTTGACTAGGGTTAGAAAAATTTGGAGGAGTTTCTATCCACTCACTGACCTGTTTAAAAATGTTAAACCTCCCTGTCCACCCCATTAAATTAGTTTTTGCCATTCATTTTACAATATACTTAAGATTAAGAAAAATAGAAAAGATGATTTAAATAATGAACCAGAGGACACCCCTATTTTTGTTAGAGTACTTATTCTATGTAGTTTACTAGAAAAATCTATCATACCCTGGTGAAGTATAAAATAAGTAGGATCCCTTTTACTTTAAGAAAACAAGGAAAGCTTAGAAAAACCCTACAAAACTAACCCTAAAATGAAAACACCCCAACCCTTGGGATAACTAATGTTTTGTTATTATGAACATAAGAAAAATACAAAATCTGTTGTTTGATATTTTTCAAATGACAAGTTAGTTATAAGCACCTTTTTGGCATAAAACTTTAGAAACTCACAACTAAATAACCACCAATTAACTTTTTGTGATTTTTGGCACAGAGGTTTATTATTACTGTTAGATACCAACAAAAATAACCCTTAGGAAGGAACTCACCTCTAATGAAGAGATGTAGTGCAAAGTGGCCCATTTGACCCAACTTTGTCATTTTTGTCTAAAGCACAGCCTTTTTATTTTAAGCCCCAAATTCCTAGAACAGGCTATTATGACCAATGGCAACCCACTGTAATTTTTACAAGATTTTTGAAAATTTGGAAATCACTGTTGTAGTTCAAACCCACACTAAAATTCATAAATAGAAAATAAAGGAGGGGAAAATGAATGATGGAAATTAGTGTAACCCTAAAACCCTTTGTAAATTGTCCACTAAAATATATAAGGTAAACACAAATCTACTATGCTTATCCTTAGCAAAACCTAAACCTGGAGTGATAAACATAAACCACTAAAAGCCACGTATAACCAAGAAACCCTGAGTTACCAACTAACTTAGTTTTTCTTCCATTAGCCTAATGTTATTCAATCCTGCATAATCATGACCTACATATTCATTGCATTCCGATAGATTGCAACCTCGCTGACGGAGAGTACGTCCTCGTGCCGGAGCAAGGAGCTGCTCAGGAGGTAGCCCCAGATCCAGCACCCGAGTCTGCACCAGAGGATCTGCCTGCCACAGCCTTGGAAGGCAAGCCCCGGTTTTATGCATAACCTGTTATTTATGCTATTTTACTATACTTAATGATTGTAGGATTGATTGTGCACTTAGGTGTAGGAGTTGTTTGAAACCCTAGTTGCATGATCTCAGGAATCCTTTTGAGATGGATACTAGTATGCTAAGTCGAGTAGCTGCTTATTTAATTAGGATCTCAATAGAAGTCGAGTGATTTTTCTAGCACTCGCGTGAGGTCAGGAATTGGTTGTATCCACTTTCTTATCATATTGATGTTGGTTGTGGGCAACAATCCATGGGGATTGGTTGTCTACGGGATAAAATTTGAATAAGGATTAAGGTGTGGTATCGTGAGTCAAGCGTTTGAACGTACTAAGCACATGCCGAGAAATATGGTAAATCGGTAAGCCTAGTACCTGATTGAACCTGGCAGTGGACTTTACCCCTCACGTGACCTGAGACGTAGTCTCCCATTCCGGTTATGGTGGGTACAAGTGTGGTCACTGCACGACGGCAGTCGGGGTCAGTGAGGCATTGTATGCCAAGGCAGTGAGCCCTGATCTGCTGACGGGGAATCGATGGGGACGGTTGATGTGTGTGGGGATGGAGTGCACCTACATGTCATGTGTTTAGGTTTACCTTGCAAGGTTTAAAAAACTCGATTCGAATCGTCTGCTTCTCGCAGCTAATGAGACTGCTTGATCCATGCTGCTACATTGAGTAATAAGTGGAATTGTGCTGAGATGATACAAGATGTTGATTGCTAAAAATGTTTGCTACTATGTATGAGTAGATAGTACACAATTAGCCTTAAGAGAGTCACACTTAAATTTGACAAAGTTAAAACTTGATTTAGAAACTCAGCTAGTGCTTTTGGCAAACCAAACCCCACAGCCAAACAGCTGCATGTCTAGAGGTAGAGGAGTAGACTCCTCACACCGGGTAAGTCTAGATGAGTATTAGTATACTCAGCCTTGCTTGTGGCATAATTTTACAGGTTCTCTGGAGGACATGGTTGCTGGAGTGACTTGGCCATCCATCTTGCCACCGGGTTGGACTGTCGAGTGGGACCCCGCCTCGACTGAGGAGGAGCATGAGGAGTGATGGGACAGGCTTCCCCATCTCTCTGTTTATTTTCCGTTAGTTTTATTCCGCTGCACTTCGAACAATGATGGTCACTTTTGCGAAACTCCGATGATGATGATGTAATAATTTTAACACTCTTACATGCATGGCTTTATGCTTTATTGTATTTGCTCTGTGACTCACCATCGAGTGAGATTGTGGTACTTGATCCTGTCAGTGGCCGTGTCGGACTAGATCCGAGGGATTGACGGTTATTCCCATTTAAGTGTGGTCTAGCCTCTAAGGCGGGGCTTAGGCACTTAAGTTGGAATAATTCAGGCAGTTCCGCCACACTTAAGGATCCACTCATAGTAAGCTTTTCTGCAAAAGAGTCTTTGAATCTTGATAAGCTTTACCTTGATTCCCAAAAGCCAGCATATCCTTGATAGTCTTTTTCCTTAGACGGGTAAGACTTGCAAAAGTACACTTCGTACTTAGGGTTTTCGAACCCATGTTGTTGCAGGTACTAGATTTGTGCTGCTGTGGATGGTGTTAAGCGCCGGTGGGCACGGCCTTCTTATACGTTAAAGTAGCTCTTCTATACTTCTTATTCAGGATTGTCATTGAGCTAGCATATATTTCAAATTTATAAATAATTTAAAACATTTCAAAGTTTATTTCTTTGAATCACTTTTGTAATCACTCCGATAAACATAAAGTAAATTTGTTGCAACTTGTACTTTTGTAATAAAGAAATTCCGCTGCAAAATGTTGGTGTGTGATTTGTGTTTACTTAATCTTGCGATCTTGGTTGTAAGTGGTTTATCAGGGGTCCTTGGGACACTCGAACGGATCCTGTTAGGTTATCTGGTGCACATGCATAGCCGTGTAAGGTCTTTGAGACAAGGACAGGTGCATGTGGGCCCAATAACATGGGAGGTTCTGCCACAACCAGGAGGAGTAGTGGGCTAGGCCTTGCCCTATTCCTCCGTATCGTCGTTATCGATTATCCACTGCATTTTATTTATGAGCTTGTTATCTTTCACTAAAACTCCGACTTATGTAATAACTCCAGTAATTTAATTTGCGGTTTCATGTTTATTGTATTCTGTCTGAGACTCACCATCGTGTGAGCTAATGGTACTTGATCCTTGGTAAGTGGCTTTATCAGACTAGATCTGAGGGACTAACGAGTTATTCCAATTTAAGTGCATTGCTGCCTCCAAGGCTTGACTTGGGCACTTAAGCTGGAATAATTCGGGTGGTTCCACCACACATGGGGTAACAGAACGTCTGATCAACATAGTGTAGGCAGAGCTACGGTGGTCGTAAGCCGACAATTTTTTGCAGCAGATGGGGTCGTTGCAGTCCTTGATGCGGTGGTCAATGGTGAGGCAGCGAAAGTAGTGATCTAGGGAGGTGATGGGTTTTGGAGGTGAGTGAGGGTGGGAGGAAGGGAACGGGCTTCAGATAAGAGCTATTGTTGGTTCGATGGGGTGTGGGGAGGAGACAAGGGGTGTGACAGGGTTAATGGCGGCCGACGAGCTCCTATAGGGTGTGAAATGGTGTCGGTGTGGACAAAACGTCCAATTGAACTAGAGTGGACACCTGAGTCAAGTTTGGGAGAGAAGAGAGTAAAGACTTCTGACCTAAATCCTCCATAGTGACAAAGCCTAAGGGGCAAGAAGATCTTAGGTGGTCGCTTGAGCTAGATTGCTGGTTGTCAGCCATGTACGGGAGGGACAGTTGGCACGAGAGGACATTAAAGTTGGGAAATGACCGAAGCAGGGAGCTCGAGGACATTTGGTAATTCAAATTGCAATTGTTCCCGCTACTGTTGAGGTGGTCCAAGGCGGCAGCATAGTGTTGTCCATGACAGAGAACAGTGAGGGGAAGGCGATGAGCACATATATTATTCCAAGTATCATAACCCCTGTGTTGTGCCATCTACTCACCCATGTTTTTCTTTTGATGCAGGGCGGAGGCCAGGAGAACATATGGCTAATGGATTTCGGTTGTTCGCGCCACGTGATCGGAAGCAAAAAAAATGGTTCTCCAGTCTCGACCCCATGATTGATAAGGAATAGATCGCATTTGGGGATAAGTCCAGAGGTAAGGTAATCTCTCGTGGCTCCGTTCAAGTGAATGAGAGTTGTTGGGGGCCTTCGTCTCCCGAAGGTCCTCAAAAACATGATTTAACAATGTTTCTGGAGTATAATGCATGAACAAGTACCTTCGAACTTGGATCAGAATCACAATGTGAGAAAGCACAAAGAATACGAAGGTTGGCGCAGAGCCGAAGCTGTGCGCAGGGGACCTTCGGCATGATAGTAGAAAGCGGAACCGACTTAAAAGGGAAAAGGCTATTTAGACCTCGGTGGAATACTATAAAGTCATTAGCAAATGTAAAGGGCATGAGTGTAATTTTACATGGGCTGCGTCCCGTGCCTATAAATAGATTAACAGTGTTCCCGTAATGTTCACGCTGACTTGGCATTTGCTTTTGCGTCACGCTTGTACCCTTACCTTCTTTCAAGCTGATGGTACATTTGTAACTTGATATCATTTCTATTTTTATATGATAATAAAATAGAAATGAGTTGATAATGATATGTAATTATTCATGTGCCTTTTACATTTCATATGATTCTCTTTTCATAATCATATGCTGCACTGATGAAGGTATGTCCTTCACAACCTTCGTCCGAAGACCATTATATCCTAAGGGAAATAATGCCTCGAAGGACGAAGATCATTAACATTTAACATTTTTTGTGTTGCCTTGTTCTTAACTCATAGCATTTGAGAACAAGTCCCAAACATTAGCGCCCACCTCCGGTGAATCCTTTTTGACCTTCGGCAAGCATTGACCTTCGTCATGCCACCGAAGAAAGCTTCAGCGACAGGGTCTCCCGCTCTGCAACCGCTGGACCCGAACCAGGAGACCCTTTCTCTTCGAGAGGCCTGAAGCCAGAAGAGGAAGGCTACTAGTCCAACACCCCAGGAGGATGAGTTGGACCAAGAGATCAGAAACATGGAGATGCTTCATCAACAAGTAGAAAGGAAGAAGGAGAAGATGGCTCGACTAGCCTACCTTCAAAGGCAGATTGACGAAGCCATTGAAGAAGTACGCCATCTTGCTCAAGATGAACAAGAACGAAGGCCCCAACACAGGGAGCTCCATCAAGAAGGCTTGTTCGATGATGATGGATGGTATGATGATTTTAATCATGGTACCTTTACTTTTGACGATGCTTCTCCCCTAGTAGCAGAACTTTAGGCTATCCCATGGCCCCCATCATATAAGCCACCTCAGCTTCTGATGTATGATGGGCATTCAGACCCGAAGTAGTTTTTGATGAGTTATGAAGCAACTATATCTTCATACGGAGGCAATGCAGCTGTCATGGCCAAGTCCTTCGTTATGACAGTTAAGAATGTGGCTCAAATGTGGTATTCTTCTCTTCGGCCAGGGACTATCACTTCATGGCAGAAGCTCAAGGACATGCTGGTGACAAGTTTCTAGGGCTTTCAGACGAAGGCAGTCACAGCTCAGGCTCTGTTCCAATGCACGCAGGATCATGAGGAGTATCTCCAGGCATACGTCCGAAGGTTCTTGCGTCTGAGAGCACAAGCGCCTACAGTGCCCAATGAAATTGTCATTGAGGCCATGATCAAGGGGCTTCGTCCAGGACCTACTGCACAGTATTTTGCTAGAAAGCCTCCACATACTTTGGAGAAGCTGCTTCAAAAGATGGATGAATACATCCACGCTGACAATGACTTTCGTCAAAGAAGGGAGGAAGCCTACAGGTTCTCTGAGATGACCAAGGTCTTCGGAGGGAGAATCCACCCAAGGCACGTGAGATCAATCCACTCCACCCAGAATGATGACAGAGGAAGTCAGCAACAGAGGCCACAATATTCATCGCAAGCTTCGGGGCAGCAACAAAGCTATCTTCGACCGCCAGCTCCAAGAGGCAGAGGCGCTAGGGGCTTCGGAGGATGGTTTGGGGATCAACCTAGGAAAATTTATTGCCTATTCTGTGGTGAGGATAAGGGAATACTACAAGGATGTGCCATGTCACCATTTAGAAACAGAAGGAAATAGCAGAAGCTGTAGCTCAGCAGAACCAGCCGAAGTAGGTCATGCATACTGCTTCATATCACTCACCCTACATACCAGAGTATGTGGGTAACCATCTTGCAGCGTCTGTTGCTTCGGCTAGTCAGCCACAGGCATCCTGGCCACAGCCTCCACCTCCGCCGCCACTACAACCTGCATATTCACGCAGCCAACAGCCAGAAGGGAGTCAACAGACCCATCAGCAGAGAGACTTCAGGGAGGAGTCCGAAGCTCGCACAGTAAACAGTATTGTGCCAGAGTCGAAGCATATTTACTAAGAGATATCCTACCCCTGAATCAGTTTTTATATTCATTGTCATTTTCTTTCTTACTAATGAACAATTATTGAAAACCTAGTTTTCTTGTCGTTTTCAATTCCTTGTAATAGCTTCGTTTTTGCCATAGTGAAAATATATCTTCTCCACAGACTCACGGAATCCAAAAAGTCGTCGAAGCACAAAAAGTAGTTCCTAAGAGAATGCGCGGCTAAAATTTACATCACAAGTATCTCCGAAGCTACAAAAAGTCGTTCTACGGAACACAGCGTAAGTTTGCCGAAGCTACAAAAAGTCGTTCCCAAGGGAGCGCAGTGTAAGTTTTCTGCTCAAAAGTCGTTCCAAAGGGAATGCAGAGCCAAATACCGCCGAAATATAAGGCGAAGCGCGAAACGTCAACGCGAATATCGCGGAAATAGAAGGCGAAGAAGTTCAAAAGACGTTCCTAAGGGAATGCAGAACTTACAGCGAAAAGTCAGCGCTGATACACCAAAAAATAAGCGGTGAAGCCAAAAAATAAACGGCAAAGAGATTGTGTATTCCGAAATGGGGATGTGAGTGAGTGTCTTCGGCACAAAGCATCATTTTGCATAGCATAACATCATCACATTATTTCGCATAACATAACATCATACATCATATTGCATCAATGGCACAAGAAGGGGATACAATGTTGACCTTCGGAGAATGCTTCGAAAAAGTAAAATTGTGCTAAGGCACTAAATAAGTTTTGAAGAAATAAAGCTTTATCAGCTCTGATGTGGAGGAAAGTCTATTGTTGACGAAGTATCAGTGTGTCGGTGACGCTTGGAGCATTTTTTATGAAGCACTCTGATATGGAGGATTTTTCACGAAGCATAAAAACTTCTCTTTACGAAGCATGAAAAGAAGGGAAGGTGTTTTTTCGCCGAAAGCTCAAAAACGGCATGTACATAAAAGTTTCATGCATCGCAAAGAAATGAGTTACAAAGCCATTTATACATTACAAACCCATGAGTACCAAATATTACAAGCATTGTTCAGCAAATGATACATTAATATTCTAGCAATATTTTTATAATATCTATTCTTCTTCTTTCAAAACTTTGTTTGTAGCTTCGGTCAGCAGTGGAGTAACGACTTCGTCCATAATGGTTTCAGCCATGCTAATAATTTCTGCTGATTCCTTTGCCTCTGGGTCAACCAATGACTCGAAGGGCTCTGGGGAGGCGATAGTTCAGCTGCGGTAAAAAAACGCAAATCAGTTCGAAGTCACAAAAAAACAATAAAGTTAAAATCTATTAAGCAATACCTATCCGCCTTTCGAGTTCCGCAGCTTTTTCAGCTGCCTTCGTTGCTTCCCTAGCATCATTAGTATCTTTTTCACTCTTCTTTATTATTTCGTGGGCCATCCCTCGGCCGCCATTTTCCTAGATGTCAGTAAAAAATTTTCCGCCTACTAAGCTTGCTTTGGCCGAGGGGTCCTTCGTATCGTCAACCGATAAAACAGCTTCGGCTTGGGCCAAAGCTTTCACATGATCGCAACCTGACTTCTCCAAAATAGATGCAATTCCCCTCGCACCTGAGAAGGCGCAGACGTCCCCACGATCACTCAATATCTCCTCAAAGGCTTCAGCCTCGCTGCTGATCCATTCAATTGGGCCTTCAGGATCGTCCCATACGAAGTTGTCTTCACTTGAATATGCGCCAATATTGGCGAAGCTAATTTTTATCCTTTTCACACATTTTACAGATTTTTCATAACATCTTTCTTTTGAGGAGCGAAGTTCTACAACTGTTTTTTCCCAATAATTTTTCCAGTAATCACTGGCATCTCGTTCAGCTTCGGCAATAGCGCATTTTAATTTTGCTTCAGCCAGTTGTTTCCGAAGGTCTTCGATTTCGCATTTCTGGGCCTCAGCTTGGGCTTTGGAAGTAGCTTCGTCTTCTTTTATTTTGTTCACCAATGAGTTTAATATTTTATCTTTTTCAAGACCTTCGTTCCTTAGTTCAATTACTTTGGAACGAAGGTTGTTCAGAGCTATAGTGCATCCTTCATCTTCAGCACTTTTCTACGCCCTGAGGGCATTGCTAAGAATCAGGCCCTGCAAAAAGAAGTGCGACATTAAGTATAAGCAAATAAAAAAATCGTCTTTAAGTACAAAAAATTCATTCTCACACCTTTAAACTATTATATGCTAAGCTATCGGCCAATTCATCTTTCGATAGTACCGAAAGCCCGTCTTCTAGTGTCGGGAATCTGAAGCTTCTGCTCATCTCCCAGCAGACAGAAATCTCCTTGCTGTCTGGGAGACAATACAAGAAATCTTCTTCCCCGCTGCCGTTGAATACCAATGCCCCCTTTGGATATTTCGGTTTCTGGGCATAGTATTGAGCTTCTCGCTTTTCTTCTTTAGAAAGATTTTTTTCCCGAAGCATGACGGATAATATACTCAGTGTTCTCTTTCAAAGCTTCGGGAGTAGGAGCAGCAGATTTTTCAGGCAAAATTTGTTCTATGGCTTCTTCCTCCGCTGCCTTTTCTCCAATTTCCGAGGATTTTTCTTTGATGGGCTCTGAAGGCCCAGTTTCAGCATCGCCCCAACTCATTGTAGCTTCAGTTCCGGTCAGCTTTGTCTTGGTTTCAACTTGTGCTTTCGGAGCCTTGGCAATTTTTCCTAGAGTAGAACCTGAAGTTTTTATCGTCTCCAACACATCTAACACACTAGCCATCATTTTTCTCTTTGGGGTTGCTGCCAGATCTTTTTGTATCTTTGGCGCCTCCACTCCTACCGAAGGGCTTAGAATTTCTAATGCTTTTGTCTCTTTGGGTCTTGATTCTTCAATTTTACGAGCCTTCGGCTTTGCAGCCGGCTCTTCAATTCTCTGTGTAAGGGCAGGTCCTTCGGCTTCAGTAGTCGAATAGGTCTCACCGCCAAAGTCAGGCACTATGGCCAGTTCAATATAGCGCGGATGGTGAGTAAGAACCTTCACCTTTTTCCTCTTCGGCGCGGGCTCGCTTGGAGCAGCTGAAGCAGCATCCTTCCCAGAAGTTGCACTCTTTCTCTTCTGCCCCTGTGGCGGGTAGCGGTAGTCAGGATACATAAATCCAATAGCATCGAAAACTCTATTTAGCCTCTCCTTTTTTTGGCTCCCGAAGGCCGCAGATAGTGTGTTATCTTCGGACTTGGAGTAGGCTCCAAGTAGTTCATCACTAGTGTTTTCAACACATTTCAGCAAGTCATCGTCTGGTTCGATAAATTGGTCTCTAAACCTGAAGGTATATTTTAATCGAACCAAACCACCTTCGTTAGGGTTGCTGATGGTCTCTTCTGGCATCTCCTAGTTGTCAACCAAAGGCCATATCCTGTAGGCCACATGTTTTTGGACTAAATCCCTTGTCCCGATGAAAGAGCAAACTATGCCGAAGGCCCTTCGGCATCCTTCAACTAAATGGGGCGCATGATGATCTCTGTAATATCTTCCCTCGCCTTTAAATCATTTTTCACATAGAACCATTCTTTCATCCAGTCCCCAGGCCATCTCTTCCGAAAGGTTGGCACTGGGCAGCTTGAGCCTGAACGAGCAACGAAGCTGGAGCAACCAAAATTGTTATGATACTGTTCCTTACCCAGGGCTTTGTCTCATATAAAAGTTCATGCATGCTGCAGAAACATTTTGCACTTGGCTCCAAACCTTGACTACTCATAGCCCAGACAAAGATCCCCATTCTGATAATTGCTTCGGGGGTAATCTGGTGAAGGAAAATCTCACATATCTTTAGAACTTCAACCACAAATCTTGCTTAAGGGGAACCGAAGCCCAGCCTTGAAGAAGCTTCGATAGATTACGACTTCACTCTCTTCAGGAACAGGAACAGTCCTGTCTCCATTGTCAGCCCACACAATAGATATGTCTCAAAAATACCTTCCTCTCATGTTATCAAGATGACTTTGTTTGATAGTCGATTTCCCGAAAACTGCGTGACTTGGTCGCCAGGGCCGATCTTCGGAGTCATCGCCCCCACTTTCCGCGTCATAACTATCGCTATCATCGGTATCTTCAGATAAGCCTTCTAGAATTTCTTTTGTAATCTTTTCTATATTTGTCTTCACGATTGACTCAACGAATCCAGCAGTCTTTTCCTCAAGAAGCTTCTCTTCGGTTAGCTTCGTTTCAGCAATTGTCTTCTTTTCATGAGACATCTTATCTTCGGAACTAACGAAAATATGTCCTTAAATCCGAAGCTTAGAAAATTTAAGAAACTAAGCAACTGTTGGAAAGCAAGAGTTAAGAAATCAAGCAAAGCAAAGAAAGCGTACCAAATGTGCTCGGGGTGAGTTCTTATTTATACGCCCAGCGCACTTCAAGTTGGAGGGCCTCGCCTGTCATTGACTGTTGCTATTCTAGCAAAGGAAAGGTGTTTTTTGGACCTTCGGCTTAGGGCCTTCGTCCATATCACAATCTGAATTCATTATTCTAACAAACTAACTTTGCGAGGGGCTACTGTTGGGGGCCTTCATCTCCCGAAGGTCCTCAAAAACATGATTTAACAATGTTTCTGGAGTATAATGCATGAACAGGTACCTTCGGACTCGGATCGAAATCACAATGTGAAGAAGCACAAAGAATATGAAGGTTGGCGTAGAGCCGAAGCTGTGCGCAGGGGACCTTCGACATGATAGTAGAAAGCGGAACTGACTTAAAAGGAAAAAGGCTATTTAGACCTCGGTGGAATACTATAAAGTCATTAGCAAATGTAAAGGGCATGAGTGTAATTTTACATGGGCTGCGTCCCGTGCCTATAAATAGATGAACAGTGTTCCCGTACTGTTCACGCTGACTTGGCATTTGCTTTTGTGTCACGCTTGTACCCTTACCTTCTTTCAAGCTGAAGGTACATTTGTAACTTGATATCATTTCTATTTTTATATGATAATAAAATAGAAATGAGTTGATAATGATATGTATTTATTCATGTGCCTTTTACATTTCATATGATTCTCTTTTCATAATCATATGCTGCACTGATGAAGGTATGTCCTTCACAACCTTCGTCCAAAGACCATTATATCCTAAGGGAAATAATGCCTCGAAGGACGAAGGTCATTAACGTTTAACATTTTTTGTGTTGCCTTGTTCTTAACTCATAGCATTTGAGAACAAGTCACCAACAAGAGTTTTGTTCTCAAGGATGTGGCTTTGGTTTTGAATTTGCATTTCAATTTGCTTTCTGTTTTGCAGCACCATGAGGATGACTATGAAGTGCTCTTTAAAAATGGTTTGTCTCAGGTATTGGATGCCCGGGGGTCTTGTTTGTCAGATTTCACCTTTTGGTCGAGTTTTGAGTGCTGATTTTCACATTCTTCTGGCAATTCTCGACGTTTGCTGGCAGGATCCTTTTCTTTGGTTGGAACTGGCGTAGGAGACTAGGACACTTGAGCTTTGATCTTTTGTGTAGACTAAGCTCAACGGGCCTGATCCATAGGATCCCTAAGTTGAGATTTGAGATGGATCTTGTCTATCACCCTTGTCATCATGGCAAGATGGTTGTTGCTTCTCATTCCTTGGTCACCAAGGTGTTGACCTCATAGCTCAGCGAAATGCTCGTCAGGTGCTCGGGATATTGCCCGAGTTGGATTCGTCACCGTTTTGATGAATCTCCACTCGTCTTTGGTATTGCGTAGGCTTAGATTCCCTTGCAGTCCATTTTGATTTAATTTGAGCATGTTCCGTTAGTTGTCAATTATCCTCTTAATTTAAAATATCTTGCCATCGTGCAATAAACCACTCAATGGAAGTAATAAAATAAATAATTTGTACTCTGGTTTTGGAATATTAGGAAGTCCGTGGAATACACTTTATGTTGACTAGAGCCATATTTAACGTATAGCTCCATTTTCTCATGCTTAGTACCTAAAACCCATAATCATTGTCATGCTCATAGTTGCTGAGTCTAGTTGGTTATGATGTTATCTAGACTTGGAGTAACTTACCTCACCCGTTTGATTTAATATGAAGTATGTTTTGTAGGTTGGTTAGTTAAGTCTAGTTAAAATATATTTTCTTTAATAAAGTAAATATTTAGAAACTTAAAAAAGGATAAGTAGTTTAATTTGGTTTTGTAATGTTGTTTGATAATACCCAACCCGCTAGATCGAATAATGTGATGTCCTATTCAGTTAGTATGGAATTTAAGTTAATCTAGAAACGCGGTTCAAAAGGTTAGTCAAATTATTTCTACTTTTTTTGTTGTTCTAAGTTATGGGTGTCTGGTAACGGTGAGTCGAGGTTTAATTAATCTTTTGGTGTTGTGCTCTAGCTAATAAAGGAATAGATCTTATTTAGAATTTAATACTTCTTGATATTTGAGTTAGAACCAGATAAGCCAGAGAAGCGAGATTATAGTGCCTAGTCATTTATCGACATAGAGAGGTTACTCATGAGTGTTGTAATGCCTCGCCATTAAGTGTTTTATTTCTTTTTTGTATAGCATCATATTATCTCGCGCCATTCCTCTGAATGTTCATACATGCGCATTATGCATATCATTTAGGTACGCTAGATGATTATGCGAAATGGAAGGCATGAATCAGAACGGACCACATGATGATATCTGTGACGGAACCTCCCACGTCATTAGGCCCACCTACAATTGTCCTTGTCCAGCGGACCTCGGACAACCGTGTAGATGCACCTGATCACTCGACAAGTTCAGTATCTGTATTCTTTACCTTTCCCAAGAGCATTTCACCCGTCACGCAGATATTACAACACATCGGAGGAACGAATAAGCGGAAGCAATTATGGTAACTTAATTTACATTAAAATATAGACAGAGTGATATTATTACAGACCAGTAATATAGGAGTGTAGAAGTAATATAATTACAAACCCGGGAGGCAATAACCCCTCCCGCTTAGCAGTAAAGTGTTTTTAAAAGGAGGACAACATCCTCCCGAGGCTTCACTCTTGGGATTCTTCTTTCGGCACCACCTTAGAACAAAAGCAACACAAGTTTGCTGCTTCCTCACCTACAACAACATGGGTTCAAGAACCCTGAGTATGAAGTGTACTTCCGCAAGTCTTACCCGTCAAAATAAAAGACTCTCAAGGATATGCTGGCTTGAGGGAGTCGAGGTAAGGCTTAATCAAGAATCAAGACTTTGTTTGCAAAAATGCTTACCAATAGTGGATCCTTAAAATTCCAGTTTTATTAGCAAGTTAAGTCATTACCTGATTCTAGAGTTCTTTCTATCCTAATTCAAGCACTTGGCCTATACTAGCCATTTCCTTATTAACCCTTCGTGTTCACTGGAATGCTACGTGTAGGTTAGTGATTAAGTCTTCAAGTCCAAGAAGTAATGGTGATCCGAATCGATTAATACTCAGCTGAGGATCTCCAAACACATGTCATATGTAGCACTTAACCCTTGCATATGTCAACTCGCCACCAGGGTTCTTAAGACTAGATCAGGTTCACGCCAACCAAGAGCACAGATACACCACCGTCTAGCCTCTTGCCATAGAGGGTACACGCTACTCTCGCCATCTCTCCACTCCCATTGCGTGTTATCTTATTCTGGTATTTGTCTGCCCGAGGCAAAGCTTACCCATGATCAGGCATGTGACCAGTTAAAAGGTCCTCGATCATCAGGCCTACATCGACAAGGTCCTTAATTGACTTAGACGGAGACACTACACCGAGACTCTCTTCTTGTGCAAGTCACTCGTCCGGTCTCAGCTTCATCATTTCCACCTAAAGTTTGGTACCTGACAGAGGTACATCTTTTCTGATGTTGAACCCATCACGGCCATGATGGATCCACCATCCTGTTTTATTTTTGAAAACATCCCATCCCACTTGAAGCATCATCTTTTATCAAAACAAAACATTTTGTTTTTCTAGAGCAAGACTAAGCATAAGAAAAACATTTTTATAAAATAGGTGTTCAAGGAAAGGTAAACAATCTTCCAAGGAAGGTAATGCAGCAATTGTTTAGCACACAACTCCTACCACCTAATGCATCAAGCAAGTGAAAAAGATTTTAAATTAGCAAGGAGGTGGCAAATGCACCGGGGCTTGCCTTGTGTTATAGGAGAGTCGGGCTCTGCTCCACAAATATCAAAATAAAAGCAAATCCCGGCAGGTGGGTCTTCAGGTGGTGGTGTAGCTGATCTTCAACCTCTACTTCTTCTTCGTTTTCTATATATTAATCATATATAACCATGAATGCTCATGTAATCCTTATGAAAATTCAGTAATAGAAAAGGTTTATCAAATTGTATCTTGAATACAATTTTTCTTCATGGTACTCCAGGAAACTAGAGTTTTTGGAGTCAGTATCTTATTTCATAGGGCAGGTACTACATAGAAGATTAGGGTTTTGGGGTTTAGGTATCAAACATTGTCCAAATCAAGTCAAACTTCACCCAAGGTTTCTAAATATCATTTAATGCTTATCCAAAAAGTTGGGTGATTTTTAGAGTTACTAAATAATTTCTAAAATTCTAGGAGTATAGGTTTTAGCTATTTTAAATACTTCATAATTCCTGGTTTGGACTAAAAATCTTAAAACTATTTTTATTAAATACTATAGAAATTTAGAAGTCCAACAAAATTGATCTTGTATTTTTAGCATTTTTCTACAATTTTCTAGAAATTCTCTAATCCTGGCATAAAAAGAAAAAGGGAAAGGGTCAACAGTATTGAGCTCATTTCAGCCCAAGCCGGCCTGCAGAAGGGAGAATTGTCAATTTTGCGCAGAATACCTTGGCAATTTGAATAACATGAAAAGGGGTCACGACACTATTCCTCCGTTTCACTGACAGCTACAAAACCCCCCTGGATTTCTATTTCTTCACAACGTCAGGTCCACGACGCAGCACGGCGGCAGACCGAGCTCCGGCGAACCTATACCGGCCAAGACACGTAATGGTCGGTGCTCTAACTTGGCCGATACCTAATTCAACATCTAACAAACGTTTCCCCTCGATCAATTGCACGGTTCGAGCTCCCAACCTCTTTGCTCACGGTGATCGCACGATCAACGGATAACACGAAGTGTTCCCGACGATCCAATGGGTTCTAGCCTAATCGGTTGGGTCGACAAGCATCAGGGGCACATAAGGGTACTGAAACAAGAGAGCAGAGGACACGATCGGACCTGAAGCGCACTGGCCACGATGAGGTCACACCGCACGGTGCTCTGGACCGATTTGCGGGAAGTTTCAAATTGGCGAGCTCTGGTGGATGATTTGAGGCACGAGTTGATGGATTGGGTGCTTGACTACCTAGCGAAGCCGATGGCACACTCAATTTATAGGCTCCGGTGGCAGTGGCCTGTGAATTTGCGATAGCGTGGTGGCGGCCGGAGAGAGGGGAGAGCACTGTCGCAAGAGATTGTTGGCTTTCACCATGGCGAGCTCACCGGTGATCACCGGATATATGTAATACGAGCTACTCCGACGTGGTAAGACACCAAGCCACGTGTCTCATGGCCGATAGGGGGCTAGCTCAAGTGAGTTCATCCATATTGGCCGTGAGTCAGGCGGACACGGCGGCCGGAGTGAAACAGTGGCTCAAGTTCATCCACAAGGCGATAATTACTACCCCGAGCAACTATCAGTACTCCGTTGAGCACGAATCACATCGCCGGCGTCAATCGCGGCGTAGGATCACCGGCGGCGATATTCAGTGGATTGGGGATATTTCCAGTGCACTGTGCCATGGGAATTTCTGTTTGAAGCGCCTGAGAGAGCAAAAGAAAGCACCGAGATCTGTAATTTTTATGTGAGCACTTGCTAATCATCATGTAACAAATTTGTAGCTCCATAAACCAGCTAGAAATCTGCTATAGGGACCTGGCTCATTTTCTCATTCCCTTGTGCAAGAATTGAGTCCCAAGTCGATCAAATCTCACTGTCACTAAAAATTCACGCTACAAGGTGACTGACAGCAGTACTTTTGGTTCTTTTAACTCTAATTTTTATTCAGCATCAATGCTTAGTCACTTATTCAAATTTGTTCTCCTTTCATAGCTCTACATGTTTGATGTGTTGACCCTAGGCAAATTCCTTGTAATTTTAGAAATACAGGGCTCCAAAGTCAGCCCAATTCATAGGTTTTGGACTTAGGCATATGAGAGGTATAGTGTGGCGTTTTGCAAATAAGCCCAAATCTCAAGGTTTGATTTGCAAATCCTCAAATGTGTGAACCATATGATTTGAGGTGCCCAAATACCTTTATTTTTGCACTTTGGTCCAAAAGTGTACAAAATTTACACATAGCCCGCTAAGGTTTCAATTCAAGGTTTTCGAGGGGTCTTTTAGGGTTTTTAACACTTTAGGGTTTTAGTACTACCCAAGTCCATTAAGTATGATATCTTATGATCATTTCTAATGGTTTTTGAAGTTTTCTCATGCTTGGGCTTCATTGTCACTCCTAAGCCTAGTTTAGGGTTAAGTACCCTACCCTAGGGTTTCACACATAACAAGTCACATCAATACACTTGTTTGAAATTTTTTCCTAGTGAATGCACTCTAAGTGTAACAAACACATGATATGCTAATGCTCATGATGTTATGCTCAAGTTTTAGTGACAGTAACACCAGGGGTGTTACATCCTTCCCCCCATAAAAGAATCTCATCCCGAGATTTGAAGTCCTAGGGCAAGTAGTGGAAAAGGAAACACGTCATATTTTTATTTCCTTGCTTCTTCTACAAGGCAGGGGGTGGTATGGGGTCTACTCCTCTTTTACAACAATTGTACATATCTCACAGATTACATGAAGCTAAAAAGCCTGGGAAATTCTTTTCTAAAAAGTCTTGAGTTTCCCATGTAGCTTCATCTTCTGTATGTTGGTTCCATTGTATCTTATAGAATTTCAGAACTTTTCTTAAGGTGACCCTGTCCTTTTGATCCAGGATTCGGATAGGATGTTTTGAATAAGTTAAGTCTGGTTCTAAGGTAACATCCATCACTTTAATGGTTCGATCTGGAACCCGAAGACACTTCTTCAATTGGGACACATGGAACACATTATGCACTGCAGACAATGTTTCAGGTAATTGGAGTCGGCACGCCACTGGTCCACATTGTTCAAGAATGAGGAATGGACCAATGTATCGAGGTGCAAGCTTTCTTTTACACCGAAATGAGTTACGCCCTTCATTGGTGATACTTTCAGATACACATGATCTCCAATTTGAATGTACAAGGGTTTGCGTCGTTTGTCTGCATAACTCTTTTGTCGGGCTTGTGCTTCTTTCAAATTATGTATAATTCGTTGAACTTTTTCTTCCATTTCTTTAACCATATCAGGCCTGAAAAACCATCTTTCTCCTGGTTTAGACCAATTCAATGGAGTACGACACCATCATCCATATACACGCCATATCTTGATGCTTTCTTGATAACTATTGTTGTATGAGAATTTTGCCAATGGTAAACATTCATCCCATTTATGTGGGAATTCCAGAACACATGCTCGTAACATGTCTTCAAGTATTTGGTTTACTCTCTCAGTCTGCCCGCTTGTTTGGGGATGATAGGCCGAACTGTGAAGCAACTTAGTACCCAAAGATTTGTGGAGTTCTTCCTAGAATTTGGATACAAATTGCGGCCCGCTGTTGGGGGTCTGCTTCATCGCCGAAGGTCCCATAAGAATAAACATCTTCCAAAGATCAACACAGAAGCAAAGCCGAAGCTACCAATCAGGGGGCTTCGTAGCGTACTTCCAGATGCACCAACTTGAAGATGAAATGACCAATTAGCCCATGATAACTTGTATCATGATTGTAATCATTTGTAAGGGGCATGAATGAAATTTCTCACAGGCTGTGTCCTGTGCCTATAAATAGATGAACAGTACCCCCATACTGTTCACGCTGACTTGTATTCGCTCGTGCGTCATGCTTGGGTTTTTGCCTTCTGTTAAGCCGAAGGTACAAATGTAATTAAATATTGTCTTTATCTATTCAAGATTATATAATAAAGATATATGAATGATGTTATATGATTATTCATGTTATCTTTCATGTTTTATATGCTTTGTCTTTCATTAATGTATACTGTGATGATGAAGGTATGTCTTTCATGATCTTCGTCCGAAGATCGTTATATCCTAAGGGAAATAATGCTTCAAAGGACGAAGGACATTAACATTTAATATTTTGTGTTGCCTTGTTCTTAACTCATAGCATTTGAGAACAAGTCCCCAACATTGGCGCCCACCTCCGGTGAACTCACTTCCACTTTTGAGCTGATGGCTTCATTCAACAATCAAGTCATAGCCCCTTCGGTTACGAAGCTGGTGCTCCCGATAATAGGCGGCTCAAGTTCAGAGCCGGCTAACAAGAAGCAGAAGAAGGAAGCACAGAGAAGGGTGCAGCATGTTGGGGTGCAGGGACCCTTCATCAAGTCAAAATGGACCAACATCCCAATCACCTTCTCCCAAGAGGAGCTTCAGCTCAAGGATTACCCTCACAATGATGCTATGGTCATATCTTATGTCATCAAGAGATTTCTGGTCCACAATGTTATGGTTGATACAGGCAGTGCAGCGTATATCATATTTGCTAAGGCCTTCAGGCAGATGCAAGAGCCAGAGGACAAGATTCATGATGCTACACACCCTCTTTGTGGCTTCGGAGGAAGGCAGATTGCAGCACTCGGCAAAATCACGATGCCAGTGACCTTCGGCTTCGTCCACAATACAAGGACTGAATAGGTTGTGTTTGACATTGTTGATATGGAATACCCCTACAATGCAATCATTGGTCGTGGGACACTTAATGCTTTCGAAGCAATACTTCATCCAGCATATCTATGCATGAAGATACCTTCGGATCAAGGGCCCATTGTTGTTCATGGGAGTTAGGAAGCCACTAGGAAAGTTGAAGGAAACTAGACAGACTCAAAAGCGATCCACAATATAGATGGAGCCGAAGCTTGTGAATAGTACAAGTACAGAAGATAGAAGGCTGCTTCGGCTGATCAGCCAAAACCCATGCTTCTATGTGAAGACATAGCAGAGCAGAAGGTATTGTTGTGGTCTCAACTATCTGAAGAGCAGGAGAAAACTTTGATAAGGTTTTTATTCAACAACAAGGATGTTTTTGCTTGGTCGGCCAATGATCTATGTGGTGTTAACAGAGACGTCATTGAACATTCACTCAATGTCGATCCGTCCTTTAGGCCAGGAAAGCAAAGGCTTTGGAAAATGTATGATGATAAAGCAGAAGATGCTCGGAATGAAGTAAAAAGACTTCTCAGTGTTGGTGTCATCAGAGAGGTAAAATATCCAGAGTGGCTAGCCAATACTATTATGGTGAAGAAGGCCAATGGCAAATGGAGAATGTGTATTGACTTCACAGATCTTAACAAGGCCTGTCCAAAGGACGAATTTCCATTACCAAGAATAGACTCTCTTGTAGATGCAGTAGCTTCTTTAGAGCTTATGAGTCTGCTGGATTGCTACTCAGGATATCATCAAATATGGATGAAGAAGGAGGATGAGCCGAAGACTAGCTTCATAACTCCTAGTGGCACCTATTGTTACCTTCGGATGCCTGATGGGCTCAAGAATGCTGGAGGAAGCTTCAGTAGAATGACAGCCAAGGTCCTTCATTCCGAGATAGACAGAAATGTGCTAACATACAGTGATGATATCATAGTAAAAAGCACGAAGCAAGAAAATCACATTACTGATCTGGAAGAAACATTTGCTAATTTTAGGCAAGCTGGCCTGAAATTAAATTCAGAAAAATGTGTCTTTGGAGTGAAGAAGGGTAAGTTCCTTAGCTATCTAGTTTCAACAAAGGGGATTGAAGCTAACCCAAGCAAGATCGAAGCTATCCTTCGGATGGAGCCGCCAAGCACAAAGAAGGGGGCCCAACGGCTGACAGGAAGACTGGCATCATTGAATAGATTCATATCTAGATCAGCAGAAAGAAACTTGCCATTCTTTGAAATACTAAAGTCAGCCAAAGTTTTTCAATGGGGCCCAGCTCAACAGAAAGCCTTCCAAGAGCTGAAGCAATAATTGATTGATCTAACAACATTAATACCACCTGCGCCAGGGGCTCCATTACTATTGTATGTGGCAGTTTCGCACTCTGCAGTGAGTGCAGCGCTTGTACAGGAGAAGCTTGAAGGACAAATTAAAAAGCAAGCCCCAGTATACTTTGCCTCCGAAGTTCTGAGTTTATCTAAGAAAAACTATACAGAATTGGAGAAGGTGTTGTATGCTGTCTTAATGGCCTCCAGGAAGCTTCAGCATTATTTTCAAGCATACCACATAATTGTTCCTTCATCACAGCCCCTGAAGGATATTGTGAGGAATAGAGAAGCTACTGGAAGAATTGGAAAGTGGGCTACGGAGCTTAACGAATTCAGTATTGACTATGTGCATAGATCCTCAATTCAGTCCCAGGCGTTAGCAGACTTCATTGCTGATTGGACGCCAGGGGCTCAGGAAGAAGAAGCAAAGAAAGATGCCGAGCTTGGACAGTGTTCTGCGACGGTTCCTGGGGAACCTTCGGTGTAGGTGCGACTGCTGTCCTAGTTGCACCTTCCAAGGTCAGAACATGCTATGCAACAAGGCTTGACTTCAGCTGTACAAATAATATTGCTGAATACGAAGCTTTACTTTTGGGGCTTCGAAAGTTAAAAGCAATGGGAATAAGAAGGGCAGTCCTTAAAACAGACTCTCAAGTTATTTCTGGTCATATTGACAAAAGTTGCAAGGCAAGAGATCCGAAGCTTGAGAAATATCTGGACACAGTTCGAAGGCATGAAGCTTCTTTCAAAGGATTTTCTGTTAAGAATATTCAAAGAAGGGAAAATGATCATGTTGATCTGCTAGCCAAGTCAGTGGCACAGGGGCTTTCTCTACCTTCGGAAGTATTTTTTGAGACAATAAGAGCACCTTCGGTTGAACTCCTCGAAAGAGCAGTACTCACAATATCTCATGTCCATAGTGAAGATTGGAGGACTGAGATTATATCTTTCCTCCAGGGTAACTGTCTCTCGAACGATGAGGTTTATAACAAAAGAATGGAAGCCAGAACAAGACCATATGTCGTAATAGAAGGGGAATTATATAAACACGAAGTTTGCTCCCCACTTCTCAAATGCTTATCCAGAACCGAAGGTATAGAACTGATGAAGGAGATACATGCAGGATTGTGTGGATCCCACATTGGGTCCAGACCTCTTCTTGGAAAGGTTTTTCGACAAGGATTCTATTGGCCGAAGGCAGCTTCAGACGCAGCAGATTTGGTTCAAAAATGTGAAAATTGCCAAAAGTGTGCAAGGGATCAGAAGCAACCCTCGTCATTGACTCAGCTAATACAACCAACCTGGCCGTTGCAAAGATGGGGCCTGGATCTGCTAGGTCCACTTCCACCAGCGCAGGGCAACTTGAGATATGTCATGGTGGCGGTAGAATATTTTTCTAAGTGGATCGAAGCGAAGCCTTTGGCTACAATAACTTCAGCTACAGTCCAAAAATTCTTCTAGCAGAATATAGTTTGTCGCTTCGGTGTGCCGAAGGCTATAACAATGGACAATGGAACACAGTTTGATGCTGAAACTTTCAAAGATTTCTGCGATCAGATCGGCACGAAAATTCATTTTCCATCAGTCAGGCACCCGGAATCAAACAGACTAGTTGAAAGGGCAAATGGTATTATAATGACAGGAATAATGAAGTTAATCTTCAATCAGCCCAGAGGAAAGTGGCCAGATGAGTTGGTTATAGTGGTGTGGAGCCACAATACAACTATATCAAGATCAACAGGTTTTACACCATTCAAATTATTGTTTGGCGACGAAGCTATACCCCCCGAAGAGGCTAAAGCGGGGTCAATAAGAACAGTAGCTTCGGTAGATGATGAAGCTAATTATTCTGTGGCAAAAGATACTATAGAAGGGACTAGACTTTGGGCTGTGGAAAATATCAACAAATACCAAGCCGAAATAATAAAATGGCATGATAGAAAAGTTCGGTTGAAAGACATTAAGCCAGGACATCTGGTGCTTCGGTGAGTAGCCAACACTGACACAGTAGGCAAGCTTCAGCTGAAGTGGGAAGGACCCTTTCTGGTAGTACCTTCATCAAGACCCGGTTCTTACAGATTAAAGGACATGGACGGCAACGACATTCCTAGATCTTGGAATGCAGATGAGCTTCGACGATATTATGTATAAATTGATGTAATCTTTTTCATTTTTCCTATGGCACCCTTTTCCTTTCCAAAGGGGAGAAAGGTTTTTAATGGGGCCATAGTTTGTAATTTCTCCTTTCTTATTCAGCTCTACGAGAGCAAAATCCCCCAAGATATGTAAATGTAATATCTGAGCATGCACCATCGAGTGCAGAAAAAAGAAAAAAAATAGGGAGAAGCTCGAAAGTCGTCCCTAAGGGGATGCAGAGCACGATGAAGCTACAAAAAGCCGTTCCTAAGGGAGCGCAGCGTAAGTTTTCTGCTCAAAAGTCGTTCCTAAGGGAATGCAGAGCCAAATACCACCGAAATATAAGGTGAAGCGCGGAAAGTCAATGCGAATACCGCCGAAATAGAAGGTGAAGATGTTCAAAAGACGTTCCTAAGGGGATGCAGAACTTACACCAAAAAATAAGCGGTGAAGCCGAAAAATAAACGGCAAAGAGACTTCAGTCATTCCTAAGGGAATGAAGGTTATGGATGTGGCTTCGTATGTGTGTGTTTGGGCATTCATTTGCACGATACATTAGATCATACATTGCATTCATAAACATTCATTTAGACATACATAGGATCATCATCATCATATCATACAGATACAGACAGTTGCTTCAGCTCTAAGGATACGGCTTTGGAAGCAGATTTATGCTTCGTTGTGTACGAAAAGAAGGGAAGGTGTTTTTCGCCTTCGGCTCAAAAAATACAAGTTTCGTCCACATCAAAGCACTTCATACATGGACGGAAAGGTAAAAATATATTACAAGGTATGGGCAAATTTACAGAATAGTATTTGATTCTCAAATTACAATATTCTCTACAATGATAATACATGAGTTTTTCTAAAGTTTTTTCACAGCAAGGTTTTCGGCTTCATCATCATCTGCTAAGCTTCGAATCATCTGCTAAGCTTCGGCTCAATGCTCCTTGGCTTCATCATCCTGTACATATCAAAGCATTATATGGTAAATTCAAGTTTCAAGGAAAATGTAAGTACAAGGTATGAGTTTATTACCGGTTTAAGGTGTCTTCGAGCTTCGTCACCAGCCAAATTTCGCCCGCCCTTTGCCCAGATTTGAGTAACGAATCCGTTTCCGATGCTTCGGGCCAGGCCGGGGATGTCATCCAAGTCTGCTGGTGACAGGCTGAAGTTTGGTCTGTTTACAATAATTCCATGTGTACAGCCAGCCTTCATGAAAGCGACAGTCGTGCCTCGAGAAGCTAGTAGAGCACAAAATTCACCATGTCCAGCTATATCTTCGTCGAGAGCATCAACTTCACCTTCAATATGATCAAATGTGCCCGACAGGTCTTCAACCGAAGGTTTAAACTTTTTGGAACTGGCTCCAACTGATTTGAAGACCTGCTTCAACCGTTGAATGCACCGGGTGCCGAAGCCTAAGCATTTTTCTTGAAGATCCTTGAGTGATTTCGGTAGATTTGAACTTTTTTCAACTTCGGCTTCGAGTTTTGTTTTGAAATCTTTCTTCTCTTGCTCAAAGCTTTTTGACTTTAGGGAAAGTACACTGTTCAATCTAGCGATCTCGGCTTGAGCTTCTGCTAGTGAACCTTCCATCGTTTGAAGCACGAAGTCTTTCTTTTCTAGGGCAGCTTCATGATCTTTAATCTTGTTCTCTAAGCCCTCAATTATAACTTTGTTTTTCTTGTCCTAGAGGTCTTGTTGCATCTTCAAGGCTTTGCTTAGTAGTAGGCTCTGACAAAATAACCTTCATCAGAAAACATCTTCATATCAAAACAATAAAAAAGTTAAGGGAAGAATTTTACCTTAAAGTTAGAATAAAACAAGCTGCCGGCGATATGTTGTCGTCGGTATCGGCTGAGGTCAGCCTCAAGCTTCGGAAAGCCAACACTCTTTGATAGAGTGCTGACAACCTTCGCCCCAACTCGGTCCCGAAGGCATCCTAAACTCTCTTCGGCAACACCATCAAAGAGCAGCGCCCCTAGCTGGTACCCGCAAGATATAGCATAGTCCCTCAGTTCTTCTTTTTCAGCCTTAGACAACTCTTGCCCAATTATGTTTTGAAAGTTGAAATTCTTTTCTTCCAAAGCATCTTCGGCAAGCTCCTTCTCTTTTCCAGGCATCTTCTCCCTTTTTTCAGGCATTCCAACTGAGGTTTCCTCAGCAGCTGCAGCAGTTTCTTCCTCAGCCATATTCAAAATCATTTCATCAATGACAGAAAGCGTGTTTTCCAAATTTGTGGCTTCGGCTGCTGCGGCTTCGGAAGTAGAAGCTTCGGCAGGTCCAGCTTCGGCTGTTGCTGTTTTCGGCGCTGAAGCCGACGGCGGTGTTTCTTCAATAGCCTCAATGATAGTAATAATTCTTCGCTTTTTTTGGTTCAGCGGGCTTCTCGGCAGCCGAAGGCTCCTTCTTCTTCTGTAAAAGCTTCATCAGTTCCGGTCCCAGCGGACTTAGCTTATTAGGTAGAGATTCGGTCATTACCTTTAAAATTTCTTCTGCGTTAGTGGCAGAAGGTGTTGAGGGAATTTCTTCTTCTAAATCAGCTTTTGGCTTCGAAAGTGTGGCTTTTCTTTTCTTCGAAACGGCCACCTTCGGCTCAGGGCTGGATTTTTTTTCTTTTTAGCTAAATTTTCATCTTCTTTTATCATTCTGGCAGCTTGTCTTTGCATAACACTGACAGCTCTTTTTCGTTTTGGCCCTTCGGCACCTTTGCTCAACCGTTCATAGTCTGGATATTCAAATTTCAGAGCGTCCATTACTCGGTTCAGCCTTCGTTTCGGTTGAGTGCTGAAAGCTTCCATCATCAATTGATCTTCTTTCTTCGTATAATTGCCCAAGATTTCATTGCATATAACTTCAATCGTATCCAACCATTCCTGGCAGGGTTCTTTTAAGTGTTTCTTGAACTTAAAATGATAGGGCAGTCGAACAAGTTCATTCTTTTTCTTCTCTCCTTTAAGCTTCGGCATACTCCATTCCTTTAATGTCGGAAATACCCTATTGGCTAAGTATTCCTGAACCAAATCCCTTGTACCAATATGCTCAGACACAACTCTAAATTCGCCCACAGCATCTGGGCATGATGTCCCCGGCGTCATGCGGCACTGGGGCCTAGTTAACCTGAAGGTTAGGTCCAGCGGGCTCTGAACTAGTTTCTCCTTTTTCTCATCAATCTTAACATAAAGCCACTCAGTTTTCCAACCAGTTGGTCATTTGGTGCGGTAGCTAACCACCGGTGTCTTCATGTCTTTGCGGTAGGCAAAATTATAACAGCCGAAATTCTCGTGCAATCCATCTTCTCTAACCTTCGTCTGATAGTGAAGTTCGTGCACCCGACAGAAGGCTTCGGCAAGTGGCTCCACTCCTTGGCTTCGAAGAGCCCAGATAAAGACGCTGAGCCTAACGATAGTGTTAGGAGTCAGCTGATGAAGATAAATTTCAAAATTTTCCAAAACATCTGCAATCATTCCATGCAGAGGAAACCTCAACCCTGCTTTGAAGAAGCTCTTAAAAACTACCACCTCATCATTTTCTGGCTTCGGGATGGTCTCTTCCCTGCCAAAGCAAATCAGATTCTTCTCGGCTTCCCCGAAGTAGCCTAGTTTTATCATCATCGGCATATCAGCTTCGGAGACAGTCGACTTCCCAAAATCCTAGTGGCTGGGTTTGGATGGCATAGTGGTGTTATAATCTATCTCTTCTTCACCAGCATCACCCTCTTCAATATCTGCTTGCTCGGCTTCGGTAGCAGGTGCACCTTCGTCAGAAGCACCCTGTAGTATAACTAGGCCTGATTGTCTCATTACTTCAGAGATTGGAGCAGTCTCAGCAGCTTCGGCCTCCTATCCGTCGCGTGTAACCCTAGCTGTTGAACGCACCCTGGCCATTTGATGCTGAATTTCTTGCGTTTTGACGAAGTTGATTACTTTTTATCTTTGTCGAAGCTCCCTCTTGTGACGAAGCTAAAGCAAAACGATGCTTTGATTGAGAATACGGTGAATAAGCTTCGGTTGTGGTCAAATTTTTTGGCAGCACAACAGTGCAATAGTAGTAAATGTTGTGGTAATTTCACACCTACTAGTCTGTTTATATAGTGCTGCAGGTGGGAAGGTAAATCATCAAGCTGCTCGCACCCGCTGAACAGTCGCCCGCACCAACGGAACGGTGGACCATAGTGCGCGAGAAGGCGAATCACCAGATCACGCGTACTCGTCGTATGGTGGGACCACCATACACTCAGAACATTTAAATCGTTTCTCGACAACGAGCTTAGAGAAGGTGTTTTTCGGACCTTCGGCATTCTGAAGCCTAAGAGAATCTTTCACGGGTCGAGCTCGTTACGAAAAATGATCTGGCACCATGAAGGGCTACTGTTGGGGGTCTGCTTTGTCGCCGAAGGTCCCATAAGAATAAACATCTTCGAAAGATCAACACAGAAGCAAAGCCGAAGCTACCAATCAGGGGGCTTCGTAGCATACTTCCAGATGCACCGACTTAAAGATGAAATGACCAATCGGCCCATGATAACTTGTATCATGATTGTAATCATTTGAAAGGGGCATGAATGTAATTTCTCACAAGCTGCGTCCTGTGCCTATAAATAGATGAACAGTACCCCCGTACTGTTCACGCTGACTTGTATTCGCTCGTGCGTCACGCTTGGGATTTAGCCTTCTGTCAAGCTGAAGGTACAAATGTAATTAAATATTGTCTTTATCTATTCAAGATTATATAATAAAGATATATGAATGATGTTATATGATTATTCATGTTATCTTTCATGTTTATATGCTTTGTCTTTCATTAATGTATACTGTGATGATGAAGGTACGTCTTTCATGACCTTCATCCGAAGATCGTTATATCCTAAGGGAAATAATGCTTCGAAGGACGAAGGACATTAACATTTAATATTTTGTGTTGCCTTGTTCTTAACTCATAGCATTTGAAAACAAGTCCCCAACACCCGCGATCTGACACTATGGTCTTTGGGATTCCATGCAAACTGAGAATACGGGCAATATACACCTGGGCATAGGTGAGGACTAGATAGGATGTCTTGACTGGTAGAAAATGGGCTATTTTTGTAAGTCGATCCACTATAACCCAGATAGAGTCAAATCCTTTTGGTGTCCTGGGTAATCCCACAATAAAGTCCATGCTAATGTCCTCCCATTTCTAGGTCCGGATGGGCAAAGATTGCAATGGACCAGCAGTCTTCATTTGTATGGCTTTGACACGTCTACAGGTGTCACATTTCGCCACATAGAGTGCAATTTCAATCTTCACTTTGTCCACCAATAATGTTTCTTTAAATCTTGATACATCTTAGTGCTTCCGGGATGAATGGAATATCGGCTAAGATGTGCTTCATCTAAAATTTGCTGCTGGACACCATCATTCTTGGGCACAACTATGCGGTTGTTAAACCATACTATGCTTTGATCATCCTTTCTGAAACAGTTTGCTTTACCGGCTTTCATTTTCTCATGAATGTGTTTCATACCCTCATCACTTCTTTGTGCATCAATAATCTTTTGCAGAAGAACCGACTCAAGCTTCAATTGATTTAATGTTCCATGTTGAATCATTCCCAGGTTTAACTTCTCCATTTCTTGGCATAATGTGATGTCAGAGGTTTTCACTATGAGACAATGGCAGGAAGCCTTGCGACTTAGTGCATCTGCCACCACGTTGGCCTTGCCTGGGTGATAGTGAATTCTAATTCATAATCCTTAATCAGCTCAAGCCATCTCCTCTGCCTCATATTTAGTTATGACTGGGTAAAAATGTACATCAATCTTTTATGATCTGTATATATATGGCAAATATTTCCCAGCAGATAATGACGCCATATTTTAAGGGCATGAACCAAACAGCTAATTCTAAGTCATGAGTTGGATAATGTTCCTCATGCCGGCGCAACTGTCTTGAAGCGTATGCTATAACTCAACCCCCTTGCATTAAGACACATCCGAGACCACTGCCTGATGCGTCACAATACACATCAAAAGGCTTCTCAATGTCCGGTTGAGCCAATACCGGAGCAGTGTACCTTCAGCTGCTTGAAGGCTTCGTTGCATCTTGAGGACCAGTTAAATTTTATATCATTCTTTAACAAGCTTGAGATTGGCTTCACAATCTTGGAGAAATCTGGGATAAACCTGCGGTAATAGCCAGCTAGTCCATGGAAACTTCGAACTTGATGTACAGTGGTTGGTGGTTTCCACTCTAGAATATCCTTGACCTTGCTGGGATCAACCGCAATCCCCTCTACAGACAATATGTGTCCCAGAAATTGGATTTCCTGCAGCCAAAACGTGCACTTGCTGAATTTAGCATATAGCTGATGTTCCCTTAAGCGCGTTAATACGATCCGTAGATGCTGAGCATGCTCCTCTTCATTCTTTGAATATATCAAGATATCATCAATGAAGACCACCACAAATTTGTCCAACTCGGGCATAAATACCGAGTTCATTAGATATGTGAAGTGGGCAGGAGCATTTGTCAATCCGAAAGACATAACCAAATATTCAAATAATCCGTACCGCGTAGTAAATGCGGTCTTGGGTATATCTTCGGGTCGGATACGGATCTGATGATAGCCCGACCTGAGGTCAATTTTTGAAAATACCCGAGCTCCGGTAAGCTGATCAAACAAGATATCAATCCGGGGAAGAGGATACTTATTCTTGATGGTGACCTCATTAAGGGGTCTATAGTCCACGCACATCCGAAGTGTTTGATCCTTCTTCTTGACAAAGATCACGGGACAACCCCAAGGTGATGAACTGGGCTGGATGAATCCCTTCTCTAGTAGATCTTGTAATTGAGTCTTGAGTTCGGCCAACTCATTTGGAGGCATTCGGTACGACCTTCTAGAAATAGGAGTCGTACCGGGCTTTAGTTCAATCACAAATTCTACATCTCTCTCTGAAGGTAATCTAGGTAGATCTTCAGAAAGATGTCCGGAAACTCACATACTACCAGAATATCTTGGATTTCCGGGATGATAGCTTCATAGATTCTGCCAAATGGTTTAGCTGGAATAGCTACAAGGATGGACAAGAGAACCTCTTCATGGCCATAGCTCAAACTGATGGTTCTCAAATCAGTGTTGAGCATAGCTTTGTGCTGGGCTAACCAATTCATGCCCAGAATTACATTTATATCTTGGCCTTTCAGAACAATCATATTGGTGGGAAAGTCCCATTCAGCCAATGTTACGAACACATGGAAAGCCACTTCTTTAGTGAATATTTGTCCCCTAGGCGAATGAATAATAAACCCTTCCCTTGATTCGATGCAAGGAATGCAATATTTCTCCACAAATTTCTTGCTTATGAATGTATACGAAGCACCAAAATCAAAGAGAATGACTGCTAGGTGATTGGCCACAATAAACGTACCCATCATAACCGGCTCTCTCTCCGGTGTAGTGGCCACTTGTGTGTAGTATATTCGCCCAGTCTTCTTTATATTTTTGCTCGCTGAATTATTTGCCGTGTTTCCCTTGCCTTGGTTTGAACTCCCTGAGTTCTGCTGATTGTTGGATTTGTTCTGCCTTGGATATAGGTAGTCTTTGATAAAATGTCTAGACTTCCCACAATTGAAGTAGCCAGTTGAGGAACTAGGGAGGGCGGGGAAATGAGCACCAGGGGCACTCGGCTGACTTGTTGAAGTGGGGGCAGTGGCAGGGCGGATGAAGATAGGCTGTTTGAAGGGGTAGGAGGGTGGACGAGGTGAAGAACGGTTTTGATTGAAAGGTCGGATTACCAACCTTTGTTGCTTTTCAGGTCCCTGATTGGACCTATCACCTCCGAATCCCTTCGATTTTCCTAGGCCTGTATGCTTAGCTTCTACTACCAGCGTTGTGTTGACAGCCCTATTGTAGGAGAGATCAAGGCAGGTGGCCATCTTTTTTGAAGCCGGCCGTTGAGGCCTCTCATGAAGCAATTCTTCTTTTTCAGGTCAGTATTTACCTGATCAATTGCATACTGGGACAAATGATTGAATTTGTTGAGATACTGCATGACAATATCTCCTCCTTGCTTGAGTCGCATGAATTCCTCCTGTTTCATGTGCAGCACTCCTTCTGGAATATAGTGCTCACAAAACACCAATTTAAATTCGTCCCATGTGACCTGATGTCCGGCAGGCTGAATGGCCACATAATTTCCCCACCAAGTACTAGCAGGGCCCCTTAGCTGTTGAGCCACGAACAACGGCTTCTGGGTCTCAGTGCAGCGGATGAGTCCAAATTTCTACTCAATAACCCATACCCATTCGTCGGCTTCGAGAGGGTCTTCGGCATTAACGAAGAGTGGGGGACAGATTTCCGAGAAATCCAGGTACGAAGTTTCACAGGGTCCCTGCGGATAAGCCCTTCCGCCTTGTTGCTGAAATTGATTTCCAGCCATTTCATGCAAAAAGCGGGTGTTGTCGGCGGTCGCATTGACCAAGGCAGTGATAGCCTCGACCAACGTTGGAGGTATAGGCGGTGGATTGGGCCTGTCTTGTCGACCACGGGAAGTACCGGCACTGTCATGTGCACGAGTTCTCGATGGCATCTAAAGCAAAGAAATATTTGGGAAAAATATAACATGCTGACATATACCATCATTTTACATTACCAAGATGTAATGATACAGACTCAAATGTACAACATGACTTCATTACCTATTTTACATTAGTATTATAGCTAAACTATACTATTCTAGTATTTATCGTCCTTGGTTGCTTCACTGTCTGTTGTAGGGTACCGTTCGTCAGCCAGGTTCATAGAAGGAGGGGGCTTGAAAAGGTCCAATTCCCCACCAAGTGCTTCACCTACTGTTCAAGAAGGTCCGGCTCCCATTCCAATAGGGTCGGCAGGTACGTCTGGGTGCAGTCGCGAATATAGTGCATGAACTTCCTCATGTAATGTATTGCAATACACCTGCAAGTTTTCAATGGCCGTGCTATGCTCATCCACACGGGCTCGAGCTTTGGCTTCCCGGTCCTAAGCAATTGAACGTGAATTGATAGCCCAATCGATTGCCAAATCCCTTTCAGCAAGCTCGTCTTGCAGATGTCTAACGTCAGCTCTTAGCTCATTTATACGCTGACCATCTTCTACCCACACCCTGTTTCGGTGACGTTGCTCCGTCCGAAGCTGCTCCACTTGGGCTTCTAGGTCTTCGATGAGGTCGTTACTGCCGCTGCTGCTCCCTTCATGTCTTGGAGCCAGCTGATGCCGAGGTACGCCAATAGGTCTTGTGGACTTACGCGCAGTTTTCCTCATACGCGGCGGCATATCTCCATAAGGGGAAAACTTTATTAGTATAGTTTTTAAACATGATGCATGCATAATTACATAATCAACTTTCGTTGATTCACAACCTCCTATATATTGCACTCTGCTACTTGGTCTTATAAAATGAGTACTTCAGAAAGTAGTAAGATAAGAATGAAAGAAATTTTCTTTAGATAAGTATTTGAAAATTCTTTTTGAAATGCCTCATAATATCTGAAGAGATGGGCTTCGCTTCGATACCAACTGTGACGGAACCTCCCAAGTCATTAGGCCCACCTACAGTTGTCCTTGTCCAGCGGACCTCAGACAACCCTGTAGATGCACCTGATCACTCGACAAGTTTGTTATCTGTATTCTTTACCTTTCCCAATAGTGTTTCACCTATCACACAGATATTACAACACATCGGAGGAACAAATAAGCGAAAGCAATTATGGTAACTTAATTTACATTAAAATATAGATAGAGTGATATTATTACAGACCAGTAATATAGGAGTGCAGAAGTAATATTATTACAAACCCGGGAGGCAAAAACCCCTCCTGCTTAACAGTAAAGTGTTCTTAAAAGGAGGACAACATCCTCCCGAGGCTTCACTCTTGGGATTCTACTTTCGGCACCACCTTAGAACAAAAGCAACAAAAGTTTGCTGCTTCCTCACCTACAACAACATGGGTTCGAAAACCCTAAGTACAAAGTGTACTTTTGCAAGTCTTACCCGTCAAAATAAAAGACTCTCAAGGATATGCTGGCTTGAGGGAGTCAAGGTAAGGCTTAATCAAGAATCAAGACTTTGTTTGCAAAAATGCTTACTAATAGTAGATCCTTAAAAATTCAGTTTTATTAGAAAGTTAAGTCATTACCTGATTCTAGAGTTCTTTCTATCCTAATTCAAGCACTTGGCCTATACTAGCCATTTTCTTATTAACCCTTCTTGTTCACTAGAATGCTACGTGTAGATCAGTGACCAAGTCTTCATGTCCGAGAAGTAACGGCGATCTGAATCGATTAATACTCAGCTGAAGATCTCCAATCACACGACATATGTAGCACTTAACCCTTGCATATATCAACTCGCCACCGGGGTTCTTAAGACCAGATCTGGTTCACGCCAAACGAGAGTACAGATACACCATCGTCCAGCCTCTTGCCATGGAGGGTACACGCTACTCTCACTATCTCTCCACTCCCATTGCGTGTTATCTTATTCTGGTATTAGTTTACCCGAGGAAAAGCTTACCCATGATGAGGCATGTGACCAGTTAAAAGGTCCTCGATCATCAAGCCTACATCGAAAAGGTCCTTAATTGACTCAGACGGAGACACTACACCGAGACTCTCTTCTTGTGCAAGTCACCCGTCCGGTCTCAGCTTCATCATTTCAACCCAAAGTTTGGTACCTAACAGAGGTACATCTTTTCCGATGTTGAACCCATCACGGCCATGATGGATCCACCATCCTGTTTTATTTTTGAAAGCATCTCATCCCACTTGAAGCATCATCTTTTGTCAAAACAAAACATTTTCTTTTTTTTAGAGCAAGATTAAGCATAAGAAAAACCTTTTTATAAAACAGGTGTTCATGGAAAGGTAAACAATCTTCCAAGGAAGGAAATGCAGCAATTGTTTAGCACACAACTCCTATCACCTAATGCATCAAGCAAGTGAAAAAGATTTTAAATTAGCAAGGAGGTGGCAAATGCACCGAGGCTTGCCTTGTGTTATAGGAGAGTCAAGCTCTGCTCCACAAATATCAAAATAAAAGCAGTTCCCAGCGGTGGGTCTTCAGGTGGTGGTGTAGCTCTTCCTTCTTCAACCTCTACTTCTTCTTTGTTTTCTATATATTAATCATATATAACCATGAATGCTCATGTAATGCTTATGAAAATTGTAATACCCAACCTTGGAATACAAAAGAGAAGAGAATAAATCTTGGGGTGTAATGTCCTTGTATTCATGAAACGTATTAGTGAACATACTCTAAGTGGCTAACCTCCTACTAAAACATGCATCATGTTGGAGCTTTGTTTGTGCATCTAATAATGATAACATTAATATTACTAAAAAAATATAAAATAATGTGAGAATTTGGGTTGAACCCTAAATTGAAATTTGGATTTAAAATGAAAAGAGAAAATACAATGCAAATGAGATAAAATAAATACATAAATAAGAATATACTTACCTTTCATTAATATTTGAATTAATACATTTTTTTATCAAGGATGAATGTCAAAACCGAATTCAAATTCAAATTTGAATTCTAAAAAAAAGGAGGAAAATAAATTCAGAAAAAGGAGAATAAAAAGGAAATGGGAGGGTTAAGTGTTTATGGGCCGAAATCTGCCTCGCTGGCCCAACTCACTTGTGCCGTGCGGCCTGCTAAGAAATGGAGCCGCCAGGTGGGGCCCTCTCGTCAGTCGGCCGGGGCCCTTCCGTGCTCACCCTCATCTCTTCACTGACGCGAGGGTCCCAGTTGTCAGCTTGTTCTTCTCCCCTCAACAGACCATTCGACGCTCACGACAGCGGCGTCATGCGCGCGCGATTCTCGCGCGGAAATCCCTCCTCACTACCGGGCGGTTCATCTGGGCAGTCTCCATCGCTGTGCTCAGGGCTGGCGTGGACCAATGGCTCGTGGGGCCCATCTATCGAGTCTATCTCCTTCTTCCCCAACCAAAACAGCGGACGCCGCGGGCTTGATCCGAGATTGCCGTGACCTCGCGGTTCCGTTCAACCAATCCTCCCCCCCCCCACTTGCTGCGTTTGACTCGGCCACACCTCAGCTATAAGTCCGTCAGCCGTCGCGCGCCCTTTGCCGTCTCGTACTGGTAGTCTACGCCCACGCCGAACCGGGTGAGGGAGCGATTGGGGCCGCCACCATAGGATTCCCATCACCGCCTCCGCTAGTGTGCCATCCACTCGCCCGCAAGCTTCGCATTGCCGGGAGAAAGGTCTCCAAAGACCCGCCACCAAGAATTAGTCGCTAGGGACCGGGGAATTTGTCGTCGGTGTTGCATCTGACCGCATGTCCGCTGCGCATCGTGACCTGGGCTCAACGTCGAATATTAGCAGGTAATCTTCGTCTTCCCCAATTCACTAGACCGTAATCATCAAGTAGGTCTTGCCGGGATGAAATTTGGGGTCTGTTTCGTTGGCAATTGCTCGCCGGAGGGGGGGAAGACCGCCACCATCCGTCGCGGCCGCGACAGCTCGGGTATCGGGCGGTGACGAGGATTGGATAGCCGTCAGATTGGGAGTTAACGGCTAGGATCAGCTCGTGGTGCCGTTTCGGCTGAATTAACTAGGAGCGTTGGATTCGGATCCAGCGTCTAGAGTTTGATACCGCGTATGTTGAATCTGAGCCATTGGTCGCGAATCCATCGACTGAGATTACGTACCCGTTCGGATGGATGCGTTTCTAATCTGGGCCGTTCAGCCGAGATCGGACGGCTCAGATACTCTCATACCCCCCTTTGGCGCTGCAACTTTTCTAAAGAGCCCCTCGGGTTTCGACAAATAAACCCGCCGTCCACCCAGGCGCTCTCTGAGTCTTAAGGAGTTTTATAGTAAACCCCCTGCATTTCTTCATTTTCAGGCGCGCGGTCCATCCAATAGTAAAATCAGAGAAATTGATTTATAAAATGAATTTCTTATATAAAAACAAATCCAGAATCTTGTTTAATCCCTAGAAAATTCATATGAAGTCCAAATTTACCCATTCCAGTTTCTAAAATTCTGTAATATTATTCTCTATCACTTAGAGTCTCTGTTTTGATATGAAAACAATATTAAAATTTATTTCTCACTTAATCCTATTTTAAGCATATAAAACCTGTAGAAATTCATAACTTAAAATCTATAACTCCGATTTGATTCGTTCAAGTTGCGTTAGTCTTGTAGCTTCACGTAGATCATTATTATTCAGTTTGTACTTATGTTTGGTGTGATGTTAATTTTATCTATACCATGTTTGTTTGTATTGCTACGACTAGCGCGAGGACACGTGACATCTGAAAAGCAAGTTGGTACCTGGAATCTCAAGTGCCAGGCAAGTTGTGCCCTTGATTCACTTTTGATACCCAATAATGTTCTTTATAATCATTTACCGTGCATAGGTTTAATTTTGATGGGACCCAATAGGTTTCCCTAGACTGTTTATCCTGTTTACCTTGTTTACCCCTGAATCACATGGGTAGTTTATGCTATTGCTTTACGTGGTTTTTGGGTTAATATTTCATTATATCCATGTTCCAGTTATTTTGTTATTCTATTTATGTTCATGTCAAGATCATTATGTTATTGTTAATTGGAACATGGAGCCTAACTTGAGAACCACGTGCCACCACAAGGGAGGAATGGGACCCCTTGGCTCACTAATTAGGAAAGCTAGTGGAAGACTACCTTACCCGAAAGGGGCAAGGGCAGTAGGGGAGTGGTCAGTGTAGGGAGGTCCCTGGTTGATTTTGCTGCGATGGCGGTCAGCCAGGAACCCTGCATTGGAACTTCCTATAAACTGTAGCGGGTTTTCGGAAGCTAGTGGAACTTTGTAAAGGCCTCGTAGTGGATCCCTAGCCATTCACCTTGGTAGTGTCTAAGGGCCTAGCTAACCCTGGCGACATGGGAAACACGACTTGTGGGTAAAGGGTACAACCTCTGCAGAGTGTAAAACTGGTATACTAGCCGAGCTCACGGTCATGAGCGGCTCAGGACTCTCCGATGATTAAATTATGGAACCTAAACTCAATTTGTCATTTGCATTTGCATGGATCTGTTATTAATTTTGTTCTATTGTTTTATTATGGTTTGGTATTCACTTACACTTAGTAACTGCTAATAAAATTTGACCAACTACTTAAAAGCAATGCTCAGCTTTAACCTCTATTGTTGATCAGCCTTACACTTCATGATCTCCCACCTTTGGTGAGTTCATGTCACATTATTCCCCACAACTTGTTGAGCGATGAACATGTGTGAGCTCACCCTTGCTGTCTCACACCCCCCCCACAGGAGAAGAACAGGTGGTTCAGGAGGAGCCACAAGGCGAGGAGTATGATCTAATCTAGGTGGCGTTTCTCAGTTGACATTGGCGCCGACGATCCTTAGTTCGTGTTATATTTATCTTCTATTTTGTAAGACTTCCGCTATGTATTAAATACTCTGATTATTGTGACATTTATCTCTATACACTCTGTTATTATATATGTTGTCTTCATTGGCGCATGTATGAGATGCACCCGGCTTTGTCCCTATAAAGACGGGTGTGACAAAAATGCAGTAATAGAAAAGGTTTATCAAATTGTATCTTGAATACAATTCTCCTTCACGGTACTCCAGGAAACTTGGGTTTTTGGAGTCAGTATCTTATTTCATAGGGCAGGTACTACTTAGAAGATTAGTGTTTTGGGGTTTAGGTATCAAACATTGTCCAAATCAAGTCAAACATCACCCAAGGTTTCTAAATATCATTTAATGCTTATCCAAAAAGTTGGGTGATTTTTTGAGTTACTAAATAATTTCTAAAATTCCAGGAGTATAGGTTTTAGCTATTTTAAATACTTCATAATTCCTGATTTGGACTAAAAATCTTAAAACTATTTTTATTAAATACTATAGAAAATTAGGAGTCTAACAAAATTGATCTTGTATTTTCAGCATTTTCCTAAAATTTTCTAGAAATTCTCTAATCCTAGAAGAAAAAGAAAGAGAGAAAGGGTCAACAGTATTGGGCTCATTTCAGCCGAAGCCGGCCTGCAGAAGGGAGAACACCCGCGCGCGCGCGCCCGCGCCCGCGTTGTCAATTTTGCATACAAGACCTTGGCGATTTGAATAACTTGAAAAGGGGTCACGACACTATTCCTGTGTTTCACTGACAGCTACAAAAACCCCTTGGATTTCTATTTGTTCACAACGTCAGGTCCATGATGCAGCATGACCGCAGACCGAGCTCCAGCGAACCTGTACCGGCCAAGACACGCAATGGCCGGTGCTATAAATTGGCCGATACCTAATTCAACATCTAACAAATGTTTCCCCTCGATCAATTGCACGGTTCGAGCTCCCAACCTCTCTACTCATGGTGACCGCACGATCAACGGATAACACGAAGTGTTACCGGTGATCCAATGGGTTCTAGCCTAATCAGTCGGGTCGAGAAGCATTAGGGGCACATAAGGGTACTGAAACAAGAGAGCAGAGGACATGATCGAACCTGAAGCGCACTGGCCACGGTGAGGTCACACCGAGCGGTGCTCTAGACCGATTTGGGTGAAATTTCTAATTGGTGAGCTCTGGTGGATGATTTGAGGCACGAGTTGATGGATTGGGTGCTTTACTACCTAGCAAAGCCGATGGCACACTCAATTTATAGGCTCCGGGGGCAGTGGCCTGTGAATTTGCGATAGAGTGGTGGCGGCCGGAGAGAGGGGAGAGCACTGTCGCAAGAGATTGGTGGCTTTCACCTTGGCGAGCTCACCAGCGATCACCGGATATATGTAATACGAGCTACTGCGACGTCGTAAGACACCAAGGCACGTGTCGCATGGCCGATAGGGGGCTAGCTCCGGTGAGTTCATCCGAATCGGTCGTGAGTCAGGCGGACACGGCGACCGGAGTGAAACAGTGGCTCAAGTTCATCCACAAGATGATATTTACTACCCGAGCAACTATCAGTACTCCATTGAGCATGAATCACATCGCCGGCGTCAATCGCGGCGTAGGATCACCGGCAGCGATATTCAGTGGATTGGGGATATTTCTAGTGCAATGTACCATGGGAATTTCTGTTTGAAGCACATGACAGAGCAAAAGAAAGCGCCAAGATCTGTAATTTTTATGTGAGCACTTGCTAATCTTCCTGTAACAAATTTGTAGCTCCATACACCAGCTACAAATCTGCTATAGGGACCTGGCTCATTTTCTCATTGCCTTGCACAAGAATTGAGTCCCAAGTCGATCAAATCTCACTGTCAGTAAAAATTCAGGCTACAGGTGACTGATAGCAGTACTTTTGGTCCTTTTAACTCCAATTTTTATTCAGCATCAGTGCTTAGTCACTTAATCAAATTTGTTCTACTTTCATAGCTCTACATGTTTGATGTGTTGACCCTAGGCAAATTCCTTGTAATTTTAGAAATACAGGGCTCCAAAGTCATCCCTGTTCACTGGTTTTGGACTTGGACATATGAGAGGTATAGAGTGGCTTTTTGCAAATAAGCCCAAATCTCATGGTTTGATTTGCAAATCCTCAAATGTGTGAACCATATGATTTGAGGTGCCCAAATACCTTGGTTTTGCACTTTGGTCTAAAAGTGTACAAAATTTACACATAGCCCCCTAGGGTTTCAATTTAGGGTTTTCCAGGGGTCTTTTAGGGTTTTTAACACTTTAGGGTTTTGGTGCTACCCAAGTCCATTAAGTATGATATCTTATGTTAACTTCTAATGGGTTTTGAAGTTTTCTCATGCTTGGGCTTCATTGTCACTCCTAAGCCTAGTTTAGGGTTAAGTACCCTACCCTAGGGTTTCACACATAACAAGTCACATCAATACACTTGTTTGAAATTTTTGCCTAGTGAATGCACTCTGAGTGTAACAAACACATGATATGCTCATGCCCATGATGTTATGCTCAAGTTTTAGTGATAGTAACACCAGGGGTGTTACAATATCGACGGACCAATCCTCAGAGGGATGATCAGATCGAGTCCCAGAATGGGAGATGCTCGCCAAGCAAGCATCGTCTAATAGACACTATACTAGTGTTTATCCCAGGCAAGCCCCGGTCCATTATCCCTATTCCTTGTTCTTTTAAAATCTTTATCACCTTATATGATGCATTAGGTGATAGGAATTGGGTGTTAAACACTTGATGCATTTCCTTCCTTGGAAAATTGGTTACCATTCCTTGTTTACCTATTTTATTTAAACAAGTTTTCTAATGCTTAGTCTTGCTATAGAAAACAAAAGGTGTTGTTTTGAAAAAGGTGATGCTTCACACAGGATGGGGAATTTTACAAAGAAAAGACTGATGATGGTGGATACATCATGGTCGTGATGGGTTCTGTAGGGGCAAAGGCGAACACGCCACCCTTTGCTCGATGACATCTACCTCGGCATTCCGCAGAGCCAAGGCCGCTCCTGCAGGCACCACCGGTCAGGCTGACGATATCATCCATGCGAAGGCCCGAGTGCCCCTCTTCGCTCCGACAAGCCAAGACGAAGACCCCGTGAAGACCAAAAGGCCTTGCCCCCTCAGGGCTGGCTGGGGCCCCTATACAATTTGGCCCATGTTGTAGGGCCCCGCCCTCGGACGCCGTGTGGGCAGAGTGGGTTGGGTCGTGTCTGTAATAAAGTATGCTGTAATGACTCACTGTAACCCCCTTACGAGGGAATATTCCGGGGATAAACTAGGTAACTGAGGGCCTAAATGTCTTTGACAGGGTCGGGCGGTCCCTCGATTACCTGTTAATACCCTGTACTATGCCAAAGTGCGAGGACAACGTTGTTGCTTTTGACACCCCGTGTTAGTGCCACTAATCCTCTTTCTCTATTTTCCCATTGGATCTAGCTGTCCCGAGAGGCAGGTTCCAACATTTGGCGCCCACCGTTCGTGCGACGAAAAAACACCCCACGATGGCCCCCAAGAGAGCAACCTCGAAGGCCACCGCTTCCATCGACGACGTGGCGAAGGCAGCGCTCCTGGCGGAGAAGAAAGGCAAAGCCCTCACGGACAACACCCATCAGGAGGCCTTCGAAGGTGATGCTGTCAACAGCAAGAGACAACGCCAGGACAACCCCACCCCGACGGCACTGTGCGCACTTGCAGTTCCGAGGGCGCACCACAGGCACCACCACCAGGCTTCGCTCCCCTAGAAGGCAAAGACACCATATAAGATTGAGAGGTCATAGGCATCTCGGCCGAAGACAAGCTAAAGCTACAGGCCCTACGCATCAAATACATCCACCTGCAAAAGCAAAAAGAGATACTTGAAGCCAAGCGTCAACGAGTCACCATGCAAGCCAAAGTGCGACAGATGATATTAGATGAAGAGCGGAAGGCTCGGGAGCTAGAGCACAAAATCGCACTCATGCAAGGCGAAGGCCCGTACAACCTGCAACGCAGCCCCCTCGCACCACCAGTGGCTTTCTAGCAAAACACACAGGTCGGAGACCCATTCCACCCACAGCATGGCCCCATCATCCCCCCAGCTGCTGCTTTCCAGGGAATCCACTACCCCAACAAGCGAAGCCCTCTAGCTCCGCAGCTCCAATCGTCACCCTGGCCAGCCAACTTTAGGGCTGGTACTTACCCCAAATACAACAGCAACACCGACCCGGCTCAGAACATCATGAGCTACCAAGTCATCGTTGCATCATCCAGAGGGGACGACGCCACTATGGCCATGTCCTTCATCATCGCACTCGAAGGCCCAACCTTAACATGGTACACCAGGCTACTGCCACTATCAATTGAGTCCTAGAAGGGACTTCGCGACAAGTTCCTGCTCAATTTCCAAGGATACCGGCCCGACACAGATGCATTGGCCGAGTTATCACTCTGCAAGCAGCAAGAGAGGGAAACCCTTCGAGAATACTACAGAAAATTCCTCATGCTTAAATCGCAACTGCCATCAGTTGACGATCACATAGCGACCCATTATGCCATCAACGTTCTTCGGGCTGGCGTCCTGTACAATCATTATATCAGGGACCCACCCAAGCATCTATAGGAGCTCTACCAACTGTTCGAGAAGTATGCCAGTTCTGAAGAGCTCCATCAGCGCAAAGTCAAATCTCAGAGAAAGCCCAAGGACCCTCCATAGTCCAGCAAAACTTGGGTTAGGCCGGCATAGTTAGACTCCGGCAGGGACAATCGCAACAAGCAACAGGTGCACACCATAGCCAATCAACACACAACTGGAGACACCGCACGTCGTTAGGAATACCCCCCTCAAGGCCGCGGCAACAGCACAAGAGGAAGGGGCACAGGACGGGCCCAGCAGCCGCGAAGATTTTACTGCTTGTTTCACGGTGAGGACTGCGTGCATCCCACAATGGATTGTCCAGAGACCAAGGCCACCAAGGACAGAATGGCCAGAGCCCAACCAGCTGACTACCAGTGAGTCATCGCGCACACCTACCACCCCCAGCAACACCACCAACACCCTTACCATAATGACCAAGTCCAACATCAACCCAATCGTGCATACCATCACCCCAAGAGGTGCAGGTCCTACCTCCACTAGCTCCGCACCATCCAAATCCTCCACATCACAACCCCCCACCGCCTGCACCCAAACAAGAAGACTTCGTCGAGCCACCTTACCGCGGAGTCATCCACATGCTCACTAAGGGATCTAGCGTGGACTTCGACATCAAGCGATAGAAAAAGGACCAATATCGCAGTGTGAACCACGTCGCTCTCACTAGCCCAGTGGTGCAAACGAAGTGGTCCCATGTATCGCTCACTTTTGACGCCAGGGATGTTGGCTTGTGCAGTGCTCCACATGCTGATGCCATGGTAATCAACTACAGGGTAGCAGGATGGGATTTGCACAAAGTGTTGGTCGACAACATATTTTCCCATTGGATCTAGTTGTCTCTAGAGCCAGGTTCCAATAGGTTCAACATCTGAAAAGAAGTACCTCTGCCAGGTACCAAACTTTGGGGGTTTTAAGTAATAAAGACAAGATCGGGCGGGTGACTTGCACAAGAGGGGGGTCTTGGTGTAGTGTCTCCGTCTGAGTTGTTTAAGGACTAAGCCGATGTAGGCTTGATGATTGAGGACCTTCTAACTGGCCACATGCCTCATCATGGTTAAGCTTTGCCTTAGTCAGACCAATACCAGAAAGGCTACCACGCAATGGGAGTGGAGAGATGGCAAGAGTAGCGTGTACCCTCTATGGCAAGAGGCTAGATGGTGGAGTATCTGTGCTCTCGGTTGGCGTGAATCCATTCTGGTCTTGAGAAACCCGGGTGTAAGTTGACATATGCAAGGTGTAAGTACTACATATGTCGTGTAGTTGGAGATCCCTAGTTGGGTATTAATCGATTCGGATCGCCGTTACTTCTCGAATATGAAGACTTGGTCACTGACCTACACGTAGTGACAAGTGAACTCAAGGGATGATAAAAAGATGGCTAGTATAGGCCAAGTGCTTGCTCTAAGAATAGAAAGAAATCTAGATGTAGGTAACTACTTAACTTGACAAGTAAAATGAATTCTTAAGGATCCACTCATAGTAAGATTTTCTGCAAAAAGAGTCTTGGAATCTTGATATGCTTTACCTTGATTCCCAAAAGCCAGCATATCCTTGAGAGTCTTTTTCCTTAGACGGGTAAGACTTGCGAAAGTACACTCCGTACTCAGGGTTTTGGAACCCATGTTGTTGCATGTACTAGATTTGTGCTATTGTGGATGGTACTAAGAGCTGGTGGGCATGGCCTTCTTATAGGTCTAAGTAGCTATTGTATACTTTTTATTGATGAAGGTCACTTAAAGCTAGCATATATTACAAACTTATGAAAATTATACATCATCCAAAGTGTAATACTTTGGATTTACTTTTATAATCACTCCGATCTTGTATAATGTAATCTGAATGTAACTTGTACCTTTTTTGTAATAAAATATATCCGCTGCAAATGTTGGTGTGTGATTTGTGTTTACATAATCTTGTGTTCCTAGTTATAAGTGGTTTATCCGAGGTCCTTGGGACACTCAGACGGATCCTGCTAAGTTATCCGATGCACATGCATAGTCGTCTGAGGTCTTTGAGACGAGGACAGGTGCATGTGGGCCCAATAACTTGGGAGGTTCTGCCACAGCTGGTATCGAAGCAGGATTAAGTATAACACGGTCACATACTCTTGGGGGCCTTCATCTTTCGAAGGTCCTCAAAAACATGATATAACTATGTTTTCCAAGTGTAACATTTGAACAGGTACCTTCGGACTCGCGCTAAAACCATACACGATGTGAAAAGCATGGTTGAGACGAAGACTGATGTGCCTCCGAAGCTACATGCAGGGGAGCTTTGGCTCGATGGCAGAAAAAGGAACCGACTTAAAGGGGAAAAGGCTATCTAGTCCTCGTTGGGTTGTCCATAAGTCAATAGTAAATATAAAGCGCATAAATGTAATTTTACATAGGCTGCGACCTGTGCCTATGTTGGGGACTTGTTCTCAAATGCTATGAGTTAAGAACAAGGCAACACAAAGTATTAAATGTTAATATCCTTTGAAGCATTATTTCCCTTAGGATATAACGATCTTCAGACGAAGGTCATGAAGGACGTACCTTCATGATCATGGTATATGATAATGAAAGACAAAGCATATGAAACACAAAAGATAACATAAATAATCATATAAAATCATCCACATATCTTCATTATATAAACTTGAATAATCAAAGACGATATTTAATTACATTTGTACCTTCGGCTTGATAGAAGGCAAAAATCTGAGCGTTGCGCACGAGTGAATACAAGATAGCGTGAACAGTACAGGGGTACTGTTCATCTATTTATAGGCACAGGACGCAGCCTATGAGAAATTACATTCATGCCCTTTACAAATGTTTACAATCATAATACAAGCTTTCACAGACTGATTAGTCATTTCATCTTTAAGTCGGTGCATCTGGAAATGTACTCCGAAGCTCTCTAATTGATAGCTTTGGCTTTGTGTCAATCTTCCGAAGGTGTTTCTTCTTATGGGACCTTCGGCGACGAAGCAGACCCCAACAGTAGCCCCTTCACGGTGCCAGATCATTTTTTGTAACGAGCTCGACCCGTGAAAAACTCTCTCAGGCTTCGGAATGCCGAAGGTCCGAAAAACACCTTCCCTTAGCTCGTTGCCGAGAAACGATTTAAATATTCCGAGTAAATGGTGGTCCCACCATACAACGGGTACGCGTGATCTGGTGATTCAGCTTCTTGGGCACTAGGGTCCACCATTCAGCGAGTGTGGGTGACTGTTTAGAGGGTGCGAGCGGCATGACGATTCACCTTCCCACCTGCAGCACTATATAAACAGACGGGTAGATGTGAAGTTACCACAACATTTACTGCTATTGCACTGTTGTGCTGCCGAAAAATTTGACCACAGCCGAAGCTTGTTCACCATATTCTCAATCAAAGGATCACTTTTCTCTAGCTTCGTGACAAGAGGAAGCTTCAACAAAAATAATCAACTTCGTCAAAACACAAGAAATTCATCGTAATGGCCAAGGTGCGCTTAACAGCTAGGGTTACACGCGACGGAGAGGAAACCGAAGCTTCTGAAACTGCTCCGATCTCCAAAGTTATGAGGCGGTCGGGACTAGTTGTGACTAAGGGCGCTTCTGACGAAGGTGCGCCTGCTACTGAAACCGAGCAGGCAGATATTGAAGAGGGCGATACTGGTGAAGAAGAGATTGATTATAACACCGCTATGCCATCGAAGCCAAGCCATTTGGATTTTGGGAAGTCGAATGTGTCTGAAGCTGATATGGCCATGATGACGAAGCTAGGCCACTTCAGAGAAACTAAGATGGGTTGATTCGCTTTGGCGGGGAAGAGACTATCCAAAAACCAGAAAATGATGAAGTGGTAGTTTTTAAGAGCTTCTTCAAAGCAGGGTTGAGGTTTTCTTTGCATGAGATGATTGCAGATGTTTTGGAAAATTTTGAGATTTATCTTCATCAGCTGACCCCTAACGCCATCGTTAGGCTCAGCGTGTATATCTGGGCTCTCCAAAGACAAGGGGTGGAGCCGCTCGCCGAAGCCTTCTACCGAGTACATGAACTTCACTATCAGACGAAGGCTAGAGAAGACGGACTGCATGAGAACTTCGGCTGCTATAATTTTGCTTACCGCAAAGACATGAAGACACCGGTTGTTAGCTATTGCACTAAATGGCCGACCGGTTGGAAATCTGAATGGTTTTATGTTAAGATTGATAAGAAAAAGGAGAAGCCAGTTCAGAGCCCGCTGGAGCTAACCTTCGGGCTGACTAGGCCTCAGTGCAACATGACGCCGGGGGCACCATGCCCAGATGCTGTGAGCGAGTTTAGAGTTGTGTCTGAACATATTGGAACTAGGGATTTAGTTCAAGAATACTTAGCCAACAGAGTATTCCCAACGCTAAGGGAATGGGGTATGCCGAAGCTTGAAGGAGAGAAGAAGAATGAACTCATTCGGCTGCCCTATCATTTTAAGTTCAAGAAACACTTCAAAGAACCTTGCCAAGAATGGTTGGATACAATTGAAGTTATGTGCAATGAGATTTTGGGCAATTATACGAAAAAAGAAGATCAGTTGCTGACTGCAGCCTTCGGTGCCCGACCGAAGCGAAGATTGAATCGGGTAATGGATGCCCTAAATTTTGAATATCTTGACTATGAGCGATTGAACAAGGGCACCGAAGGGCAAAAAAGAAAAAGAATTGTTAGTATTGTGGGCAGACAAGCTGCTAGAATGATGAAATAAGATGAAGAAATTCTGAAGAAGAAAAAATTGAGCCCTGAGCCGAAGGGAGCTGCTCCGAAGAAAAGGAAAGGTGCGGCTCCGAAACAGAAGGCGACTGATATGGAAGAAGAGACTCCTTCAACACCTTCTGCTGCCGACATAGAAGAAATTCTAAAGATAATGACTGAATCCTTGCCTATCAAGCTAAGTCCACTCGGGCCACATCTGACGAAGCTTTTACAGAAGAAGAAGGAGCCCTCGGCAGCGAAGAATTCTGCTGGGCCGAAAAAACGAAGGATTATTACTGTAACTGAAGCTATTGAAGAAACACCACCGCCAGCTTCAGCGTCAAAGGCACCAGCTGTCGAGAGCGCTACAGCTACCGAAGTTGCACCTACTGAATCTACAGCTGCCGAAGCTGCAACGGCCAAAGATGCAAATCTAGAAAGCACATTCTCTGATATTGATAAAATGCTTCTGGATATGGCCACAGAAGAAGCTGTTATAGCCGCCGAAGAGACCATGGCCACATCGCCTAGAAAAGAGAAGGAAATGGCCGAAGATACTTCAGAAGAAGAAAATTTCAACTTTCAAAACTTGATCGGACAAGAATTGTCTAAGGCTGAAAAAGAAGAGTTGAGAGACTATGCCATATCCTGCGGGTATCAGACTGGGGCGCTACTGTTCGGCGGTGTTGACGATGAAAGCTTAGGTTGTCTCCGAGACAGAACTGGAGCAAAGGTTATCGGTACTCTGTCGAAGAGTATTGGTTTCCCGAAGCTTGAGACAGATATCAGCCGCTACCAACGACAGCATATCGTCGGTAGTTTATTCTATTCTAATTTCAAGGTAAAAACTTTTCTTTGACTTTTCATTGTTTTTAACAATGAAGGTGTTTTCTAACGAAGGTTACTTCTGCACAGAGTATGCTATTAAGTAAAGCTTTGAGGATGCAACAAGACCTTGAAGATAAAAACAAGAAGTTATAATTGAAGGTTTAGAGAGCAAAATAAAAGATCAAGCAGCTGCTCTTGAAAAGAAAGATTTTGAACTTCAGACAGTGGAGGGTTTACTGGCAGAAGCTGAAGCCAAAATTGCGAGATTGAATAGTGAACTCCTCTCAAAGTCAGAAAGCTTCGAACAAGAAAAGCAGAAATTTGATTCGAAGTTTGAGGCTGAAGTCGAAAAAAGTTCAAATTTGCAAAAATCATTGAAAGAGCTTCAAGATAAATGTTTAGAGTTCAGCAATCGATGCGTGCAGCTAAAGCAGGTCTTCAACTCGGTTGGAGCCAGCTCTGAGAAATTTAGTCCTTCGGTTGAAGACCTGCCAGGGACCTTCGAACACATTGAGGGCGAAGTTGATGCTCTTGATGAAGTTATAGCTGGACACGGCAATTTCTGTGCCCTGCTAGCTTCTCGGGGCATAGCTGTTGCCTTCGTGAAGTCTGGTTGCACACATGGGAAAATTGTTAATAGACCAAACTTCAGTTTATCACCAGCAGATTAATTGATATCCCCAGCCTTGCTCGAAGCATAGGAAACAAATTTATAAAGCAAATCTGGACGAAGGGTGGGCGAAGCCTCGCTGGTGACGAAGCTCGAAGTCACCTCAAGCCGGTAATAAAATCATACCTTGTTTGGCGGAACCACCCGAATTGTTCCAGCTTAAGTGCCTAAGTCACGCCTCAGGGGCCGTAACACACTTAAATCGGAATAACCCATCAGTCCCTCAAATCTAGTCTGATAGAGCCACTTAACCAGGATCAATTTCCACAATCTCACTCGAAGGTGAGTCACAGAAGAAATACAATAAAACAGGAAACCTGAAATTAAGTGCTGAATTATTACATAGATCGAAGTTTTTGAGTAGCAAATAAGAGTTCACGAAATAAAATGCAGCGGATAATTGATGTTGTCGGTATCGAGGAAATGGGCAAGGCCTAGCCCACTACTCCCCGTGCTCCTATCCTGCCGGAGCAGCATCCCACTCGACCGTCCAACCCGGTGGCAGGGTGGTAGGCCAAGTCACACCATCAACCATCTCCTGAATGGTACCTGCAAAAATTATGCCACAAGCAAGGCTGAGTATACTAATACTCAGCTAGACTTACCCGGTGTGAGGAGTCTACTCCTCTACCCCTAGACTATGCAGCTGTTTGGCTGAGGGGGTTTGGTTTGCCAAAAGCACTAGTTGTTTCTAAAATCAATTTTTAGCTTTTCAATTTCTATCATCATTAACTTAGCTAGATTTGCTCCTTCTAAGCATACATGGTGACAAGCATTTAGTTCAATCAACAAGTTATCTCATGTAACCTCATTTCACTTCTTACTCGATGCAGTACAAGGGGTCAAGCAGTCTCATTAGCTGCGAGAAGCAGACAATTCGAATCGAGTTTTAACCTTGCAAGGTAAACCTAAACACACGGCATGTCATGGTACTCCGACCCCACACATGACAACCGTCCCCATCGATTCCCCGTTCGCGTCCAGGCCTCACCGCCTTGGCATACAATGCTCCACTGGCCCCGGCTGCCGCCGTGCAGTGACCGCACTTGTACCCACCATAGCTAGCATGGGAGACCCAGTCTCAGGTCGCATGAGGGATAAAGTCCGCGCCCGGCTTCACTCAGGTACTAGGTTTACCGGTTACCATTTTTCCCCGCATGTGCTTAGTACGTTCAAACGCTTGACTCAGGTATCCACACATTAATCCTTAATTCCTTTTTCCCGTCTCATGGACAAGGCATCCTCCCTGGATCCAAGTCCATAGACTAACATAGATCCCGTTATCAAGATGAATACAATCAATTCCTGACCTCGCGCGAGCGCTAGAAAAATCACTCGACTTTTACCGAGATCCTGATTAGCAAGCAGCTACTCGACCTAGCATACTAGTATTCATCTCAAAAAGGAATCCTAAGTTCATGCAACTAGAGGTTTCAAGCAACTCCTACACTTAAGTGCACATTACAAACCTACAAACATTAGGTGTAGTAAAATAGCATATATAAACGGTTATGCATAAGAACCGGGGCTTGCCTTCAATAGCTGGGGCTGCGGGGAGATCCTCGATAGCAGCCTCGGAAGCTTGCTCCTGGTCCTCCTCTTGGACAGATCCTTGCTCGGGGATGAGCATGTACTCTCCGTCGGCAAGTTTACAATCTAATGAATGCAGTGCGTAAGATATATGCATGATATGATATGTGCTTTAGAAATTACAACTTTTGATGGTGTATGATCTACTTGAGTTAGATAAAGTTAAACCTTACTTATGTAAGACCTTTGGGTGGTATACTTGGTAAATTGGGTCAAACTTAGCTAAGGTAAGTGGTAGGTTTATTTTCTTTGGGGTTCCACTGAATTCTTTTTAAAGCCTTAGTGAGTTTGACAAGAATTCAAGTTGGACTTATTGGAGTGAGATTTATTTCTCCCTTCTTTTTCTTTATTCTCTTGAAGTTTTTGGAGTGGGTTTGAACTGCAAGTTATCTTAGTAAATTTCCAAAAATTCTGTAAAAATTACAGTGGCTTATTACTGGTGTAAACTTTTCTGTCTCAAAATTTGGGGTTCAAAAAGTTAATAGTTTTCTCTGGACAAAAATACCAAATTTTAGGGCAGAAGGGGTGATTTGAACTACAACTATCAATTAATAGTAGGGAATTCTCTAAGACTTATTTTTGTTGGCATTTAGATGCTATAACATGACTTGGCACAAAATTCTAGTCATTAATTCTTATTAGTTATTTTACTGGGATTTTCTAAGGTTCTTGGCCCAAGGGGTGCTTTCTACTACCACTATATTTGAAAAATATCAAACAACAGACTTCTGATTTTTCTTAGCTTCTATTTTGTGCAAGAGCAATCATTCTGAAGTTTGGCATCTTTTTGCTTAAGGGAAGGGGTGGTATGCATTAATTGGATTAAATGGCATTTCTTATAAAATATTAGCAATAGGTATTATTTTGCATCTTTTTAATGGTTTTGCATTTTTCTCTGGTGGCCTATCTCATTATTGACCTAGCAAAATTTTATTTGCCCATTATTGCATTATTATGGGTTATTCATGATTTATTTAGAAAATGACTCATTATCATATTACACTTATTTACCCTATTTAAAATGATGGGCTAGGGTGTTCATTATTTTTGCAGTGGGGTTCTGGTGGTTATAAGTCCACTGGATTTTTATTATCAATTTTGGGTCTGGTTTTGTAATTCTAATAATTGATTTCTAGTTGGAATAATGCTAAATAACACATTCCACTTTAAAACTGATCTGGACTAGAGGTCCCTTTATTTTTCTTAGGTTCTCTGTTACTTAAGTAAACTAGGAAAAATAAATTTCACTCACTGTTCATTAATTTCTAATGCCTTTATGATTTTCCTAATTTTTGGGCAGAAATGGTTTTTAATGGATATCTACACTATATTCTTCAATACTGGGTGTGGCGGAACCGCCCAAATTATTCCAACTTAAGTGTCTAAGTCCCGCCTTAAAGGCTAGACCACACTTAAATAGGAATAAATCGTTAGTCCCTCGGATCTAGTCCGACGAGGCCACTTATCCAGGATCGAATACCACTAGCTCACACGAAGGTGAGGCACAGAGAAATACAATAAAACATAATACCACAAATTTAATAAGTATCATTAGTGATTACATTATCGGAGTTTCAGAAATAATAACCAAAACTTTTTAATGCAGCGGAAATAACTAACAGAGAAAACCGAGTAACATGGCGAAGCCTGGCCACGCTACTCCTCCTGGTCCTCTCCTGCGGAAGTAATAACCCACTCGACCGCCTATCCCGGTGGTAGGGATGAAGGCCAAGTCACACCAGCAACAAATCATCCTAAGGAGTACCTGCAAAAATTGTGCCACAAGCAAGGCTGAGTATACTAATACTCAGCTAGACTTACCCGGTGTGAGGAGTCTATACTCCTCTACCTCTAGACATGCAGCTGTTTGGCTGTGGGGTTTGGTTGCCAAAAACACTAGCTGAGTTTCTAAATCAAGATTTTAACTTTGTCAAAATTAAGTGTGACTCTCTTAAGGCTAAAAGTGTACTATCTACTCATACATAGTAGCAAGCATTTTTAGCAATCAATATCTTGTATCATCTCAACACATTTCCACTTGTTACTCAATGTAGCAGCATGGATCAAGCAGTCTCATTAGCTGCGAGAAGCAGAAGATTCGAATCGAGTTTTTTTCCTTGCAAGGTAAACCTAAACACACGACATGTAGGGGCACTCCGTCCCCACACATATCAACCGTCCCCATCGATTCCCCGTCAGCAGATCAGGACTCACCGCCTTGGCGTACAATGCCTCACTGACCCCGACTGGCCGTCGTGCAGTGACCGCACTTGTACCCACCATAACCGGAATGGGAGACTACGTCTCAGGTCGCGTGAGGGGGTATGTCCACTACCAGGTTCACTCAGGTACTAGGCTTACCGATTTACCATATTTCTCGGTATGTGTTTAGTACGTTCAAACGCTTGACACACGGTACCACACCTTAATCCTTAATCAACTTTTTATCCCGTGAACAACCAATCCCCATGGATTGTTGCCCACAATCAACCTCAATATGATAGGAAAGTGGATACAACCAATTCCTGACCTCGCGCGAGTGCTAGAAAAATCACTCGACTTCTACCAAGATCCTAATTAATAAAGCAGCTACTCAACTTAGCATACTAGTATTCATCTCAATAGGATTTCTGAGATCATGCAACAAGGGTTTCAAACAATTCCTACACCTAAGTGCACAATCAATCCTACAATCATTAAGTGAAGTAAAATAGCATAAATAACAGGTTATGCATAAAATCGGGGCTTGCCTTTAATTTGACACTTAGATAGTGTTTGCTGGGGAGGTACTCGCTTGGCGAGCATCCACTGGTTAGTCCATCAGTCTTCAGATCGTCCACCACTGCATCTTGTGGTTGGCACCACATCACTGGCTCGATCATCATCTCTCGGTCCTATATGAGATGCAAGATGCATATGGATGAATATAATGAAAGTAGCACAAGATACTTTAAGTACATGCTAGCGAATTAAATACTAAGTAGCGAGACATCATAAATAACCGTACACACTAGTGTCAGCTAACTACGCATCATCGAGCGCACAACAGTAACACCACTAAAAGAAGACAAACATTTTGTATATTTACGTAACGCAAATACGACCCCATAAGTACGAGCATCTATTTAACCTGCTACGGCTTTTCATTATTCTTCTATTTATCACACAAAAGCATCCCAAGCACCAGTTCAATAGAGGAGGAATTCCTATCCACAATTAACTACTCAAGCAAACACATCAATCATGGAACACATGTTATCCTAAGTTAACATTACAAGTCTATGTCTGCTAAGTGCTAACTAAGCATTTTTAGCCAACAGGTGAATAAAACAATCAAATGCGTAGTTGCAGATTTTTTGGACAGCAATACAGCAGTTGCTTGTTTTAATCATAACTCTTCAATGGTTAGTCCAAAAATATCAAACTAGGACTTTCTGGAAAGCTTAAAAAGTGCTCTACAACTTTGGTATTGTCATCACAACCTGATTAAACACTTAGCAAGGTCAAAACGTGCTAATACAACAGCGTTGTCCAGATTTGGACAGATTCAGGTTAGCAACTTCAAAAATTCACAACTGAAAATTCAGACATCCAAATAAGGTGATCCTAGACTTTCTGAAAAGCTAATTAAATGTTCTACAAATTGATTATAAACATCACAGGGTGATTCAACATTTAACTAAGCGTAAATATCACTAAAAGACCTTGCTGTCCAGAACTGGACAGATTCAGTCTTCATGATTGTAACATTCATAACTTAAGCTTCAGACCACCAAAAATAGTGATCCAAGACTTTTTGGAAAGCTTGGCAAAAACACTACACAACTTTTATAATCACCAAGAGGTGATTCCAGGTTTAACTAAATCAAACATTTCAGTCTTCGAAATCTGTTCTGTCAGTGGACAGAACACAGCAAGCAGTTTGCAAAATTCATAACTCTCAAACCGTCAGGCCTATAGTTATGAAATTTTAACACAAGCAAGATCCGAAGAGCATCTACAACTTTCTTATAACAACCATGAACAGATTGCAAAATTAAATTGAGCAAACAGTACAGTTTCTGAAATCTGTACAGAATTTAGACAGATTCAGTTACTGAATTTGCAACAAGCATAACTCCTAAACTGTTAGACCTATGGTTGTCAAATTTTAACACAAGTAAGATAAGAGAGTTGTCTACAACTTTATTGTGAACACCAATAACTGATTTCAACAATAACTTAAGCAACCATTGCAATTTCTGAAATCTGTTCTGAAATTCGACAGATTCAGATGCTGGGCTTGCGAAAAACACAACTCCTAAACGATCAGGTTTATGGCTGTCAAATTTTTGTACAAGCAAGATAATTATGTTATCTACAACTTTTCTATAACACATATCTACAGAAAACACAATTTGGTTCATCAAACATACAGCACAACTAAAATAGTGTGTGCAGTCCAAAACAGCAATTCATAAAATTCAGCTCATATACCATTCAAGAATTGTCGCGTTATAGATACTTGAATTATTCTAACACTTGGGCAATTGTTAGAGTTAAATCAACCAAGTGAGAACTAACAAGTAGACTTGCTAATTTTTATACAAGTTATTTCGCGATCTAGAACTACCATACCCAAGTAATCAACACATTCACCACAATCACCAAATCCGGCCTATATGTATATCGAAGCGCTTTTCACCTACTAGTCCGCATTTTAACTTAGACACCACATGAGCACTACTAATTTTTACCCATGATCATAACCATGTGCAAATGGGCTACAACATCCCAAACGGGTGCGAGAACACTAGTTTCTAGTTTTATCCCCAAGATTATTCCATTAATCATTTTAACTACTTAATCGGCATCGACCGACTTAACCTTCATATCAACGGTCCGAGCACCACAAGTTACGAAAGTATACCTAGACATCTAGCATCACATAGAGAGCCTACTACCTCACCTCGCAATTCATACAGAACCACAAAGTGACAATAATAACGTACATGTAATCGACCTTTCTCTACGACCTTCAGTTAGGTCACCAACAGACGACATGATGACTACGAAGGCATGTCACCATTTCATCCCACTCATTCCTTGCCTATATGCGCACTAATTCGTTTCTTGCGACCATGCATTCAAAATCAATCCACACTACACCAAATACACGTATCTCTTATTTATGCGCCGACTTAACACCTTTCGGGATAAAGCGTCACTATAAACACCTTACACCTAATTTCCTTAGAAACCTAGTAGTTCACTCGAAGACATCTACTCAAGTCATAAACACAATCATACACTACATGTGAAGCACAATTTAAGGAACACATAATGCGCATCGACATGACTCAACTTATAAATGTAGCGAAGGCGATGACTACTTTGTCATGTCACCACCTCACTATTTAAGCCAACACAATTTCTACTTATCACATCCAACCAACACCACATGCCCACGACATTCTTATGACCAAATTTTAGTGCAATTATTTATAACAACGTTTATCGACTAGACAAGCGAAACACTAACCGATCATTCGCACATCTCGCCTTTAAAACACGAACCACCTGTCGCATAATTTATATTTTCAACCCACGCTATCCTACGCCACGATGAATACATACGATATATTTAACATAGACTAACCCATTAGCCAGCTACGGAAGTCATCGAGCATGCTTTAGGCTTTATTAAATTTTTGCCGTGCAAACACAATATTTCACGACGAAGCATTTTAACAATCCAATAATACATCCGCGACAAATCCCTACGACGTACAAAATAACTATCGCAGCCACATATACACTTATTGACATTCCAATCGCAAACACATCTACGCGTACCACTTTCTCCTCCATGAGTTTTAATTCGCATACAACATATTCACATACGGGTATATATATAGGACAATGACAAATGTGCAAGTAAGTCAGTCACATGGATTCAACTTGAACGAGTCGGGATTTAGCCGCATGGACTATCCACAAGGCTCGGCGTTTCGTCGAACGGCCAAGCGCGAAGCGCGGCGTCGACCACTAGCTGCGATAACAAAAAACATTGTTGACGATAGTTCTTGAACATCATAAACGCCAGAAAAACAGCGAGGATAATGGGGTTCTCACCGAGGGTCGACGGCATCACGGACGGGGTTGCGCATAACACATTATTTCTCACGGGTATTTCGTCGAACAGCCAAGGGGCATTGAAAAGAACAGTTCGGTGCTCAGCTATGGGATGGAAGCAGGGGCGTCGTATGGAGAAGAGCTGTTGCGGCTGCTATTTTGGGGAGGGGTACCGAGCATAGGGTAGAGGTCCGGCCATGGGAGGAGCTCCTGCCGGCAACCCACACACGCAGCGAAGGTAGCGACCAAGGGGAAGGGGCTCGGCGCACAGGGGGCTGGAGATCCCACGCCACGATGAAAGAAGACATTTTTGGACGAGCTGCTGCTTGCTGGGGCCTCGGCGCGAGCATGGCGCGTCTGGAGGAGTGGAGGGCACACGGCAAGGAGGAGCAATGGAGGGGGGGAGCGTACGCAGGGGGCTGTCGGGTCCTGGGTGTAGCAGGGCGCGCCATAGAGACAGGGAGGGGCGTATCCATGGAAGAGGGTGCGCCGGCTCACCTGCTCGAGCTTGGACGCTGGAAGGGAGCCCCAAGGGAGGTGGAGCCGGCTGGGAGAAATGGCGCCGTGGAGGAACGCAGGCAGGGCGTCGGGGCCTGGGCGTCCATGGCTGCTGGCCTTGTTGTGCGCCGGCCAGGGAGAAAAAGGAGTGGCGCTGGGCAGAGATCCGGCCAGAGGTGGAAGGGCTTGGGCGCCATCCATGGGAGCGGCTGGAGGAGAGGGACGCCATGGCTGCAAGCCTTGCTCCCTGCTTGCCGCCGTGGGAAGAAGGCTCCCTGCCCTGGCGTGCGTGCAGGAGGAAGAAGGGTGCCTGCAGCGCGTGGGAGGAAGCAGCCAGGGAGAAATGCAAGTGGCGGCTAGGGGAAAAATGGAGGGGTGGGAGTGGAAAATGACCAAGTGAGCACCCCTATATATAGAGGAAGGCTAGGGTTAGGGTTTCCTTAGTGGGCCAAATGGGCTGGGTTGGGCTAGCCCAAACACGAAATCGGGCTGCGCTAAACATTTTCCGGAATAAATTTTTCCCGCGGAATTTGTCTGCACACAGAACAGCGCGAAATAAATTTCGGCGAACGGACGATTGAGCAATTAATTCGGCCGAGAGTCCAATTAGATTTCGCCTGAAAATAATTCCCTACGAGTAAATCGAAAATAAACCGTCCTGAGATTTGATCGGCATTCGGATTTTTTTGTCGGAGAAGGCGAATCATGGTATTTAAAAAATTGTTGTCGATACGGGGTTTTGAATTCGGTTCGGACACGAGATATTTGGGCCGAGTCGAGTAAGGATTAATTAGAGGACGATAGTTTGAGTATTCTGTTTGAGGGTACGGAGTCGGATTAAAATAGTCGGACATCGATCGAAGTTCAGGAATTAGATGCGGGCTCAGACCAGATAATAGTCGTCGAGAGTTTGATTTAGAGAGCTTCAGATGAGATTTAAAATTCGAGAATGATCTTCGAGTCTGCATGAGTTCCGAGAATTAAAAGTTTTAACACGCTCCAAAGTTGGCTGTTTCACGCGATCGATTAACTCTGAATTCGGTGAACTTCCGAGAGAAAGCCTGATAAACAGAGATAGACACGATCGAGAAATAGAAATTTTCACTGAGCATTCGCGATTAGGATTAATCTCCCGACGTAACGCGGAATAGACACCTGGGGTGTCACAGCCTTCCCCCCCTTAAATAGAATCTCGTTCCGAGATTCGAATGAGGATCTTCAAGGGTGGAGGAGCATGTAACTCCCAGGCTAGAGATAGATGCAAATTCATGAGATGGGATCTGACAAGATAAGGAAGATAGATTCGGGTAGAATATCGCGACATGCTGAGACAAAATGCAGCGATCACTTGGAGAGAATGTTCTCAAGATACAGCACATCAGTATAGTCCCGTAATGGATCACGACTATTAACCGCGATACCAGCGCGTGCCGAGTAGCTCAACCATGTGTGCACCATAGTAGGCTCTCGGTTTCGTCGCGGCACCATCGGTCGTTAGTCATAACACCATTACCAAACGTAACCAATGAGAATTCCACATAGCATAAATAGATGGAGCCCATGAGAGTATGGCTCAGAAAATGTGATCAGAGTTGAAGCAGAGATTGCTGACAAAAGAGCATCACATGAGAACTCTTCAACTCCACGAATTATTTATGATCAACACGGGGATTATCAGCCAAAGATTTATACGATATTTAATATGAGGAGGGACCAACCATGAGATCAAGATTGATGAGCTTTTAGAGACATTAGAGAACCAAAGGCAATAGCATAATCTATTGAACCAAAGGGATACACTGCTTAGATAAAACATCGTCATGATCCTCGGAGGAGTATGAGAATGATCAGAAATGAGAGATTTAGGCAAGATCAACATCTGATACTTGAGAGCGGGTTATAGCAGATAACCAGATAATGGGGCAGAATCACTAAAGGGTTCGGAGATTTGGATGGTAAAGCCACAACATGAGTCACCAGGAAAAAGATTACCAGATTCGGTCAAAGGAGAAATAGGAAAACGAGATCTGCTAGGATGAGCAGAAGAAATGCTACGAAGATTCGGGACTGGATCTATGGAAAGAAACATGACCTTGATAGGGTTTGTGCAACTAGACATCAAACAACAAATTTTTTTTTGACACAACAAGGGCACAAGGAGACTGGGGTTAGTCTGGCGGTCAAGCTATGGGCATCTATAGGTTGTGCTGGTGCAATTTCGAGTGTAAAACACACAAGGGCTAGAAACATCAAAACAAGCACGTGATTTGATTTTTTTTAAGAGGTTTCACTTGCTAACTCGAGGTTGTTAGGAGAGGGTCCTTTTTTTTTGAACAAAACAAGCAACAACATGTTTGCAAAAAGGGTTGAACAATTACAATGCCACCTAGATAGCAAGACAAGAGGAACACATAACCCAACCTAGCAAGACTTACTAATTAGGCAAGAGATAAGGCATTTCTTATATTTCATAACATAGCAATACAAAACATTATTCACAAGTTTTTATTATTGGAATAAAGGTGAGAGAAGCATGTTGGTGCACAAAAGACAATTATAATGCGACAATCATGATGCATGCTCATTCTAGTCGTCTTCTCAGACCTAACTAATTATTCGGATGCTTTTACAACATCCTTATTAATAGTAGTAGTAGCCTTTATGGCCTATATACATAGCCACCTAGCTACCCATCTATTTCCTAAGGCTTCACGTCCTAGGTCTATCCTTATCGTCCTGACTGCTATCCTACTTGGTTTCTAGCAAGTTTTACTTTTAGAAAAGGTTGGTAATCATGACTTATTGACTTCTCTGTGATGGTATTCGCTCCGATACCAGCTGTGGCGGAACCGCCCGAATTATTCCAACTTAAGTGTCTAAGTCCCGCCTTAAAGGCTAGACCACACTTAAATAGGAATAAATTGTCAGTCCCTCGGATCTAGTCCGACGAGGCCACTTATCCAGGATCGAATACCACTAGCTCACACGAAGGTGAGGCACAGAGAAATACAATAAAACATAATACCACAAATTTAATAAGTATCATTAGTGATTACATTATCGGAGTTTCAGAAATAATAACCAAAACTTTTTAATGCAGCGGAAATAACTAACAGAGAAAACCGAGTAACATGGCGAAGCCTGGCCACGCTACTCCTCCTGGTCCTCTCCTGCGGAAGTAATAACCCACTCGACCGCCTATCCCGGTGGTAGGGATGAAGGCCAAGTCACACCAGCAACAAATCATCCTAAGGAGTACCTGCAAAAATTGTGCCACAAGCAAGGCTGAGTATACTAATACTCAGCTAGACTTACCCGGTGTGAGGAGTCTATACTCCTCTACCTCTAGACATGCAGCTGTTTGGCTGTGGGGTTTGGTTGCCAAAAACACTAGATGAGTTTCTAAATCAAGATTTTAACTTTGTCAAAATTAAGTGTGACTCTCTTAAGGCTAAAAGTGTACTATCTACTCATACATAGTAGCAAGCATTTTTAGCAATCAATATCTTGTATCATCTCAACACATTTCCACTTGTTACTCAATGTAGCAGCATGGATCAAGCAGTCTCATTAGCTGCGAGAAGCAGACGATTCGAATCGAGTTTTTATCCTTGCAAGGTAAACCTAAACACACGACATGTAGGGGCACTCCGTCCCCACACACATCAACCGTCCCCATCGATTCCCCGTCAGCAGATCAGGACTCACCGCCTTGGCGTACAATGCCTCACTGACCCCGACTGGCCGTCGTGCAGTGACCGCACTTGTACCCACCATAACCGGAATGGGAGACTACGTCGCAGGTCGCGTGAGGGGGTATGTCCACTGCCAGGTTCACTCAGGTACTAGGCTTACCGATTTACCATATTTCTCGGTATGTGTTTAGTACGTTCAAACGCTTGACACACGGTACCACACCTTAATCCTTAATCAACTTTTTATCCCGTGAACAACCAATCCCCATGGATTGTTGCCCACAATCAACCTCAATATGATAGGAAAGTGGATACAACCAATTCCTGACCTCGCGCGAGTGCTAGAAAAATCACTCGACTTCTACCGAGATCCTAATTAATAAAGCAGCTACTCGACTTAGCATACTAGTATTCATCTCAATAGGATTCCTGAGATCATGCAACTAGGGTTTCAAACAATTCCTACACCTAAGTGCACAATCAATCCTACAATCATTAAGTGAAGTAAAATAGCATAAATAACAGGTTATGCATAAAACCGGGGCTTGCCTTTAATTTGACACTTAGATAGTGTTTGCTGGGGAGGTACTCGCTTGGCGAGCATCCACTGGTTAGTCCATCAGTCTTCAGATCGTCCACCACTGCATCTTGTGGTTGGCACCACATCACTGGCTCGATCATCATCTCTCGGTCCTATATGAGATGCAAGATGCATATGGATGAATATAATGAAAGTAGCACAAGATACTTTAAGTACATGCTAGCGAATTAAATACTAAGTAGCGAGACATCATAAATAACCGTACACACTAGTGTCAGCTAACTACGCATCATCGAGCGCACAACAGTAACACCACTAAAAGAAGACAAACATTTTGTATATTTACGTAACGCAAATACGACCCCATAAGTACGAGCATCTATTTAACCTGCTACGGCTTTTCATTATTCTTCTATTTATCACACAAAAGCATCCCAAGCACCAGTTCAATAGAGGAGGAATTCCTATCCACAATTAACTACTCAAGCAAACACATCAATCATGGAACACATGTTATCCTAAGTTAACATTACAAGTCTATGTCTGCTAAGTGCTAACTAAGCATTTTTAGCCAACAGGTGAACAAAACAATCAAATGCGTAGTTGCAGATTTTTTGGACAGCAATACAGCAGTTGCTTGTTTTAATCATAACTCTTCAATGGTTAGTCCAAAAATATCAAACTAGGACTTTCTGGAAAGCTTAAAAAGTGCTCTACAACTTTGGTATTGTCATCACAACCTGATTAAACACTTAGCAAGGTCAAAACGTGCTAATACAACAGCGCTGTCCAGATTTGGACAGATTCAGGTTAGCAACTTCAAAAATTCACAACTGAAAATTCAGACATCCAAATAAGGTGATCCTAGACTTTCTGAAAAGCTAATTAAATGTTCTACAAATTGTTTATAAACATCACAGGGTGATTCAACATTTAACTAAGAGTAAATATCACTAAAAGACCTTGCTGTCCAGAACTGGACAGATTCAGTCTTCATGATTGTAACATTCATAACTTAAGCTTCAGACCACCAAAAATAGTGATCTAAGACTTTTTGGAAAGCTTGGCAAAAACACTACACAACTTTTATAATCACCAAGAGGTGATTCCAGGTTTAACTAAATCAAACATTTCAGTCTTCGAAATCTGTTCTGTCAGTGGACAGAACACAGCAAGCAGTTTGCAAAATTCATAACTCTCAAACCGTCAGGCCTATAGTTATGAAATTTTAACACAAGCAAGATCCGAAGAGCATCTACAACTTTCTTATAACAACCATGAACAGATTGCAAAATTAAATTGAGCAAACAGTACAGTTTCTGAAATCTGTACAGAATTTAGACAGATTCAGTTACTGAATTTGCAACAAGCATAACTCCTAAACTGTTAGACCTATGGCTGTCAAATTTTAACACAAGTAAGATAAGAGAGTTGTCTACAACTTTATTGTGAACACCAATAACTGATTTCAACATTAACTTAAGCAACCATTGCAATTCCTGAAATCTGTTCTGAAATTCGACAGATTCAGATGCTGGGCTTGCGAAAAACACAACTCCTAAACGATCAGGTTTATGGCTGTCAAATTTTTGTACAAGCAAGATAATTATGTTATCTACAACTTTTCTATAACACATATCTACAGAAAAAACAATTTGGTTCATCAAACATACAGCACAACTAAAATAGTGTGTGCAGTCCAAAACAGCAATTCATAAAATTCAGCTCATATACCATTCAAGAATTGTCGCGTTATAGATACTTGAATTATTCTAACACTTGGGCAATTGTTAGAGTTAAATCAACCAAGTGAGAACTAACAAGTAGACTTGCTAATTTTATACAAGTTATTTCGCGATCTAGAACTACCATACCCAAGTAATCAACACATTCACCACAATCACCAAATCCGGCCTATATGTATATCGAAGCGCTTTTCACCTACTAGTCCGCATTTTAACTTAGACACCACATGAGCACTACTAATTTTTACCCATGATCATAACCATGTGCAAATGGGCTACAACATCCCAAACGGGTGCGAGAACACTAGTTTCTAGTTTTATCCCCAAGATTATTCCATTAATCATTTTAACTACTTAATCGGCATCGACCGACTTAACCTTCATATCGACGGTCCGAGCACCACAAGTTACGAAAGTATACCTAGACATCTAGCATCACATAGAGAGCCTACTACCTCACCTCGCAATTCATACAGAACCACAAAGTGACAATAATAACGTACATGTAATCGACCTTTCTCTACGACCTTCAGTTAGGTCACCAACAGACGACATGATGACTACGAAGGCATGTCACCATTTCATCCCACTCATTCCTTGCCTATATGCGCACTAATTCGTTTCTTGCGACCATGCATTCAAAATCAATCCACACTACACCAAATACACGTATCTCTTATTTATGCGCCGACTTAACACCTTTCGGGATAAAGCGTCACTATAAACACCTTACACCTAATTTCCTTAGAAACCTAGTAGTTCACTCGAAGACATCTACTCAAGTCATAAACACAATCATACACTATATGTGAAGCACAATTTAAGGAACACATAATGCGCATCGACATGACTCAACTTATAAATGTAGCGAAGGCGATGACTACTTTGTCATGTCACCACCTCACTATTTAAGCCAACACAATTTCTACTTATCACATCCAACCAACACCACATGCCCACGACATTCTTATGACCAAATTTTAGTGCAATTATTTATAACAACGTTTATCGACTAGACAAGCGAAACACTAACCGATCATTCGCACATCTCGCCTTTAAAACACGAACCACCTGTCGCATAATTTATATTTTCAACCCACGCTATCCTACGCCACGATGAATACATACGATATATTTAACATAGACTAACCCATTAGCCAGCTACGGAAGTCATCGAGCATGCTTTAGGCTTTATTAAATTTTTGCCGTGCAAACACAATATTTCACGACGAAGCATTTTAACAATCCAATAATACATCCGCGACAAATCCCTACGACGTACAAAATAACTATCGCAGCCACATATACACTTATTGACATTCCAATCGCAAACACATCTACGCGTACCACTTTCTCCTCCATGAGTTTTAATTCGCATACAACATATTCACATACGGGTATATATATATAGGACAATGACAAATGTGCAAGTAAGTCAGTCACATGGATTCAACCTGAACGAGTCGGGATTTAGCCGCATGGACTATCCACAAGGCTCGGCGTTTCGTCGAACGGCCAAGCGCGAAGCGCGGCGTCGACCACTAGCTGCGATAACACAAAACATTGTTGACGATAGTTCTTGAACATCATAAACGCCAGAAAAACAGCGAGGATAATGGGGTTCTCACCGAGGGTCGACGGCATCACGGACGGGGTTGCGCATAACACATTATTTCTCACGGGTATTTCGTCGAACAGCCAAGGGGCATTGAAAAGAACAGTTCGGCGCTCAGCTATGGGATGGAAGCAGGGGCGTCGTATGGAGAAGAGCTGTTGCGGCTGCTATTTTGGGGAGGGGTACCGAGCATAGGGTAGAGGTCCGGCCATGGGAGGAGCTCCTGCCGGCAACCCACACACGCAGCGAAGGTAGCGACCAAGGGGAAGGGGCTCGGCGCACAGGGGGCTAGAGATCCCACGCCACGATGAAAGAAGACATTTTTGGACGAGCTGCTGCTTGCTGGGGCCTCGGCGCGAGCATGGCGCGTCTGGAGGAGTGGAGGGCACACGGCAAGGAGGAGCAATGGAGGGGGGGAGCGTACGCAGGGGGCTGTCGGGTCCTGGGTGTAGCAGGGCGCGCCATAGAGACAGGGAGGGGCGTATCCATGGAAGAGGGTGCGCCGGCTCACCTGCTCGAGCTTGGACGCTGGAAGGGAGCCCCAAGGGAGCTGGAGCCGGTTGGGAGAAATGGCGCCGTGGAGGAACGCAGGCAGGGCGTCGGGGCCTGGGCGTCCATGGCTGCTGGCCTTGCTGTGCACCGGCCAGGGAGAAAAAGGAGTGGCGCTGGGCAGAGATCCGGCCAGAGGTGGAAGGGCTTGGGCGCCATCCATGGGAGCGGCTGGAGGAGAGGGACGCCATGGCTGCAAGCCTTGCTCCCTGCTTGCCGCCGTGGGAAGAAGGCTCCCTGCCCTGGCGTGCGTGCAGGAGGAAGAAGGGTGCCTGCAGCGCGTGGGAGGAAGCAGCCAGGGAGAAATGCAAGTGGCGGCTAGGGGAAAAATGGAGGGGTGGGAGTGGAAAATGACCAAGTGAGCACCCCTATATATAGAGGAAGGCTAGGGTTAGGGTTTCCTTAGTGGGCCAAATGGGCTGGGTTGGGCTGGCCCAAACACGAAATCGGGCTGCGCTAAACATTTTCCGGAATAAATTTTTCCCGCGGAATTTGTCTGCACACAGAACAGCGCGAAATAAATTTCGGCGAACGGACGATTGAGCAATTAATTCGGCCGAGAGTCCAATTAGATTTCGCCTGAAAATAATTCCCTACGCGTAAATCGAAAATAAACCGTCCTGAGATTTGATCGGCATTCGGATTTTTTTGTCGGAGAAGGCGAATCGTGGTATTTAAAAAATTGTTGTCGATACGGGGTTTTGAATTCGGTTCGGACACGAGATATTTGGGCCGAGTCGAGTAAGGATTAATTAGAGGACGATAGTTTGAGTATTCCGTTTGAGGGTACGGAGTCGGATTAAAATAGTCGGACATCGATCGAAGTTCAGGAATTAGATGCGGGCTCAGACGAGATAATAGTCGTCGAGAGTTTGATTTAGAGAGCTTCAGATGAGATTTAAAATTCGAGAATGATCTTCGAGTCTGCATGAGTTCCGAGAATTAAAAGTTTTAACACGCTCCAAAGTTGGCTGTTTCTCGCGATCGATTAACTCTGAATTCGGTGAACTTCCGAGAGAAAGCCTGATAAACAGAGATAGACACGATCGAGAAATAGAAATTTTCACTGAGCATTCGCGATTAGGATTAATCTCCCGACGTAACGCGGAATAGACACCTGGGGTGTCACACTGGGGTTCTTACTATTTTTAAACAGTGCTTAAATGAGGGTTGAACATCTACAAATTTTCTTAGGTTCAGCACAGAAGAAAAACTAATTTCCCTTAATTAAACAAGGTTTGGTCAGTTTCTGTTTTTAATTTTAAACTCTAAAAATTAGAACAGAAAGCATAAGGTTCATTATTTTTAAATGATAGTTCATATTATTCAGGGTCTAGCAAAATTAGTTTGACAACTTTTGCTTAAGAATTCATCAAGTTATGGATTTTCTAAGTTCTCTGTTTATTAAAAAGATTAAACAGAAATGATTAAATGGAAAACTACTTTGCAACGGGGTCCCTAGCGGGTGTTTTAAGTTTTCCTCATAGATGAGTCCCTGGGCTACTATTCAAATGAGTCACTGACATTGCAGAAAACCCCCTAGGTTCTTCTAATCCTAACCCGAGGTCCTTTCCCCAATTCGAACAGTGCCCGCGGCGGAAGAAAGGGCGGAGGGGCTTACCAGCGGCGAGATTGCTCCGGTGAGGTGGTCGAGGACGTAGGGGAGATCTCAGGGATCACAACGGTGTGCGGGTCGTCGTCGGGGGTGGTCGGAATTGGCCAGTCCGCGTGCGCAGGCGGGGGAGCTCGTCGGCGGCGAGGAGTCCGACCTATCCAGGGAGAAATTGACCAATCAAACGGGTCAGAGAGCTTCACCAGGGATCAAGGAAGGTGTGCGCGCGAGGAATTGAAGAATGGCTCAGCGGAGAGCTCGGTCCACGCGTGCAGGCGGGCGACCGAAGTCCGGCGAGGGTGATCTCGAGCTTCCGGTGAAGTTCTGCCGGGTCCGAGGGCTTGGAGAGCTTCACGGGCCTATGGCGGAGCTAACCGAAGCACTGGCGCGACTTGGGGGCGACTGGAGTGGGCTGGCCACGGTGGCCGAAGCTCTGGCGGCAATGGCGAGCGGAAAAGTGCTCGCTGGAGCTGAGGAGGGGTGGCTGGCCGGTGATGGTGAGCGTGGGGAGGAGTGAGGCACGCTCGGGGAGGCTTTATAGGCATGGGCGAGCACGGCCGAGGGCGGGGCTCTGACAAGCGCTCGGGGCGTGCACGGCGAACGCCAGTGCACGCTCTGGCGCCTGGCACAGCGTCGAGCACGAGGCAACGCAGAGAGAGGTCGAGTTCAAGCGCAGATTGGCTCCAAATCTTTGAGATTTTGGCCATAATCCCGTTGAGAGATCTCTTCCTCTCAGGTCCCTTTGTCGTTTATGTGTGGAGGCTAGCAGGTTTGGTTGACTGGATTAGGAGATAGAGAGGGAAGAAATCTGGTTTGTCTCACTGTCGCACACAGGGAGAAGATCTCTGGTGTGACGTGTCCGAGGCACGCGTCCCAATGCCATCTTCTGGCAGGCGACAGAGGGGTTAGCTAGGCACGTTTTTGTTAATGGGGTCATTAGGATTTGAGTTAGGGATCAAGGTGAACACACTTGATCTTTCGCTCAAGGTGTGAAATTCAGAATTCTGAAATTCAGAATTTCCTATTGAGTCCCCACATGAGAAGCTTGCTTGGGGTTTTATTTGAATTATTTTGGCCAAGCTTCTTCAATCTTTATTGTTGCTTATTAAATATACTTCAATGTTTATAATTGGCCCAAGCCATGATTCTAAATTTTTCATACCCTTTTCCCCATTCTCTTGAATTTTGCTCATAGGGCTCAATTAGGGTTTTTGTTGGGGTTGCACATTTTGCCTTTTTGAAAAACCCATTTGTTTTGAACATGATACTTTTAAGTATAGGCTTGGTGGATCCTTTATTCTTAAGTCAATTTGATGTTCATACTTAAATTTGGTTCACATAAGATGATGGTTCATGGGTTAGCACTTTGAGAGAAACTCTAGGTGACACTGGGGTGTCACACCTTGTGCTTACCTTTTCCTTGAAACTTGAATTTTCCTTATATTGCTTTAATATGTACAGGATGACGAAGCCGAGGAACACTGAGGAGAAGCTTAGCAGACGATCCGAAGCTCAACAGATGGTGAAGAAGCTCAAATACCTAGCTGTGGAAAAACTCTATGAAAACTCTTGTATTAACCTTTATAAAGAATATTGTAATTTAAGGATCAGATTCTACTCTGTAAATTTGTCCATACCTTGTAATATATTTTTACCTTTCCACCAATGTATGAAGTGCTTTGATGTGGATAAAACTTGTATTTTTTGAGCCGAAGGCAAAAAACACCTTCCCTTCTTTCCGTACACTACGAAGCATAAATCTGCTTTTGAAGTTGAATCCTTATAGCCGAATCAACTGTCTGTATCTATATGATATGATGATGATGTTGATCCTATGTATGTCTAAATGAATGTTTATGAATGCAATGTATGATGTAATATATCGTGCAAATGAATGCCCAAACACACGCATACGAAGCTTCATCCATAACCTTCATTCCCTTAGGAATGACTGAAATCTCTTTGCCGTTTATTTTTCGGCTGCACCGCTTATTTTTTGGTGTAAGTTCTGCATCCCCTTAGGAACATCTTCTGAACTTCTTCGCTTTCTATTTCGGCGGTATTGACTTTTCGCGCTTCGCCTTATATTTCAGCGATATTTGGCTCCGCATTCCCTTAGGAACGACTTCTGAGCAGAAAACTTACGCTGAGCTCCCTTAGGAACGGCTTTTTGTAGCTTCATCATGCTCTGCATACCCTTAGGGATGACTTTCGAGCTTCTCCCTGTTTTTTTCTTTTTCTCTGCACTCGATGGTGCATACTCAGATTTTACATTTACATATTTTGGGGGATTTTGCTCTCGTGGAGCTGAATAAGAAAGGAAAAATTACAAATTATGGCCCCATTAAAAACCTTTCTCCCCCTTTGGAAAGGAAAAGGGTGCCATAGAAAAAAATGAAAAAGATTACATCAATCTATACATAATACCGTCGAAGCTCATCCGCGTTCCAAGATCTAGGAATGTCATTGCCATCCATATGCTTTAATCTGTAAGAACCAGGCCTTGACGAAGATACTACCAGAAAAGGTCCTTCCCACTTCAGCTATAGTTTGCCTACTGTGTCCGGGTTAGCCACTCTCTGAAGCACTAATTGCCCTGGCTTGATATTTTTCAGTCAGACTTTTCTGTCGCGCCATTTTATTGTTTCAGCTTGATATTTATTAATATTGTCCACAGCCTGAAGTCTGACCCCTTCTATAGTGTCTTTTGCCACATGATAATCAGCTTCATCTTCAGTCGAAGCTGTTGTTCTTATTGACCCTGTTTTAGCTTCTTCTGGGGTTATAGCTTCGTCACCAAATAATAACTTGAATGGCGTAAAACCTGTCGATCTTGATACAGTCGTATTGTGGCTCCACACCACTTTAATCAACTCTTCTGGCCACTTTCCTCTAGGCTGATTAAAAATTAACTTCATTATTCCTATCATTATAATACCATTTGCTCTTTCGACAAGTCCATTTGACTTTGGATGTCTGACTGACGCAAAATGAATCTTCGTGCCGATTTGATCACAGAATTCCTTGAAAGCTTCAGCATCAAACTGTGTTCCGTTGTCCACAGTTATAGCCTTTGGTACGCCAAAGCGACAAACAATGTTTTGCTAAAAGAATTTTTAGACTGTGACCGAAGTTATTGTGGCCAAAGGCTTCGCTTCAATCCACTTGGAAAATATTCTACGGCCACCACAACATATCTTAAATTGCCTTGTGCTGGTGAAAGTGGACCTAACAAATCCAGGCCCCATCTTTGCAATGGCCAGGTTGGTTGTATTAGTTGGGTTAACGACGAAGATTGTTTCTAGTCTCTTGCACATTTTTCAACCAGATCCGCTGCATCCGAAGCTGCCTTCGGCCAATAAAATCCTTGTCTGAAGACCTTCCCTAGCAAAGGCCTAGATCTAATGTGAGATCCGCACAAACCTGCATGTATTTCCTTCATCAGCTCTATACCTTCGGTTCTGGATAAACACATGAGAAGTGGAGAGCAGACTCCATGTTTGTATAACTCCCCTTCTATTATTACATATGGTCTTGTTCTTGCCTCCATTCTCTTATTATAAGCTTCGTCATCTGAAAGGCAGTTACCTTGGAGGAAAGATATAATCTCAGTCCAACAATCTTCACTATGAACAGGAGATATAGTGAGCATTGCTCTTTCGAGAAGTTCCACCGAAGGTGCTCTTATTGTCTCAAAAAATACTTCCGAAGGTAGAGGTAGCCCCTGTGCCTGCTGACTTGGCTAGCAGATCAGCAGTGCTCATTTTCTCCTTGTGGAATATTTTTAACAGAAAACCCTTTGAAAGAGGCTTCAAGCCTTTGAACTGTGTCCAGGTATTTCTCAAGCTTCGGATCTCTTGCCTTGGAACTCTTGTCAACATGACCAGAAATGACTTGGGAGTCGGTTTTAAGGACCACCCTTCTTATCCCCATTGCTTTTAACTTCCGAAGTCCCAATAGTAAAGCTTCGTATTCAGCAATATTATTTGTACAACTAAAATCAAGCCTTATTGCATAGCATGTTCTGACTTTGGAAGGTGCAACTAAAACAGCAGCCGCACCTACCCCGAAGGTTCCCCAGGAACCGTCGCAGAACACTGTCCAAGCTTCAGCATCTTTATTTGCTTCTTCTTCCTAATCCCCTGGCGTCCAGTCAGCGATGAAGTCTGCTAACGTCTGGGACTGAATTGAGGATCTATGCACATAATTAATGCTGAATTCATTGAGTTCCGCAGCCCACTTTCCATTCCTTCCAGTAGCTTCTCTGTTCCTCATGATATCCTTCAGAGGCTGTGATGAAGGAACAATTATATGGAATGCTTGAAAATAATGCCGAAGCTTCCTGGAGGCCATTAAGACAGCATACAACACCTTCTCCAATTCTGTATAGTTTTTCTTTGATAAACTTAAAACTTCGGAGACAAAGTATACTGGAGCTTGCTTTTTAATTTGTCCTTCCAGTTTCTCCTGCACAAGCGCCGCACTCACTGCAGAGTGCGAAGCTGCCACATATAATAGTAACGGAGCCCCTCGCGCGGGTGGAGTTAATGTTGTTAGATCAATCAAGTATTGCTTCAGCTCTTCAAAGGCTTTCTGTTGAGCTGGGCCCCATTGAAAGACTTTGGCTGACTTTAGTATTTCAAAGAATGGCAAGTTTCTTTCTGCTGATCTAGATATAAATCTATTCAATGAAGTCAGTCTTCCTGCCAACTGTTGGGCCCCCTTCTTTGTGCTTGGTGGTTCCATTCGAATGATGGCTTCGATCTTGCTTGGATTAGCTTCAATCCCCTTCGTTGAAACTAGACAGCCAAGGAACTTACCGTTCTTCACTCTAAAGACACATTTTTCAGGATTTAATTTCAGGCCAGCTTGCCTGAAATTAGCAAATGTTTCTTGAAGATCAGTGATATGATTTTCTTTCTTCGTGCTTTTTACTATGATATCATCAACGTATGTTAGCACATTTCTGCCTATCTGGGAATGAAGGACCTTGGCTGTCATTCTGCTGAAACTTCCTCCAGCATTTTTGAGCCCCTCAGGCATCCGAAGATAACAATAGGTGCCACTAGGAGTTATGAAGCTAGTCTTCGGTTCATCCTCCTTCTTCATCCATATTTGATGATATCCTGAGTAACAATCCAGCAGACTCATAAGTTATGAAGAAGCTGCTGCATCCACAAGAGAGTCTATCCTTGGTAATGGAAACTCGTCCTTCGGACAGGCCTTGTTGAGATCCGTGAAATCAATACACATTCACCATTTGCCATTAGCCTTCTTCACCATAACAGTATTGGTTAGCTACTCTGGATATTTTACTTCTCTAATAACACCAGCACTGAGAAGTCTTTTGACTTCATTTCGAGCACCTTCAGCTTTATCATCAAACATTTTCCGAAGCCTTTGCTTTCTTGGCCTGAAAGACGGGTCGACATTGAGTGAATGCTCAATGACGTCTCTGTTTACACCACAGAGATCATTGGCTGACCAAGCAAAAACATCTTTGTTGTTGAATAAAAACCTTATCAAGGTTTTCTCCTGTTCTTCAGATAGCTGAGACCCCAGTAGTACCTTCTGCTCTGCTATGTCTTCACATAGAAGCATAGGCTTTGGTTGATCAGCCGAAGCAGCCTTCTCTCTTCTGTACTTGTACTGTTTAGAAGCTTTAGTTCCATCTATATTGTGGATTGCTTTTGAGTCTGTCCAGTTTCCTTCATCTTTTCTAGCAGCTTCCTGACCACCATGAACAGCAATGGGCCCTTGTTCTGAAGGTATCTTCATGCATAGATATGCTGGATGAAGTATTGCTTCGAAAGCATTGAGTGTCCCACGACCAATGATTGCATTGTAGGGGTATTCCATATCAACGATGTCAAACACAACTTGTTCAGTCCTTGTATTGTGGACGAAGCCGAAGGTCACTGGCATCGTGATTTTGCCGAGTGCTGCAATCTGCCTTCCTCCGAAGCCACAAAGAGGGTGTGTAGCATCATGAATCTTGTCCTCTAGCTCTTGCATCTGTCTGAAGGCCTTAGCAAATATGATGTCTGCTGCACTGCCTGTATCAACCAGAACATTATGGACCAGAAATCCCTTGATGACACAAGATATGACCATAGCATCATTATGAGGGTAATCCTTGAGCTGAAGGTCCTCCTGGGAGAAGGTGATTGGGATGTGGGACCATTTTGACTTGATGAAGGGTCCCTGCACCCCAACATGCGGTACCCTTCTCTGATCCTCCTTCTTCTACTTCTTGTTGGCCGGTTCTGAGCATGAACCGCCTGTTATCGGGAGCACCAGCTTCGTAGCCGAAGCTACTTCACCTTGATTGTTGAACGAAGCCATCAGCTCAGCAGTGGAAGTGAGTTCACCGGAGGTGGGCGCCAATGTTGGGGACTTGTTCTCAAATGCTATGAGTTAAGAACAAGGCAACACAAAGTATTAAATGTTAATATCCTTCGTCCTTCGAAGCATTATTTCCCTTTGGATATAATGATCTTTGGACGAAGGTAATGAAGGACGTACCTTCATGATCACGGTATATGATAATGAAAGACAAAGCATATGAAATGCAAAAGATAACATAAATAATCATATAAAATCATCCACATATCTTCATTATATAAACTTGAATAATCAATGACGATATTTAATTACATTTGTACCTTCGGCTTGATAGAAGGCAAAAATCCGAGCGTTGCGCACGAGTGAATACAAGATAGCGTGAACAGTACAGGGGTACTATTCATCTATTTGTAGGCACAGGACGCAGCCTGTGAGAAATTACATTCATGCCCTTTACAAATGTTTACAATCATAATACAAGCTTTCACGGGCCGATTGGTCATTTCATCTTTAAGTCGGTGCATCTGGAAATGTACTTCGAAGCTCTCTAATTGATAGCTTCGGCTTTGTGTCAATCTTTCGAAGGTGTTTCTTTTTATGGGACCTTCGGCGATGAAGCAGACCCCCAACAGCCTATAAAATAGATGAACAGTGCCCCGTATTGTTCAAGCTGACTTGTACTCGCTTGTGCTTTTACCTTTTGTCAAGCCAAAGGTACAATTGTAATCCTATGTTGTTCTTATTCATTCATGATTATATGATATGAGATATATTATACTGTCATATGATTATCCATGTTGTTTCCTATGTTTCATATGCTTCGTCTTTCATTAATATATGCAATGATGATGAAGGTATGTCCTTCATAACCTTCGTCTGAAGATCGTTGTATCCTTAGGGAAATAATGCTTTGAAGGACGAAGGACATTAACCATTAACCTATTTTTGTGTTGCCTTGTTTTTAATTCATAGCATTTGAGAACAAGTCCCCAACATTGGCGCCCACCTCCGGTGTACTCACTTCCACAACCTTCGGCAAAGCACTGACCTTCGTCATGCCGCTGAAGAAGAGATAACAGTGCCAGGGGCTGCTGCACTGCAGCCACTGGACACAAACCAGGAGAATCTCTCTCTCTGAGAGGCTCGAAGCTAGAAGAGAAAGGCCACCAGTCCAACACTCTAGGAGGAGGAGTTGGACCAAGAGATCAGGAACATGGAAATTATCCATCAACAAGTGCAAAGGAAAAAGGAGAAGATGGCTCGGCTGGCCGATCTTCAAAGGAAGATCGATGAAGCTACTGAGGAAGTGCGTCAGCTTGCTCAAGATGACCAAGACCGAAGGCCCCAACACAGGGAGCTTCGTCAAGAGGGCTTATTCAACGAAGAAGGATGGTATGATGATTTTAATCATGATATCTTTACTTTTGATGATGCTTCTCCCTTGGCAGCAGAATTGTAGGCTATCCCATGGCCACAATCCTACAAGCCACCACAGCTACCCATGTACGATGGGCACTCGGACCCAAAACAATTTCTGATGAGCTATGAGGCAACAATATCTTCATACGGAGGCAATGCAGCTGTCATGGCTAAGTCCTTCGTCATGGTAGTCCGGAACGTGGCCCAGACATGGTATTCTTCCCTTTGGCCAGGGACAATCACGTCGTGGCAAAAGCTTAAGGACATGCTGGTTACCAGTTTCCAAGGCTTTCAGACGAAGCCAGTCACAGCTCAGGCCCTGTTCCAATGCACGCAAGACCATGAGGAATACCTTTAGGCGTATGTCCGAAGGTTCTTGCGACTGAGGGCACAAGCACCCACAGTGCCCAATGAAATTGTCATTGAGGCCATGATTAAGGGTCTTCGGCCAGGACCTACGGCTCAATACTTCGCCAGAAAGCCCCCACAAACACTGGAGAAGCTGCTTCAGAAGATGGATGAGTACATCCGAGCTGACAACGACTTCTGCCAAAGAAGGGAAGAAGCTTACAGGTTCTCGGAGATGACCAGGGGCTTCGGAGGAAGAATCCACCCGATGCATGTGAGGTCAATCCACAGCTCTATTCAGAATGACGACAAAGGAAGTCAGCTTCAGAGGCCACAGTACACCTCACAATCTTTGGGGCAATAGCAAAGCTCTTTCAGGCCACCAGCTCCAAGGGGCAGAGGCGCCAGAGGCTTCGGAGGAAGATATGGGGATCATCCCAGGTGTAACACCCCAGGTGTTACCATGGTTAGAGCACACCTTGGCACTAGGGACTGTGATCACATGTGGGAGAAAACTTAAGGAGCAAAGTGTAAGAGCCTTGGAGGCTAGGTTTTAACCAAGATATGTGAATGACCAAAAACATTACCCTAGTTGTGTGCAACTACCACTTTGAACAAGGGGGAGTAAACCCTAGACCCCTCTTGAACCCTATCTTCCAAGCCATGGTTGAAAGGGGGAGAGAATAAGCAATTGTGCAAACCATGAGTTAATCTTTAACCAAACTTTAAGTAACTTTATAACCAGCAATTATGGGAAGGAAATATTGCAAAAAGACCCATGGAGAAATCCCAAATCAAATCTCCAAGTAGAGTGAGAGCTAGAGCTCTCTAATTCTCTCTAAGTCAAAAACTACACCTACACTAAAGATCAACCGTGTTCACCTTGAAGATGGCACCAAAACCACCTATGTTCTATACCAAAAATGTGGCATACCACCTAGGGCACCCACTGGAAAAAGTTGAGCCCGAGACCCTGACGTTTGACATGCCTTGGCATGGCTTTTGTCACGAGGTGGGCAGAGAGACATACCTGATTTGGCGACCGAAGATCTCCCTGCCTAGGCCATATCTGCCATGGCAACTCACGGATGAGAGACATCCCTAGGTGCCAGGAAAAGACTCGCGCCGGATTTTTGCCAAGATTCGCACGTTTGCGACTTGGGTGAGCTGTGGAACAAGGGCAGAAGAAAACTTACACGTGTTCGACGCGCTCTGCGCACGCAAGAGAACGCCCGCGCCCGACCCCGCGCCACGCCGAGCCGCGCCCGTGTCCCCTGTGTGCGCCGCGCCTGTAAAACCCACTCAAGTGTCGACCACACTTCTCCACGCACGCTCAAACCTCACCGGAGCTCAACTCACCGTCGTTTGCCCGTGCCCGGCGTGTCCGCGGCCACCCGAGCCCCTGCCGTCGTGGACCGGCCAGCCTAGCCTTTCCCAGCCCCGTCCAACCCTCGGAGGTGAGTGAGCACACCTCGGTGAAGCTCCCCGAGCGAGGAATCGAAGCCTGCTTCGCCGGAGAGGCCAGTCCACGGTCGCCGGAGTTCACAACCCCGCCGGAGTGCGTGGACCGGGTAATCCACTGAACCATTTTCCGATTCCTTGTGCACATAGTCTCTACGTCACCCCGTGGAGCTCATCGTGCCATTGGATTGAACCAGATCGCCGTGATTTGGCCGGCACACCCGCCACCGACGAGAACACCCGCCTGCGCACGTGGACCAAGCGATTCCGGCCATCCCCGCCGTCGAGCCGTACATCGCTGTGACCGCCAGAGCCTCCCCGAGCCAACCCCGCCCCTCGCTGGACCTATCTCGCCGCCGGTAAGCCGCGCCACCCTTTTCTTTCTTGTGGGCACTGTTTGAACCTAGGGAAGGACCGCGGGGGAGAAGGAAAGAAGTCTGGGGGGTTTTGTGAAATGTCAGAGACTCAAATGAATAGTAGCGTGGGGGTATAACTGAGAGAGTTAGTTTGGAAATACCCCAGGGTCCTCGGTGTAAACTGCTTTTCCAGAAAACCTTAATTAAATCTGATTTTAAATTTGAGCAGAAATTTAATAATTCATAACTCCTGTTTTATTCATCCAAATTTGGTCAAACCAATTTTGTCAGACCTTAAATAATATAAACTGCTTAGGAAAAATATAAAACCCCTATGTACTATAGAAAACTTTAGGGGTCTGATTTAATTATTGTTTTGACCAAAAGCTAAATAATAGGGATAAAAATTGTTGCACTAATTGACTGGAGATAGAAAAATTTGGAGAAGTTTATATCCACCTACTGACCTGTTTAAAAATGCTAAAACTCTCTGTCCAACCCATTAAGTTAGTTTTTGCCATTTATTTTACAACATGCTTAAGATTAAGAAAAATAGAAAAGATGATTTAAATAATGAACCAGAGGGCACCCCTATTTTTGTTAGAGTACTTATTCAATGTAGTTTACTAGGAAAATCTATTATACCCTGGTTTAGTATGAAATAAGTAGGATCCCTTTTATTTTTAGAAAACAAGGAAAACTTAGAAAAACCCTACAAAAAATAACCCCAAGATGAAAACACCCCAAACCTTGGGATAACTAATGTTTTGTTATTATGAACATAGGAAAAATACAAAATCTGTTGTTTGATATTTTTCAAATGGCAAGTTAGTTATAAGCACCTTTTTGGCATAGAATTTTAAGAAATCACAACTACATAACCACCAATAAACTTTCTGTAATTTTTGCCGCAGAAGCTTATTATTACTGTTAGATGCCAATAAAAATAACCCTTAGGGCAGAACCTACTCCTAGTTAAGAGTTGTAATACAAAGTGGCCCATTTACACAACTTTTATCATTTTTGTCTAAAGCATAGCCTTTTTATTTTAAACCCCAAATTCCTAGAATAGGCTATAGTGACCCATAGCAGCCCACTGTAATTTTTACAAAATTTTTGGAAAAACGTTAACTTATTGTTGTAGTTCAAACCTACACTAGAATTCATAAATAGAAAATAAAGAAAGGGAAAATGAATAATGGAAATTAGCGTCATCCTAAAACCCTTTGAAATTGTCCACTGAAAAATATAAGAGAAATACACATTCACTATGCCTATCCTTAACAAAACCTAAACCTAGAATGATAAGCCTAAACCACTAAAAGCCCCGCATGACCAAGAAACCCTAAGTTACTCATTAAACTTAGTTTTTCTTCTTTTAGCATAATGTTATTAAATCCTGCATAATCATGACATACATGTTCATTGCATTCAATAGACTGTAACCTCGCTGACGGAGAGTACGTCCTCGTGCCGGAGCAAGGAGCTGCTCAGGAGGTAGTCCCGGATCCAGCACCAAAGCCTGCACCAGAGGATCTGCCTGCCCTAGCTTTGGAAGGCAAGCCCCGGTTTTATGCATAACCGGTTATTATGCTATTTTACTACACTTATTGATTGTAGGATTGAATGTGCACTTAAGTGTAGGAGTTGCTTGAAACCCTAGTTGCATGAACTCAGGATTCCTTTTGAGATGGATAATAGTACGCTAGGTCGAGTAGCTGCTTTACTAATTAGGAATCTCGGTAGAAGTCGAGTGATTTTTCCAGCACTCGCGCGAGGTCAGGAATTTGTTGTACTCACTTTCATATCATAATGAGGTTGGTTGTGGGCAACAATCCATGGGGATTGGTTGTCCACGGGATGGAAATTTGAATAAGGATTAAGGTGTGGTACCGTGTGTCAAGCGTTTGAACGTACTAAACACATACCGAGAAATCTGGTAAATCGGTAAGCCTAGTACCTGAGTGAACCTGCCCGTAGATTGCCCTCCTCACGTGACCTGAGACGTGGTCTCCCATTCCGGTTATGGTGGGTACAAGTGCTGTCACTGCACGACGGCAGTCGGGGTCAATGAGGCATTGTACGCCAAGGCGGTGAGCCCCTTTCTGTTGCCAGGGAATTGATGGGGACGGTTGATGTGTGTGGGGACGGAGTGCCTCGCCACGTCGTGTGTTTAGGTTTACCTTGCAAGGTTTAAAAACTCGATTCGAATCGTCTGCTTCTCGCAGCTAATCAGACTGCTTGATCCATGCTGCTACATTGAGTAACAAGTGGAAATGTGATGAGTTGACAAAAGAGGTTGATTTCTAAAAATGTTTGCTACTATGTATGAGTAGATAGTACATATTTAGCCTTAAGAGAGTCACACTTAAATTTGACAAAGTTAAAACTTGATTTAGAAACTCAGCTAGTGCTTTTGGCAATCAAACCCCACAGCCAAACAGCTGCATGTCTAGAGGTAGAGGAGTAGACTCCTCACACCGGGTAAGTCTAGCTGAGTATTAGTATACTCAGCCTTGCTGGTGGCACAATTTTACAGGTTCTTTGGAGGACATGGTTGCTGGAGTGACTTGGCCGTCCACCTTGCCACCGGGTTGGACTGTCGAGTGGGACCCCGCCTCGGCTGAGGAGGAGCATGAGGAGTGATGGGATAGGCTTCCCCATCCCTCCATTTATCTATCGTTAGTTTTATTCCGCTGCACTTCGAACAATGATGACTACTTTTGCAAAACTCCGATGGTGATGTAATAATTTAACACTCCTTAACGTATGATTTTATGCTTTATTGTATTTGCTCTGTGACTCGCCTTCGAGTGAGATTGTGGTACTTGATCCTGTCAGTGGCCTCGTCGGACTAGATCCGAGGGATTGACGGGTTATTCCCATTTAAGTGTGGTCTAGCCTCTCAGGCGGGACTTAGGCACTTAAGTCGGAATAATTCGGGCAGTTCCGCCACAGCTGGTATCGGAGCTTGTACCACCACAGAGGAATCAATAAAATATAAATACCATCCCTTTCCGAAATAAAACTTGATAGAAACAATGTTGGATAGATCGTAGGACGAGCAGGATAGATCTAGGACGTGAAGCCTTTGGATGATAGAAAGGTAGCTAGGTGGCTAAGTATTTAGGCCCCACAGGCCACTTTAGGGGATGGGAGATCTTCCCTAATCCCTTCCTATTGTTGTGAGGTCGTTCAGGATGAGCATGCATGCATTCTTAAATTAAACAAATGGAAAAATTTAGTAAGGACTTAAAATTTTGACCAACTAAGTTTCCCAGTACTATTCTGTCTTAATTAGAGAGGAGCTGAGTCTTATTTTTTTCCTTGTTCTTTTTATAATTCTTTTCCTTTACTTACGCTTAACCGTCCACAGATGGCTTCCCACGGATCCTCAGGCAATGGGAATGCACTGACCCACACTGACGGGCTCGCACGAGAGGGCTTCCCCGCATTTTGTGGGAGGTACTTCAGGGGGCCGGGTATATGACACCTCCTCAGTACGCGGTGCAGCAGTTCGAGAAGCACCGGGTGCCCCGCTGTAGGGTGAGGATGACCTTGGAGCCTCATCCCCTGTAGCCAGGCTGGCATTCACTGGACTCTGAGTCCTTTGGATACCGGGCTGAGGACACGATTGAGGCAATTGCTCTGCACGGGCTGACCACTTTTTGCGGATTCCATCCCTTGGAGCTGTCCACCCACCCCATTGGCTTGTTCCCCGCTGAGAAGGAGGACGACCCAATGTGGAAGGATCGGGTGGAGCATGCCAAGGACATCTAGGCTATCTACCCGGGGCAGACTGCTCACCTGACAGTGCGGTGCATGAATGCCTTGTACCATCTGCAAGTGATGCGTGGTGAGGCGATGTCCCATCTGATGGCATTGTTGGAGGCCACTAAGATCACCCTAGACAACAGGGAAGAGCTTGTGGTTGACTTGTCCCAGGAGATGGTGGAAAAGGACTTACAAGTGGAGCAGTTGTCGGATGAAATCCAAGAGCTGGAGGAATTAGTGGGGACAAGGGAGAACACCATCGAGGTTCTCGAGGATCAGCTCATCAACACCCAGCAGCAGCTCGCCGAGGCTAATGAGCACCTGGATATGCATCATCAGGAGATCCAGGATGTGGAGGCCAACGAGGACGTCGACATTGAGGGAGGGGAGGAGCCTGCTTCCAGTGTGGACACTGCTGGCTCAGGGAGGCCACCTTCCCCCGAGTCGAGTGTTGCCTCGTTCGCTCACTAGGTGTCAGGGATAGAGTTAGAAGTTGGTGATGATAGGACTCCTCGCCGCTAGCTTAGCTTTTGCACCCTTGGGGTACTAGGCTAGGTAGAGTTGAGTCTTTTTGGGACCATTCATGTAACCGTGATAAACTCTTTTGGAAGTTTGGTTGATGGGTGATGTCAGTTTTAAATTTGAACGAGAAGTTTATGCTTTTTGGTTTATGTCGGAATCTATCAATTTGCTTTTGACTATTTCGCCGCGATTAAACCTTGAATTTGGAGATATGGTGTTAAGTATATATGTGATTTTTCAGATGGCTGGGAGAGCGCGTCGTGGCCAGAATGAGCGCATTCCTCCACCGCCGCCACCGCCTCCCACTCTGCAGGAGCTAATGGCTCAGCAGAATGAGATCTTGAGGCAGCTAGCTCAGCGTCAGCCACCACCTCAGCACTATGGTGGTGGAGATCATCAGCGTCACCCGTAGTAGCCACTTACCAGGAGTTCCTCAGTACTCAGCCGCCGTTGTTCACCAGGGCGGAGGACCCACTTGATGCTGATGTATGGCTGAGGGTAGTGGAATCTAAATTCCCACTACTCACTGGAGTTTGTTCCGAGGTGACAAAGGTTAGGTTCGCCACCCAGCAGCTTCGCGGACCCGCGCGAACATGGTGGGACCACTATCTTGCTATGCAACCAGCTGACCATGAAGTGGATTGGAGAGAGTTCAAGGCAGCTTTCAGGGGGCACCATATTCCAGCTGGCATTATGGACCATAAGCTCAACGAGTTTCTGGCACTTACTCAGGGCAACAGGACAGTGTTGCAGTATGCTCAGGCTTTTAATGACCTGTGCCAGTATGCTGGGTACCATGCAGATACGGATGAGAAGAAGAGAGACCGGTTCAGGAGGGGGCTTAGCACTAAGCTCCGTGACGGTCTCAACACCGTCAGGGCCAACAGCTACAATGAGTTGGTCAACATGGCCATCTCCCAGGAGGACTGTATCACAGCTCGTCAGGCAGAAAAGAAGAGGAAGACCCCTGTGGCAGGACCCTTCGCTCAGCCACAGCGCTTTAGGATTGTGTCCGACACTCAGAATAGGGGACCCCAGCATCAGCAAGGGTGTTGGGTGATCCGACCACCGCAGCAACAGCAGGCACCCAACCGTACCCAGTTTCCAGCTCAGAGGAACAATCAACAGCAGCAGCAGTATCGCCAGGCAAATGACAACAGGTGTTTCACTTGCGGCAGCACCGGACACTATGCCAAGAATTGCCCCAGGAACCAGCAGAGGCAGGGGCAGAATGTTAATCAGAATCAAGGCAAGAGACAGAAGGTGCAAGTGAGGCAGGGCAGGCTAAACATCACCACCATGGCTGATATTCCAGAGGGAGCACCCGTCATGACTGGTATCTTTACAGTTTTGAATTATCCTGCTATTATTCTTTTTGATTCTGGTGCATCGCATAGTTTTATCAGTGCCAAATATAGTGCCAAGTGCCAGTTGCCTTTTCACCACACCAATGGGGGTATCACAATTTCAACACCAGGAGGCAGGATTGCCACCAATCAAATCAGCAGGCAAGTGCCTATAAAATTTGGTAGTCTTGTGATTAGGACCACCCTTCTCATCTTAGGATTGGATAGCGTGGATATTATATTGGGAACTGATGGTTGACTAGGCATCAGGAAGTACTGGATATTGCCGCAAGGGCCATTGAAATTCATTCCCCTGCTTATGGCGAGACTGTTTTATTTTTGCCCGACCAAGGTTGTACCCGTTCTTGTGCCTTTGTTATGATAGAATCCTCAGTGGAAAAGATCCCAGTAGTCTGTGACTACCCAGATGTCTTTCCGGATGAATTGTCAGGAATGCCACCTGACAGAGACATTGAGTTTGCAATTGAATTGCAACCCGGGACCGCTCCTATCTCCAAGAGACCCTATAGGATGCCTCCCGCGGAACTGGCAGAACTGAAGAAGCAACTGCAAGAATTGTTGGACAAGGGGTTCATTCGCCCAAGTACTTCACCTTGGGGATGTCCTGCTTTATTTGTGAAGAAAAAGGATGAGAGCTTGAGAATGTGTGTTGACTACCGCCCTCTCAATGCGGTGACCATCAAAAACAAATACCCACTACCCCGCATCGATGTTCTGTTTGATCAGTTGGTGGGAGCCAAGGTATTCTCCAAGATAGATCTCCGCTCGAGTTACCATCAGATCAAGATCCGTGCCAGTGATATTCCCAAGACGGCCTTCTCTACCAGATATGGGCTTTATGAGTTTTTGGTGATGTCTTTTGGGCTGACCAATGCCCCGGCTTATTTTATGTACTTGATGAACTCAGTGTTCATGCCAGAGTTAGACAAATTCGTGGTTGTTTTCATTGATGATATTCTGGTTTATTCCAAGAATGAGGCCGAGCACACCAAGCATTTGCATACTGTACTTCAGAGACTGCGTGACCATCGGTTGTATGCCAAGTTGTCTAAATGTGAATTCTGGCTGAAGGAGATTAAATTCTTGGGTCACATAATTTCTCAGGATGGGATATCAGTTGATCCTGAGAAGGTACAAGAGGTGATGGATTGGAAACCCCCGACTACAGTGAGGCAAATTCGGAGTTTTCTGGGATTGGCAGGGTACTATCGACGATTCATTCCGGATTTCTCCAGGATTGCCAAACCAATGACTGAACTGTTAAAGAAAGGAATCAATTATGATTGGAGCCAAAAGTGCGAAGATGCCTTTCATACTTTGAGGCAGCATTTGACAACAGCCCCAGTATTGGCTCAACCTGATAACACCAAGCCATTTGAAGTTTATTGTGATGCTTCTGGTACAGGATTGGGTTGTGTCTTGATGCAAGATAACAGAGTGATTGCTTATGTTTCCCGAGCACTCAGACCCCATGAGCAGAACTACCCTACACATGACCTAGAATTGGCCGCTGTAGTTCATGCTCTTAAGATATGGAGACACTACTTGATGGGAGCTCACTGTAATAACATCTACACGAATCACAAGAGTCTCAAATACATCTTCACTCAGGCAGATCTGAACATGAGATAGAGGAGATGGTTAGAAATGATCAAGGACTACGATTTGGAGGTGCATTACCATCCTGGCAAAGCCAATGTTGTAGAAGATGCCTTGAGCAGAAAAGCCCAGTGCAATTGTATGAACATGGATGCTAGAGTTACCACCCTGTGCGACGAATTATGCAAGTTGAACCTGGAAGTTGTTTCTTCTGGTGACCTAAACTATATCTCGGTGGAGCCCACATTGCAAGAGCAAATAGTCTAGGCACAAATTGGGGATAAAGGTGTTCAGGTTATCAAAGACGTGATCAAGCAGAAGGCAGAAAAATACAAGTGCTTCCGTCAGGACAGTAAGGGAATTTTATGGTTTGGAGATCGATTGGTTGTTCCCAAGAAACCTGAGCTCAGAAAGAAGATATTGGATGTAGCTCACCTTTCAAAATTCTCCATGCACCCCGGCAGCAACAAGATGTACCATGATCTCAGATCCTTATACTGGTGGACCAGAATGAAGAGGGAGATTGCCAAGTACATATCTGAGTGTGACACCTGCCAGAGGATCAAAGCCAGTCACTTGAAGGCAGCAGGCCCTTTGCAACCCCTTCCCACACCATCTTGGAAATGGGAGGACATTTGCATGGACTTTATCGTGGGATTGCCCAATACCTCCAGGCACCATGATTCCATTTGGGTTATTGTGGACAGATTGACCAAGACCGCTCATTTCTTGCCAGTGCATACCACCCACAGGACGGAGAAGTATGCGGAAATCTACATTGACCAGATAGTTCGTTTGCATGGAATACTAAGGACTATAGTATCAGACAGAGGAGCACCGTTTGTGGCACGATTTTGGGAGCAATTGCAGGAATCACATGGGACCCATGTAATACGAAGCTCAGCATACCATCCTCAAACAGATGGCCAGACCGAAAGGGTAAATCAGATTTTGGAAGACATGTTGAGGGCATGTGTGCTACATTATGGAAAGGATTGGGACAAGTGTCTTTCGTTGGCAGAATTTTCTTATAATAACAGTTACTAGTCCAGCTTGAAGATGGCACCTTTTGAGGCCTTATATGGGAGAAGATGTAGAACCCCGCTGAATTGGTCTCAAGCAGGAGAGAGGGAAATTTTTGGACCAGATTTGGTACTGGAAGCAGAGGAAAAGGTCAGAGTCATCAAGAAGAACTTAGAAGCTGCTCAGGCCAGGCAAAAGAGCAATCATGATAAGAGGCGGAAACCTCTACAGTTTGCAGTGGGAGACCATGTTTATCTTAAGGTGTCACCCACCAAGGGTGTCCCGAGATTCGGGATCAAGGGCAAGTTAGCTCCTCGCTACATTGGACCCTACGAGATCAAGGAGGCTTGTGGACCTGTAGCCTATCAATTGAAGTTGCCACCCAGCATGTCAGCTATTCATGATGTGTTTCATGTATCTCAGCTACGGAAATGTGTCCGCTTACCCACTGAAGTGCTACTTGAACCCGAAATTGAGATAGAACCAGACTTGTCCTATCAGGAGTACCCCGTCGAGGTATTGGATCAGAAGGAGAGATCAACACGGGCAAGGTCAATCAGAATGTATAAGGTTCAGTGGAGTCACCATTCAGCAGAAGAAGCTACATGGGAGACTGAGGATTTTCTACGCTCTCGCTTTCCCGACTTCCTGCCCAAAAGAGTCGGTACGTAACCCAAAACCCCACCCCCCACCTGCCCTTTGAATACAATTATAAGAAAAACTTAAATAGCAAGGATAGTCTAAGTTGTGGTTTTAACTTAAAAAGGACTTCCTTCTGAAGTTGCAAAGAGAATGACATTCGAAGAGCAGTTAACAAGAGAAACTCGAGTATAAGGAAGAGTAGCGCCATTGTGCCTTAGTAGCACCCCTCTAGAGGACTCGGCCTAAAATCTCGGGACGAGATTCCTTTAAGGGGGGAGAGCTGTAACACCCCAGGTGTTACCATGGTTAGAGCACACCTTGGCACTAGGGACTGTGATCACATGTGGGAGCAAACTTAAGGAGCAAAGTGTAAGAGCCTTGGAGCTAGGTTTTAACCAAGAGATGTGAATGACCAAAAACATTACCCTAGTTGTGTGCAACTACCACTTTGAACAAGGGGGAGTAAACCCTAGACCCCTCTTGAACCCTATCTTCCAAGCCATGGTTGAAAGCGGGAGAGAATAAGCAATTGTGCAAACCATGAGTTAATCTTTAACCAAACTTTAAGTAACTTTATAACCAGCAATTATGGGAAGGAAATATTGCAAAAAGACCCCTGGAGAAATCCCAAATCAAATCTCCAAGTAGAGTGAGAGCTAGAGCTCTCTAATTCTCTCTAAGTCAAAAACTACACCTACACTAAAGATCAACCGTGTTCACCTTGAAGATGGCACCAAAACCACCTATGTTCTATACCAAAAATGTGGCATACCACCTAGGGCACCCACTGGAAAAAGTTGAGCCCGAGACCCTGACGTTTGACATGCCTTGGCATGGCTTTTGTCACGAGGTGGGCAGAGAGACATACCTGATTTGGCGACCGAAGATCTCCCTGCCTAGGCCATATCTGCCATGGCAACTCACGGATGAGAGACATCCCTAGGTGCCAGGAAAAGACTCGCGCCGGATTTTTGCCAAGATTCGCACGTTTGCGACTTGGGTGAGCTGTGGAACAAGGGCAGAAGAAAACTTACACGTGTTCGACGCGCTCTGCGCACGCTAGAGAACGCCCGCGCCCGACCCCGCGCTGCGCCGAGCCGCGCCCGTGTCCCCTGTGTGCGCCGCGCCTGTAAAACCCACTCAAGTGTCGACCACACTTCTCCACGCACGCTCAAACCTCACCGGAGCTCAACTCACCGTCGTTTGCCCGTGCCCGGCGTGTCCGCGGCCACCCGAGCCCCTGCCGTCGTGGACCGGCCAGCCTAGCCTTTCCCAGCCCCGTCCAACCCTCGGAGGCGAGTGAGCACACCTCGGTGAAGCTCCCCGAGCGAGGAATCGAAGCCTGCTTCGCCGGAGAGGCCAGTCCACGGTCGCCGGAGTTCACAACCCCGCCGGAGTGCGTGGACCGGGTAATCCACTGAACCATTTTCCGATTCCTTGTGCACATAGTCTCTACGTCACCCCGTGGAGCTCATCGTGCCATTGGATTGAACCAGATCGCCGTGATTTGGCCGGCACACCCGCCACCGACGAGAACACCCGCCTGCGCACGTGGACCAAGCGATTCCGGCCATCCCCGCCGTCGAGCCGTACATCGCTGTGACCGCCAGAGCCTCCCCGAGCCAACCCCGCCCCTCGCTGGACCTATCTCGCCGCCGGTAAGCCGCGCCACCCTTTTCTTTCTTGTGGGCACTGTTTGAACCTAGGGAAGGACCGCGGGGGAGAAGGAAAGAAGTCTGGGGGGTTTTGTGAAATGTCAGAGACTCAAATGAATAGTAGCGTGGGGGTATAACTGAGAGAGTTAGTTTGGAAATACCCCAGGGTCCTCGGTGTAAACTGCTTTTCCAGAAAACCTTAATTAAATCTGATTTTAAATTTGAGCAGAAATTTAATAATTCATAACTCCTGTTTTATTCATCCAAATTTGGTCAAACCAATTTTGTCAGACCTTAAATAATATAAACTGCTTAGGAAAAATATAAAACCCCTATGTACTATAGAAAACTTTAGGGGTCTGATTTAATTATTGTTTTGACCAAAAGCTAAATAATAGGGATAAAAATTGTTGCACTAATTGACTGGAGATAGAAAAATTTGGAGAAGTTTATATCCACCTACTGACCTGTTTAAAAATGCTAAAACTCTCTGTCCAACCCATTAAGTTAGTTTTTGCCATTTATTTTACAATATGCTTAAGATTAAGAAAAATAGAAAAGATGATTTAAATAATGAACCAGAGGGCACCCCTATTTTTGTTAGAGTACTTATTCAATGTAGTTTACTAGGAAAATCTATTATACCCTGGTTTAGTATGAAATAAGTAGGATCCCTTTTATTTTTAGAAAACAAGGAAAACTTAGAAAAACCCTACAAAAAAATAACCCCAAGATGAAAACACCCCAAACCTTGGGATAACTAATGTTTTGTTATTATGAACATAGGAAATATACAAAATCTGTTGTTTGATATTTTTCAAATGGCAAGTTAGTTATAAGCACCTTTTTGGCATAGAATTTTAAGAAATCACAACTACATAACCACCAATAAACTTTCTGTAATTTTTGGCACAGAAGCTTATTATTACTGTTAGATGCCAATAAAAATAACCCTTAGGGCAGAACCTACTCCTAGTTAAGAGTTGTAATACAAAGTGGCCCATTTACACAACTTTTGTCATTTTTGTCTAAAGCATAGCCTTTTTATTTTAAACCCCAAATTCCTAGAATAGGCTATAGTGACCCATAGCAGCCCACTGTAATTTTTACAAAATTTTTGGAAAAAAGTTAACTCATTGTTGTAGTTCAAACCTACACTAGAATTCATAAATAGAAAATAAAGAAAGGGAAAATGAATAATGGAAATTAGCGTCCTCCTAAAACCCTTTGAAATTGTCCACTGAAAAATATAAGAGAAATACACATTCACTATGCCTATCCTTAACAAAACCTAAACCTAGAATGATAAGCCTAAACCACTAAAAACCCCGCATGACCAAGAAATCCTAAGTTACTCATTAAACTTAGTTTTTCTTCTCTTAGCATAATGTTATTAAATCCTGCATAATGATGACATACATGTTCATTGCATTCAATAGACTGTAACCTTGCTGACGGAGAGTACGTCCTCGTGCCGGAGCAAGGAGCTGCTGAGGAGGTAGTCCTGGATCCAGCACCAGAGGATCTGCCTGCCCCAGCTTTGGAAGGCAAGCCCTGGTTTTATGCATAACCTGTTATTATGCTATTTTACTACACTTATAGATTGTAGGATTGAATGTGCACTTAAGTGTAGGAGTTGCTTGAAACCCTAGTTGCATGAACTCAGGATTCCTTTTGAGATGGATACTAGTACGCTAGGTCGAGTAGCTGCTTTACTAATTAGGAATCTCGGTAGAAGTCGAGTGATTTTTCCAGCACTCGCGCGAGGTCAGGAATTTGTTGTACTCACTTTCATATCATAATGAGGTTGGTTGTGGGCAACAATCCATGGGGATTGGTTGTCCACGGGATGGAAATTTGAATAAGGATTAAGGTGTGGTACGTGTGTCAAGCGTTTGAACGTACTAAACACATACCGAGAAATATGGTAAATCGGTAAGCCTAGTACCTGAGTGAACCAGCCCGCAGATTGCCCTCCTCACGTGACCTGAGACGTGGTCTCCCATTCCGGTTATGGTGGGTACAAGTGTGGTCACTGCACAACGGAAGTCGGGGTCAGTGAGGCATTGTACGCCAAGGCGGTGAGCCCCTTTCTGTTGCCAGGGAATCGATGAGGACGGTTGATGTGTGTGGGGACGGAGTGCCTCGCCACGTCGTGTGTTTAGGTTTACCTTGCAAGGTTTAAAAACTCGATTCGAATCGTCTGCTTCTCGCAGCTAATGAGACTGCTTGATCCATGCTGCTACATTGAGTAACAAGTGGAAATGTGATGAGTTGACAAAAGAGGTTGATTGCTAAAAATGTTTGCTACTATGTATGAGTAGATAGTACATATTTAGCCTTAAGAGAGTCACACTTAAATTTGACAAAGTTAAAACTTGATTTAGAAACTCAGCTAGTGCTTTTGGTAATCAAACCCCACAGCCAAACAGCTGCATGTCTAGAGGTAGAGGAGTAGACTCCTCACACCGGGTAAGTCTAGCTGAGTATTAGTATACTCAGCCTTGCTTGTGGCACAATTTTACAGGTTCTTTGGAGGACATGGTTGCTGGAGTGACTTGGCCATCCACCTTGCCACCGGGTTGGACTGTCGAGTGGGACCCCGCCTCGGATGAGGAGGAGCATGAGGAGTGATGGGACAGGCTTCCCCATCCCTCCATTTATCTATCGTTAGTTTTATTCCGCTGCACTTCGAACAATGATGACTACTTTTGCAAAACTCTGATGGTGATGTAATAATTTAACACTCCTTAACGTATGGTTTTATGCTTTATTGTATTTGCTCTGTGACTCGCCTTCGAGTGAGATTGTGGTACTTGATCCTGTCAGTGGCCTCGTCGGACTAGATCCGGGGGATTGACGTGTTATTCCCATTTAAGTGTGGTCTAGCCTCTCAGGCGGGACTTAGGCACTTAAGTCAGAATAATTCGGGCAGTTCCGCCACACCAGGAAGATCTATTGTTTATTCTGTGGTGAGGACAAGGGCCATACTACAAGAATGTGCCAAATCACCATTCTGAAGCAAAAGGAGATCGCAGAAGCCGAAGCTCGGCAGAATCAGCCGAAGCAGGTCTTGCACACTGCTTTGTGCCATTCTCCCTACATATCAAAATATGTGGGCAATCATCCTGCAGCTTCTGTTGCTTTGGCTAGCCATTCACAGGCTTCCTGGCCATAGCTCCCACCCCCACCACCACTGCAACTGACCCATTCCCGAAGCCAGCAGCCAGAAGGGCGCCAATACTCCCAACAGCAACGTGAATACAGGGAAGAATCCGAAGCTCGCACAGTCAACAGTACTATGCCAGAATCAAAGCACATTTATTGAGCGATATCCTACCACTGAAATACTTTTTTGTTCTATGTCATTTTGTTTTTCAATAAGGAACAAGCAATGTAAATCTAGTTTTAATTCATTGTAATAATTTCGCTTCTATCAGAATGAACTATATCTTTTTCACATACTTACGAAGCTCAAAAATTGCCGAAGCTCAAAAGTCGTTCCTAAGGGAATGCAGAGCTAAAAAGTGCCGAAACTACAAAAGTTGTTCCTAAGGGAGCGCAGCGTAAGTTTTGCCGAAGCTACAAAAAACTCGTTCCTAAGGGAGCGCAGTGTAAGTTTTCTGCTCAAAAGTCGTTCCTAAGGGAATGCAGAGCCAAATACCACCGAAATATAACGCGAAGAAGTTCAAAAGATGTTCCTAAGGGGATGCAGAACTTATTCCACCAAAATAGAAGGCGAAGAAGTTCAAAAGACGTTCCTAAGGGGATGCAGAACTTACACCGAAAAATAAACGGTGAAGCGGAAAAATAAATGGCAAAGAGATTCTAGTCGTTCCTAAGGGAATGCAGAGATTGTGTGTTCCAGAGTGGGAGTGTGAGTATGTGTCTTCGGCATCATTATCATTGTGCATCATATCATCACATCATTTTGCATAGCATCAGATCATACATCATATTGCATCAATGACACAAGAATGGAATATGGAGCCGATTTACGGAAAATATTGTCAAAGTTACACGAAGTAAGCTTCGAATTATAGCTTCGTCAGTCTGCACACAAGAGGGATCTCTCTTTCCGAAGCATGGATATATTTATTTTTACGGACCACAGATCTCCTTTCTTTACGAAGCATGAAAAGAAGGGAAGGTGTTTTTTCGCCGAAGGCTCAAAAACGGTATGTATGTAAGTTTCATGCATCGTAAAGAAATAAATTACAATAATTTACATATAAGATCTAAAGTTACACACATCAAATATTACAGCTTCGTTACAATAAAAGCACAATGCCCATTGTAGTGTCCCTTACATTAACCATTTAAAAATGTTTTTACAATAAGTCCTAGTCTTCTTTTAGGATTTTCTCCGCAACTTCATTTAGCAGTTTATTGACGACTTCATCAACAATGGATTCAGCCATATTAATGATCTCCAGTGCTTCCTTCGTTTCTGGATCGGCCAGGGGATCGAACGGCTCTAGCGGCGGAGATAATTCAGCTGAAATAGGAAAAAGTTAATCAGTCCGAAGCCAAAAAAACCAATGCCAAAGCCAAAAGCCAAAAAACAATACCTATTCGTTTTTTCGCGATCTGCAGCTTCTTCAGCCTATTTTGCTTCTATTCGGGCGTTATGGGTGTCTTTTTCACTTTTCTTTATAATTTCATGAGCCATCTCTCGGCCACCATTCACCTAGACATCATTATAGAATTTTCCACCCATCAAGGTTGCTTCAGCTGAAGGATCCTTCATGTCTTCTGCGGAGAAGGCAGTTTCGGTTTGGGCCATGGTCTTGATGTGATCGCATCCCGCCTCCTCCAAGATAGCTGAAATCCCCTGTGCACCAGAAAATACACAGACATCCCCGCGATCACTTAAGATTTCTTTGAAGCTCTCGGCCTCCCCACTTATCCATTCAATAACGCCTTCGGGGTCGCCTCGTATGATGTTTTCTTCGGTAGAATAGGTGCCCACGTTGGTGAATATGGTTTTTATTTTCTTCACACAGTCCAAGGATTTCTCAAAGCATCTTTCCTTGGATGTGTGAAGTTCTTCAATGTTTTTCTCTAAATGATTTTTCTAATATTCGTTGATTTCTCGGTTAGCTTCTGCAAGCGCGCATTTTTCTTTAGCTTCGGCGAGTTGCCTCCGAAGGTCTTCAATTTCAGTCTTTTGGGCTTCGACCTGGGCTTTGAAGCTAGCTTCATATTATTTGACTTTGTTAACTAGAGAGAACAAGATTTTGTATTTCTCAAGACCTTCATTTCTCAGTTCAATTACGTCTGAACGAAGCTTGTTCAGGGCCATTGTATAGCTTTCATCTTCTATATTTTTCTGTGCCCTAAGGGCATTACTATGAATCAAGCCCTGCAAATGGAGGAAAGAATAAGTATGATAGATAAAATACCTCATTTTCAAATTTATAGGTAGTGTTTATACCTTTATGCTATTGTATGCTAAGCTGTCAGCAAGTTCGTCCTTCTATAAAATCGACAGACCGTCTTCCAGCTTCGGGAATCCGATGCTTTTACCTATCTCCTGGCAAACGGATATTTATTTGTTATCCAGGAGACAGTACAAAAAATCTTCTTCGACACTGCCATTGAACACTAACGCCCCCTTTAGATATTTTAATTTTTGGGCATAGTGTTGCGCTTCTAACATCTCTTCTTGGGATAGTACCTTTCCCGAAGCATGACGAATAATGTAGTCAATACTTTTGTTCGACGCTTCGGGACCAGGAGCTTCGATTTTCTCAGTTGCAATCCTTTCTATTGATTTTTCCTTAGGGTTAGCACGCTCCATCTTGGTGGGCACTGAAGGCCTAGCTTCGGTTTTAGCATGAATTGTTGCAGTTTTGATTTCCGCCTGCTTAGAATCAGCTTCGAGTCGCACTTTGGCAGCTTTGGCAACTTTCCTTGTAGGAGGAGGACTCAAGGTTTTTGTTGTTTCTAACACAACATCCAGTACATTCGCCATCCTTCTCCTCTTAGGAGTTACGACAGACCCCTTTTGTACCTTCGGCACAGTTACCTCTGTTGGAGGGCTCAAAATCTCTGGCATTTTTATTATTTCTTCAATTTCTTGCCCTTCAGCCTTATCAACCTTCGTTTCAACTAGCCCGACCGTAAGCACCTTCGGCATTGCAGCTGGCTCTTTAGTGCTCTGTGCAGTCGGAAAATTTTCTTTTGTTTCGGCAGCTGAAGAGGCCCCTTCGCCAAATTTAGGTATCACGGCCGGTTCGATGTAACGCGGCCGGTGAGTCAAAAGCTTCATCTTCTTACCCTTCAGCTCAGCTGTGATGTCCGAAGCGGAAACCTTTCCAGAAGCAGCAATCTTTCTTTTTACCCCTTGCCCTCGCAGCGGGTAACAATAGTCAGGGTATACGAAGCCAATAGCATCGAATACCCTGTTCAACCTTTTCTTATTTTGACCCCCAAGGCTGTGGACAAGGCGTTGTCTTGGGTTTTGGAATACGCCCCAAGTAACTCGTCGCTAGTAGCTTCAATGCACTTCAGCCAGTCATCATTTGGTTCATCAAACTTATCCCCAAACCTGAATGTGTACTTCAGTCGGACCAAACCACCTTCGCTAGAGTCAGTGATGGTCTCCTTCGGCATTTCCCAGTTTTCCACAAGCGGCCATACTCTGAATGCTATATGTTCTTGAATTAAATCTCTTGTGTAAATGAAGGAGGAAACAGTACTGAAGGCCTTCTAACACGCTTCGGAGGCGTCATCAATTTCGACCTTCGGCCTTCGGAGGCCGAAGCGGGACCAGATGGGGCGCATAATGATCTCTTTTATGTCTTCCCTCGTCTTTAGATCATTCTTCACATAAAACCACTCTTGCATCTAGGCCCCAGGCAATCTCTTCCGAAATGTTGGCATTGGGTGGCTTGCGTTGGGGCGAGCAATGAACCCATAACAACCAAAGTTGTTGTGGTACTGTTCTTTACCAATGGCCTTCGTCTCGTATAAAAGTTCATGCATATTACAGAAGCACTTTGCGCTCGGCTCTAGTCCTTGACTTCTTACTGCCCAGAAAAAAATCCCCATCCTCATTATAGCCTCGGGGGTGATCTGATGAAGGAAAATCTGGTAGATTTTCAACACTTCAACTACGAACTTGCACAAAGGGAACCGAAGTCCAGCCTTGAAAAAGCTTTGATAAATTACAACTTCATTTTCCTCAGGGGCAGGTGTGGTGTTGTCTCTGCCAACTCTCACGATAGATATGTCTCAAAAGTACCTTCCTCTCATATTGTCAAGATGACTCTGTTTAATTATCGATTTTCCAAAGATTGTATGGCTAGGCCGCCAAGGCCGACCCTCAGAATCTTCACCTCCACTTTCCACATCATAACTGTCACTGTCACCAGTATCTTCAGATAAACCTTCTAGTATCTCCTTAGTAATTTTCGCTGTGTTTGTCTTTGCCATGGATTCAACAAATCCAACAATATAAGGATCCACAACCTTCTTCTCCTCGAGTAGCTTTGCCTCTTCAGTCAGCTTCGTTTCCACAACAACTTTCTTTTCCTGGGACATCTTTTTACCAGACAGGGTGAAAACGCGTCTTTTAAACCAAAGCTCAGAGAACTTGAAAATCTAGCGAGCGCTAGTGAGCAGGAGCTAAAAGATTGCAAATGGCAGAAACAGTGTATCAAATGCAGCTGGTGTGAGTCCATATTAATACGCTCAGTGCGCTGCAAATTGGAGGGCCCCATTTGTCATTGATAATTGCTATTCTAGCAAAGGGAAGGTGTTTTTTCGGACCTTCAGCTTAAGGCCTTCGTCCATGTCGCAGTCTGAATTCGTTATCTTAACAAATTAATACTGCGAGGGGCTACTGTTGGGGGCCTTCGTCTTCCGAAGGTCCTCAAAAACACGATTTGACAATGTTTTCTAAGTGTAACATATGAAAAGGTACCTTTGCCTTAAGGCCTTCGTCCATGTCGCAGTCTGAATTCGTTATCTTAACAAATTAATACTGCGAGGGGCTACTGTTGGGGGCCTTCGTCTTCTGAAGGTCCTCAAAAACACAACTTAACAATGTTTTCTAAAACCATACACGATGTGAAAACCATGGTTGAGACGAAGGCTGATGTGGCTCCAAAGCTACATGCAGGGGAGCTTCGGCTCAATGGGGGAAAAAGGAACCGACTTAAAGGGGAAAAGGCTATCTAGTCCCCGTTGGGTTGTCCATAAGTCAATAGTAAATATAAAGGGCATAAATGTAATTTTACACAGGTTGTGATCTATGCCTATAAATAGATGAACAGTACCCCCATAGTGTTCACGCTGACTTGTACTCGCTTGTGCGTCACGCTTGTGCTTTTACCTTTTATCAAGCCGAAGGTACAATTGTAATCATATGTTGTTCTTATTCGTTCATGATTATATGATATGAGATATATTATAATGTCATATGATTATCCATGTTGTTTCCTATGTTTCATATGCTTCGTCTTTCATTAATATATGCAATGATGATGAAGGTATGTCCTTCATAACCTTCGTCCGAAGATCGTTATATCCTTAGGGAAATAATGCTTCGAAGGACGAAGGACATTAACCATTAACCTATTTTTGTGTTGCCTTGTTCTTAATTCGTAGCATTTGGGAACAAGTCCCCAACACATACGTATTTTCAAAACAAAATTTTGGTTTTAAAACCTATTTTCAACTTTGTTTGGTTTTGAAAAACTGATTGAAAAAAAACTATAATACTGGCGACACCCTCTGTTAAGCCCTAAATTAAGGACTATCAGGTGGCTTAGATCAAAACGCTAACCCACAACCTAGGGGGAAATTGCATACATTTGTAATATTTTTTTGAGGCCATTCATTCGTGAATGGATCGACGCTCAGGTAAGGTGAGATGTGAGAGCATGACCGAACCAACGTCGGTCTAGGGGAGTGTTTAAATGTGGCACCTGACTATATACATATTCTACATATGTATATATGAAGGCTGCGATGTGGAGTAATTACTTTTTTGGGAATTCAGTATCCCATGGATGTGTATTGGTATACAGACATGGGAATACTGGAAGTGTAATGTACTTTTTGTAACGACGCACCTACGCTAAGGTAAGAACGTGAGTTACCATATTGGGCTGCCCTGTGGTTAAAGTGTGGCAGCGGTGCCTATGTGTGGCACGACGCTTAAAGAGGAGCTAGCCTCCATATAGAAATATATGGACTATAAAATGTGATAAACTGTCATGTGTGGATCTTGCATCATGGGAAACTGGCTGTGATGGAATTTTCTGCAGGTACACTAACCTCGAAAACGTATGTGTAGCTGACGACTAGCAAAATATCGAGAGAGTCATAAGTATGCCACCGATATAGAACGCTTCTACCACATTATGTTAGCAAAACTTGTGAGGACGAACAGGACGAGCATGCATCCTGATTGTTGCATCGTGTTTGTCACCTATACACCAAAATGCTTCTCTGTCCTTTATTCCAGTAGCCGGTGATTGTAAATAATGTGGTGTAATGTTGTCTTATGAATTCTAATAAATTCTTGTCCTCTATCCTATAGGTAATCTACTTAGGTGTTATATGTGTTAACTCTTGTGCTTGATGTGTCAATAGAATGTTTGTGGCTCGTTTGCATAAACCCAAAACTTGGCCATGTTCTCATTTAGTGAACCATGACCCAAATTTATATTAATCTCTCAATTATTCATCCTAGGTGTCATCTTGTGTGAAGCTTATCCTTGTCACAAGATATTTGGAATCTTATCAGTTAGACCAGGTTATATATTCATCACCACAATCTTTGAAATTGTATGGAATTTAATCCATAGTTTGGTCATTTCTCCAAAACTTCCTCCAAACCTCCAATCATAGATGAATTTGACTTTTCTGTTATAACTTCATGACCAAACTCATGTAAATGAATGCATAGATAATTTTTTGTTGAATGTAAAATACACACATCCTTAAAATAAGGATTGTTTCCTCTCCATATCTGGTATAACGTTAATCATCAACCTTGGTAATCATTGCGATGGCATAGAAATATGCTTGGGGCTGAAGTAATAGTCTCCCATCATACTCCATTCATCAACCAATTTAGGTTTTGGTCATGTCTTATTTGTTTCATCGATCCATGATCTCATGAGTTCCTTACTTGTGGATCATTCTCGCTTGTTGAGTCTCTTTTGTATATTGTCATCCTTGCTTAGTCTATGTGTGTCATGTAAGGTTTCTCATTGGTTGAGTTTGGTAATGGTGTTATGACTAAAACTAACGGTGGTGCGACGAGATCGAGGGTCTCCTGTGGGTATACACACATGGTTGTGCTGCTCAGCACGCGCTGGTATCGCGGTTAGTAGTTGTAATTCACTATGAAGTTATATCAATGTGTTATCTAGGCACAATCTTTTTACGATACATGGGATTTATTTTTGGTGATGTTCGGTAATGGTGTCACAATTAAGGACTTCTGGTGCCACCGTGAAACTAAGAGCCCCTTGTGAATATACACACAAGGTTATGCTGCTTGGCGCATGCTGGTATCAAGGTCTGTAGTCATGATCCATTATGGAACTACACTGATATGTATCTTTCGTAGACCTCTCCATTGAAACAATTGCTATGTTGTTTGTGAAATGATCAAGCATCATCTGTCATCTCTGTTGAATCAAAAAGAGCATGACGGGTTGATGTGTTCTCTAACAGGTTTGCTACTAATTCAGAAGTCTCCTTCAAAAAAATCAGAACCCATCTATGTCAAATCGTGGATAAGAATCACCTCTTTCATGTGTCATCTCTTTTTTCTTGACTTTGGTGGTGACTTCTCACATACAAGTTCCCTTTGCATCCTTTGTGTAAAGGTGAAGCCTTGGAGCTTTTTAGTGTTGAGAGATAACTGATTAGTTCTCAAAATGGAGATTTACTTCCTCTGCTGCTGAAATGCAAGAATTTGTCCATTCACTCTCTTTTGACTCCTATAGTTGCTAACCAAGCTAGTCCATCTAGCAGGAAGAGAAGGATGTTTAATAAGGTCGAATGGATCTCTATCCAAATACACACCTCCTGCATGCAAACATGAACTTTTGAACTATGGTATGGATAGGGGTTACACGTTGCCCTACTCTTAGAAGTATTTGGATCCAAATCTCTGGATGATATTCTTTTAAGGGGGGTGGGTTGTAACACCCTAGGTGTTTGCCTTAAAGATAAAAAGCGGATCTAGACATGGGCAAGTATATCAACTGAGGATCAAGACGTGTACATGACATTCGTATATTTAAACTATTCAAAGGATTTCTCAAAGTTTGGATTGTCATACAAGGTGCCGGATCCTATGCTGATTGGATTGCTTAGTTAAGTGAATACCAACTTTGGAAAATGCCTGATAATAAATCTAGACTCTACGTGTTACTAGGGTAAATCGTGTGCAAGGTTAAAAATTCAGATTGTTTATTCAGCACGTTATTTTGGCGACAAAATCGAGTGTACATTAGCATATAAGATTTCGGCTGACTTCAACTAAGTCACGTAGAGTAAATTATTGAAGCCGATGTCATATAGTTCAACCGTTTATATTTCGCCCAAAACCTACTACTAGAACTATATATATATATAATATATATATATATATATGTTTGTGTCTTGTCTAGACCCCAATATTCGGAACAGATGGGGTTTATCTGTTTTCAATTAGATTCGACATAGTATGGAATATTCATGCCGATCTTATTTGGTTTGGTCCGTGTGTTTCTTGCCCCGATTTAAAACTTCAAATATAAATAACGAGTAAAAGTTTATCTAACTCCGGAGTATTTATCACATCAAGTCATGTCTAAATATTGAAGTCGATCTAGTTTTAGTCTAGCTCCTTTGTATATATTTCAAATCCTAATTTTAGAACTGGGAAAATCGTGTGTAGAGCAATTAATTGGATTATTTCTCTAGCAAATTGACCAAGACAGATAAATCAAATATTCGGGACGAAAGCAGATGAGTTTATCTGATCCTAAGAATATCCGCCATAGTAAGCACAGTCCAAAATTATTGAAGTTGCTATTGTTTTATTTGGTCTGTTTGCATCTCGATTAGACACAAATCCCAGAGCATCAGATATTTGTGTACTCGTTTGTTTCAGAAGAAAGGAAAATCTTCTTCATTCCTATTCTTGCCATCGCCTGGGATTTTTTAGAAAACAACGTAGTGCTCATGTTCTTATCTCCCACACCACCTCTGGCTTCCTCCTCCATGGGGATTTTATTAAAAATAGAGAAAATATCCTCTCTTGATTTTTATCCTCACCCGAGTGATCTTTGGAAAAAAATCTCCACCATCAGCCTTATCTCTTGGCCTTATTTACTGCCTTCCTCTGATTTTTTTCACCACCACACATGACCATCGGCTTCATCTTGTCGCCAGGTCTTCATCTCCTAGGCTCCTATTGCCGCCTTTTCTTGCCTCTCCCCATTGTCGGTGCTCTTCCTCAAGTCTTGCCAGCCACCGTCGCCTCCTTTTGGTGGTACCGAGCTCCTCCCTCACGCTTGGATCTGGCTATCGATGCCCAACCATGCGTCCTCCCTCCTAGCTCACAGACACCATCATTCTATGTGCTTGGCCACCATACATCTCCGGTCATGCCCCTCTACTACGTCCATGCCTGAGCTTGTCCTCCACCTTGCCCCATGGCGCTTGGCCTCATCTTCATGCCACAGCGCCATCGGCTCCGTGTCCGGCTTCAATCGACCGTCGATCTCGCCCCATCCAAGCTGCTCGCCTTGAGCTCCAGCCTTGGCCGTCGTAGCTTCTCCATGGACGCCAACGTACTGACGAGCTCGCCCAGACCTCCACGCTATCTGTCGCCCGTGCTGGTCAAGCTTGCCCTCGACCTCGTCGCACGTTGGACCCACCTACCTCCCTCTACGTGCTGGCTGCGTTCAGCCTTGGCCCTGGTCATTGTTGACTGAACGACGCCGCAGTGGCACCCTCCCCTCCACATCGGTGTGTCCCTGTCCATGCTGCACCACCATCGAGTTCGGTTGTCGTTCTCTTCCATGGTTGTGGTCTTCGTCGTCTCTACGCCTAGCGAGCTCGCCCCACTCCGGCTCCTGTGTTTGCTCGACGTCGCCCTCGGTCGAGCTCCCTTTCACCTTGCTATCGCACTTAAATTGATGTCGCCTAGCTCCATCACGCCAGCGTGCCTCTTTGTTTCCATCTCATCCTTATGCTCGACGTCGACCAGCACCACCCCGTCCTAGTTCTGCTCCAGCTCAAGGACGCCGCTTTCTCGCCATGCCTCACTATCGTGCGCCACAATGGGCTTGTCCTCAGTCGACACGCTGCTGTCGGACGCCGTTGTCTCCGTCACTTGCGTCAGCTCGCCAGACCTACAGCTCTATACGCCACCGTCTCTGTTTAGTCTCCACGCAGATGCCCTTCACTGCTTATCCATTTGTCGAGCTCGCCGAGGACCCGATCGAAGCTCGCCCCTGCTCGTCTCTCTTTTAGGCTGACATCACGCTCCTTCCTGTTCATCGCACCTAGCTCGTGTGCATTGCCGGAGCCGCTTGCCTCACCCTCCCATTCACTGGAGATGTCGTGTCGTTGGCCGTCAAGCTCTGCTCACCGTCGGCTCTCGGCACCGTGAGCTCACCTCCCCTTGCACACATCACTACAAGCCCCGCCGACATCGACTTTGTCTCCGATCTCACCTTGACTTCGCAACAGTAGCCTGATGCTCCCGATGTCGCGCTGAGCTTATTCCATGCGCTATGACGTCTTGCTCACTTCCACGCCAAGGTATCGCCTAGGTAATTGTGTGTTTCTTCGTATGCTAAAATTGTGTCTGTTATTATGCGTGTGAATCGTTGTAATGGATTGGCGAAGAAAGAATCTAGATCGTGTAGAATAATAAAGTTCAGTACAATGCTCGTCACGTGCTCGGGATATTGCCCAAGTCGGATTCGTCACCGTTTTGGTGAATCTCCACTTGGCTTTGGTATTGCGTAGGCTTAGATTCCCTTACAGTCCATTTTGATTTAATTGGAGCGTGTTCCGTTAGTTGTCAATTATCCGCTTAATTAAAAATATCTTTCCATCGTGCAATAAACTACTCAATTGAAGTAATAAAATAAATAATTTGTACTCTGGCTTTGAAATATTAGGAAGTCCATGGGCCGCAATTCTCAAGTTAATCCATGGAATACGCTTTATGTTGGCTAGAGCCATATTTAACGTACTGCTCCATTTTCCCATGCTTAGTACCTAAAACCCATAATCGTTGTCGTGCTCGTAGTTGTCGAGTCTAGTTGGTTATGATGTTATCTATACTTGGAGTAACTTACATCACCCGTTTGATTTAATATGAAGTATGTTTTGTAGGTTGGTTAGTTAAGTCTAGATAAAATATCTTTTCTTTCATAAAGTAAATATTTAGAAACTTAAAAAAGGATAAGTACTTTAAATTGGTTTTGTAATGTTGTTTGATAATACCCAACCCGCTAGATCGAATAATGCGATGTCCGATTCAGTTAGTATGGAATTCAAGTTAATCTAGAAACGCAGTTCAAAAGGTTAGTCAAATTATTTCTATTTTTTGTAGTTCTAAGTCGTGGGTGTCTGGTAATGGTGAGTCGAGGTATAAGTAATCTTTTTGTGTTGTGCGCTAGCTAATAAAGGAATAGATCTTGTTTAGAATTTAATACTTCTTGATATTTGAGTTAGATCCAGGTAAGCTAGAGAAGCGAGATTATGGTGCCTAGTCATTTATCGACATCTAGCGGTTACTCATGAGTGTTGTTATGCCTCGCCAGAGGGATGATCAGAGGGATGATTATGAGAAATGGAAGGTGTTGGGGGCCTTCCTCCTCCGAAGGTCATCAAAAACGTGACTAACCATATGTTTTCAACATGATTATGAATAGTTACAGGAAGCTTTGGACTTGGGAGGGAGGACCTCTCATGACAGAACAAAGGAGAATAAAGAATGGGCGACGAAGCTGGAAGCCAAGAGACTTCGGCAGGATATGTTGACGAAGCTCAAGTATGATGATGACTGAAAGAAGCTAAAGACCACATAGTCCCCAATAATTCATGTTAAGATTATAGATAGTTACTAGGGACATAAATGTACTTTTATCCGGGCTGTGTCCCGTGCCTATAAATAGATGAACAGTAAGACCGTACTGTTCACGCTGAATGGTATTCACTCTCGCATCATCCTCGCACCCTCACCTTTTGACAAGCTGAAGGTACCAATGTAATATGAATATTGTTGATGTTCATTCATGTTTATGGAATACAAGAATAAATAGATTACTGACGCATAATTATTATTACCTTTATTATTTTTTGTTCATATACTTTCTTATTTACATTTATATTTGTATGCAGAAATGATGAAGGTATGTCCTTCATAACGTTCGTCTGAAGATCAATACATCCGAGAGGAAATAATGCTTCGAAGAACGAAGGTCTTTAACCATTAACAATTGTGTTGCCTTGTTCTTGATTTATAGCATTTGAGAACAAGTGGCCAACATTGGCGCCCACCTCCAGTGTACTCACTTCCACAACCTTCGGCAAAGCATCTACCTTCGTCATGCAGCCGAAGAAGACAACAGCGCCAGGGGCTGCACTGCAGCCACTGGACACAAACTAGGAGACGCTCCCTCTCCGTGAAGCTAGGACTCAGAAGAGAAAAGCCACCAGCCCAACACTTCTAGAGGAGGAGCTGGACCAAGAGATCAAGGATCTAGAGGCCATCCATCAACAAGTACAAAGGAAAAAGGGGAAGATGCTTAGGCTGGCCGACCTCTAGAAGAAGATAGACGAAGCTGCTGAGGAGATGCATCATCTTACTCAAGATGACCAAGACCGAAGGCCTCAGCATAGGGAGCTTCGTCAGGAAAGCTCATTCAACGAAGACGAATGGTATGACAACTTTTATCTTGGTAACTTTACTTTTGATGATGCTTCTCCCTTGGCAGCACAATTATAGGCTACTCCATGGCCACCATCGTACAAGCCACCTCAGCTCCCCATGTACGATGGGCATTCAGATCTGAAGTAGTTCTTGATGAGCTACGAGGCCACCATATCCTCGTATTTGGGCAACACTGCTATCATGGCGAAATCCTTCGTCATGGCAGTTAGAAGTGTGGCTCGGACATGGTATTCCTCTCTTCGGCCAGGAACAATTACCTCATGGCAGAAGCTAAAGGACATGCTAGTCACCAGCTTTCAGGTCTTCCAGACGAAGCCAGTCACTGCTCAAGCTTTGTTTTAGTGCATGCAGGACCATGAGGAGTACTTGCAGTCATATGTCCGAAGGTTCTTATGGCTGAGAGCTCCGGCCAGGACCTACAGCGCAATACTTTGCAAGAAAGCCACCATAAACCTTGGAGAAGCTCTCAGAAGATGGATGAATACATCCGAGCTGACAATGATTTTCGGCATAAAACGAAAGAAGCTTACAGATAGTCCGAGATGGCTAGGGGCTTCGGAGGAAGACTCCACCCTAGGCATGTCAGGTCGATTCATAATCCCAGCTCAAGCGGCGACAGGGGAAATCCTGCCCAAGGGCAATAGCACAACTCTCAATCATCAGGAGCACAACAAAGCTCTTTCAAGCCACCGGCTCCAAGAGGCAGAGGGGGAAGAAGCTTCGGAGGAAGATTTGGAAATCAGCTAGGAGACTGTTTTGCTTATTCTGCGGTGAAGATAAGGAGCATACCACAAGGACGTGCCAGGTAACGATCCAGAAATAGAAGGAAATTGTTGAAGCCAAAACACGACAGAATCAGCCGAAATAGGTCCTGCATACTGCTTCGAGTTACTCCCCGTATATCCAGAAGTATGTAGGCAACCAACAACCTACGGCTTCTGTTGCTTCGGCAAGTCATGCCCGAGCTTCCCGGCCTCAGTTGCCACCACCACCGCTGGTTCACAATCAGCAGCTAGAAGGGCATAATCATATTCAGCAGCAGCGCGACCTTTGGAAGGAGTCCGAAGCTTGCACAGTCAACACCACTATGCCTGAATCAAAGCATATTTACTAAAGGGACTACAGTGGCTCAGCCAAGGAATATGTTGATCTAATGTATCTTAACTCTTTCTGCCTTTATATTTTCTTGCAAGAAAAACAATACAGGAGGGATTAACTTTCGACTTGATGTAATAATACTGTGGTTACACCATCAAGTGTGACAAAATCAAGTTCCGAAGCTACAAAGCCGTTCCTAAGGGAGCAGAGTAAGTTCCAAAACTACAAAGTCGTTCCTAAGGGAGCGCAGAGTAAGTTCCGAAGCTACAAAGTCGTTCTAAGGGAATGCAGAGCTAAGATGCCACCTAAATCAAAGGTGGAGAAGCTCCAAAGTCGTTCCTAAGGGGATGCACAGCTTAAATACCACCTAAATCAAAGGTGAAGAAGCTCCAAAGCTAAGGGGATGCAGAGCTTAGCTCCAAAGTCGTTCCTAAGGGGATGCAGAGCTGAAATACCACCTAAGTAAAAGGTGAAGAGACTCCAAAGTCGTTCCTTAGGGAATGCAGAGTCTGGTGTGTTTTCGTGTAGGTGTGCATCTTCGGCATAAACATCATACTGCATCATACCAACACATCATATCGCATAGCATTGCATCATACATCAAATCGTATCAGCGAAAAAACTGTGAAGAAGGAAAAATGCTCCTTCGAAAATATCTGCTGGATCGTGAAAGAATGTTCTGAAGCACAAAGTATACCTTCGGCAGACATATTTTTACACAGCAGGGAAATCTTAGTCAGCAATATTATTATACAATAGTCGTGGCAAAGCATGCGATATTCAATCAATATAGGGGGCAATCTTTCTTTGCGAAGCATGAAAAGAAGGGAAGGTGTTTTTTTGCCGAAGGCTCAAAAAAATGGTACGTACATAGGTTTTAGGCATCGCAAAGAAATATATTACATTAATTTTGCATCAATTTACATACAAATACTTGATGTTTCTTCCGCGCACATGACGGCAATCACACACAAGCGTTTACAGTTTCTAGCATACAAGAGTTTAATCTTCTTTTAGAATTTTCTCAGCGGCTTCATGTAATAGTCTGTCGACAACTTCGTCGACGACTTCGTTAGCGATCTTCATCACATCCAAAGCTTCTTTCATGACCAGATCAGCTTCAGGGTTGTATGGCTCCGGTGGTGTGAGAAAGGTCGGCTGTAATAAAGTGTACGATGGTAAATTTCGAAGCTAGAAATGAACAATGAAGCAAAGGGTTTTAAATAAAATACCTATAATCATGGCGCGTTCAGCAGCTTCTTTAGCTTGCTTAGCCTCCTCTCGTGTGTCGTGAGATTCTTTCTCATTCTTTTTAATGGCTTCAGCAGCCATCTCATGACCACCCTTCATCCACACATCGGAGTAGAATTTACTGCCCAATGTAGAGGCCTCAGCCGAAGGGGTCCCTAGTGTTGTCAACTAAGAGAATAGATTCTGCCTGGGCTACGGCCTTAACATGTTCACACTCGGCTTTTTCTAAAATTGCCACGGTTCCTTGGGCTCCAGCACAAAAGCACAAAAATCTCCATGATCGCTAAGTATCTCATCAAAAGCTTTGGCCTCTTCGCCTATCCACTGGATAACCCCTTCGGGATCACCACGAATAAATTTCTGCTCCGAAGAATAAGCTCCCACCTTTCCAAAGCTATCTTTTAGTTTCTTTGCACATTCCATGGATACTTCGTAGCATCTTTCCTTAGAATCCCGAATTTCTTCAATGTTTTTCTGCACCCTAACTCTTTTCATTTCACTTATTTCTTGCTTAGCCTTCGGAACTTCGAAATTTTCATTCATTTCGGCAAGCTTTTTGTTTAAGTCTTCAATCTCGGCTTTGTGAGCTTCAGCTTATGTATTAAGCTTGGCTTTGCTGGTTTTCAGCCTGTCCACTAAAGAGAGCAGTATTTGGTCTTTTTCATGAGCTTCATTTCTTAGTGTAACAATCTCTGATCGAAGATTTCCAAGAGCCAACTGGCAGCTTTCATCTTCTGCTTTCTTCTAGGCCTTTAAAGCCTTGCTCAGAATTAAGCCCTACAAAAACAAAGGATGAGCACATATTAATAAAAGAAATAAGCTACAAAAATAATCTACATTCCGATAGGTTAAAGTATTCTCACCTTCAAACTGTTATAGGAAAGGCTATCTGCGAGCTGGTCCTTCGTCATTGCAGATAAGCCAGTTCAAGCTTCGGATATCCTACATTGTCTGCCATTTCCCGACAGACATGAATCTCTTTATTGTCAGGCAGACAATAAAGGAAGTCATCTTCATCATCCCCACCATACACCAAGGACCCTCGAGGGTATTGCAGATCCATGGCGTAATGTTGCGCTTCGGCAATTTGCTCCTTTGATAATTTTTTCCCTAAAGCATGACGCAATATGAATTCCAATTCCTCGGTAGGTGCTCCAGGAGCAGGGGACTCAGATTCTTCGGTAGCACCCTCTTTTCCTAGCATTAATGGTCCTTCGGCAACCTCCAAAGGTCTTGCTTTAGCAATCTCCTTGGCAACCTCCGAAGGTCTTGCTTCGGCAGGGACTGAGGGCCCAGCCTCAAGCGCAGCCTACGTTGTGCCAACCTCGACAGATTTCTTTATAGTTTCGCCTTCCGCACTAGGTGCTTCGGCAGAGACAGGAGTTAACGCCTTTGCGGATTCTATAACAGCGTCTAGTACGCTGGCCATCCTCCTCCTTTTCCGAGTTGTTGTAGGAATCCTCGATGCCTTTGGCACCTCCATCCTTTGCAACGGGCTCAGAGCCTTCGGTTGCTCTGTCGATTTCTTTAATTCAGGCTCTTCAACCGGCTTCGCTCTAGCTTCGATAGGACCGGGGCGAGGGGGCTCAAATGCGCAAGAAGACCCCTCAATCAGCTTCGGCACTTTGGCCGTTTCAATGTGCCTAAGCCGGTGAGTCAGAACATTAATCTTTTTTGACTTCGGCATGCTAGAAGTCGCCGAAGTAGCAGTTTTTCTCTTTTTCCCTTACTTCCATGCAGGATAACAATAGTCCGGATACACGAATCCGATGACATCAAAAACTCTATTCAGTCTCTTCTTCCCTCGACCCCCGAAGGCTGTTGTCATAGCATCATCCTCATCCCTTGAGTAAGCACAAAGCAGTTCATGACTGGTTGCTTCGATGGCATTCAGACGGTCATCATTTGGCTCATCGAGTTGGCTCCTGTACTTGAATGTATATTTCAAATAGACCAGACCAACTTTGTTGGAGCCAATGGTAGTTTCCTTTGGCATCTCCCATCCGCTTCCGAGCGGCCACACTATATAAGCAATATGTTCCCGGACTAAGTTCCTGGTGCCTATATAAGTGCATACTGTGTTAAAAGCAGCTTGGCACGCTTGTATGTTGTTCCCAAGGGAAAGGGATGGTCTCCCAATGCCGAAGTGAGACGGCCTTCGTCTCATAAGACAATTCATGCATGTTGCAGAAGCATTTCGCATTTGGTTCTAACCTTTGGCTCTTCATTGTGATGGAACCTCCCAAGTCATTAGGCCCACCTACAGTTGTCCTTGTCCAACGGACCTCAGACAACCATGTAGGTGCCCCTGAATCACTTGACAAGTTCGGTATCTGCTTTTCTTACCTTTCCCAAGAGCGTTTCACCTGTCACACAGACATTACTGAAAGGGAAATGTGCCCTTGGGCCATTTCTAAGTATTTTGGTGATTGAGTGCCAACACAAAGTGCTTAAATGTGAATTTATGTCCATGGATGAACAAAGTGCAAATCATGAAGTAAAGGTATGTTTCTAAGCCTTAGTACATTGGTTTTGTGTACTAATATACTTGTCTAAGTGTTAGAAACAGAAAGAAGAAGAAAAGAAGAAAGGTGCAAAAGACTTGGCTGTGTACAGCCAAGACTCAGCTCGGTCTGGCACACCGGACTGTCCGGTGTGCACCGTACAGTGTCCGGTGTGCCAGGCTGACTCGGCGCGAAGTGGCCGCTCTCGGGAATTCGCCGACGGCGTACGGCTAAAATTCACCGGACTGTCCGGTGTGCACCGGACTGTCCGGTGAGCCAACGGTCGGCCGGGCCAACGGTCGGCCGCGCAATCTGCGCGGGACACGTGGCCGAGCCAACGGCTAGAAGACGGCACCGGACTGTCCGGTGTGCACCGGACATGTCCGGTGCGCCAACGGCTCCCAGATCTGCAACAGTCTACAACGGTCGGCAGTGCTGTTTAAGGAAAGAAATCGGGCACCGGACAGTGTCCGGTGTGCACCGGACTGTCCGGTGCCCCCGACGACAGAAGGCAAGATTGGCCTTCCAGATTTGCTCTCAACGGCTCCTAGCTGCCTTGGGGCTATAAAAGGGACCCCTAGGCGCATGGAGGAGCACACCAAGCAACCTTAGTGCATTCTTGATCATCCACACTCATTCTTTGCGCATTCGTTTGTGATTCTAAGTGATTCGAGCTCCGTTCTAGTGAGAACTTTGAGATAGTCATTCGAGCTCGATTCTTGGCCGTGTGTGTGCGCATTTCGCTGTGGATTTGTGTGTGTTGCTTCCCTCCCTTACTCTGTGCTTCTTTGTGATCATATACTTGTAAGGGCAAGAGACTCCAATTTGTGGAGATTCCTTGCAAACGGGACATTGAAAGGCAAAGCAAAACACCGTGGTATTCAAGTTGGTCTTTGGACCGCTTGAGAGGGGTTGATTGCAACCCTCGTCCGTTGGGACGCCACAACGTGGAGTAGGCAAGCGTTGGTCTTGGCCGAACCACGGGATAAACCACTGTGTCATCTCTGTGTTTGATCTCTTGTGGTACTGTGTTTTGTTGAGACTCCTCTCTAGCCACTTGGCGATTATTGTGCTAACGCTTAACAAGTTTTTGTGGCTATAAGTTTAAGTTTTCACAGGATCACCTATTCACCCCCCCCTCTAGGTGCTCTCAATTGGTATCAGAGCCGTTCTCTTCACAAAGGGACTAATCGCCCGAAGAGATGGATCCTAAGGGGAAGGGAATTGTGATCAACGACAAAGAGAAGGAATCCTTCGTCAACGAGCCGAAGGACGACAAGCCCACTGACTCCGGCTCGGGCTACAAGCGGAAGGAAGGGAAGAAGAAGAAGACAAAGCGCATCAAGGAGATCATATACTACGACGATAGTGATGAGTCTACTTCTTCCCAAAAGGACGACGACAACGACTACAAAAAGACGGTCAATTCGAACTTTTCATTTGATTATTCTCGTATTCAACATAGTTCGAATTCGCATTTGCTTTCCATTCCTCTTGGCAAACCTCCACACTTTGATGGGGAGGACTACGGATTTTGGAGTCACAAAATGCGTAGTCACTTATTCTCTCTCCATCCAAGCATTTGGGAGATTGTAGAGAATGGAATGAAGTTTGATAGCTCGGATAACTCTATGCTCATAAGTGAACAAATCCATAGAAATGCACAAGCTACTACTGTTCTCTTAGCGTCCTTGTGCAGGGAAGAGTACAACAAGGTGAGCGGCTTGGACAATGCCAAGCAAATATGGGACACCCTCAAGATCTCTCACGAGGGGAATGACATCACCATGCTCACCAAAATGGAGTTGGTGGAGGGCGAGCTTGGACGATTCGCCATGATAAGGGGAGAGGAGCCAACCCAAACGTACAACCGGCTCAAGACCCTTATCAACAAAATAAGGAGCTACGGAAGCACGCGATAGACGGACCACGATGTCGTCCGCCTAATGCTAAGGTCCTTTACCGTTCTTGATCCTCATCTCGTGAACAATATTCGTGAGAATCCCAGGTACACGATGATGACGCCCAAGGAGGTACTTGGAAAATTTGTAAGCGGGCGGATGATGATCAAGGAGGCAAGATACGTCGACGATGCGTTGAACGGTCCACTCCACGAGCCTCAACCCATTGCTCTAAAGGCAACGAGGAGCAAGGAGTCGCTACCTAGCAAGGTGGCGCAAGTTGAGGCGGCCGGGCTCAATGATGAAGAGATGGCTCTCATCATCAAGAGATTCAAGACGGCGCTAAATGGTCGCAAGGGGCAGCCAAGCAAGACCAAGACAAAGGGGAAGCGCTCATGCTTCAAATGTGGTAAGGTTGGTCATTTTATTGCTAACTGTCCCGAAAATGATAGTGACCAGGAGCAAGGGAAAAATGGGAAGAGAGAGAACAAAAAGGTTTACAAGAAGGCCAAAGGCGAAGCACACCTTGGAAAGGAGTGGGATTCGCATTGCTCTTCGTCCGACTCCGACGACGAAGGACTCGCCACCACTGCCTTCAACAAATCGGCTCTCTTCCCCAACGAGCATCACACTTGCCTCATGGCAAGGGAAAAGAAGGTAATCACTCGTAATGCTAATACTTATGATTCTTCTAGTGATGATGAATCTAGTGATGAAGAAATAGATTACTCTAGTTTATTCAAAGGATTGGATAGAACTAAAATAGCTAAGATTAATGAATTGATTGATGCCTTGAATGAAAAGGATAGAATCTTAGAAAAACAAGAAGACCTTTTATATGAAGAGCATGATAAATTTGTTACTGCACAAAATTCACTTGCTCTAGAAGTTAAAAGAAATGGAATGCTGTCTTGTGAACTTTCCACTTGTAATGAAACCATTTCTTCTTTAAAAGGTGAAATTAATGATTTAAATGCTAAATTAGAGGTAGCAAATAAATCTAACTCTTGTGTTGAACATGTTTGCACTAGGTGTAAAGATTTTGACATTAGTGCTTGTAGTGAACACTTAGTTTCAATTTCAAAACTAAATGATGAAGTGGCTAGTCTTAATGCCCAACTTAAGACTAGCAAGAGTGAAGTTGATAAAATAAAATTTGCAAGGGATGCCTACACGATTGGTAGACACCCCTCAATTAAGGATGGTCTTGGCTTCAAGAGAGAGACCAAGAACTTAACAAGCCATAAGGCTCCCATTCCCGCCAAGGAGAAAGGTAAGGTCCCTATGGCTAGTAGCGCTAAAAAGAACCATGCTTTTATGTATAATGATAGGAGACATGCTAGAAATGCTTATAATGATATTGATTCACATGTTTATGATTCTCATGCCATGTTTGCTTCTAGTTCTTCCTATAAGTATGATAGAGATATGTGTAGGAGAAATGTTGTGCATATGCCTAGGAGAAATTTTGCTCATGTTCCTAGAAAAGTTGTGAACAAACCTTCTACCATTTATTATGCTTGCAATGCTTCCATTGCTATTTGTAGAAAGGGTAAAAAGGTAATTGCTAGGAAGTTAGGGGCAAGATGCAAGGGAGATAAAACTTGCATTTGGGTCCCTAAGGATATATGTGCTAACCTTGTAGGACCCAACATGAGTTGGGTACCTAAGACCCAAGCCTAAATTTGCCTTGCAGGTTTATGCATCCGGGGGTTCAAGCTGGATTATCGACAGCGGATGCACAAACCATATGACGGGGGAGAAGAAGATGTTCACCTCCTACGTCAAAAATAAGGATTCCCAAGATTCAATTATATTCGGTGATGGGAATCAAGGCAAGGTAAAAGGGTTAGGTAAAATTACAATTTCTAATGAACACTCAATCTCCAATGTGTTTTTAGTTGAGTCTCTTGGTTACAATTTGCTATCTGTTAGTCAACTATGCAATATGGGATATAACTGCTTATTTACAAATGTAGATGTGTCTGTCTTTAGAAGATGTGATGGTTCACTAGCTTTTAAGGGTGTACTAGACGGCAAGCTTTACTTAGTTGATTTTGCAAAAGAAGAGGCCGGTCTAGATGCATGCTTAATGGCTAAGACTTGCATGGGCCGGCTGTGGCATCGCCGCTTAGCACATGTGGGGATGAAGAACCTCCACAAGCTTCTAAAGGGAGAACACGTGATAGGTTTGACTAACGTGCAATTCGAAAAAGATAGACCTTGTGCAGCTTGTCAGGCAGGTAAACAGGTGGGAGGAGCGCATCACAGCAAGAATGTGATGACCACATCAAGACCCCTGGAACTGCTACATATGGACCTCTTCGGACCCGTCGCCTATCTAAGCATAGGAGGAAGTAAGTATGGTTTAGTTATTGTTGATGACTTTTCCCACTTCACTTGGGTGTTCTTTTTGCAGGATAAGTCTGAAACCCAAGGGACCCTCAAGCGCTTCCTCAGGAGAGCTCAAAATGAGTTTGAGCTCAAGGTGAAGAAGATAAGGAGCGACAATGGGTCCGAATTCAAGAACCTTCAAGTGGAGGAGTTTCTTGAGGAGGAAGGGATCAAGCACGAGTTCTCCGCTCCCTACACACCTCAGCAAAATGGTGTGGTAGAGAGGAAGAACAGGACGCTCATAGATATGGCGAGGACTATGCTTGGAGAATTCAAGACCCCCGAGTGCTTTTGGTCGGAAGCCGTGAACACGGCTTGCCACGCCATCAACAGGGTCTACCTTCACCGCCTCCTCAAGAAGACGTCGTATGAGCTACTAACCGGTAACAAACCCAATGTATCTTACTTTCGTGTATTTGGGAGCAGGTGCTACATTCTAGTGAAGAAGGGTAGAAATTCTAAATTTGCTCCCAAAGCCGTAGAAGGGTTTTTGTTAGGTTATGATTCAAATACAAAGGCGTATAGGGTCTTCAACAAATCATCTGGCTTGGTTGAAGTCTCTAGCGACGATGTATTTGATGAGACTAACGGCTCTCCAAGAGAGCAAGTTGTTGATTGTGATGATGTAGATGAAGAAGATGTTCCGACGGCCGCTATACGAACCATGGCGATTGGAGAAGTGCGGCCACAGGAACAAGATGAACGAGATCAACCTTCTTCCTCAACAACGGTGCATCCCCCAACTCAAGACGATGAACAGGTTCATCAAAAGGAGGCGTGTGATCAAGGGGGAGCACAAGATGATCACGTGATGGAGGAAGAAGCGCAACCGGCACCTCCAACCCAAGTTCGAGCGGTGATTCAAAGGGATCATCCCGTCGACCAAATTTTGGGTGACATTAGCAAGGGAGTAACTACTCGATCTCGATTAGTTAATTTTTGTGAGCATTACTCCTTTGTCTCTTCTATTGAGCCTTTCAGGGTAGAGGAGGCCTTGCTAGATCCGGATTGGGTATTGGCCATGCAGGAGGAACTCAACAACTTCAAGCGCAATGAAGTTTGGACACTGGTGCCTCGTCCCAAGCAAAACGTTGTGGGAACCAAGTGGGTGTTCCGCAACAAACAGGATGAGCACGGAGTGGTGACAAGGAACAAGGCTCGACTTGTGGCAAAAGGTTATGCCCAAGTCGCAGGTTTGGACTTTGAGGAGACTTTTGCTCCTGTGGCTAGGCTAGAATCAATTCGTATCTTGCTAGCATATGCCGCTCACCATTCTTTCAGGTTGTACCAAATGGATGTGAAGAGCGCTTTCCTCAACGGGCCGATCAAAGAGGAGGTGTACGTGGAGCAGCCCCCTGGCTTCGAGGATGAACGGTACCCCGACCACGTGTGTAAGCTCTCTAAGGCGCTCTATGGACTTAAGCAAGCCCCAAGAGCATGGTATGAATGCCTTAGAGACTTTTTAATTGCTAATGCTTTCAAGGTTGGGAAAGCCGATCCAACTCTTTTTACTAAGACTTGCGATGGTGATCTTTTTGTGTGCCAAATTTATGTCGACGACATAATATTTGGTTCTACTAACCAAAAGTCTTGTGAAGAGTTTAGCAGGGTGATGACGCAGAAATTCGAGATGTCGATGATGGGCGAGTTGACCTACTTCCTTGGGTTTCAAGTGAAGCAACTCAAGGACGGCACTTTCATCTCCCAAACAAAGTACACGCAAGACTTGCTGAAGCGGTTTGGGATGAAGGACGCCAAGCCCGCAAAGACGCCGATGGGAACCGGCGGACACACCGACCTCAACAAAGGAGGTAAGTCCGTTGATCAAAAAGCATACCGGTCCATGATAGGTTCTTTGCTTTATTTATGTGCTAGTAGACCGGATATTATGCTTAGCGTATGCATGTGTGCTAGATTTTAATCCGATCCGAAGGAGTGTCACTTAGTGGCTATGAAGCGAATTCTTTGATATTTAGTCGCTACGCCTTGCTTCGGGATCTGGTATCCAAAGGGGTCTAACTTTGACTTGATTGGGTACTCAGATTCCGACTATGCTGGATGTAAGGTCGATAGGAAGAGTACATCGGGGACGTGCCAATTCTTAGGAAGGTCCCTGGTGTCATGGAACTCTAAGAAACAAACCTCCGTTGCCCTATCCACCGCTGAGGCCGAGTATGTTGCCGCAGGACAGTGTTGCGCGCAACTACTTTGGATGAGGCAAACCCTCAGGGACTTTGGCTACAATCTGAGCAAAGTCCCACTCCTATGTGACAATGAGAGTGCTATCCGAATAGCGGAAAATCCTGTTGAACACAGCCGCACAAAGCACATTGACATCCGGCATCACTTTTTGAGAGACCACCAGCAAAAGGGAGATATCGAAGTGTTTCATGTTAGCACCGAGAACCAGCTAGCCGATATCTTTACCAAGCCTTTAGATGAGAAGACCTTTTGCAGGTTGCGTAGTGAGCTCAATATCTTAGATTCGCGGAACTTGGATTGAAATGTAGCATACATGTGTTTATGCCTTTGATCATGTTCATTCTGCATTTTGTTGTTTATTGTGGTGCTCAAGTTGTACAAACACTCCCTGGACCTCACAAGTCCGTTGCAAAGTGATGCACAGTTTTAGGGGGAGATGTGTTACAACTTGACCCTTTGAGACTAACCATGTGCTTGAGTTTGCTTGTTTTAGTCTCAAAGGAGAATTGAAAGGGAAAAGGTGGACTTGGACCATGAAAGACTTCCACTGCACTCCAATGAGAGGGTAACCTATTCCAAGTTCATCTAATGAACTCTTATTGCCATTTGCTCTTAATTGAAGATTTTTGTGAGGCAATGGGGTTAAAGGGCCAAGATTAATCCCGTTTTGGTGTTTGATGCCAAAGGGGGAGAAAATAAAGGCCAAAGCGGTAAATGGATCAGCTACCACTTGAGAGATTTTGAAAATAGTAAAATAGAGCTTTTGGTTTGTCAAAACTCTTTTGTTGTCTCTCTTATCAAAAGTTGGCTTCTTGTGGGGAGAAGTATTGATTATGGGAAAAAGGGGGAGTTTTAAAATAGAGCTTTTGGTTTGTCAAAACTCTTTTGTTGTCTCCCTTATCAAAAGTTGGCTTCTTGTGGGGAGAAGTATTGATTATGGGAAAAAGGGGGAGTTTTTGAAATCTTTGATCAATCTCTTTTGGAATGACTCTCTTTATGTCTCTACAAGTGGTTTTGACTTAGAGATAGGAATTTGAGTTTGATTTGCAAAAACAAACCAAGTGGTGGCAAAGGATGATCCATATATGCCAAAATTGAATCAAAATAAATTTGAGTTTTATTTGAAGTGAGTTTGCACTTGTTCTAGTTGCTTTATGTTGTGTTGGCATAAATCACCAAAAAGGGGGAGATTGAAAGGGAAATGTGCCCTTGGGCCATTTCTAAGTATTTTGGTGATTGAGTGCCAACACAAAGTGCTTAAATGTGAATTTATGTCCATGGATGAACAAAGTGCAAATCATGAAGTAAAGGTATGTTTCTAAGCCTTAGTACATTGGTTTTGTGTACTAATATACTTGTCTAAGTGTTAGAAACAGAAAGAAGAAGAAAAGAAGAAAGGTGCAAAAGACTTGGCTGTGTACAGCCAAGACTCAGCTCGGTCTGGCACACCGGACTGTCCGGTGTGCACCGGACAGTGTCCGGTGCGCCAGGCTGACTCGGCGCGAAGTGGCCGCTCTCGGGAATTCGCCGACGGCGTACGGCTAAAATTCACCGGACTGTCCGGTGTGCACCGGACTGTCCGGTGAGCCAACGGTCGGCCGGGCCAACGGTCGGCCGCGCAATCTGCGCGGGACACGTGGCCGAGCCAACGGCTAGAAGACGGCACCGGACTGTCCGGTGTGCACCGGACATGTCCGGTGTGCACCGGACATGTCCGGTGCGCCAACGGCTCCCAGATCTGCAACAGTCTACAACGGTCGGCAGTGCTGTTTAAGGAAAGAAATCGGGCACCGGACAGTGTCCGGTGTGCACCGGACAGTGTCCGGTGTGCACCGGACTGTCCGATGCCCCCGACGACAGAAGGCAAGATTGGCCTTCCAGATTTGCTCTCAACGGCTCCTAGCTGCCTTGGGGCTATAAAAGGGACCCCTAGGCGCATGGAGGAGCACACCAAGCAACCTTAGTGCATTCTTGATCATCCACACTCATTCTTTGCGCATTCGTTTGTGATTCTAAGTGATTCGAGCTCCGTTCTAGTGAGAACTTTGAGATAGTCATTCGAGCTCGATTCTTGGCCGTGTGTGTGCGCATTTCGCTGTGGATTTGTGTGTGTTGCTTCCCTCCCTTACTCTGTGCTTCTTTGTGATCATATACTTGTAAGGGCAAGAGACTCCAATTTGTGGAGATTCCTTGCAAACGGGACATTGAAAGGCAAAGCAAAACACCGTGGTATTCAAGTTGGTCTTTGGACCGCTTGAGAGGGGTTGATTGCAACCCTCGTCCGTTGGGACGCCACAACGTGGAGTAGGCAAGCGTTGGTCTTGGCCGAACCACGGGATAAACCACTGTGTCATCTCTGTGTTTGATCTCTTGTGGTACTGTGTTTTGTTGAGACTCCTCTCTAGCCACTTGGCGATTATTGTGCTAACGCTTAACAAGTTTTTGTGGCTATAAGTTTAAGTTTTCACAGGATCACCTATTCACCCCCCCTCTAGGTGCTCTCAATTACAAGCATCGGAGTTACGAGAATGCGGAAGCAATTACATGAACTTACCTTTATTTAAAAGTAAGACAAAGTTATATATTACAGACCAGGATATACTTATGAGTGCATAGTAATATTATTACACACCAAGGGAGGCAAAAACTCCTCCCATAAAGTTTTAAACAAAAGTTCTTATGGATGATCCTTTCCTCCCGCAACTTCATTCCTGGTGTTCTTCCTTCGGTACCACCTTAGAACAGAAGCAACAAAAGTTTGTCGCTTCCTCACCTAAAAACAATGGAGAATAAAACCCTGAGTATGGAATTACTCAGCATGTCTTACCCGACTAAAGAAAAGACTCTCAAGGGTATGCTGGTTATAAGGGAGTCAAGGTAAGGCTTCTCAATAATCAAAGACTCTATTTTGCAGAAATGCTTACTAAAAGTGGATCCTTAAAAATCTAGTTTTATTTGTCAAGTTAAGTAAAATTACCTGCAACTAGAGTTCTTTCTACCCTAGTTCAAACACTTGACCTACACTAGCCAATTTCTTAACAATCCCTTCATCTTTACTGGAGTTCTACGTATAAGTCAGTGACCAAGTCTCCATAACCACGGAGGTACGGCGATCCGAATCGATTATACTCAGCTGAGGATCTCCAATCACACGACATATGTAGCACTTAACCCTTGCATATGTCAACCCGCCACCAGGGTTCTTAAGACCAGATTAGGTTCACGTCAACCGAGAGCACAGATACACCACCGTCCAGCCTCTTGCCACGGAGGGTACACGCTAGTCTCGCCATAGCTCCACTCCCATCGTGTTTTATCTTATTATGGTCTTAGTCTACCCGAGGCAAAGCTTACCCATGACGAGGCATATGACCAGTTAAAGGGTCCTCAATCAGCAGGCCTACATCGAGACGGTCCTTAATCGACTCAGACAGAGACACTACACCGAGACTCCTTTCTCATGCAAGTCACCCGCCCGGTCTCAGCTTAATCATTTCAAACCCAAAGTTTGGTACCTGGCAGAGGTACATCTTTTCCGATGTTGAACCCATCAAGGCCTCGATGGATCCATCATCAAGTTTTATTTTCAAAAACATCCCACCCACTTTTGCCACATCATCTTTTGTAAAACGAAACATTTTGTTTTTCTAGAGCAAAGCTAAGCATCAAAGTCTTTTCGTAAAACAGGGACTTCAAGGAAGGTAATCAAATCCAAGAAAGGTAATGCAGGAATTGTTTTAGCAATCAACTCCTATCACCTAATGCATCAAGCAAGTGAAAAAGATTTTTAAAACACAAGGAGGTGGCAAATGCACCGGGGCTTGCCTTCGTTTATAAGTGAGTCAGGCTCGGATCCGCAGATGTCAAAGTAAAAACAAATTTCCTGCCTGATGTTCCGCAGGTGGTGGTGGTGAAGTCTTCTCTTCTTCTACCTCAACTTCTTCCTCGTTTTCTAAATATAACCATATATATATATATATATAAGAATGAATGCCATGTAATGCTCATGAGAGTGCAAAGATAATAAGAGTTTATTATCTTAAGTCTTGAATACAACTTTCCTTCACGGAACTCCGAGAACATAGGGTTTCCGGAGTCAACAGTGAAGTTCAAAGAGCAGGGGGTGGGGGTTTTGGGTTCTAATTATCAAACAAGGTCCAAATCATACCAAAATCTACCCAAGGCTTCTAAATAATGTTTTAAGCTCATATAAAAAGTTTGGGCATTTTTGGAATTATTATTGATTTTCTAAAAATCCAAAAGCAATACTTTAGGCTATTTTAAATGACCCAAAATCCCTATTTATCCTAAAAATCATAAAACTATTTTTATTAAATACTATGGCAAATAAGGAATCTAGGAAAATTAGTTTGACATTTTTAGGATTTTTCTACAATTTCTTACAGATTTCCAAAGCTTGCTAGAAAAAGAAAAGGAAAATTAATGAACAGTCTCGGGCCGAAACCAGCCCGAGCCGGCCCAACTAGGGCAGAAACGCGTCCACACGCGCGCGCCCGCGGCGACTTTGCAAAAATGCTCTTGGCTAACGGAATAACTGGAAGCAGGACCGAAACACTGTTTAGATGAGACACTGACGATTGTAGAGAAACCCCTCTGGTTCTATTTCTTTACACGATGAGGTCCTGACGGCGCACCGAACAGGGGGCAAAGCTCCGGCGAGCTAGACTGGCCGGAGGGAGCCAAGACTGGTGCCCCCGAGCGGCTGACACCGAATTGGACCCTCCCCGATCAATTCCCCCAACGTAATTTTATGGTTGGTAATCTATCAAGCTCTGTCCATGCGGACCACGGACGATGAGGACAATTGCATGCGTTCCCGGTGACCAGTGGTTTCCCAGTGCAATTGGGTGGGTTGGCGAGTATCACAGACGTATGAGAATGCTTAAACAAGGGAGCAGAGGGGAGGAGCTGACCTGAATTGGGCTAACCACGGCGGGGTGTGTATTACGGTGGCAGAAACCGAATTAGGGGAAATCCAAAATTGAGGCTCACTGGCGATCGACTAAGGACGATTCTTGGCGGCTGGGTTCGTGAAGATCCAACAGAGCTCACGGCGGTGTCAATTTATACCAAGTGAAAGCGGTGGCTGGGGATTTGAGCGACGACGCGCGACGGTCGGAGAAGTAAGAGTTTACTGGCGCGCGATTAGTGTCCTATTACCGTGGCAGTCATTCCGACGAGCCACGGAGAGTCACAAGGGTTCACGGCGATGTGGTGGATAGGTAGAGACACGGGGCAGACGGTGGTGATGGCTTAACAGCAGTGAGAACCTTATCCAAGGGATCGGTGAGCAAGGGGAGAGGCACGATGGCTAGCCGGAGTGGCGTCCAGCTCACTGACGGTGATGCTTTTTCACCCCGCGACGTTATCCATCCACTCCGGGCACGAATCGGGACATCGACGGCACGAATCACGGCGGAGGGATCGGCGGCGGCAAGATCACTGAAGCTTATCTTCTTCAGTTACTGTACCATGGCATTCCTCTTTAGTTCATCTGACAAAGTAACTTCAGAGCAATTCCTCTCCAGATTTCGCATGACAACTTTATCATCCCTCTGCACCAAAGTTGTAGGGCTACAAACCAGCTATAATTTTGCTACATTGTGTTCCCACAAAAAGTTACTGGATCTTGCTTAAAATTAAGCCCTAAGTTCATGTAATCCTACTGTAAGTCTGAAATTCAGACTTTAACAGCCTGACAGCCTGACTTTGAGTGGGATTATCTCCAAATTCTTCATAACAACCGTGCTTACACTCTTAAGAAAAATTGTTCTCCTTTGTTAGGTCTACAAATTTGATGTGGTGACCTAGGGCAAAAACCCTAGAATTCGAAAGCTACAGATCTCCAAAGTTGAGCCAAATCTCTGATTTTTAGACTTAGTCTATATAGGGTTTAAGTGGTGCTTTTTGCAAATAGACCCAAAACTTAGGGTTTAACTTGCAAATTCACAAATTTGTGAACTATTAGACTTAAGATACTTTAACATCATGGTTAATGCACTTTAGTCCAAAAGTGGACTAATTTTGCACTTAACCCCCTAGGGTTTAAGTTTAAGGTTTTCCAGGGTCCTTTTTAGGGTTTTTGGTATTTCAAGGGTGTGAAGGCCACTTAGATCCATCCTTAGTAATATTTTATGATTATTTTACTTAAGCTTTAGGGTTTTCTCTATTTAGGTCTTGCTTTACCCTTCAAATCCCTGTTTAGGGTTAAGTATCTTATACTAGGGTCTTATTTGCAAAATGCCATAACAATACAACTTGTTTGAAATTTTTGCCTAGTGAATGCATTCTAGGTGTATCAAACATATGAAATGCTAATGCTGATGATGTCATGCTCAAGTTTTAGTAACAGTAACACCAGGGGTATTACATCCTTCCCCCCCCCCATAAAAGAATCTCGTCCCGCGATTAAAAGTCCTAGGGCAAGTAATGGAAAAGGAAACACGTCATATTTTTATTTCCTTATTTTTGGTACAAAGCAGGGGTGGTTTGGGAATTTACTCCTTTATTACAGCAACTATACACACTTTACAAATTACATGAGGCCAAAAAGCCTGGGAAATTCTTGTCTAAAAAGTCTTGAGTTTCCCATGTAACCTCATCTTCAGAATGTTGGTTCCACTATATCTTATAAAACTTGAGAGTTTTTCTTCGGGTAATCCTGTCCTTTTGATCCAAGACTCGAATGGGATGTTCGGAATATGTCAAGTCTGGTTCAAGGACAACATCTGTCACTTCAACGGTTCGATTGGGAACCCGAAGACACTTCTTTAGTTGAGACACGTGGAACACATTATGTACTGCAGACAAGGTTTCGGGTAACTGAAGTCGATATGCCACTGGCCCATATCTTTCAAGAATAAGGAAAGGACCAATATATCGAGGTGCGAGCTTCCCTTTTACCCCGAAACACGTTACACCCTTCATTGGGGAGACCTTCAGATAGACATAATCTCCAACTGGAAAGTATAAGGGTATCCGGTGTGTGTCTGCGTAACTCTTTTGGCGAGCTTGAGCTTTCTTCAAATTATGAATTATTCGCTGAACTTTTTCTTCGGTCTCTTTCACCATATCAGGCCTGAAGAAGTACCTTTCACCAGGTTCAGACCAATTTAGCGGAGTACGACATCGTCGTCCATATAAAGCTTCTGTTGGAGCGAAGGCAGAAACGCCACCCTTCGCCCGAAGTCTCCACCGCTTAGCCCCTGCCCTGACAGACAAAGCAGGCAGGGACACCCTTCGCTTTATCGGCACCAGAGACAACATGGAGACCCTTCGCTCGATTCGGCACCAGACGAAGGCCTGCGGCAACGCCTCCCCACGGCGCGGCCTCGGTCAGCTCCGAGGCCCACATGAGATCAGGCCCATTGTAACGGGCCCTGCGTGGCCGCGTTTGTGTTACGGGCCTAATTTGTAAAGGTGTACTTGTAATTACAGCTTGTAACCCCGCTTTATGGGAATATTCTGGGGATAAACTAGGTACCTGAGGGCACATGCGTCCTTAACGCAAGGCGCCGTGCACTCGGATACCTATAAATACCCCCGCACAGTGCCCGTGAGAGGCCAGATCAACAGAGCTTTTGCCATCACGCGCGAGTGCCCTGTTGCCATCACCATTCACCCGTGTTGGATCTCCTCGCTGTCGAGAGACAGTGCCAACATTTGGCGCCCACCGTTCGTGCTACGAGACAACCACCCGCGATGGCACCCAAGAGAGCTAACCCGAAGGCTGACGAGGCTGCGAAGGCAGCACTGCTCGCCGCAAGAAAGGGCAAGGCCCTCGCCCTCACCCAATCCACCCACCAAGAGGCCACTGAAGACGACACCCTCCGCACCTGCGACCCTGAGGGACAACCCTCAGGCTTCGCACCTCCCTCAGGCTTCGCACCTCCCCCAGGCTTCGCACCTCCCTCAGGCTTCGCACCACCGGAGGGCGCGGACCCCGCCGAGGACGGTGAGGTCCTCGGCATCTCCGCAGAAGAACAGCTACAGCTGCGCGCTCTACGCCTCAAGAACCGCAACCTCCAGAGGCAGAAGGAGATACTGGAGGCCAAGCGCCAGCGTGTGTCCGCACTCGCCAAAGTGCGGCAGATGATACGCGACGAAGAGCATAAGGCCCAGGAACTCGAGCGGGAGATCGCGCTGATGCAGCGCGAAGGCCACCTCGGCCCGCAGCACGAGTCATCCCTCCAGCAGCGCGCACAAAACGAAGACACGCGCGAAGGCCACCCCGGCCTGCAGCATGAGCCACCCCTGCAACACCGCGCGCAACCGGAGGACCCGCGTTTACCCCAGCGCGACTTCACTTTCCCGCACGCCGCGCCATTCCAAGGGGTCAATTATCTCGATGAGCGAAGTCCCCTGGCGCCTCACCTGCAAGTGACGCCGTGGCCAGCCAACTTCCGGGCTGGGACCTACCCCAAGTACAACGGCAGCACCGACCCGGCTCAATACATAATGAGTTACCAGGTCGCCGTCGCATCGTCCGGGGGGGACGACGCCACAATGGCGAAGTCCTTCATCATCGCCCTCGAGGGCCCCGCGCTCACCTGGTTCACCAGGTTGCCTCCGTTGTCCATCGATTCCTGGAGAAGTCTCCGGGACAAGTTCCTCCTCAACTTCCAAGGGTACCGCCCGGACACCGACGCCCTGGCCGAGCTCTCGCTCTGCAAGCAGCTAGAGAGGGAGACCCTGAGGGAATATTACCGCAAATTCCTCACACTCAAGTCACAGCTACCCTCAGTCGATGACCAGATTGCCATCCACTATGCTATCAGTGGCCTTCGCGCTGGCGTCCTTTACAGCCACTGCATCAAAGACCCGCCGAAGAACCTCCAAGAGTTGTACCAGCTGTTTGAAAAGTATGCCAGATCCAAGGAGCTCCACCAGCGCAAGATTGAGTCCCAGCGGAAGCCAAAAGACGCTCCATAGTCCAGCCGCACGTGGACAAGAACTCCGCAACCAGACTCCGGTCGAGATGGCCGCGGTCAGCCGCAAGTGCACAACATTGCCAACCAGCAGCCGCCCGCTGACCCCCTTCGCCACCAGGAATATCCCCCCCAGGGCCGCGGAAGTGGAACTCGCGGCAGGGGCCGAGGGCGTGCGCAGCCACCCCCTCCACCACGCCGATTTTACTGCCTTTTCCATGGCGAAGACTGCGCCCACCCAACCAAAGACTGCCCCGAAGTGAAGGCCACCAGAGACAGAATGGCGAGGGCGCAGCCAGCCGACAACCCCAGAATTGTCGCGCATAACTACCAGCCACCCCCTCCACCATATATCCACGCTCCCGCCCCGCATCCACCACACCAGCAACAACAAAACATCCCCAACACCCCAAAGCAGGAGGACTTCGCCGATCAACCTTATCGCGGAGTCATTCATATGATAACTGGGGGGTCCAGCACCGACTTCGACACCAAGCGGCAGAAGCGGGACCACTACCGCAGCATAAACCATGTAGCCGTCACGGGCCCAGTTGTACAGACAAAGTGGTCCCACGTACCGCTCACCTTCGACGCACGGGACGTCGATTTGCGCAGCGCCCCCCACTGCGATGCCATGGTCATCAATTGCAGCGTGGCAGGCTGGGACCTACACAAGGTCCTCGTTGACAACGGCAGCCAGGCAGACATCATCTTCCTCCACGCCTTCGATCGCATGGGCATCAGCCACAGCCTGCTTAAGCCTTCGGACAACCCGTTGTATGGCTTCGGCGGCAAAGGCACCTTCCCCGTCGGCAAAATAGAGTTGCCCCTCTCCTTCGGTGTAGCACCCAATGCCCGAAGTGAGCAAGTGACTTTTGACATTGTGGATATGGTATATCCATACAACGCCATCATGGGACGGGGCTCCATCAATAAGTTTGAAGCTGCCATCCACGGACTGTATTTGTGCATGAAGATACCAGGCCCGCTAGGCGTAATTACAGTCCGCGGTGACCAGCAAACAGCGCGCAACATAGAGCGGGACTTCGTGCCCGGGCAGAGGAACGTGCACTGTCTCACGACACAGTGCGAGGTCCCTGCGCCCGCCAGCCCAACTGACAAGCAGCACGACAGGGCTCAGTTGCAGAGTCAGGATGGGACCAAGATTGTCCCCCTCGATCAGGCCACGCCCAAGCAGACAGTCACTATCAGCGAAGACCTTACTTCGCATGAAGAAGAGAAGCTCCTCTGCTGCCTGGCCAAGAATAAAGATGTCTTCGCCTGGTCCGCCCTCGACCTGGTCGGAGTCAGCCGATCCATAATCGAGCACAGCTTGGGAATCGACCCCTCGGTGCGACCAAGAAAGCAAAAGCTTCGCAAAATGTCCGATGAAAAGACAGGCCGCCAAGGCGGAGGTGCACCGCCTCCTAGAGGCTAAATTCATTGAGCCAGTGGCTTACCCCACATGGCTCTCCAATGTTGTAATGGTGCAGAAAAAAAGCGGGAAATGGCGGATGTGCATAGACTTCACCTGTCTCAATAAGGCCTGCCCAAAAGACAATTTCCCGTTGCCACGGATCGACAAAATAGTCGATAGCGCGGCCGGATGCGAGGTCCTGTCTCTCCTCGACTGCTTCTCCGGCTATCACCAGATATACATGAAGGAGGAAGACAAGGCCAGCACCAGCTTTATAACACCCTTCGGCACTTATTGCTTCGTCAGAATGCCGGAGGGTCTCAAGAATGCCGGGTCCACCTTCTCCAGACTCACCAAAACAGTACTCGAGGGGCAGGTCGGCAGAAATATATTTACATATGTGGACGACATCGTCGTCGCCAGCAAAAATAAGGAGGACCATCTCGCCGACCTGGCCGAGACATTCGCAAACATGCGAGACGCACGACTCCGCTTAAACCCGGAAAAGTGCGTTTTCGGCGTTCGCCAGGGCAAGATATTGGGCTACCTGGTGTCGCACCGCGGCATCGAGGCCAACCCAACCAAGATCCAGGCCATCATCGACATGTCGCCTCCGCAGTCCACCAGGGATGTCCAGCGTCTGACAGGCAGATTGGCCGCTCTCAACAGATTCATCTCCAGGTCGGCCGAGCGAAGTCTTCCTTTCCTCAAAACTCTCCGCGACACAAAAGACTTCGCTTGGGGGCCGGAGCAAGCAGCGGCCTTCGCCTCATTAAAACAGTACTTAACAGAGCTGGCCACCCTCACGAGCCCCGACTCCTCGCTCCCCTTATTGCTCTATGTCGCGGCTTCGCCGCACGCGGTCAGCGCGGCACTAGTGCAGGAGCAAACAGTCGAAGGCGCTGTCAGACAGTGCCCTGTTTATTACGTCTCCGAGGTCCTGACACCGTCCAAATGCAACATGACAGAGCTGGAGAAGATCGCCTATGCAGTCGTTATGTCCTCGCGCAAGCTGCGCCATTATTTTGAAGCATTCAAGGTCCGCGTCACCTCAGACAGGGGGCTCGGCGAACTGTTTAGAAACCCGGAGGCATCGGTGAGGATCGCCAAGTGGGCAGCCGAACTCTCCGGCTACCACATCAGCTTCGAGCCCAGGACAGCCATCAAATCACAAGTCCTGGCAGACTTCGTCGTCGACTGGACCGGGCCAGTAACACAGCCGGACCCGACCACAGAGAAGGTCTGGACGATCCACTGCGACGGCGCATGGTGCCATGCGGGGGCAGGCGTCGCCGCAATCATAACCTCACCAGTCGGGGTCAAGCACAGATATGCAGCACGACTCAGCTTCAATCTGGACTCCGACAGATGCACAAATAATATAGCAGAGTACGAAGCAGTCATCCTCGGCCTCCGCAAGCTAAGGGCCCTCGGAGTCACCACTTGCATCATCAAAACAGACTCCAAGGTAGTTGCCGGCCAGGTCGAAAAAGACTATGCAGCCAAGGACCCCGCACTCATGCAATACCTCGCGGCCATCCGAAGTCTCGAGAGGCAGTTCAAGGGGTTCACCGTGCAGCATGTGGACCGGGCCAAGAACGAGGAGGCCGACGCATTGGCCAAGGCCGCGGCCAGGGGCGACACTCTGCCCTCCGACGTGTTCTTCCACGTCATCGGCACACCAGCAGTCCGGAGCCCCGAAGGGCTCCAAATAACCAATGACAGCGAGGGCCACCGTACAGTCAACCTCATCATGACCGAAGACTGGCGCGCACCCATAACCCTGTTCCTGCAGGGGTATTATCACCCAGCCGACATCAGTGAGGCCAAGCGCCTCAGACATCGAAGCCGAGACTTCGCTCTGATTGAAGGCCAACTCTATAAAAAAGGGGTCAGTCAACCAATGCTTAAGTGCGTCACCGAGGCCGAAGGCATGCAGATTCTACGTGAAGTCCACAGTGGCACGTGCGGCTCGCACGCGGGGCCGAGGGCCCTAGCTGCTAAGGTGATCCGCCAGGGTTTTTACTGGCCCGCAATGATTTGCGCTGCGAATCGGGTCACTCGGTCCTGCGAAGCCTGCCAGAAGTTCTCTCCTCGGTCAGGTGGCCCTTTGCAGTATACAAAGCTGATCGCCCACACATGGCCTCTCCAGCGCTGGGGTCTCGACATTGTTGGACCCTTGCCCACCGCTCAGGGGAACCTTAAGTTCGCCTTCGTCGCGGTCGAGTACTTCACCAAATGGATCGAGGCACGGGCTGTCTCCACAATAACATCAAAGACTGCCCAAAAATTCTTCTGGAAGAACATCGTTTGCCGCTTCGGAGTACCGTCCGAATTAACAGTCGACAACGGCAAGCAGTTTGATAACCAAGGCTTCAAGGATTTTTGTTTCTCCATTGGCACCAAGCTTGCCTTCGCCTCAGTCTATCATCCGCAGTCCAACGGGGTCGTGGAACGCGCCAACGGAAAAATCTTCACAGCTATCAAAAAAATGCTCCTCGATGAAAAAAAGGGCAGATGGAGCGATTTTTTACCCGAGGCAGTCTGGGCACTAAACACGACTGAGTGCAGGGCGACCGGATTCACTCCCTTCCGTCTTTTATACGGATCGGAGGCCATGACCCCGCAAGAAATAAAGCACGGGTCCCCGCGAACAGTCCCGTCGGCCGTCCCAGATGTGGACGAACCAACTTCAAAGGATCTCATCGACGGAGACCGTGTCTTCGCCCTACAGGCCCTGAACAAGTATCAAGCCCAGACCAAAGCATGGCGCGACCATTCAGTCACCCCGAGGGAGTTCAGCGAGGGGGACTTCGTACTCATTCGGACAGCTCGAACGGAGTCCAAGGGCAAGCTGGAGCCCAGGTGGGAGGGCCCTTTCATCGTCAAGACAAAAGCTTCCCCCAGCGCTTACAGGCTCACAACGCCAACCGGCGAGGACCTGGAGCACTCCTGGAACATTGACAACCTCCGCAAATTCTTTGTTTGATTCCTCAGGGCTGTCTTCGCCCTTGTAATTCGCAAAAACAATCTTGCACCGGCCCGCACTCTTTTCCTCCCGGGGGGTGAGGTTTTTAACGAGGCGGAGCCATGTAACATATGCGTAAAAAATCCCCCGCAAAAAGACATGCGTCGAAAAAGACCGCGATGACGGTCTTCGACATTCGACCACCACGAGGTCACCGCGAGGCTAAGCGCTAGCTACCCTCGCGTGCGACAAATCCGCGCAAAAGTCGCCTAAGGGTGCAGCCGGATTAGCACAACAAGTGCGAAAAAAAATCTAAGTCTGTCGCGAAGACTATCCGCGCAAAAGTCGCCTAAGGGTGCAGCCGGATTAGCACAACAAGTGCGAAAAAAAATCTAAGTCTATCACGAAGACTATCCGCGCAAAAGTCGCCTAAGGGTGCAGCCGGATTAGCACAACAAGTGCGAAAAAAAATCTAAGTCTATCGCGAAGACTATCCGCGCAAATGTCGCCTAAGGGTGCAGCCGGATTAGCACAACAAGTGCGAAAAAAATCTAAGTCTATCGCGAAGACTATCCGCGCAAAAGTCGCCTAAGGGTGCAGCCGGATTAGCACAACAAGTGCGAAAAAAAATCTAAGTCTATCACGAAGACTATCCGCGCAAAAGTCGCCTAAGGGTGCAGCCGGATTAGCACAACAAGTGCGGAAAAAATCTGAGTCTATCGCGAAGGCTATCCGTGCAGAAGTCGCTTAAAAGCGCAGCCGGATCAGCACAACAAGTGCGAAAAAACCGAAGACTATCTATGCAGAAGACACCTAAGGGTACACCTGCACTAGCACAACAACGGCCGAAGCGACAACATCAAACCATCCACACCAAGACCAACTATAATCAAGCCAACACAGCGCAGCAAAACAAATCAGTAAGTACAAAACGCCTTCGCACACACACATGCACGCGAGGGCACACAATTCCACCATACAAGCCTCGACGTACACAAGCGAGGGCACCACACTCTACATCGGCTCAACCTTAGGAATAATTCCCATCTCCCTATAATTAAATAGCATTATCCCGAGCTCCTCACCCGCAAAAAGCCTTCGCAGTTCCCCTTCACCTACACCCTCGGCGGTCGGCAGGGACAACAGTTCCTGCCGACCAGCCCCACTCACACGAAGCAGAGCCCGCTCCTCCGCGCTAACCCTACGTTTTGCAACCGCCCTTCGTCGACGGCGCCCAGTGCTAGGGCCTGGCACGTCCGACGCGTCAGCGGCGTGTGGCGAAGCCTCCGCCACAGCCACGTCCAAAGCCGCAAAATAATCCAAATTCTCCTCCGACGACTCCTCAGTCCACTCAACCGAGCTCCCGGAGTCGGCAAAATCCAAAAACTCAGATGCAGACTCACTATATTCATTACCACCTTCCGCGGTCGAAGCCGCCAAAAACTCAGTAGCAGCGGTTGCGTGCGCAGGCCCAAAATCTTGAACCTGCGCAGCAACCAAAATTCAGTACAACATCCAAAAATCCTCAACCCTAAACAACCACTATGCCACCTGCGAGGGCCCTGACGCTGCGGGGGCCTCCGCCGTTGGCTCCGCTGCCACCTCCGCCATTGTTTCCACCGCCTCCGCCGCCGGATCTTCGACGGTCGGCGCAGCTGCTGCGAGGGCATCGGGAGCGCCTTCGGCCACCTTCAGGGGCAGGTCTTCCACTGTCGCAGCAGATGTGGGGGCGCCTGGTGCGTCCTCCATGGTCTCCGGGGTCGGCTCCGGGTCAGGCAGGGCGTCGTTCAGTGCTCCGAAGTCATCCACCCGCTCGCCTCGCTCCGCCTAAAACAAAACATACAAAAAGTCAGCAAACACACGCACAGACCACATTCAGCAAACGCAGAACAAACGACAACGTTACCTGAGCCCTCGCAGCCTCGGCCCGCTCCCTGACCACTTCACCACCATACAGACCCCACATCCGGTCATAGAGGGCGCCGGCGGACTCCTTCACCACGGGGTCTTCGACCTTATAGATGTCTCGCCCAAAATCTTCATCTGCCTGGTCGAAGGCCTCATAGTGCCGGCACCCTTCGCGAGAGAGTGCGTTCATCGCCCCCTCGCAGGTGACCAGGGAGGCGAACGACATTAATCCCCCCAGGACGGTGGGGAGCTCCTGCAGCTCCTCTTGCACCCATTCCAAACAGCGAAGCCCGGCCTCTCGCTCTGGCACCACGGAGTCACCGGTCCGCGCACCCAGCTCGCGATATGTGGCCATAAGCTGTGTGCGCGTCCGTTCGGCCTCCGTTCGCACCGCGGCTTCGGCCCCCTTCGCGCGGCTCTCCAGAGCGGTGAGCCGCCCCCGCAGGTCTTCGGAGAGATCCTTGGCAAGATTGGCTTCCGCCCGTGCCAGCCTAGCCTCCGCCTGCGCGGCCTGCTCCTTGGCGATGGCCTCGTTGGTCTCCCTCCTCTCCCCCGCCAGCTGGCGCCGGAGGTCAGCCTTTTCTCCTCCAGGACGGCCACCTTGTCCGCCAGTTTACGACACTTGCTGTCGGAGGCAGACTTCTCACGGACAGCGTCAGCATGTTGCGTCCGAAGTCTCTCGACTTCGGCAGATAAGGCTGCCGTAAGTGCCCCCGACGCAGTACGGCTGGTGAAGTCAGCCACCTGCAGAGCACACGTAAGGCCTTGGCCGTAAAAAAAAAAAAAAAAAAAAGCTCCGCGGACCTGACTCAGCGCCTCCGTCGCCTGACTCAGCGCCTCCGTCACTCCTTTCAGCCGGCGGGTCGCCGCGCCAGCCTCGTCTCTGACCAACGCGAGGGCCGACACCTCGCCTCCGGCGCCAAGGGTCCCGCCCCTCGCCTTCGACAACAGCGCAGCCGTCGCGATTGCCCCGGCAGGCACAGCTATAGCAAGCCGGCCCTCGTCCGACCCTGCAACGCATCAACGATCAAAAAAAAAAGTCCGTGCCGAAGTCGGCAACGCGTTTGCCCGGCGGCGGCAACGTTCGGGCTGCCTTCGAAGCCTCCGCCACTGCTCTGGCCGGCGGCACACCGAAGGGCCCCTTCGTCTGCATCCTCTTCTGCCACTTCAAAAGGCGGATACGCAGAGTAATAGTGAGAGCACATCTCAGACACGGGGAGTCCTTCATGGCCTTCGACAGTAGCCTCAGCAACGTAAAACCAAAATTCATTCCAATTGCCCCACTTGTTGCGGGCGCACGGAACCAACTCCACTACTGGCATTGTGGTCTTGCCGGTCTTCGGCGTGAATGTACACGACCCAAACTGGGCAACTCCGTCCTCAATCACCCTCTTCTGCCAATGCAAGCAGTAATTCTTCGCAAAAACTTCAACCGACGGCTGTCCGCCGTACGAAGTCGTCGCCCAGACATACTTCGCCAGCGCCACCACGGCGTTCGGTGTCAGCTGATGAATTTGAACGTTGAATCTACGCAGGACTTCGCCAACAAACCGGTGCGCAGGCAAGCGGAGACCGGCGACGAAGAACGCCTCGAAAACAACCTACTCACCCTCCGGCTCGGGGACTTCCTCCGTCCCCGGAGCACGAGCGACTCCGCCGCCAAAGTAGCCCAAGCGCTGCATCTCTTCGACGCGGGCCGACGTCATCCGTGACACACCAAAATCAACAGAGTCGCCGGCGCGCAGCTCCTCCACCATCAACGGTCACATCAAAAACCCCCGCGGAACCACTTCGAGCGAGGGCAGCGTCTCCGCCATCTAGCGACGTCTTCGGCACCAGGTGACTTTGTCGAACTGGTCCCTCGGAGGGCAAATGTTGGAGCGAAGGCAGAAACGCCACCCTTCGCCCGAAGTCTCCACCGCTTAGCCCCTACCCTGACAGACAAAGCAGGCAGGGACACCCTTCGCTTTATCGGCACCAGAGACAACATGGAGACCCTTCGCTCGATTCGGCACCAGACGAAGGCCTGCGGCAACGCCTCCCCACGGCGCGGCCTCGGTCAGCTCCGAGGCCCACATGAGATCAGGCCCATTGTAACGGGCCCTGCGTGGCCGCGTTTGTGTTACGGGCCTAATTTGTAAAGGTGTACTTGTAATTACAGCTTGTAACCCCGCTTTATGGGAATATTCTGGGGATAAACTAGGTACCTGAGGGCACATGCGTCCTTAACGCAAGGCGCCGTGCACTCGGATACCTATAAATACCCCCGCACAGTGCCCGTGAGAGGCCAGATCAACAGAGCTTTTGCCATCACGCGCGAGTGCCCTGTTGCCATCACCATTCACCCGTGTTGGATCTCCTCGCTGTCGAGAGACAGTGCCAACAGCTTCAAAGGGTGCCATCTTAATGCTTTCTTGATAGCTATTATTATATGAGAATTCCGCTAACGGTAAACATTCGTCCCATTTCTGTGGGAATTCCAGAACACATGCCCGCAGCATATCTTCAAGTATTTGGTTCACCCTCTCAGTCTGCCCACTGGTTTGAGGATGATAGGCCGAACTATGGAGCAACTTAGAACCCAAGGATTTGTGAAGTGCTTCCCAAAACTTGGCTACAAATTGAGGTCCACGATCCGACACTATAGTCTTTGGAACACCATGCAGACTAAGAATACGAGCAATGTACAATTGGGCATAGACAGTAACCGGGTGATCTGCCTTGACTGGCAGAAAATGAGCAATTTTCGTAAGCCGATCAATTATAACCTAGATAGAATCATACCCTTTTGCAGTCCTGGGCAATCCCACATTGAAGTCCATGCTAATATCTTCCCATTTCTATGTTGGGATAGGTAAAGATTGTAATGGACCGGCAGTCTTCATATGTATGGCCTTGACGCGTTTACAAGTGTCACATCTAGCCACATAGCGTGCAATTTCAATTTTCATCTTCGTCCACCAATAATGTTGTTTTAGATCTTGATACATCTTAGTACTTTCAGGATGAATAGAATAGCGACTAAGATATGCTTCATCCAAAATTTGCTGGTGGAGCTCTTCATTCTCTGGCACAACTATGCGGTTGTTGAACCATACAACACCTTGATCGTCTTCTTTGAAACATTTGGCTTTTCTAGCCCTTATCTTCTCACGGATGTGTTTCACACCCTCGTCATTCTTTTGTGCGTCAATTATCCTTTGTAAAAGGACTGACTCAAGCTTTAGTTGACTTAAGGCTCCTTGTTGGATCATTCCTAGGTTTAACTTCTCCATCTCCTGGCATAGTGTATTGTTAGAGGTCTTCACCGTAAGACAGTGATAGGAAACCTTACGGCTAAGTGCATCTGCCACTACATTGGCCTTGCCTGGGTGATAACGAATTTCCAATTCATAGTCCTTGATAAGCTCAAGCCATCGCCTTTGTCTCATATTGAGCTCAGACTAGGTGAAGATATACTTCAAGCTTTTATGATCTGTATAAATGTGACAGATATTACCCAGCAGATAATGACGCCAGATCTTCAGGGCATGAACCACAGTAGCTAGCTCCAGATCATGAGTGGGATAATGCTCCTCATGCCGGCGTAACTGCCTTGAAGCATACGCTATTACTCGGCCTTCTTGCATTAATACGCAGCCGAGACCACTGCCTGTTGCGTCACAATACACATCAAAGGGCTTATTAATGTTCGGTTGAGCCAATACTGGAGCAGTGGTTAATAATATCTTCAATTTCTCAAAGGATTCATTACGCTTTGAAGACCAATTGAATTTAGTATCATTCTTCAACAGACTTGTGATTGGCTTCACAAGCTTAGAAAAATCTGGTATAAATTGGCGGTAATAACCAGCCAGTCCAAGGAAGCTTTGGACTTGATGAACAGTGGTTGGGGGTTTCCACTCCAAAATATCCTGGACCTTGCTGGGATCTACCGCAATTCCCCTAGCAGATAACACGTGTCCTAGAAATTGAATTTCTTCCAGCCAAAACACGCACTTACTGAACTTGGCATATAATTGATGTTCCCTTAAGCGCGTTAATACGATCCGTAAATGTTGAGAATGCTCCTCTTCATTCTTGGAATATATTAAAATATCATCTATGAAGACCACCACAAACTTGTCCAACTCGAGCATGAATACCGAGTTCATTAGATAAGTGAAGTGGGCAGGAGCATTTGTCAGTCCGAAAGACATTACCAAGTATTCAAATAAACCATACCGCGTAGTGAATGCGGTCTTTGGTATATCCTCGGGCCGAATACGAATCTGATGATAGCCCGATCTGAGATCAATCTTGGAGAATACCCTCGCTCTATTCAGTTGATCAAATAAAATGTCAATTCGTGGAAGAGGGTATTTGTTTTTGATAGTGACCTCATTTAGGGGTCGATAATCCACGCACATCTGTAATGTTTGATCTTTCTTCTTGACGAATATGGCTGGACAACCCCATGGTGACGAGCTTGGCCGGATGAATCCCTTTTCAAGTAAATCTTGCAATTGGGTCTTAAGTTCTGCCAGCTCATTTGGAGGCATTCTGTACGATCTTCTAGAAATGGGAGCCGTACCGGGCTTCAACTCAATTACAAACTCTACATCTCTTTCAGGTGGCAATCCAGGCAAATCTTCTGGAAAGACATCTGGGAACTCACACACTACCGGAATATCCTTGATCTCCGGTATGATGGCTTCATATATTCTGCCAGTAGTTTTAGCTGGAATGGGGATAGACAAAAGAATTTCCTCTTGGTTATGACTCAACCTGATGGTTCTCTGATCAGTGTTGAGGGTTGCTTTATGTTGGGCCAACCAATTCATGCCCAAAATCACATCTATGTCTTGGCCTTTCAGAACAATCATATTGGTAGGAAAGTCTCGTTCGACCAATATTACGGGCACTTGGAAAGCCACTTCCTTAGTAAAGAGTTGTCCCCCAGGCGAATGTATTTTAAACCCTTCCCTTGATTCATGGTATGGAATGCAATGTTGCTCCACAAATTTCTTACTGATGAATGTATGCGAGGCACCAGAATCAAAGAGAATAATTGCGGGATGATTGGCCACAAGGAACGTACCCATCATTATCGGTTCACCGTCCGGTGTGGTGGCCACTTGAGTGTAATAAATTCGTCCCGTCTTATTTATGTTCTTGCCCGCATTTCCCTTAGCTTGACAAGAATTCCCAGTACCTTGTTGATTGTTTGAGCGATTCTTCTTTGGATAGGGTCAATCCTTAATAAAATGCCCAGATTTTCCACAATTGAAGCATCCTGTTGACGAACTGGGGAGGGCAGGGAATCGAGTGCAAGGGGCACCCGGCTGACTTGTTGTAGTGGGGGCAGCATTGGGACGGATGAACACTGGTTGTTTGAATGGGAAGGAGGGTGGGCATGTTGAAGAACGACCCTGATTAAAAGGCCGGATAACTAACCGTTGCCTTTTCTCGGGGCCCTGAGTAGGCCTGTTGCCTCCACTCCCCTTGGACTTTCCAAAACTTGTATATTTAGATTCAACTGCCAGCGCTATGCTGACAGCCCTTCCGTATGTGAGGTCGATGCATGTAGCCATTTTCCTTTGCATCCAATCATTTAAACCCCTCATGAAATAGTTCTTCTTCTTTAGGTCGGTGTTGACTTGGTCAATTGCATACTGAGATAAGTGATTAAATTTATTGAGATACTGGGTGACAGTATCTCCGTCTTGCTTCAACTTCATGAATTCTCCTGTTTCATGTGGAGTACTCCTTCCGGTATGTAATGCTCTCTGAAGGCTAGCTTGAATTCATCCCAGGTAATCTGATGATTGGCCGGTTGAACGGCCACAAAGTTCCCCCATCAGGTGCTGGTAGGGCCACGCAATTGCTGAGCTGCGAATAGGGGCTTCTGCGTTTCGGAACACCGAAGAAGTCCAAATTTCTGCTCAATGACACAGATCCATTCGTCCGCCTCTAAAGAGTCTTCTACCTTGGTGAACAACGGGGGGCGCGTCTCGGAGAAGTCCAAATAAGATGTCTCATGGGGGCCTTGCGGATAGCCCCGCCTGCCTTGTTGTTGGAGTTGCTGACCCGCCATCTCCCGCAGGAAGCGGGTATTGTCTGCGGTAGTGTTTACCAAGGCAGCGTTGGCCTCGGCAAGTGTTGGGGGTACTGGAGGTGGGTTTGCTGTTGCCTCCCTCCCATGGGAGGTACTAGCCCCATCCTGAGCACGAATCCGGGAAGGCATCTGTGGCAACAAACATTTGAAAACAATATAATATGCCAAAGAAAACCATCCATTTTACATTACTAAAAAGAGTAATGTTACAGACTCGAATTTTACAACAGCATTACACTACCTATTATACATCACTACTATTTCTACTATTACACTATACTACTCCTGCTTCCTGTTGCTCCTGGTAGCCTCGTCGTCGGGCGTAGGAGACCACTCATCGACCAACCTCATAGAGGAAGGGGGCCTGAAAAGGTCCAATTCGCCACCAAAAGCTTCTCCTGCTACATGAGAAGGTCCGGCTTCTGTCCCGATAGGATTCGCAGGTGCACTGGGGTGTAGTTGTGAATACAGTACATGAACTTCTTCATGTAGAGTATTGCAATAAGCCTGTAGGTCATCAATGGCCGAGCTAAGCTCTTCTACTCGGGCTCGAGCTTTTGCCTCATTAGCCCAGGCAAGCGAACGAGATTGAACCACCCAATCGAGTGCTAAATCTCGATCCACGAGCTGATCTCGCAGGCGGCGGACGTTGCTTCTCAATTCATTGATTCTATCGCCATCCGCGACCCATATGTCAGTCCGGCGGCGGAGTTCCGCTTGAAGCCGATTAACCTGCGCTTCAAGATCCCTGATCGGATCATTACTCCCACTACTGCTATCCTCGTGTCTTGGGGCCAGTTGATGACATGGCACACCAATTGGGCCAGTATGCTTGCGCACAGTTCTCCTCGTGCGCGGCAGCATTTTTCTAAGGGGGAAAATTTTATTATCATAGTTCTTAGCATGATGCATGTGTAAGTACAGAATCAACCTTAGTTGATTCACACCTTCTATATGTTGCACTCTTACTATCTGGTCTTTAAGATAAACTCTTTAGAAATACTTAGGAAAGAAGGGAAGAAATTTTCTAGATAAGTCTTTAGAAAATTCTTTTGAAGATGCCTCATAATATCTGCAGAGAAGGGCTTCGCTCCGATACCAGCTGTGACGGAACCTCCCAAGTCATTAGGCCCACCTACAGTTGTCCTTGTCCAATGGACCTCAGACAACCCTGTAGGTGCCCCTGAATCACTTGACAAGTTCGATATCTGCTTTTCTTACCTTTCCCAAGAGCGTTTCACCCGTCACGCAGACATTACAAGAATCGGAGTTACGAGAATGCGGAAGCAATTACATGAACTTACCTTTATTTAAAAGTAAGAGAAAGTTATATATTACAGACTAGGATATACCTACGAGTGCATAGTAATATTATTACACACCAAGGGAGGCAAAAACTCCTCCCATAAAGTTTTAAACAAAAGTTCTTATGGAGGATCCTTTCCTCCCGCAACTTCATTCCTGGTGTTCTTCCTTCGGTACCACCTTAGAACAGAAGCAACAAAAGTTTGTCGCTTCCTCACCTAAAAACAACGGGGAATAAAACCCTGAGTATGGAATTACTCAGCAAGTCTTACCCGACTAAAGAAAAGACTCTCAAGGGTATGTTGGTTATAAGGGAGTCAAGGTAAGGCTTCTCAATAATCAAAGACTCTATTTTGCAGAAATGCTTACTAAAAGTGGATCCTTAAAAATCCAGTTTTATTTGTCAAGTTAAGTAAAATTACCTGCAACTAGAGTTCTTTCTACCCTAGTTCAAACACTTGACCTGCACTAGCCAATTTCTTAACAATCCCTTCATCTTTGCTGGAGTTCTACGTATAAGTCAGTGTCCAAGTCTCCATAACCGCGGAGGTACGGCGATCCGAATCGATTATACTCAGCTGAGGATCTCCAATCACACGACATATGTAGAACTTAACCCTTGCATATGTCAACCCGCCACCGGGGTTCTTAAGACCAGATCAGGTTCACGTCAACCGAGAGCACAGATACACCACCGTCCAGCCTCTTGCCACGGAGGGTACACGCTACTCTCGCCATCGCTCCACTCCCATCGCGTTTTATCTTATTCTGGTCTTAGTCTGCCCGAGGCAAAGCTTACCCATGGTGAGGCATGCGACCAGTTAAAGGGTCCTTGGTCAGCAGGCCTACATCGAGACGGTCCTTAATCGACTCAGACGGAGACACTACACCGAGACTCCTTTCTCGTGCAAGTCACCCGCCCGATCTCAGCTTAATCATTTCAAACCCAAAGTTTGGTACCTGGTAGAGGTACATCTTTTCCGATGTTGAACCCATCAAGGCCTTGATGGATCCATCATCAAGTTTTATTTTCAAAAACATCCCACCCACTTTTGCCACATCATCTTTTGTAAAAACAAAACATTTTGTTTTTCTAGAGCAAAGCTAAGCATCAAAGTCTTTTTGTAAAATAGGGACTTCAAGGAAGGTAATCAAATCTAAGGAAGGTAATGCATGAATTGTTTTAGCAATCAACTCCTATCACCTAATGCATCAAGCAAGTGAAAAAGATTTTTAAAACACAAGGAGGTGGCAAATGCACCGGGGCTTGCCTTCGTTTATAGGTGAGTCAGGCTCGGATCCGCAGATGTCAAAGTAAAAACAATTTCCTGCCTGATGTTCCGCAGGTGGTGGTGGTGAAGTCTTCTCTTCTTCTACCTCAACTTCTTCCTCATTTTCTAAATATAACCATATATATATAAGAATGAATGCCATGTAATGCTCATGAGAGTGCAAAGATAATAAGAGTTTATTATCTGAAGTCTTGAATACAACTTTCCTTCACGGAACTCCGAGAACTTAGGGTTTCCGGAGTCAACAGTGAAGTTCAAAGAGCATGGGGTGGGGGTTTTGGGTTCTAATTATCAAACAAGGTCGAAATCATACCAAAATCTACCCAAGGCTTTTAAATAATGTTTTAAGCTCATATAAAAAGTTTGGGCATTTTTGGAATTATTATTCATTTTCTAAAAATCCAAAAGCAATACTTTAGGCTATTTTAAATGACCCAAAATTCCCTATTTATCCTGAAAATCATAAAACTATTTTTACTAAATACTATGGAAAATAAGGAATCTAGGAAAATTGGTTTGACATTTTTAGGATTTTTCTACAATTTCTTACAGATTTCCAAAGCTTGCTAGAAAAAGAAAAGGAAAATTAATGAACAGTCTCGGGCCGAAACCAGCCCGAGCCGGCCCAACTAGGGCAGAAAGGCGTCCACACGCGTGCGCCCACGGCGACTTTGCAAAAATGCCCTTGGCTAACGAAATAACTGGAAGTGGGACCGACACACTGTTTAGATGAGACACTGACGATTGCAGAAAAACCCCTCTGGTTCTATTTCTTTACACGATGAGGTCCCCGACGGCGCACCGAACAGGGGGAAAAGCTCCAGTGAGCTAGACTGGCCGGAGGGAGCCAAGACTGGTGCCCCCGAGCGGCTGACACCGAATTGGACCCTCCCCGATCAATTCCCCCAACTTAATTTTATGGTTGGTAATCTATCAAGCTCTGTCCATGCGGACCACGGACGATGAGGACAATTGCACGCGTTCCCGGTGACCAGTGGCTTCCCAGTGCAATTGGGTGGGTTGGCGAGTATCACAGACGTATGAGAATGCTTAAACAAGGGAGCAGAGGGGAGGAGCTGACCTGAATTGGACTGACCACGGTGGGGTGTGTTTTACGGTGGCGGAAACCGAATTGGGGGAAATCCAAAATTGAGGCTCACTGGCGATCGACTGAGGACGATTCTTGGCGGCTGGGTTCGTGATGATCCAACAGAGCTCACGGCAGGGTCAATTTATACCAAGTGAAAGCGGTGGCCGGGGATTTGAGCGACAACACGTGGCGGTCGGAGAAGTAAGAGTTTACTGGCGCGCGATTAGTGTCCCATTACCGTGGCAGTCATTCCGACGAGCCACGGAGAGTCACAAGGGTTCACGGCGATGTGGTGGACAGGTAGAGACACACGACGGACGGTGGTGATGGCTTAACAGCGGTGAGAACCTTATCCAAGGGATCGGTGAGCAAGGGGAGAGGCACGGCGGCTAGCCGGACTGGCGTCCAGCTCACTGACGGTGATGCTTTTTCACCCTGCGACGTTATCCATCCACTCCGTGCACGAATCGGGACATCAACGGCACGAATCGCGGCGGAGGGATCGTCGGCGGTGAGATCACTGAAGCTTATCTTCTTCAGTTACTGTACCATGGCATTCCTCTTCAGTTCATTTGATAGAGTAACTTCAGAGCAATTCCTCTCCAGATTTCGCATGACAACTTTATCATCCCTCTGCACCAAAGTTGTAGGGCTACAAACCAGCTATAACTTTGCTACATTGTGTTCCCACAAAAAGTTACTGGATCTTGCTTAAAATTAAGCCCTAAGTTCATGTAATCCTACTGTCAGTCTGAAATTCAGACTTTAACAGCCTGACAGCCTGACTCTGAGTGGGATTATCTCCAAATTTTTCATAACAACCGTGCTTACACTCTTAAGCAAAATTGTTCTCCTTTGTTAGGTCTACAAATTTGATGTGGTGACCTAGGGCAAAAACCCTAGAATTTGAAAGCTACAGATCTCCAAAGTTGAGCCAAATCTTTGATTTTCAGACTTAGTCTATATAGGGTTTAAGTGGTGCTTTTTGCAAATAGACCCAAAACTTAGGGGTTAACTTGCAAATTCACAAATTTGTGAACCATTAGACTTAAGATACTTTAACATCATGGTTCATGCACTTTAGTCCAAAAGTGGACTAATTTTGCACTTAACCCCCTAGGGTTTAGGTTTAAGGTTTTCGAGGGTCCTTTTTAGGGTTTTTGGTATTTCAAGGGTGTGAAGGCGACTTAGATCCATCCTTAGTAATATTTTATGATTATTTTACTTAAACTTTAGGGTTTTCTCTATTTGGGTCTTGCTTTACCCTTCAAATCCCTGTTTAGGGTTAAGTATCTTATACTAGGGTCTTATTTGCAAAATGCCATAACAATACAACTTGTTTGAAATTTTTGCCTAGTGAATGCATTCTAGGTGTATCAAACATATGAAATGCTAATGCTGATGATGTCATGCTCAAGTTTTAGTAATAGTAACACCAGGGGTGTTACACTCATGGCCCAAATATGGATCCCTATCTTGATGATAGCTTTAGGAGTAAGCTGATGAAGGAAAATTTCGAAAGTTTTCAGGACTTTGACTAGTATCTTATCTAAGGGGAACTGAAACCCTGCTTTCATGAAGCTTCTAAAAATGACCACTTCGTCAGCTTCAGGTAGGGGGGCATTATTCTCCCCTCCAGCTCTCACAATAGAAATGTCACGGAAGTACCTTCCCCTCATTGCATCAATTTGTCCTTGCTTGATTGTTGACTTCCCAAAGACAACATAGCTTGGTCTCCAGGGCCAATCTTTGGCACCCTCATTCTCACTTTCCGCATCAAAATCTTCACTATCGCTGGAACTCTCAGATATCCCAGCCAGTGTCTCATGCGCAATCTTTTCTGCATTGGTCCTTTCCATAGCTTCGTAAAACTCGGACATCGCCGGATTGATAGCCTTCTTCTCGTCAGCCATCAAATCAAACCTTGCTGAAATGCCAAAGCTTAAATCGAATCAAAACTCGACAAAGCAAGAAAGTTTAAAATGGCGAGCACAATGTAAGCAACTGAAATGGCGCAAGAAACACTTCCAATACGAGCTCCTATTTATATGCCTAGCACTCCACGATTTGGTGGGTCCGGCATGCCAGTGTCGTTCGCTATTCTAGCAAAGGGAAGGTATTTTTTTGGACCTTCAGCTAAAGTCCTTCATTCACGTTGCAGTCTAAATCTGTTGCAAAGGGGCTACTGTCACACCCGGATTTTAGGGGTCCAAAACCCGGGCGCGAACATAATCACCAGGTGTGCTGGGACCAAGTCTCACACATATGATGAATCATGGCACAGGATCGAATGTCACATCTTTATATATAACAGGAGTTCTATACAAAATAAATAATTACATTATAAGGAGACAACGGTCCAGCAACCCAAAGTTGACTGGGAGACGACGGCCTAGACCTCTCACGAACCCATCACAGCATCCTCCATGCGCCTCATCTGGTGGTACCTGTTCTTGACCTGTGGGGGGTGTGAGACAGCAAGAGTGAGCTCACATACGTTCATCGCTCAACAAGTTGTGGGGAATAATGTGCATGAACTCGCCAAAGGTGGGAGCTCACGTGAAGTGTAAGGCTTACCAAAGAGGATAGTTGAAGCTGAGCATTGCTTTTAATGTTGGTCCAAATTTTATTAGCAATTACTAAGTATAAGTAAATACCAACCCAATTAAGTAGTAGAACAAAAGTAGTAACAACATCACCTGCGATGCAATGCATATGACAAATTGAATTTAGTTCCATAAATTAATCATGTGAGGGTCCGAGCCGCTCATGACCGTGAGCACGGCTAGTATACTAGTTTTACACTCTGCAGAGGTTGCGCATCTTTACCCACAAGTCGTGTATCCCATGTCGCTAGGGTTTGCAAGGCCCTTAGACACTACCGAGGTGAATGGCTAGGGATCCACTACGAGGCCTTTACAAAGTTCCACTAGCTTCCGAAAACCCGCTACAGTTTATAGGAAGTTCCAATGCAGGAATCCCTTGCAGGACCGCCATCGCAGCAAAATCCTCCCGAGGGCCTCCCTACACTGACCACTCCCCTACTGCCCTTGCCCCTTTCGGGTAAGGTAGTCTTCCACTAGCTTTCCTAATTAATCAGCCAAGGGGTCCCATTCCTCCCTTGTGGTAGCACTGTTTTCCCGGGTGGTTCTCCATGTTCCAATTAACATAATGATCTTATCATGAACAATAAATATCAACTGATAACAAAAGTGTAATCATGAATAGTGTATCTCCATACCCAAAACCACATATAGCACTAGCAAGTACTCCCCAGAAAGTTCAGTGGTAAACAAGGTATAAAGATAGACAAACTAGGGTAACCTATTGGGTCCCATCAAAATTAACCTATGCAGATCATTATGATTAATTAGAACATGAGTGCGTAAAAAGAAGTGATCAAGGGCACAACTTGCCTGGGGCTTGAGATTCCAGGTACCAGGATGATCTTCAGATTCTTGAAACCTCGCGCTTAGTCGTAGCAATACAAACAAACATGGTACGGGCGAAATTAACATCACACCAAACATAAGAATAAACTGCGTAATAATAATCTACGCGTTGCTACGAGATCGTGAGTACGAGAACCGCTAAATTCGAGATTAGGGTTATGAAGTTATGGTTTTCCGAAGATCCACGAAATTTAAGCACTTAAAACTAGTCCTTATATTGATTTAATAAATCATGTGAGAGAATAACCTAAATGAATAATTAATTCAACTTTAAGTTAAATCATAATATAATAGGGATCATAATTTAGCCAAAATATAATTATAAACAGATTAACTTTTTGAGTTAGAGAGGTTAATCTACTAAACATAGGTTAAATAAATATCTAACTATAAAAGTATGAGATATGATATGATTAATGTTTTTAGGGAATATTTTTATGAAGCTAACGCAACTGGAACGGAGTAAAACGGATTTAAGACGAGTAAGTTATGCCATAAACAAGTTTGTAGGTTTTATTTTTATATTAATAATCATTATCTCGAAATTGTTTCAGTTAATGCAATGAACTGTGGATGGTGGACAATATTTTGAAGTCCCCCAAGGTGCTCTGTGCAATTTTCAGGACCTAATCGTATTAACCTTTACACAGCGTGGGACGGCGGGTTAGTTTCAGTATTCCTTAGGGTCTTTTATGCAAAAGTCGCTCGGGGAAGGGGTATCAACTTGTGTGAGCCACACGATCTAATCTGGGCGGTTCAGATTAGATCCCAGTCACCCCGAACCGGTATGCGACATGCGTCGTTGGATTAGAGATCAACAGCACATATTTAAAGCGTCCGAGATTGAATCTGGGTCACGGGATCTAGATCGGACGACTCGGGATGGTCCTACCGAAGGGGTATGCGCGCGCCTAATCGCAACCACCGGTATTTGATCAGACGGCCATGGTTCACTGAAGCAAACATGTATCAGCGTTTTAATCTGACCCGCACACAGGTTGATCGACGGCCGGGGCCTTTCTTCCTCCATCCTATGCCCGAAGATGGCGGCGGCGCCCCACACTAGCGCGGTGGCGCCATAGCCGCCATACCCCAAACGGAGGACCCGGGAGGCCAAACCTTAGTATTCTAACGCGCAGAACAGAGAGGAAAGGGTAGCGAACATAATGGTGGATTCCATACCGAGGATTAAGCTCCCAGGATTCCCGTCCACGGCGCACGGCGGTAATCCGCGGAGTCAATGACTCCGGCGAGCAATTCGCGGCACCGCGGTCGTCTACCACACAAGTCACCGCAACGCGCACGTCAGGCACACAACGGTGATCTCCACTGACCGAACCCAAGGCCCCGAGCGCCACCCATGGCAGCCGCCCCGGTTGGTGAATTCGATCCCGAATCCGCCACGACGGAGTGAGCACTGATGGGTAGGGTTTGAGGATGACCGAGCTCGGAGATGCGAGGAAGGAGTCCCAGGATCCCGAATTTATACCCGAGCACGCGGGAGAGACCAACCCTGGTTCCCCAGCCGATTCGCACGGATTTCGCAGAGGCTGTTGCGGAGGGTGGTTACGGCAAGGGGATGGAGCTGACGACGAAATCGCGCAATCCCGGAGGATCCGGTCAGCGCAATCCGGTTCACGCGGGGAAGAAAACCCTGGCGCGCGGGATTAGCGACGACTGCAACGACCCGCCCGAGAACTCCGGCGGCGGGATCCCCTGTCTGCGTTCACGAGCCCAGCGGAGAAGACAGAGCCCCATCGAGGCCTACACGTCATGGACTGAACAGACCCGTGTGCTGATGAGAGGAGACCGACGTTGCGGCCCCACGCGTCATTGACATCACGCAAGGGTGAGAGCACACAGAGACTGCCATCCATGGCCCACAGGTCGGCGCCGTTTCCCCCAGATGGCCAGCGCGGTGACGAGGCTAATGGGCCAAGTGGAGAAGTCAGCCCCAGCGCAAGGAGATCTTTTTCTTTTTTTTTTGTTTTCTATTTTCTTCCTTTCCTTCAAATTTCAGTTTTCCAATTCTAATTCAAATTCAAATTTTTCAGAGTTCAGATTTCAAAATTATATGCATCACATAAAACTCCAGTATGAATGCAAGGATAAATTATATCCATATGTTCATATTAATTATTTTGTCCATGCTTCAAAACATATAAATTAACAAAGAGTATTTCACAACTCATTTATATTGGGAAAATATTATGTGAATGTGTAGCCAAAACTTATAACATATTATAGATTTAATATTCATGGTTTTTTTTCTACTTTTATTATTTTATATATTATTTTTTTTTATGCAAATTTTTGGGCTTTACAAATCCTACCCCCCTTAACAGAAATCTCGTCCTCGAGATTTGTGAGAAAAGGGATACAGAAAGATTGGTTCGTAATTCATATTTTAGTCTATAATAGGTTTAAGATTCGGAGTTACATATATATATGTTTACAATGGTGGGTGATTAGGAAGGCCTGGGTATATATAGTCATTTTGTTATAAAAGATGGGTAAGTTAGGGCAAGAATAGCTTGGGGTAAGAAAGTTTATGGTGAGAAAGAACTCCGTGTTGAGTGGCAATGCAACAGAAGGTTGAGTTTGACTTCTCTCCTTCCTTGTCGAAGTTGATCTCCTCCTTCTTGCTCTTTGGTGTCTCCATCCGGGTTTGGGACAAGAGGCTAAGATAGATCTGTTATGTAGGTCAAGTTGTTGGGTATGGCCGAGTTGATCTAGGTCACCAATTTAGGCTTAAGTGAATTTTGGAGTATGGCCTTATCCTTTGTATCAGCATTAAGTAACTCAATCTAGCTTAGATCATATTGGATTAGATAGAATCCAGATTAGGTTGGTATGACTAGATTAAACTAGTTAAGATTAGCTAGATCTACCAGGGTAGGATAAATATTATTAGGATATGTTAGAATCTTTTAAGATAGGATGGATTATATGATGTAGGTAGGTCATTGTTCAAGGATGAGTTGGTATAAGACATTAATTTAGGTTAAGATATATTTGTAGAGACAGTGTCTAACCTATATCACCAACTTAACTAGCTTGTTAATAACTCACTTTAGATTGGATCATATTAGATTGGATGGGATCTAGATTAGATTGGTATAACTAGGTTAGACTAGATAATATCTAATTGCTTTGGATTAGATCATGGTTGTTACTCTAGGATGAGATAAGTAAAGTGGCTAGGATAAGACGAATCTTTTAAGATAAGTTGAATCTACTAAGATAAGAGAGAATCTTATAGGATTAGATGGATCTATTAAGATAAGAGAGAATCCTTTAAGATAAGATAGATTTATTACACCAGATATATTTTAATTAGGATAAGTTAGGATCTTTTGAGATAAGATGGATCTATGAGTGTAGGATAGAATCTTTTAAGATAAGATGAATATTGTTAGGCTAGATACTTTAAAGAGGGATAATCTAGTGTGTCTAGTTATTTTATAAATATATTTTTATACTTATGTGTATATGCAGATGCAATTGTGAACATTACTCCACAATTCATCACACTCAATCAAAGATCCAAATCAAACAAGTATCATAAGAACAAACATTCAAGTGTATAGATACCTAAAAAAAATAGTTTTTGTTTTTGTTCCTGAGAGTAGGTCTCCTATTCCTAAAGGTTACTTTAGGCACAGGATTTCAAAGTGTGAAATCCACATTTGTCTTTTAGAAGGAAATGGTAAGAATAATCAGAGTAAAGCGGAATTAGATGAGAAAAGATTAAGAAAAGTTTAGATAAGAATCAGAGTAGCAAAGGTAAGTAAATAAAGGTTGTCCAGTTCTATCTAGGTTTCGTCCTACAGTCAACATTCCTCTGATACCACTTCTGTCACACCCGGATTTTAGGGGTCCAAAACCCGGGCGCGAACATAATCACCAGGTGTGCTGGGACCAAGTCTCACACATATGATGAATCATGGCACAGGATCGAATGTCACATCTTTATATATAACAGGAGTTCTATACAAAATAAATAATTACATTATAAGGAGACAACGGTCCAGCAACCCAAAGTTGACTGGGAGACGACGGCCTAGACCTCTCACGAACTCATCACAGCATCCTCCATGCGCCTCATCCGGTGGTACCTGTTCTTGACCTGTGGGGGGTGTGAGACAGCAAGAGTGAGCTCACATACGTTCATCGCTCAACAAGTTGTGGGGAATAATGTGCATGAACTCGCCAAAGGTGGGAGCTCACGTGAAGTGTAAGGCTTACCAAAGAGGATAGTTGAAGCTGAGCATTGCTTTTAATGTTGGTCCAAATTTTATTAGCAATTACTAAGTATAAGTAAATACCAACCCAATTAAGTAGTAGAACAAAAGTAGTAACAACATCACCTGCGATGCAATGCATATGACAAATTGAATTTAGTTCCATAAATTAATCATGTGAGGGTCCGAGCCGCTCATGACCGTGAGCACGGCTAGTATACTAGTTTTACACTCTGCAGAGGTTGCGCATCTTTACCCACAAGTCGTGTATCCCATGTCGCCAGGGTTTGCAAGGCCCTTAGACACTACCGAGGTGAATGGCTAGGGATCCACTACGAGGCCTTTACAAAGTTCCACTAGCTTCCGAAAACCCGCTACAGTTTATAGGAAGTTCCAATGCAGGAATCCCTTGCAGGACCGCCATCGCAGCAAAATCCTCCCGAGGGCCTCCCTACACTGACCACTCCCCTACTGCCCTTGCCCCTTTCGGGTAAGGTAGTCTTCCACTAGCTTTCCTAATTAATCAGCCAAGGGGTCCCATTCCTCCCTTGTGGTAGCACTGTTTTCCCGGGTGGTTCTCCATGTTCCAATTAACATAATGATCTTATCATGAACAATAAATATCAACTGATAACAAAAGTGTAATCATGAATAGTGTATCTCCATACCCAAAACCACATATAGCACTAGCAAGTACTCCCCAGAAAGTTCAGTGGTAAACAAGGTATAAAGATAGACAAACTAGGGTAACCTATTGGGTCCCATCAAAATTAACCTATGCAGATCATTATGATTAATTAGAACATGAGTGGGTAAAAAGAAGTGATCAAGGGCACAACTTGCCTGGGGCTTGAGATTCCAGGTACCAGGATGATCTTCAGATTCTTGAAACCTCGCGCTTAGTCGTAGCAATACAAACAAACATGGTACGGGCGAAATTAACATCACACCAAACATAAGAATAAACTGCGTAATAATAATCTACGCGTTGCTACGAGATCGTGAGTACGAGAACCGCTAAATTCGAGATTAGGGTTATGAAGTTATGGTTTTCCGAAGATCCACGAAATTTAAGCACTTAAAACTAGTCCTTATATTGATTTAATAAATCATGTGAGAGAATAACCTAAATGAATAATTAATTCAACTTTAAGTTAAATCATAATATAATAGGGATCATAATTTAGCCAAAATATAATTATAAACAGATTAACTTTTTGAGTTAGAGAGGTTAATCTACTAAACATAGGTTAAATAAATATCTAACTATAAAAGTATGAGATATGATATGATTAATGTTTTTAGTACATAGGGAATATTTTTATGAAGCTAACGCAACTGGAACGGAGTAAAACGGATTTAAGACGAGTAAGTTATGCCATAAACAAGTTTGTAGGTTTTATTTTTATATTAATAATCATTATCTCGAAATTGTTTCAGTTAATGCAATGAACTGTGGATGGTGGACAATATTTTGAAGTCCCCCAAGGTGCTCTGTGCAATTTTCAGGACCTAATCGTATTAACCTTTACACAGCGTGGGACGGCGGGTTAGTTTCAGTATTCCTTAGGGTCTTTTATGCAAAAGTCGCTCGGGGAAGGGGTATCAACTCGTGTGAGCCACACGATCTAATCTGGGCGGTTCAGATTAGATCCCAGTCACCCCGAACCGGTATGCGACATGCGCCGTTGGATTAGAGATCAACAGCACATATTTAAAGCGTCCGAGATTGAATCTGGGTCACGGGATCTAGATCGGACGACTCGGGATGGTCCTACCGAAGGGGTATGCGCGCGCCTAATCGCAACCACCGGTATTTGATCAGACGGCCATGGTTCACTGAAGCAAACATGTATCAGCGTTTTAATCTGACCCGCACACAGGTTGATCGACGGCCGGGGCCTTTCTTCCTCCATCCTATGCCCGAAGATGGCGGCGGCGCCCCACACTAGCGCGGTGGCGCCATAGCCGCCATACCCCAAACGGAGGACCCAGGAGGCCAAACCTTAGTATTCTAACGCGCAGAACAGAGAGGAAAGGGTAGCGAACATAATGGTGGATTCCATACCGAGGATTAAGCTCCCAGGATTCCCGTCCACGGCGCACGGCGGTAATCCGCGGAGTCAATGACTCCGGCGAGCAATTCGCGGCACCACGGTCGTCTACCACACAAGTCACCGCAACGCGCACGTCAGGCACACCACGGTGATCTCCACTGACCGAACCCAAGGCCCCGAGCGCCACCCATGGCAGCCGCCCCGGTTGGTGAATTCGATCCCGAATCCGCCACGACGGAGTGAGCACTGATGGGTAGGGTTTGAGGATGACCGAGCTCGGAGATGCGAGGAAGGAGTCCTAGGATCCCGAATTTATACCCGAGCACGCGGGAGAGACCGACCCCGGTTCCCCAGCCGATTCGCACGGATTTCGCAGAGGCTGTTGCGGAGGGTGGTTACGGCAAGGGGATGGAGCTGACGACGAAGTCGCGCAATCCCGGAGGATCCGGTCAGCGCAATCCGGTTCACGCGGGGAAGAAAACCCTAGCGCGCGGGATTAGCGACGACTGCAACGACCCGCCCGAGAACTCCGGTGGCGGGATCCCCTGTCTGCGTTCGCGAGCCCAGCGGAGAAGACAGAGCCCCATCGAGGCCTACACGTCATGGACTGAACAGACCCGTGTGCTGATGAGAGGAGACCGACGTTGCGGCCCCACGCGTCATTGACATCACGCAAGGGTGAGAGCACACAGAGACTGCCATCCATGGCCCACAGGTCGGCGCCGTTTCCCCCAGATGGCCAGCGCGGTGACGAGGCTAATGGGCCAAGTGGAGAAGTCAGCCCAAGCGCAAGGAGATCTTTTTCTTTTTTTTTGTTTTCTATTTTCTTCCTTTCCTTCAAATTTCAGTTTTCCAATTCTAATTCAAATTCAAATTTTTCAGAGTTCAGATTTCAAAATTATATGCATCACATAAAACTCCAGTATGAATGCAAGGATAAATTATATCCATATGTTCATATTAATTATTTTATCCATGCTTCAAAACATATAAATTAACAAAGAGTATTTCACAACTCATTTATATTGGGAAAATATTATGTGAATGTGTAGCCAAAACTTATAACATATTATAGATTTAATATTCATGGTTTTTTTCTACTTTTATTATTTTATATATTATTTTTTTTTATGCAAATTTTTGGGCTTTACAGCTACTATTGGGGGCCTTCCTCTTCCGAAGGTCCTCAAAAATGTGACTAACCATATGTTTTCATCATGATTATGAATAGTTACAGGAAGCTTCGGACTTGGGAGGGAGGACCTCTCATGACAGAACGAAGGAGAATAAAGAATGGGCGATGAAGCTGGAAGCCAAGAGACTTCGGTTGGACATGTTGACGAAGCTCAAGTATGATGATGACTGAAACAAGCTAAAGGCCATACAGTCCCCAATAATTCATGTTAAGATTATAGATAGTTACTAGGGACATAAATGTACTTTTATCTGGGCTACGTCCCGTGCCTATAAATAGATGAACAGTAATAGTGTACTGTTCACGCTGAATGGTATTCACTCTCGCGTCTTCCTCGCACCCTCACCTTTTGACCAGCCAAAGGTACCAAAGTAATATGAATATTGTTGATGTTCATTCATGTTTATGGAATACAAGAATAAATAGATTACTGACACATAATTATTATTACCTTTATTCTTTTGTGTTCCTATACTTTCTTATTTACATTCATATTTGTATGATGAAATGATGAAGGTATGTCCATCATAACCTTCATCTGAAGATCATTATATCCGAGAGGAAATAATGCTTCGAAGGATGAAGGTCTTTAACCATTAACAATTGTGTTGACTTGTTCTTGATTTATAGCATTTGAAAACAAGTGGCCAACAGAAGGCATGAATCAGAACGGACCACAAGATGATATGTATGGACCAATCCCTAGCGGGATGATCAGATTGAGTGCCATAATGGGAGATGCTTGCCAAGCAAGTATCGTCTAACAGACACTAACCTAGTGTTTATCCATTGTAAGCCCTGGTGCATTATCCCTGTTCCTTGTTGTTTTAAAATCTTTATCACCTTATAAGATGCATTAGGTGATAGGAATTAGGTGTTAAACAGTTGATGCATTTCCTTCCTTGGAAAATTGGTTATCATTCCTTGTTTACCTGTTTTATTTAAACAAGTTTTCTAATGCTTAGTCTTGCTATAGAAACCAAAAGGTTTTGTTTTGAAAAAGGTGATGCTTCACATGGGATGGGGATTTTTACAAAGAAAATACTGATGATGGTGGATCCATCACGGTCGTGATGGGTTCAACATCTGAAAAGAAGTACCTCTGCTAGGTACCAAACTTTGGGGTTTTAAGTAATAAAGACGAGACCGGGCGGGTGACTTGCACGAGAGGGGAGTCTCGGTGTAGTGTCTCCGTCTGAGTCATTTAAGGACCGAGCCGATGTAGGCTTGATGATCGAGGACCTTTTAACTGGCCACATGCTTCATCATGGGTAAGCTTTGCCTCGATCGGACCAATACCAAAAAGGCTACCACGCAATGGGAGTGGAGAGATGGCGAGAGTAGCATGTACCCTCTGTGTCAAGAGGCTAGACGGTGGAGTATCTATGCTCTCGGTTGGCGTGAGCCCATTCTTGTCTTGAGAAACCCGGGTGCAAGTTGACATATGCAAGGGTTAAGTGCTACATATGTCATGTGGTTGGAGATCCCCAGCTGGGTATTAATCAATTCAGATCGCCGTTACTTCTCAGATATAAAGACTTGGTCACTGACCTACACGTAGTGACAAGTGAACTCAAGGGATGATTAAAAGATGGCTAGTCTAGGCCAAGTTCTTGCTCTAAGAATAGACAGAAATCTAGATGCAGGTAACTACTTAACCTGACAAGTAAAATGAATTCTTAAGGATCCACTCATAGTAAGCTTTTCTGCAATAAGAGTCTTGGAATCTTGATAAGCTTCACCTTGATTCCCAAAAGCCAGCATATCCATGAGAGTCTTTTTCCTTAGACGGGTAAGACTTGCGAAAGTACACTCCGTACTCAGGGTTTTCGAACCCATGTTGTTGCAGGTACTAGATTTGTGCTGCTGTGGATGGTGCTAAGCGATGGTGGGCATGGCCTTCTTATAGGTATAATTAGCTCTTGTATACTTCTTATTGAGGATGGTCACTTAAAGCTAGCATATATTACAAACTTATGAAAATTATACATCATCCAAAGTGTAATACTTTGGATTTACTTTTATAATCACCCTGATCTTGTATAATGTAATCTAATTGTAACTTGTAACTTTTTTGTCATAAAGAATATCCGCTGCAAATTTTGGTGTGTGATTTGTGTTTACTTTATCTTGTGTTTCTAGTTTTAAGTGGTTTATCCGGGATCCTTGAAACACTGGGATAGATCCTGTTAAGTTATCCGGTGCACGTGCATAGCAGTCTGAGGTCTTTTAGATGAGGACAGGTGCATGTGGGCCCAATAACTTGGGAAGTTCTGTCATAGTGTTGCCTGTTTAGAGGCCATTAGGATCCTTTTAGCTTTTGCTTCTTCAAAGGGTTTGATGTTTTCAAATGGATGCCATAAGTGCCTTTTTGAATGGATATATAGAGGAAGAGGTCTATGTGAGGCAACCCCCTAGTTTTGAGAGTCCCAAGTTTCCAAACCATGTTTTTAAACTCCAAAAAACCTTGTATGGATTGAAACAAGCCCCTAAAGTGTTTGAAATATTTCTTGCTTTCAAAGGGTTTTAAAATGGGCTTTGTGGACAAAACTCTTTTTCTCCTCAAGCATGGCACTGATTCCCTTTTAGTCCAGATATAAGTGGATGATATTATCATTGATGGCTCTTCTCATGCTCTTTTCTCCATGTTTTCTGATCTTATGAGCATGGAATTTGAGATGAGCATGATGGGTGAGATGAACTTATTTCTTGGACTGCAAATCAAGCAATCCCAAGATAGAACCTTTGTGCATCAGGGTAGGTATACAAAGGACATCCTAAAGAAGTTTGACATGGGTGAGGCCAAGCCTCTTTCGACGCCCATGTCCACCACGACAACACTTGATGCCAACAAGCACAGTGAGCCCATGGACTAGAAGGAGTACAGGAGCATGATTGGCTCTCTCCTATACTTGACTGCGACAAGACCAGAGATCACTTTGCAGTGTGTTCGTGCGCTCCCTTACAAGCTTTCTCACACACTTCTCATAGATAGGTTGGGAAATGGATTATGAGGTACATGTGCTTCACTCCTAAGCTTGGTTTGTGATAGTGTTCTTCTTTCGTTCTGTCTTTGTGCGGTTATTATGATGCTGATTTTGCTGGATGTTGCTTGGAGCGCAAGTCTACTTCTGGGACTTGTTAGTTTATGGGAACTTCGTTGGTTTCCTAGTCTTCACGCAAATACTCTAGCGTGGCTCAGTCTACCATAGAGGCTAAGTATGTCGCTGCTGCTAGCTGTTGTTTGCAGTTGTTATGGATGATGTCTACTTTACAGGACTTTGGCTTGGATTTTCATCAGGTGCCACTTCTTTGTGATAGCACGAGTGCCATAAGTGTTGCCAAAAATCCTGTGTTGTATTCGAGAACCAAGCACATTGATGTTCGCTTTCAGTTTCTTCGTGACCATTCTAAGAAAGGCAACATCGATTTGCGCACGTCGATACCCATCGTCATATGGCTAACATTTTCACCAAACCCCTTGATCATTCTACTTTTACACATTTGAGAGAGGAATTGGGGTTTGCTTCCGTTTTTGATCGAGGGCTTCCGTTTGGTTTTATTTCTCTCTTCTGCTTTTTCATGTAGATTTTAGTATTTTCTTCATTGATTCCTGTATTCTATCAGCATCTCATGTAACTTTTTGAGCTTCAGTTGTATAACTGCTAGATTGTGATTATGCTCCTATTAGTATGTTTTGTGTGTACATGATGATGCTATGGCAGGCTTAGTCTCTTTTTTCTCATATTAATACAATACTATTGAGCTAAGCTTCTTTTCATAATTGTGAACTGAACTCCTACTTGTTGAATCCAAAAATGTTCACCATTTGAGATTGGCACGTATCATGTGTAGGATGTGTTCGAAATCCTTTGTGCTGACACTAGAATGCTAGGTGGCTATGTCTCGGGCTCTGAGTCATTCACTGTCTTGAATCAAAAAATATGTGCTTAAAATCAAAATCAAGATAAGTGAATAATTCAGAAAGATCGAGATGGCTTTGCATTTGTCCCCACCTCTCTATATCGAGACTTCTTCCATTTGCACCTTTGGATGAACTTGAGCATGGTAGTGGATGATCGAAACGGGTGTCTTTAGCTTCTGATTGCTTTTCTGCATAGGCTACTCCCGGTTGAAAGTTAGAGAATGACAATGCTTACAACCTCTCACACTCACATGCTTTTCTCTGAAACTTGTAATTCGCTGCAAAATACGATAAATCTAGAGAATTTCATCTTGTACATTTTCAGACATGTTTCTAGCATGATGAGTAACCGCTCTTTGGGGTAGTTCACCTGGTTTACCTTGACTAGCACTTAGTTGATTTTCTACTTACTATATGCCTAGTTTTTCTTTAATGGTGAACTTCTCTTTTGAACTCCTTAAAACTAAATCAAATTGCTTACACTTCACATATCTTGTGCATATGATCAGTTTGAACATTTGATAGCACATGCATTTATTGCTGCACACATAGCACAACACCACTTGGAGCATTTTTACACTCTCGCAGGTATACTCCTGAAGTTCCTGTATATTCTCCTTTCTTTTGCATTTCTATATTTTCTTAGGGAGAGTTCTCTTGTCAAGGGGGAGTTTCTGTTTCTACCCTTGTTTGTGCATGATGAGTCCATTTGTCAACAAGGGGGAGAGGCTTTGAGATTTTTGACCTCCTAACAAGGGGGGAATTTTTTGCTTTGGGAGAGTGCTTTCACAAGGGGAGAGATTCTCACGGTGAGAGACTCTAGATTTTGAAGCTTTTGCTAGTTGTGTTGAGCCATTTGCATCTTTCTAGAGGAACTAGCTTTGATTTCAGCTTTTGTGCTGATTTGGTGCTCGGATCTGGCTTTGTCTGCTGGCTAGTGGTGTGGAGCCCTACTTTTGCCAGTTCTTGAGGACTAGCTATTTTTTGCTTGGTCGTGTTGAACCATTGCCCATTTCTTTGGGGACCATGTTTTTTCTTGCCTTGGATGACTTGTTTGCCCTTTTCTAGTTTTTGGTTGTTCGAGTAAGTTTCTCATGTTCTTCCTTTTTCTGCATATATATGTTCATGTGGTGGTGTCGACAATGCACTCATCAAGGTGGGGATTGCGAACACAAGGTTGACATGTCACTTGTGATTCAGGTTGATGATGAGTGCTTGTCCACAGGTAGCACCCTGGGGTAGTCAATGGACTGACCAAATTGTGAGATTATGTATGTGCAACCATGTCGGTCGGCTTGTGGTATGCAGGTGTGGAGAACAGTGACAATGGTCGACGGCTGAGGTGAAGATCATGTGGGCTCGTACTGACAGACCTGAAGCATTGAAGGACGAGTGTTGGGTCTTAGCTGACGAACTGAAGAAGCTGGGTGACCAGCCATGGTGGCTGACACCTTGTAACACCCTAATTTTTGAAAACAACAAAATGTATCAAGATCTAGTTTAATTCGGTAAGATTTGAGTAGTTTAGGATCGTGAATTATAATTTCAAGTATTTTCTTTTATAAATCAATTAAATACCAATTTATAAAGTTAGATGAAAAGGTCCTTATGTAAGTAAAATCATACCCTTGTAGGATAAAATATTTAGAACAATCTCTAAAGTATGAAAAGTAGAATTTGGGTTCTTGAAATATAATAGAAAGTGGTAGGCACTTGTTATCAATTGTTGTGGATTAAGAACAAGGCAACACATTTGTTATACGTTAATGACCTTCGTCCTTCAAAGCATTATTCTCTCTCGAGCATAATGAATCTCGGACGAAGGTCATGAAAAGCACATCCTCATTATTTGCGGATATAAAAATATATTCACAAAATGTAATATCAAGTTACCTATTTATTTCATAATGAGTGTATAGGCATTATAAACGATTCGTATTACATCGATACCTTTGGTTTAGTTGAAGGTAAAGGCGCGAGAGCAATAACAATCCAGCGTGAACAGTACGGGGGTACTGTTCATCTATTTATAGGCTCGGGACGCAGCCCAAGTAAAAGTATATTCATGACCTTTTGATTCATACATATTATCCTAATACAAGCAATAGGGACTAATTAGTCTTTTTCTCTTCAACTCAACACCATGCTTGACCTTTGTAACCACCTTGAGTCCAAGCTGCCATCCTTTGGCACTTCATGCATACTTTTAGTAGCTTCGGCATTTAGTTCTCGTTGCTTATAGGCAATTTCTCCATCCTAAGGACCTTCGGCAGAGAAGGAGACCCCCAACAGTAGCCCCTTCGTGGTGCTAGGTCGTTTTTTTCATAACGAGCTCGATCCACGAAAACACGAAGGCTTCTGAATGCCGAAGGTCCGAAAAACACCTTCCATGAGCTTGTTATTAAAAAACGAATAAAAAGTTACGGCCTTTGCCGATCCACCGATCAGTCAGTATGCGCGTTATGGCGGTTCGCCTTCATCACCTGCAATGCTATATAAACAAATAAGTTGGTAAGAAGTTACCACAGCATTCATTGCTATTGCAACATTGTGCTGTTGAAAAATTTCACTAAAGCCAAATATTTTTTTGCCATCTTTCCACTTGCTGTGTGACCTTCGAACAAACGTGAAATTAGTTGAGATTTCGCTTCATCTCAAAGAACTGAAACAGCTAGAGTTAGGTCTATTGCTAGACTAACAAACAATGGAGAAGAAATTGAAGCTACTGAGACAGCCCCCATTTTAAAAATGATGAAACATTCTGGGTTAGTTGTCCAAGAAGGAGGGTCTGTTCTGATGAAAGATGTTGCTATTGCCAAAGCTATCAGTGATGATGAAGAGGATGGCGACATTTTGAGTCCAAACAAGCCTAGTCACATTGAGTTTGGGAAATCCACTGTAAAGGCAGAAGATTTGGTTTTGATGAAAAAGCTTGGATATTTTGGAAAAATTATGATGAATTGCTAAGGTTTGCTGGGGATGAAGTAATTCCAGAGCCAACAAATGATGAAGTTGTTGTTTTTAAAAGCTTCTTCAGAGCTGGACTTCGATTCACTCTGTATGAAATGATCGGTGAAGTTTTAAAGAAGTTTGAAATCTACCTTCATCAGCTAACTCCAAATGCTATAGTCAGACTTAGTGTGTATATATGGGCTCTCTGAAGCCAAGGAAGGAGTGCCAACGCTAAAGGATTTTGTCGGGTACATGAACTCCATTACTAGACTAAAGCTAGTGCTGATGGACTACATAAGAATTTCGGGTGTTACAATTTTGTGTACCGAAAGGATACTAAGGCTCCTGTGATTGGATATCACACCAAGTGGCCAACTGGTTGGACAAGTGAATGGTTTTATGTGAAAGCTGATGAGAAGAGAAGGGAGAAGCTTATGACTATGGTGATGAGTCCCCTGAGATTGAGCTTCGGCATGACAAGGCCATTATGCAACATGCAACTCGGCTCCCCCTGCCAATTAGCCGAAGTAGAGTTCAGGGTTGTGGCTGAACATATCAATACTCGAGACCTGGTTCAACAATACCTGGCGTATAAAACTTTCCCGTCATCGATTGGATTGGTAGTGCCGAAGAAGAAAGATGAAGGAAATAAATTTGAACTTGTACAACTTCCATACCGCTTTAAATTTCAGAAAAACTTTAGCAAACCCTGTGCTGAATGGTTGGAGGTCATCGAAACAATGTGTAACGAAATCCTCGGAAATTATACTAAAAAAGAGGACCAGCTAATGGTTGTTGCCTTCGACACACAAGAGAAACGAAGGCTGAATCAAGTGATGGATGCCCTTGGCTTCGAGTACCCTGATTATGAAAGACTTGACGAAGAAGCTAGGGGAATAAAAAAGAAAAGGGTTGTGAGTATCTTGAAAAGGCAAGCACAAAGATCTGTCGAGAAGGACAAGAAGAAAAGGTTAACAAAGAATCCAAAGTTGACACCAGAACCTTCGGCGTCAAAGAAAAGGAAGGTTATGTCATCTAGCCGTGGAGAAGAAGAGAGACCTTCTCCACCAAAGCATTCAGTAGAGACCCCTTCATCAACTTCTATTGGCATGACAGAAATTCTGGAGGTAATGACTGAACCCTTGCCTTTCACTATGCTAAGTCCTCTAGGATCAGAGCTAACAAGCCTATTACAACCACAGAAGAAAAATGTTAAGGGAACTGCCGAAGCAGAGGTAGACATGGAACCTTCAGCACCCGGCGAAGGGAATGCACAGAAGAAACGTCGAATGATGAATGTGATGAGAGTTGTTCTTGATACTCTACCTCCGGCGATTCAAACGAAAGTTGTACCCGCTGTGGTTGACGAAGGGCCTCCACAAGCTGAAAACAGTGGTGGTCCCCTCAGGACAACCTTATTAGAAATCGATAGGCTTATTGCTAATGTTGCACCTGAGAAAATTATCGAGGGGACAATTACTGTTGAGACTTCAGCGTCAAGGGGAAAAAGAACTGAAGAAGCCTCTTCGGAAGACAAGCTTCAATCTACGACACCTAGGCGGCCAATAACTTTTTGAAGAGGATATATCTAAACTGAAGGAATTTGTTATGTCTGGCGACTACCAGCCTGGATCTGTTCTATTCGGTGGCGTGGATGAAGGGATTTTAGGATGTATTTGTGATCGTGCTGGGGCTAAAATTATGAACACGCTGTCGAAGAGTATCGGATTTTCGAAGCTAGAAAAAGACATCAGCGGTTATAGGAGACAACATATCACAAGCAATTTATTCTACTCAAATTTTAAGGTATGATTTTTCTAACGTTTTTCCTTCATTAGGTTAATTTTAGCATTTCATTAATGAAGGTCTAACTCGACTTCGTCTTTTGATGCAGAGTTTACTGCTAAGCAAGGCTCTAAAAATGTAGCAATATGATGAAGATAGGAAAAACGAGTTTGTTATCAGTGGCTTGGAGAAGAGGATTAAATAACTTGAAAATTCATTGAAGGAAAAAGACGCCTTGCTCATCTCAACCGAGGGCTCACTTGTCAAAGCTTAGCTTTAGAATGAGAAATTGAGTAAAGAGCTGAAGGAATCAAAGATACTTTTGGAAGAAAACTCAAATCGATTCAGGCATGAGTCTGAAGCTTTAAACATGACAATCAAGGCTAAAGCTGAGAAGAATCTTAAGTGAAGCAGAACACTTAAAGCTCTTCGGGCTTTGCAACGCATCGTACTGCTCGATTAAAAAGTATCTTCAATTCTATCGGAGCTATGTCTGAAGAAGCCAACCTTTCTGCCAAAGATATCCCAAGAGCATTCGGTTGGACTGAGAATGAAATTGATGACCTTGACTAAGTCATAGTTGGTCATGGTGATTTTTGCGCGTTAGTGGCTGCCCGTGGGACAGCTGCTGCTTTTGCCAAGGTTGCATGCAATCATCTTAAAACTGTTAATAAACCAACATTCAGCCTTTCACCATCAGACTTGGTTAATATCCCAGCCGAAGCTAGAAGTGTGGGTAACAGATTTATTACCCAGATCTGGATTAAGGGTGGCCAAGAGATTGCTGGAGACAAAGCACGAGCCTTTATTAACAAGGTATGAAGATTTTCTTACTTTCATGTTTTTTCAAGTTTTTTCTCATTATGTTTCTCAATACTTTGTCTTATTGTTTTTAGGGTGATGTTGATGAAGACCGATAAGCCAAAGCTTACTCGAAAACTCTGAAGAATACTTCGGAAGTTATGCCTTCTTCTGTTAGTAACTAAAATATGCTCTTAAAGCTCTTTGTAAAAACCATATTATTTAGCAAAAAATTGTCGAAGAATGTAAAAACCTTTGTAAATATTTGTGGACATCTTGTAATATTACTTTACCTCTTTTCCACTATTGCTTGCTTTGTTGTGGACGAAACCAATGCTCTAAGTTTTTTGAACCGAAGGCGAAAAACACCTTCCCTTCTTTTCGTTGACATCGAAGCACCTTCGGGCCGAAGTAAAAAAACGCCCTTTCGTTCATAACGAAGCATTTTCGCGCCGAAGGCAAAAGCCTTCCCTTCCTTTCCATTAGTGTCTTATGCAATATGCCATGATGCGATGAAGCTATAGATGTCTAATGTATGTTCGTATGAATGCAAAATATGATGTGATGAAACGTGCAATGTATGCCAAAGATAAAAAGACCCACACAAGTACACACCCAGACTCTGCATCCCCTTAGGAACGACTTTTGAGTCCCTTCACCTCTTACTTAGGTGGTATTTTAGCTCTGTATCCCCTTAGGAACGACTTTAGAGCTAAGCTCTGCATCCCCTTAGGAATGACTTTGGAGCTTCTTCACCTTTGACTTGGTGGCATTTTAGCTCTGCATCCCCATAGAAACGACTTTGGAGCTACTTAACCTTTTACTTAGGTGGTATTTTAGCTCTGCATCCCCATAGGAACAACTTTGGAGCTTTTTCATATTTTTACACTCGATGGTGTAATCCCAGATGTTCACATTTTACATATGGGAAAACTGGCCCTTGTATTGGATAGGGCTGAGAAAGGAAGATGAAAATTACAACCTATGGTCCCATTAAAAACCTTTCTCCTCTTTTCAAAGGAAAAGGGTGCCATAGATGAAAGAAATAAAATTACATGGTTGTTACACGTAGTATCTTCGAAGCTCATCTATGTTCTAGGATCTTGGAATGTCATTTATGTCCATGTCTCTTAACCTGTACTATCCAGGTCTTAACGAAGATACTACTAAGAAGGGGCCCTCCCACTTGAGTTGTAGCTTCCCTACTGTTTCTAGGTTGGCTATTCTTCGAAGCACCAAATGTCCTGGCTTAATATTCTTTAGTCTCACTTTCTTGATTCACCACTTTACTGTTTTAGCTTGGTATTTATTGACATGATCTATTGCTTGAAGTCTGACCCCTTCTATGGTGGCTTTTGATACTTTGCAAGTGTCTCCGTCCTCTACCGAAGCTAGAGTCCTTATTGATCCTGTTTTTGCTTCTTTCGGTGTTATTGCTTCATCTCCGAACAAAAGCTTAAATGGAGTGAACCCTGTTGACCTCGAGACAACAGTGTTATGATTCCACACTACATTCACCAATTCGTCTGACCGCTTTCCCTTTGGTAAGTTAAAGATTGATTTCATTATTACTGTGATAATGATTCTGTTGGCTCGTTCTACCAAACCATTGGATTCTGGATGTCTAATTAATGCAAAGTGTATCTTCATTCTGATCTGATCACAAAAGGTTTTAAATGTTTCGGAGTCAAATTGTGCTCCATTGTTGACTGTGATAGCCTTCGACACACCAAAACGGCGAATGATGTTCTGCTAGAAAAACTTTTGAACTGTGGCCAAAGTTATCGTAGCCAATGGTTTATCTTCGATCCATTTTGAAAAATATTCCACTGCTACCACAACTTATCTCAAATTCCCATGGGCTGGTGGAAGTGGGCCCAATAAGTCTAGGCCCCATCTTTGTAGTGGCCAAGTGGGCTAAATCAGTTGTGTTAAAGATGAAGGTTGTTTCTGATCTCTGGTGCACTTCTTGCAATTTTCACATTTTTGTACCAGATTCGCTGCGTTCGAAGTTGCCTTCGGCCAATAGAATCATTGTCTAAAAACTTTTCCAAGGAGTGGCCTAGATCCAATGTGGGCTCCGCATATTCCTGAATGTATTTCCTTCATCAGCTCTGGATAGACATTTTGGTAATGGAGAACAAACTCCTTGTTTGAATAATTCCCCTTCTATAATCACATATGGCCTTGTCCTGGCATGCATCCTTTTTATGTAAACTTCGTCATCCAAAGGATAATTGCCCTGGAGGAAAGATACAATTTCAGTTCTCCAATCCTCACTATGCACAGGTAAAATTGTGAGCACCGCTCTTTCCATGAGCTCAACCGAAGGTGCTTTGAGAGTTTCAAAGAATACTTCTGAGGGAAGCGGAAGCTCCTGTGCCGCTGATTTAGCTAGTAAATCTGCATGTTCATTGTCTTCTCTTGGGATGTTTTTCACTGAAAATCCTTCAAAGGAGGCCCCCAACCTTCGGACTGTGTCAAGATATTTTTCAAGCTTTGGGTCTCTTGCCTTGCTACTTTTGTCAACCTGGCCTATGATGACTTGAGAATCAGATTTAAGGATTGCTCTTCTTATCCCCATGGCCCTAAGCTTTCGAAGCCCCAAAAGGACGGCTTCGTATTCTGCAATGTTGTTTGTACAATTGAACTCCAATTTGACTGCATAGCAGGTTTTGATTTTTGATGGTGAAATTAGAATAGCGGCTGCACCTGCGCCGAAAGTTCACCATGATCTATCACAGAATACTGTCGAAGCTACGGTATCTGTTAGGTGCACTTCTTCATGAGCCCCAGGTGTCCAATTGACAATGAAATCTGCTAGTGCCTGAGATTAACTCGAAAACCTATGAACAAAGTCAATGGTGAACTCGTTTAACTCTGTAGCCCACTTGCCAACCCTTCATGTAGATTCTCTGTTTCTTATGATATCCTTTAAAGGTTGAGATGAAGGTACTATGATGTGGTAGGACTAGAAATAGTGCCGAAGCTTCCTGGAGGCCATCAGTACAACATAGAGTACCTTCTCCAACTTTGTGTAATTTCCTTTTGATGGACTTATTACTTCGGAGATGAAGTAGATTGGGACTTGTTTCTTTGTTTGTTCATCTTGCTTTTCTTGCACCAGCGCTACACTAACTACCTCATGGGTTGTCAATTGTATAAGATATTGTTTCAAATCTTCAAATGCCTTTTGCTGAGTTGGTCCCCATTAAAAGACTTCAGCCGATGTTAATACTTCGAAGAATGGTAGATTATTTCTACTGATCTTGAAATGAACCTATTCCATGATGCCAGCCTGCCTGTTAATCTCTGAGCACCTTTTCTTGACTTTGGTTGTTCCATCCGAAGTATAGCTTCTATTTTGTTTGGGTTAGCTTCAATCCCCTTTATTGATACTAGACATCCAAGGAATTTTCCTTTCTTTACCCCGAAGACACATTTTTCTGGGTTTAACTTGAGGCCAGCCTTATTGAAATTGGCAAATGTTTCTTGCAAATCAATAATGTGATTTTCATGCTTCGTACTTTTGACTATGATATCATCAACATATGTCAAAACATTCCTGCCAATTTGAGTGTAGAGAACATTGGAAGTCATACTGCTAAAGCTTCCTCCAGCATTCTTGAGCCCCTCAAGCATCCGAAGATAGTCAGAACTTTCACTAGGGGTTATGAAGCTTGTTTTGGGCTCATCTTCTTTCTTCATCCAGATCTGATGATAGCCTGAGTAACAGTCTAGCAGGCTCATAAGCTCCAAAGTGGCTGCCACATCTATGAGGGAGTCTATTCTTGGCAAGGGATATTCATCCTTCGAGCACGCCTTATTGAGATCTATGAAATCAATGCATATTCTCCACTTTCCATTAGCATTCTTCACCATCATAGTGTTGGCTAGCCATTCTAGGTATGTCACCTCTCTGATCACTCTGGCACTAAGGACTCTTTTAACTTCATTTCTTGCACCTTCAAGTTTATCATCTGACATCTTTTGAGGCTTCTAATTCCTCGGTCTGACAGTTGGGTCTACATTGAGAGAGTGCTCGATAACATCTCTATTGACACCACAAAGATCATTGCCTGACCAAGAAAAAACATCCTTGTTATTGAACAAAAATTTTAACAAAGCCTTTTCTTGTTCCTCAGATAATTGGGATCCAAACAACACCTTCTGTTTAGCTATGTCTTCGCACAAAAGCATAGACTTCTGTTGATCCGCTGAGGCAGCTTTATCTCTTTTGTACTTATGCTACTGATGAGCTTCGACTTCGTCTATATTGTGAATGGCCCTAGAATCCGTCCAATTCCCTTCGGCCCTTCTAGCAGCCTCTTGGCTTCCATGCACAACAATAGGGCCCTGATCTGATGGTATCTTCATACACAAATATGTTGGATGAAGTATTGCTTTGAAAGCATTCAATGTCCCTCATCCAATGTGTAATACCCAAATAGTGAGAGCAATAGAAGATACAAGAAATGAGAAATATAAAAGGGTCAATGGATCACTTGTGTTGTTATTGTCATCTTAGCATACTTCAAACCATGGGATTAACTCGGACTACCTATAAAAAATATACTAAGTAAAAGGATGGTGCATCATGTTGGAGATTTTGTTTGCTTGTGCATTTAAATCATAACAACAATATATTAGTAGGAATACAATAATGAGTGGAGAATATGAATTAAATCTAGATTGAAACTTGGGGTTGGAAAGAAATACTATAAAATACAAAATAAAATTTATAAGTAAAATTCATACTAGTATGTTCAAATTATGTATTTAATTGAGAACAATAAGTTCACAACATCAGTTGAATTCAAATTTGAAATTTACAAATAGAAAGAAAAGAAAACAGAAAATAAGAGAAAAGGAAAAAAAAGAAATGAATAAAATGCCACTTGGGCCTAAAACCTACAAAATCGGCCCATTTCCTCTTCCACCGCCGCGCAGCCCAAACACTAGAAGACCCGGCGCTGACACCTAGGCCCTTCTTGTCAGTCGCACGCGCACACCATAGCTCTGACTTGCGGGGCCAACTGCCCAGTCGATTCATCGGCACTCATACGTTGGATCCTACCGCTGACGCGTTGGACCCACTAATCAGGCACGGGTCGCGCGCTCTCTCCGCTCCTTCACTGGGTTGTGGGGCCCACCATTCGGTCTCCCCCACGCCCACCCGAGCTGAACTGCTGGCATCTCTCTGCCGAGTGGGTTCCACTGGGCAGTCACCTTTGCGCGCGCGGCTTCCGTCTTCCTCGGATCTTCACCGGCCGCAACGCCGTTCATCCATGACGCGATTTCCGGCCTCAACTGCACCTAAACCCGGATGCGTGTGGCATAAAACCCGTGCCGCACCCATCCTTTGCAAAAGCCAGCTCCTAAACCACCTCGTGAGGCTAGATCTCAAAATCGCCATCACCGCCGTGAGAGAAAGGGAGGTAGCCGCCGTCGGTGCATTCGTGTGTACACCGCTAGTCGGGACCCCACTGTTGGTGCAGAACCTTCCTAGGGTCTCCTAGAACCATTGCGTGGCGAACTCGGGCACGGAGGTGACCTAGGGTCTCGGGGAGTCCTCACTGGAGTTGGTGAATCAGCCGAGCTCGCGCTCTGCCGTGGCCAGGGTCAACGGTGCTACGAATCACGGTAACAACACCTGCAGGTCACTCACTGCTTCGTTGGGATCGTATGGGTGCCCTCGGGTTCGCCTATAGGGGCGTTGTGCGCCCATCCGGGGTGGTCGCCGGAGACATCCGCCGCGTGCGGAATGGCCGCCGCCGCGTTCGGCCGCCATGGGGGATGATGAGGGTCGTCCACCGTCCGATATGTTGTGAACGGAGGTGATTAGATGGGGATCGGTGGGTTCGGACCGTTGATCTTGCCGTGGTCGGCTCGGATTGGGTGGGAGTAACGCTTCGCCATTTTAATCCTGAGCCGTAGATCCATAATCTACTGGGTGCGAGTCGATCTCGGTTATTTAGAATTCGGACCGTAGATCTCGGATCTGAGCGCTGGTGTTGCGTGTCCATTCATAATGTACCCAGATTTAATCTGTGTCGTCGGTCGCGGATCCAACGGCCCTATGTGACCAATACCCCTTCGGTCCGGTAAAGTTGCATAAGAGCCCTTCACTTTTTAGTGAATAAACCCGCCGTCCTGTAGGGAGGCAGTCTGAGTCTTAGGTAAATTGTGATCTAGACCCCTGCATTTCTCTGTATTAGTGCGCCCAGTCCAAGGAGTTAAGAAATTAGATAAAAGGAATTGGAAAATGATTTTTATGCTAGAATTTGTTTAATTCATAGAAAATGCATACTTAGTCCAAATTGACCCCTTCCAGTTCCTACAATTTTGTAATAATATGGTTTATCATCTAGTACCACTGTTTTCACATGAAAGTCCTATTAAAATTTATATCCTATTTAATCTTGCATAAAACACATAAAACCTTTAGAAATTCATAACTTAAAATATATAACTCCAAACTGATTCATTCCAGTGGCATTAATTTTGTTTAAGTATTGTTTATCACCTAGTACCTTTATCTAACCATAAAACTTGATTTAAAATTATTCACATGAATTACTCTATTCTAGGTACTTAATAACTACATAAAATCATAACTCGGTGACTGTAACTCCGATTTTAGTGGTTCTCGTTCCCACGATCTCGTAGCAACGCGTAGATCATTATTTTGCAGTATGTTCTTATGTTTAGTGTGATGTTAATTTTGTCTATACCATGTATGTTTGTATGGCTACGACTAGCAGTGAGGTTTCGAGGATCTGAAGAATCACTCTGGTAACTGGAATCTCAAGTGTCAGGCAAGTTGTGTCCTTGATTCACTTTTGTTACCCAATAACATTCTTTATTGTCATTATTCAATGCATAGGTTTAATTTTGCTGGGACCCAATAGGTCATCCTAGTTTGTTTATCCATTTTACCTTGTTTACCCCTGAATCATATGGGTAGTTACGCTATTGCTTTATATGGTTTTGGGTTAATATTTTATATCCATGTTCCAGTTATTTTGTTATTCTATTTATGTTCATGTCTAGATCATTATATTATTGTTAATTGGAACATGGAGCTTAACTTGAGAAACACGTGCCACCACAAGGGAGGAATGGGACCCCTTGGCTAACTAATTAGGGAAGCTAGTGGAAGATTACCTTACCCAAAAGGGGCAAGGGCAGTAGGGGAGTTGCATGCAAGAAGGTTCTCGGGTTGATTTTGCTGCGATGGCGGTCAGACGGGGGATTCTTGCAAGTGCTCTTCCCATAAACTGTAGCGGGTTTTTGGAAGCTAGTGGAACTTTGTAAAGGCCTCGTAGTGGATCCCTAGCCATTCACCTTGGTAGTGTCTAAGGGCCTAGCTAACGCTAGCGACATGGGAAACACGACTTGTGGGTAAAGGGTACAACCTCTGTAGAGTGTAAAATTGGTATACTAGCCGAGCTCACGGTCATGAGCGGCTCATGACTCTCCGATGATTAATTTATGGAACTTAAATTCAATTTTGTCATTTGCATTTGCATGGGTTTATTATTAATTTTGTTCTATTATATTATTATGGTTTGGTATTCACTTACACTTAGTAACTGCTAATAAAATTTTGACCAACCTATAAAAGCACTGCTCAGCTTTAACCCCTATCATTGATCAGCCTTACACTTCACATGAGCTCCCACCTTTGGCGAGTTCATGCCACATTATTCCCCACAACTTGTTGAGCTATGATCATGTGTGAGCTCACCCTTGCTGTCTCACACCCCCCCACAGGTCAAGAGCAGGTATCACTCGATGGCGCATGGTGGATGTTGCGCTGTGTTCGTGAGAGGTCTAGGTCGTCGTCTCCTAGTTGACTTCTGCGCCAAGGACGATCCTTAGTTCGTGTTATATTTATCTTTTATTTTGTAAGACTTCCGCTATGTATTAAATACTCTGATTATTGTGACATTTATCTCTATACACTCTGTTATTATATATGTTGTCTTCTTGGCGCATGTATGAGATGCACCTGGCTTTGTTCCTTAAAGCCGAGTGTGACACAATGCTCTGTTCTGGTGTTGTGCACATAGCCGAAGGTGATTGGCATTGTTATTTTTCCATCTGCCACTATTTGTTTTCCTTCGGAGCCACACAGGGGTGTGTTGTATCATGTATTTTGTCATCCTACTCTTGCATCTATCTGAAGGCTTTTGCAAAGACAATGTCTGCTGCACTACCCGTGTCTACGAGGACATTGTGAACCAAGAACCCTTTGATAACACATGATATGACCATGGCATCATTGTGAGGGTAATCCTTAAGCTGAAGGTCTTCTTGAGAAAATGTAATCGGCACATGAGACCATTTGGACTTGATGAAGGGTCCATGTACTCAAACATGTTACACTCTTCTCTGTGCTTCTTTCTTTTGCTTCTTACTGGCTGGTTCGGAGCTTGAATCACCTGTGATTGGGAACACTAGCTTTGTGGCCGAAGGTGATGCAGCTTTATCACCTTACGAAGCCATTATCGTGGTCGTGGAAGTAAGGTATTAACTTTATGGTCGTGGGTTCGAGCCCCATGGTGGGCATCAATGTTGGGTACTTGTTCTCAATTGTTATGGATCAAGAATAAGGCAACACATTTGTTATATGTTAAAGACCTTCGTCCTTCGAAGAATTTTTATTCCCTCTCGGGCATAATGAATCTCAGACGAAGGTCATGAAAAGCACATCCTCATTATTCACAGATAAAAAATATACTCGCAAAATGTAATATCAAGTTACCTATTTATTTCATAATGAGTGTATAGGCATTATAAACGATTCGTATTACATTGATACCTTCGGTTTAGTTGAAGGTATAGGCGCAAGAGCAATTACAATCCAGCGTGAACAGTATGAGGGTATTGTCCATCTATTTATAGGCTCTCGACGCAGCCCAAGTAAAAGTACATTGATGACCTTTTCATTCGTACATATTATCCTAATACAAGCAACAGGGACTAATTAGTCTTTTTCTCTTCAACTCAACACCATGCTTGACCTTCGTAACCACCTTGAGTCCAAGCTGCCATCCTTCATCGCTTCATGCATACTTGTAGTAGCTTCGGCATTTAGTTCTCGTTGCGTATAGGCAATTTCTCCATCCTGAGGACCTTCGGCAGAGAAGGAGACCCTCAATAGAAAGATTCTTCCTTCTTTATTTAAGGTAATTGATCTTTTATGAATTATGTGTTTAGAAGCATTCATCTAAACAAATAGAATAAGAAACTAATAAATAAATATAAATTTATGCATACATGTTGAAGTTTTGTTTATGCATTTAAATTGAGTACTGAATCTTGAAACAAAAAATATAAATTCGAATAGTGAATAGTTTGAAATTGTGAAACAAAAGCAGGAAAAATAAAACAAAAGAGAAAAAATACCCAACTGTGCTCTTGGGCCGAATTGCCTCGGCCCACCTCACCCCGCCATGGGCCAGCCCGCCTGCTGTTCACGCATCGCTCCTCGAAACAGATAGATCGGTCCCGCCTCGCGAGCCACCCCGTCCGCACTGACACATGGACCCACGCACTAGACACTCAGCCTGCCTGCTTGTGTGCACATGCGGGAAGGGGACGTCGCCTCGGGACGCTGCTGCGTGGGCCTAGCTTGCCAGAGTCGCCTTCCTCCCGTAACAAACCATGGCGGACTTCGTGTGTGCACCGGGAAACCCTCATGCCCCAGTTCAACGCCTTCCAAACCTTAGGGTCTATATAAATCTCTCCCATCCTTCTCATTCTATAGATCAAAAGACCACCGCCACGCCAAGTGAGGTCGAGGTGGGAGAGAAAGATGGCAGGGAGGAGTACCGTCGCCGGCTTGCGACCAGGGACGCGCTCCATCCACGACAGATGGCTTAGGAGAATTGTACGGGCGTCCCAATGGTGCCATGGCCTCGCTTACACTAGAGCCTAGGCTGTCGTATCGTAATTTCTAGCCGGCGCCAGATCTCCGCCATGGATCCTCTCTCGTCCGTGGGCAGTAGCACCTGCACCACCGGCTTAGGGTAAGTACACCCCCGGTTGCTCCGCTCTATTCTGTGCCTCGCATAGCGTCAATGTGCGGTAGGTATTAAGCTCGGGAGAGCCGGATTGCATTTCTCCGGTGATCCCTCTGTTGCAGGGTGCGGTGGCGCCGCCTTGGTGCTTGAGCAGTATTGGGGGTTGTGCGGGTGCCGTGTATCTCGTGATGGGCATCTGTGATTAAAAGTGGAATACCCCCGTTCGTGGGTCTAGCCACGCCCGATGGATGTGGATCTAAGGGCCCGGATGAGAGCATGGCGTGGGCGGTTCTGGACCGTTGATCACAGATCTTGCGATCATCACAAGATACCAGTTTGATTTATAGGGTGCTCAAATCGGAGCCATTGAATCAGATTGGATGGATGAGAGTGATCAATACCCCTTCGGCCACCACTTTTGCATAAAGAGCCCCTCTACTTTAGCCTAATCAACCCACAGTTCATCTTTACATAAGGACCAGTGCATATAGGTCCTAAAATTTGTGTTTTCAACCCCGAGCTCTTGAGAAATATTAATTGTAACCCCCAATTCGGTTATTGATATAAAATAAAATTTGGTAATTGGTTTTTAGTATAGAAATAAATCTAATAATCTTAGAAAACCCCTATCTCATAAGATTTTACTCCGATTTGGTCCGTTCAAGTTGCGTTAGCTTTGTAATAACATTGTCTACGCAATAACAACATCAGTTTTATCATAACACATATTCTTATAATTAGATATTGTTTAATCTGTGTTTAGTAGATTAAGCTTGCTAATTAAAGTTAACCTATCTATAATTATAATATAACTAAATCATGATATCTAATCAAGTGATAACGTATAATAAAGTTGAATTAGTTGTTTCTTTGTAATATTTTTCTCACATGCTTTATAACACAGAAGATATTGTCATTTAATCACCTAAAACTTGAGAAAACTATATCTTCTGAATCATAACTCCGATTTTTTTAGTTCTCGAACCTGCGCTCTCGTAGCATCGCGTAGAATATTTTTACGCTGTTTGTTCTCATGTTTGGTGTACTATTATTTTTTTGTGCTCCTTGACTATTTGTATGTATTGCTACAAATAGCGGTGAGGTCACGAGAATTTGATGACCAACTTGGTACCGGGAATCTCAAGTCGATGGCAAGTTGTGCCCTTGATCACTCTTCTTTACCTAATAATGTTCCTCTTAATCATTGTGACATGCTCAGGTTAATTTGATGGGACCTAATAGGTTTCCCTAGTATTGTTTATCCCACACCTTATAAACAAATGAACTATTGGGTAGTATTGCTATTGCACTACCTGGTTTTGGGAAATTAATGATATATATGATCATGTTCCATTAATACTGTTAGTTTATTTATTGTTCATGATAAGATTATTGTATTAATTGGAATATGGAGAACCACTCGGGAAAACAATGCTACCACAAGGGTGGAATGGGATGCCCTTGGCCAAGTAATTTGGAAAGCTAGGGAGAGATTACCTTACCCGAAAGGGCAAGCGGGGAGGCGTCGCTGCAAAGTATACGGAGGTCCTTGGGTCGAACTGCTGCGATGGCTTTTCAAACGAGGGATTTCTATGTTTCCTTCTTCCTGAATCCATAGTGGGTTTTCTCGAACTAGTGGAACTTTAGAAAGGCCTTGTAGTGCTACCCTACCTTGCCTCCTTGGTAGAGGTGTATGGGATTCATGACCCCGTGGAAAATGGATAACACGACTTGTGGGTAAAGATGCGCAACCTCTGCAGAGTGTAAAACTGGTATATCAGCCGTGGTCACGGTCATGAATGGCTCGAACACTCACATGATTAACTTATGGAATTAAACTTAATTTGTCATTTGCATTGCATTGTGGTTGTTATTATTAATTGTGATCTCTTATTTATTTGGGTTGGTATCTACTTATACTTAGTAAATGCTAATAATTTGACCAACTTTAAAAGCAATGCTCAGTTTTAACCATCTCCTTTGGTAAGCCTTACACTTCACATGGGCCCCCACCGTAAGTGAGCTCATGCACATTATTCCCCACAACTTGTTGAGCGATCAACGTATGTGAGCTCACCCTTACTGTGCTCACATCCCCCCAGGTCAAGGTTAGGTACCACAGGATGAGGATCATGAGGATGTTGTGATAAGATTCGTGAGAGGTCTAGTCGTCGTCTCCTAGTCAACTATGGTTGCTGGATCATCGTCTTCGTATGATGTAATTATTTAGTTATTTTGTATAGAACTCCTTGTTGGAACTTGCTCTCAGGCGCAAGTCGATCCAACTGGGGGGGTGTAATAGCGCAAACAGGGTTTCAGCACGTGATGGCAAAAGCTCTGTTCATCTAGCCTCTCAAGGGCACTGTGCTGGGGTATTTATAGGTGTCCGGGTGCCCAGCGTCCTGTGTTAAGGACGCATGTGCCCTCAGACACCTAGGTTATCCCCGGAATATTCCCATAAAGCGGGGTTACAGACTGTAATTACAGGGACGCCTTTACAAATTAGGCCCGTAACACGCAGCGGCCACGCAGGGCCCGTTATAATGGGCCGGATCACACATGGGCCTCCTTGCTGGACGAGGCCGCACGGTGGGATGACCTCGTCACGGGTCTTCGTCCGATGGCGTATGGGGCGAAGGGTGTCCCTGCCCGTTGTCTTGTCTCCGTTGGGCCAACGACTACGGCGAAGGCCTCGAGCGAAGGGTGGCGTCTTTGCCTTCGCCCCAACATTTGCCCTCCGAGGGACCAGTTCGACTAAGTCATCTGGTGCCGAAGACGTCGCTAGATGGCGGAGATGCTGCCCTCGCTCGAAGTGGTTCCGCGAGGGTTTTTGACATGACCGTTGATTGACGTCGTACTGTTGGACTGCGGGTTTCCCGAAGCGCCGCGCCCTGTGTATAAAAGGGGGCGGGGGGCGGCGCGTTTTGAACTTTATCCTTCCGCACTCCGTGAAAACCCTAGCCACTTTTTCCACCGTCTTTGCTGCTCGTCTGCCCTCCTTGCTCTTGTTCGCCGGAGATCTGGCTCGAGTGAAGCAGACCGCCCGCCGCCGCCGACGGTACGTAGCGATGCCGACCTCTTCTTCTTCTGCTGCCGCTACACCGCCGGCCGACGCGTCGTCTGAGGAAACGCTGAGTACTGTGGCGGCGGAGGAGTTGCGCGCCGGCGATACGGTGGATTTTGGTGTGTCGCGGATGTCATCGGTCCGCGTGCAAGATATGCAGCGGCTTGGTTACTTTGGCGGCGGAGTCGCTCATGTCCCGGGGATGGAGGAAGTCCCCGAGCCGGAAGGCGAGTTGGTTGTGTTCGAGGCGTTCTTTGCCGCTGGTCTCCGCCTGCCTGCGCACTGATTTGTTGGAGAAGTCCTGCGCAGATTTAACGTTCAGATCCATCAGATGACTCCGAATGCCGTGGTGGCTCTGTCGAGTATGTCTGGGTGACGACTTCGTACGGCGGACAGCCATCAGTCGAAGTCTTCACGAAGTACTATTGCCTGCACTGGCAGAAGAGGATGATTGGAAATGAAGTTGCTCAGTTTGGGTCCTGTACATTTATGCTGAAGACCGGCAAGACCATGATGGAGGTAGTTGAGTTGGTTCCTTGCGCCCGCAACAAGTGGGGCAATTGGCATGATTTTTGGTTCTACGTCGCGGAGGGTACAGTCGAAGACCATCCAGGGCTCCTCGTGTCCGAGATGTGCTCGCATTTTTACTCAGCATACCCGCCTTTTGAAGTGGCGGAGGAAGATGCGGACGAAGGGGCCCTTCGGTGCGCCGCCGGCCTGAGCAGCGGGCGCGATTTGGTTGAGGAGTTTGTGGCGTACGGGGTATGGCCTTTGGCGCATGGCTGGGTGCTGGGCGAAGTGTGCCCTCGCCAGATGCCTTCCCATGGTGGGAAGCTGGTGCGAAGTCCTGCCTTCGCGCTGGATCTGCATAGCCCGATCCGGCCGCCTTTGTGCGTGAGGCGGAAGATGGGGCGTTGCGGATCGTTGGTCGGTACGTGCCGAGGACAGAGGGCCAGCGTAGCTGGGACATTCGCGGGTCGAATGACCGCTTGAACAGGGTTTTTGAGTTGAATCGTCTGCCGTATGGCGGTTATCCCGGCCAAGACGATGTGGATCGTCGCGGGAAGAAACCGGTGGTAGAGTCTGGAGATGACCCCGCGCCGGCGGCCGCCCCGTCCTCTAAGAAGAAGAAACTAGGTACTGCTGTGGGAGGACTTGGGGTTTCTGATGGTTTTGCTAGAGAATTGATGAGGACATGCGCGGCCCCAGGGGGAAGGATGTCTTCGCCCGAGCTCCGGGAGTCTTCGGCGCGAATGCTGAGGGTTACCGGGGGTTGGTGGCCTAAGAATGTTCCTGTCCCCCGCGCGGCCGGCGAAGACTTTTTTACATCTCGCATGGTTCGTGATTGGAAAGTGTTTCCTTATGGGTGGAATATTGCTGCTGTTGTGTTGCCAGTGATGGACAAGGATCGCCAGGGAACTGCACAGAAGCGCCAGGCGGTGGTCAGGCTTCATGAAGCCAGGCCGAAGAGGCAGCGGGGGGCTGCGAAGGCTATTGCCCCCGGCGGAGGCCAGCCGCCGCTGGTGGCGAAGTCGGCCGTCCCTACATCCAGCAGGGCGCCGGAGGCTGCGAAGGCGGCTGCCGCCGGTGGTTCCAAGTCTGTGAAGGCCGCCCCTGTGCCCAGCGGGGTGCCGGAGACTGCGAAGGCGGCCCGAGAGTTGCCGCCGCCGGGCAAATGCATCGCCGACTTCGCCACCGTCATTAGTGTGGAAGATTATCTTGTTGGTAAGTCGATGTCTCAATTTTTTTTCATTAATAAGTTGATATGTCGCAGGGTCGGACAAAGGCCAACTTGTTGTTGCTCCGCCTGCCGGGGCGAAGGGCGGTGCGTTTAGTGCCGGTGGCCAGATTCCGGCACTCGCTGCAGTCAGGGATGAGGCGGGTGCTGTGTCCCGCCGGCTGAAGGAGCTGAAGGAGGCACTAAGTCAGGTACGTGGAGCTGGACTTCGGTTTTTTACCGGCTTTGCTGGGGCTGTGGTCTTATGTGTGTCTTGTAGGCGACTGACTACGCTGACCGCACGGCGTCGGGAGCCCTGACGGCAGTTGTGTCTGCCGAAGTCGAGAGACTTCGGACGCAACATGCTGACGCCGTCCGGGAGAAGTCGGCCACCGACAGCAAATGCCGCAAGCTTGCGGATAAGGTGGCCGCGCTGGAGGGTGAGAAGGCTGACCTCCAGCGCCAACTGGCGGAGGAAAGGAAGGAAGCCAATGAGGCCCTCGCCAAGGCGCAGGCTGCGCAGGCGGAGGCCAACTTGGCGTGGGTGGAGGGCAGTCTTGCCAGGCAGCGTGCCGAGCAGTTGGAGGAGCGGCTCAGCGCTCTGCAGAGCCGTGTGGAGATGGCCGAGGTCTCGACGCGCACGGAGGCTGAGCGGACACGCAAACAGCTTATGGATTCATACCATGAGCTGGGCGCGCGGACCGCTGAACTTGAAGTGTCGGACCGAGAGCCCGGACTTCGCTGCCTTGAGTGGGTACAGGAGGAGCTGCAGGCGCTCCCCACCATCGTGGAGGGGTTTATGTCTTATGCCTCCCTGGTCACCTACGAGGGGGCGATGAACGCGCTCTCTCGCGAAGGGTGCCGGCACTATGAGGTCTTCGACCAGGCTGATGAGGATTTCGAGCGTGATATCTACAAGGTTGAGGACCCTATAGTGAAGGAATCCGTCGGAGCCCTCTACGACCGGATGTGGGGCCCCTACGATCGAGAGGTGGTCAGGGAGCGGGCCAAGACGGCGAGGGGTCAGGTAATTGTTTGGCTTTTGTTTGGTGTTTGTTGAGTGTGGGCTATGTATGGGTTTGCTGAATTTGTGTGCTGTGTCTCAGGCGGCGCGCGGCGAGAGGGTGGATGATTTTGGGGCTTTGAACAGTGCGCTGCCTGACCCAGAGTCGAACCCGGCGGCGGCTGTGTCCGAGGTCGCCCCGGAGCTGCCCCCGGAAACCGCCGAAGGCGCTCCTGATGCCCCCGCAGCCGCTGCGGCCGGCGGAGGCCCGCCCCCGGAGACCGCCGAAGGCATTCCTGATGCCCCTGCGGCCGCTGTGACCGACGGAGACCCGCCGCCAACTGCCACGCCGAGGGCTGAGGATCCTGTGACAGTGGCGGCGGAGGCTCCCGCGACGGCTGGGTCTTCGCAGGTGGCCTAGTGGGTGTGGGTAGTTAGGAAATTTTGGATATTGTTGCTGAACCTTGGTTGCTGCGCAGGTTCAAGATTTTGGGCCTGCGCACGCAACCGCTACTACTAATTGTTTGGCGGCTTCGACTGTGGACGATGGGAATAAATCGGACGGGTCTGCATCTAAGTTTTCTGATTTTGGTGACTCTGGGAGCTCGGTTGAGTGGACTGAGGAGTCGTCGGATGAGGACTTGGACTACTTTGCGGCCTTGGATGTGGCGGCGGCAGAGGCTTCGCCGCAAGCTGCAGATGCTGAAGTTGTGCCTGGTCCGAGTACTGGGCGTAGGCGGCGAAGGGCGGTTGCGAAGCGTAGAGTGAGTGGGGCGGACGTCGGTCGGCTTCGTGTGAGTGGGGCTGGCAGGCAGGAACTGTTGTCCTTGCCGGCCGCTGTGAGTGCAGGTGAGGGGGAGTTGCGAAGTCTTTTTGTGGGTGAGGAGCTTAGGATAATGTTATTTAACTATAGAGAGATGGGAATTATTCCGAAGGTTGAGCCGATGTAGAGTGTGATGCCCTCGCTTGTACATGTGTAATGGCTTGTATGATGAGGTTGTGTGCCTTCGCACACTCGGCTATGTTCGCGAGGGCGTTATGTGCTTGGTCTGGTGTATTTGTTATGTTGGTCTGGTGCGCATGTAGTCGGTCTTTGTGCGGACAGTTTGGTGTAGCCGTTTTTGCACTCGTTAGGCTTCGTCCGGCTGTACCATTGTAGTCGGTTCGTCGCACTTGTTGCGCTGTCTCTGCTGCACCCTGAGGCGACTTCTGCAGGGATAGTTTTCGCGGAATACTAGGATTTTTCGCGCTTATTGTGCTAGTCCGGTTGCACCGTTAGGCGACTTCTGCGTGGATAGTCTTCGTGGAAGACTTCGATTTTTCGCACTTGTTGTGCTAGTCCGGCTGCACCCTTAGGCGACTTCTGCGCGGATAGTCTTCGTGGAAGACTTCGATTTTTCGCACTTGTTGTGCTAGTCCGGCTGCACCCTTAGTCGACTTCTGCGCGGATAGTCTTCGTGGATGTAACACCCGGTTTTAAAGGGACAAAGCCGGGTGCATCTCATACATGCGCCAAAGAAGACAACATATACAATCACAGAGTGTATAGAGATAAATGTCACAATAATCAGAGCATTAATTACATAGCGGAAGTCTTACAAAATAAAAGATAAATATAGCAGGATCTAATATCCATCCTTGGCGCTAGAAAGTCAACTGGGAGACGCCACCTAGATCGAATCAAACTCCTCGATGTGTGGCTCCTCTTGAACCACCTGTTCTTCTCCTGTGGGGGGTGTGAGACAGCAAGGGTGAGCTCACACATGTTCATCACTCAACAAGTTGTGGGGAATAATGTGGCATGAACTCACCAAAGGTGGGAGCTCATGAAGTGTAAGGCTTATCAAAGAAAATGGTTAAAGCTGAGCATTGCTTTTAATGTTGGTCAAACTTTTATTAGCAATTACTAGATGTAAGTAAATACCAAACCATAATAAATAATAGAACAAAATTGATAACAAATCCCATGCAAATGCATATGACAAATTGAGTTTAGGTTCCATAAATTAATCATGTGAGGGTCCGAGCCGCTCATGACCGTGAGCACGGCTAGTATACTAGTTTTACACTCTGCAGAGGTTGCGCATCTTTACCCACAAGCCGTGTTACCCATCTGCCAAGGGGTCATGAATCCCATACACCTCTACCAAGGAAGCGAGGCAGGGTAACACTACGAGGCCTTTACAAAGTTCCACTAGCTTCAGACTACCCGCTACAGTTTATAGGAAGCTCCAGTGCAGGGTTCTTGCCTGACCGCCATCGCAACAAAATCAAACAAGGACCTCCCTACACTGACCACTCCCCTACTGCCCTTGCCCCTTTCGGGTAAGGTAGCCCTCCACTAGCTTTCCTAGTTAATCAGCCAAGGGCGTCCCATTAAACCCTTGTGGTAGCACTGTTTTCCCGGGTGGTCGCTCCATGTTCCCATTAATTTAATGACCTTAACATGAACAGTAATAATAACAAGATAATAACAGGATAATCATGAATAGTGTATCTTCATACCCAAATCCACATAAAGCAATAGCAAGTACTACCCAAAAAATATTTCAGGGGTGAACAAGGTATAAAGATAACCAAAACTGGGGTAACCTAAAGGATCCCATCAAAATTAACCTATGCAGATCATTAAAATTAATAAGAACATGGCTGGGAAAAGTATGTGATCAAGGGCACAACTTGCCTGGCACTTGAGATTCCAGTTACCAGGGTGATTCTTCAAATCCTCATGACCTCACTGCTAGTCGTAGCAATACAAGCATACATGGTATAGACAAAATTAACATCACACCAAACATAAGTACAAACTGAACAATAATAATCTACGCGTTGCCACGAGATCGCGTAATCGAGAACTACTAAGATCAAAGTTACAATTAAGGAGTTATGATTTTACGAAAGATCTATGTGATTTAGGTAGTTAAAACTAGACCTTATGTTGCTTTAGTGTATCATGTGAGAAAATAATCTAAATAAATAATTAATTCAACTTTAAGTTAAATTATAATATAATTAGGGATCATATTTTAGCCAAACTATAAATAGATTAACTTTGATTTAGAGAGGTTAATATACTAAACATAGGTCAAATAAATATCTAACTATAAAAATATGTTCTATGGTACAATTAATGTTGCCACTGCGTAGACAATATTTTTATGAAGCTAACGCAGTTTGAATGGATCAAACCAGAATTAAAACGAAGAAGTTATGAATTTCCGAAGTTCGTATGTGCTTGCTACAAAATTAATTGAGTAATCAATTCTAGTATGGGTTTCATGTTAAAATAGTGTTACCAAGTAATAGATAACATTGGTACAAAATTATAGGAACCGGAATGGAGTAAAAAGGAGTTGAAATGGATTTTCTAGGGATTAAACAAGTTATGGGAATTAATTTTGTATTATAAATCTTTCTCTAAATGTATTTCTCTATTTTATAATTTATCTAGACTGCGCCTCAATTAACTAGAAACGCAGGGGCTACACCGAAAGATTTCTCGAGACTCAGAAGTATCCCGCGGAGGATGGCGGGTTTATATATATAAACGACAGGGGCCTTTTTGAAAAACGTACCCGCGAAGGGGTACGGTTAGATCTCGGCCGTCCGATCCACAATGGGTGGCCCAGATTAGACTGCACCCACACCGAAACGGTAAGCGAGGATGGCCCTCGGATCACGATCTAACGATCTAGGTTTAATGAATCCTAGCCTTCTCACCGCCCTCCGATACAGATCCTACGGTCGCGATTTACTTCATTGAATCGTTAACCTGCTTCTAATGTAGGCCATCGATACAAGATCCAACGACCCACGCGGATTCTAAACAAATCTTACAGATGATCTAATCGTGGCCACAGGATCCCAGATCGAGGGCCCCTACCTCATCCTCTCCAACTCGCCGAGCACACGACGGCGAACATCGCCACGGCGGCAAGACACTCCGGCGAGAAACCCAATCCGATGCATCGGGGCACTAATCCCCCAACCGAAACGATCTACGCGATACTAGGATTACAACGAATCATTGGAGGTAGGACTTACCTAGGATGGCTGTGTGGGAACACGGTTTCACGTTGAGGTGCGGCTCCATGGCGATGACCAACCGCGACGAGGAATCAAGCGCAATTCCGCCGACCACCGCGCGCATGAACCCCCAGGGGAGACCCGATGAGCACTGGTCATGCCATGCGGTACGCCCCACGGCGGCGCCATAGCTGCAGGGCCCCCCTCTCTTTCTCGCTCAGCTCGACGCGACGGCCCAGTACCCGACTTCGATTGATGGGGACCAGATGGACATGCGGACGCGCGAGGAAGGGAGTACTGCCGGAGAGCTGGAGACTGAGTAGAGAAGCGTGACCGAAGACGCCGCGTACACGGGCGCAGAGCAGGGGTGGCCGGTCCGCAACGCGATGCGGCTCCACGGCGTCTGGTTTCTCTGCATTCGGCAAAACCGCCAAATGGCGTTAATCCAAGGCGGCTTAGGTGAAGGGGAGATGAGGCGGCCAAGGGTTTTATACCCGAGCGGAGCCCGATTTTAGGGGGAGAATCGGTCATCGGAGAGCGAGATGTGCGTGACGCCTGTTACGAACGACCTGAGCCGAATGCCACGGGGAAGAGGACAACCCTGTCGAGTGGGGCCCACAAGACAGTGCCTGACGCGAGTGCAGACATAGGTGGCCAGGGCGCGCGAATTGGGCCGGCGGGGCACGTTTCAGCCCACCACGCGAAAGTGAAGAGGGAGTGGGCGTGGGCTGGTGGTGAGGAATTGGCCCAACACGGTTAGGTTTGCTTTCTTCTTTTCTTTTTTTTTCATATTCTATTTCCAATTGAATTCACTTTTGAATCTGAGTTTGAATTTTTTTTTCTATTCAAAACCAAAATGCACAATCAAAATCTAGCATGATGCATAAGTTCATGTTTTTATCTGGTATTTATTTAAAATAAACTATATCACATGAATAATTCTCATAAGCAAAAGAGTTTTTTTTCATGTTATAATGAGTAGAGGGCAAAACATATATTAAGATCAACTCTTTCTTTTTATTTACAAATTGGGTATTACAAATCCTACCCCCCTTAAAAAGAATCTCGTCCCCGAGATTTAAGAAGATCTAGGCAAAAGATGGGGAAAATCTATACGAAGCTCTTCTTCTCTTTCCCAGGTTGCTTCATCTTCTCCATGGTGACTCCATTGAACTTTGCACATCTTTATAACCTTATTCCTCGTGACATGAGTCAGTGTATCTAGAATCTTGATGGGGTACTCAGCATAAGTCAGATCATCTTGAACATTAAGGTCCTCCATTGGTAACTGCTCTTCAGGTACCCTGAGACATTTCTTCAGCTGAGATACATGAAAAACATCATGAACATCCGCAAGGTGATCCGGTAACTCCATTTGGTACGCAACCTCTCCCACTCGCTTTAAGATTAAGAAAGGTCCAATAAAGCGAGGGGACAACTTTCCTTTGACTTTAAATCTTCTCATACCCCGGAGTGGTGACATCTTGAGGTACACATGATTTCTTTCCTCAAATTCCAGTGGTCTTCTTCTATTATTAGCGTAGCTCCTTTATCTGGTCTGAGCTACCCTTAAATTCTCCCGAATTATACGGACTTGTTCTTCTGCTTCTTGAATAAGTTCAGGTCCAAAGAACTATCTTCCTCTAGTCTGATCCAATATAGAGGAGTCCTGCATTCCCTGCCATATAGAGTCTCGAACGGTGACATCTTTAGACTGGCCTAGTAACTACTATTATATGAGAACTTAGCATAAGGTAGACTCTTGTCCCACTACTACCATGCTGAAGGGCACAAGCTTTCAATCGTATCTTCCAATACTTGGTTAGTCCTTTCGGTTAGTCCATCAGTCTGAGGATGGTAGGCCAAACTAAAATTCAACTTTGTATCCATATTCTCATGAAAACTTTTCCAAACTCTAGAGGTAAATTGTGATCCTCTATCCGAAACGATCTTCTTAGGTACACCGTGTAGAGACATAATCCAAACCTTATATACTCTACCAATTGAGATACCTTATAAGTTGTCTTGACCGGAACGAAATGAGCCACTTTGGTCAGTCTATCCACCATCACCCCTATAGAATCATATCCTTTCAGGGTGCGAGGCAAACCAGTAAATAAATACATACCAATCTCTTCTCACTTCCACTTGGGTATCTTCAGTGGATGCAATAGTCCGGCTGTCTTTGGTGTTTGGCCTTAACTCTTTGTCACACCTCGCACATAGCCACGTGTGTAGCCACATCTCTCTTCAATCCATATCACCAGTATTTCTGCTTCAAATCCTGATACATCTTGATACTACCAGGATGAATAGGATAATCTGAGTCATGGGCCTCCTTTAAAATAGTCTCACGAAGGCTTTCAATATCAGGAATACATATCCTGTCCTCGAACCACACAGTGCCTTGTTCATCTTCCGTGAATTTCTGGACCTCGACCTTTAGTAATCAGATCCTTGATCTCTTGTATCTTAGCATCACCAACTTGTCCTTTGCAGATTTCTTGCTCCAAAATTGGTTCCACATCAATAGTAACTCCTTCAGCGTGAACAACTATCCACAGGTTAGGTCTTCTGAAATCCTCAACAATCTCATCGGGTAGCTGGGCAACAATAGATGAATGAACATGCTCATTTCGACTCAAGGCATCTGCAACCAAATTTGCCTTGCCTGGGTGATTGTGAATCTCCAAATCATAATCCTTAATAAGCTCCAACCAATGGCGTTGCCTAAGGTTGAGATCCTTCTGAGTGAATATATACTTCAAACTCTTATGATCTGTATACACTTGGCACTTGATTCCAATATTATAATGTCTCCAAATCTTAAGCGCATGCACAACGGCTGCTAGTTCCAAGTCATGAGCGGGTAGTTTAACTCGTGTTTCTGCAACTGACGAGACGCGTAGGTGATCACATGTCCTTCTTGCATGAGTACCCATCCTAAGCATTGGCCACATGCATCACAATAGATATCAAATCCCTTCTGTAGATCTGGCATATCCAACACTCGTGGTGACATTAGTCTCTCCTTTAACTGATAAAAGCTATCTTGGCACTTCTCATCCCACTTGAACTCTCTTTCCTTCTCCAGAAGTGAGGTCATACGCTTAGCGATCTTAGAAAATCCTTTAGTAAATCTCCGATAATATCCTGCGAGTCCCAAGAAACTCCGAATCTCAGTAACTGTAGTGGGCACTCTCCACTCCATTATCCCCTTCACTTTAGCAGGATCCACTGCTACTCCTCCATTAGAAATAATATGACCAAGGAATGGCACCTTGTCAATCCAAAACTCGCACTTGCTGAACTTAGCGTAGAGTTGATTATCTCGCAGCTTTTGTAGCACCAACCTTAGATGTTGTTCATGATCACTTTCAATCCTAGAATAGATCAGAATATCGTCGATAAACACCACGACGAATCTGTCCAAATACTCCATAAACACTTAGTTCATCAAATTCATGAAATAAGCCGGTGCATTGGTTAATCCAAATGACATAACAGTAAACTCATATAATCCATATCGGGTTGAGAAAGTCGTCTTAGGAATATCCGAGGGTCTAATCTTCATCTGATGGTATCCCGATCGGAGATCAATCTTCGAGAATACCCTGGCTCCTCTCATCTGATCAAACAAATCCTCAATACGGGGTAGTGGATACTTGTTCTTCACCGTGACATTGTTAAGTGATCTATAGTCCACACACATCCGTTGCGATCCATTCTTCTTCTGCACAAATAACACCGGTGCTCCCCAAGGTGAGGAACTCGGACGAATATACCCCACTTCTTGTAACTCAGTTAACTGCTTCTTAAGCTCGTTCAACTCCTCTACAGCCATCCTGTATGGTCGCTTAGAAATAGGGGCGGTTCCAGGTAAGAGATCAATAACAAACTCAACTTCTCTATCAGGTGGCATCCCTGGTAACTCCTCTGGAAAGACATCTGGAAAATCTCTAACCACCCGGATGTTGTCACCAACAAACTTCTCATCTACTAAGAATGCCGCTAGTCGGATGGTGGTAGTTACTGCAACTTCACTTCAAATCTTTGTCCTTTGGAACTGGTGAGTTCTACGGTTCCCTTAGCACAGTGTATATACTGCCTTTGTCTTTCTTAACCATGACATACCAAGGATCAAATCTATACTGCTCTCTTCTAACAGTATAGGGGTAGCCCATTGGGGTTAGAAATATAGGGTAAGAAAGGAAGAATTGTAGACAAGGCGAGTAATTACGAGGAATGTTACTGCGGGTGATTTATTATCTAAGTAGATTAGTGTGTTATCCACTAAAGCTAATACATTACCTTATGGTGGTACATGCTAAGATGCCCAACTATAATGTTTCAATCAATCAAAGAAGCAAATCAAGCATTTATCATCAGAACAATCAAACAATATTTTCAAATATAGAGAAAATAGTTTTAATTTTGTCTTAGGCTTCCTATCCCTTAAAAAAATGTCATAGGGGTAGGGATTCCAAGGTTTGAAGTCCATCTTGTCTTAGAATAGAGAAGATAAGAATAATCAGAGTAGAACATTAGAAGGTGAGACAGGATCAAGATAAGTATAGAAAGAATCAGAGTAAGGTAAGTAGGTAAGGGTTTGTCCATCTCTATCTAGGTCTCGTCCTACAGTCAACATTTCCTCTGATACCACTTCTGTAACACCCGGTTTTAAAGGGACAAAGCCGGGTGCATCTCATACATGCGCCAAAGAAGACAACATATACAATCACAGAGTGTATAGAGATAAATGTCACAATAATCAGAGTATTAGTTACATAGCGGAAGTCTTACAAAATAAAAGATAAATATAGCAGGATCTAATATCCATCCTTGGCGCTAGAAAGTCAACTGGGAGACGCCACCTAGATCGAATCAAACTCCTCAATGTGTGGCTCCTCTTGAACCACCTGTTCTTCTCCTGTGGGGGGGTGTGAGACAGCAAGGGTGAGCTCACACATGTTCATCGCTCAACAAGTTGTGGGGAATAATGTGGCATGAACTCACCAAAGGTGGGAGCTCATGAAGTGTAAGGCTTATCAAAGAAAATGGTTAAAGCTGAGCATTGCTTTTAATGTTGGTCAAACTTTTATTAGCAATTACTAGATATAAGTAAATACCAAACCATAATAAATAATAGAACAAAATTGATAACAAATCCCATGCAAATGCATATGACAAATTGAGTTTAGGTTCCATAAATTAATCATGTGAGGGTCCGAGCCGCTCATGACCGTGAGCACGGCTAGTATACTAGTTTTACACTCTGCAGAGGTTGCGCATCTTTACCCACAAGCCGTGTTACCCATCTGCCAAGGGGTCATGAATCCCATACACCTCTACCAAGGAAGCGAGGCAGGGTAACACTACGAGGCCTTTACAAAGTTCCACTAGCTTCAGACTACCCGCTATAGTTTATAGGAAGCTCCAGTGCAGGGTTCTTGCCTGACCGCCATCGCAGCAAAATCAAACAAGGACCTCCCTACACTGACCACTCCCCTACTGCCCTTGCCCCTTTCGGGTAAGGTAGCCCTCCACTAGCTTTCCTAGTTAATCAGCCAAGGGCGTCCCATTAAACCCTTGTGGTAGCACTGTTTTCCCGGGTGGTCGCTCCATGTTCCCATTAATTTAATGACCTTAACATGAACAGTAATAATAACAAGATAATAACAGGATAATCATGAATAGTGTATCTTCATACCCAAATCCACATAAAGCAATAGCAAGTACTACCCAAAAAATATTTCAGGGGTGAACAAGGTATAAAGATAACCAAAACTGGGGTAACCTAAAGGATCCCATCAAAATTAACCTATGCAGATCATTAAAATTAATAAGAACATGACTGGGAAAAGTATGTGATCAAGGGCACAACTTGCCTGGCACTTGAGATTCCAGTTACCAGGGTGATTCTTCAAATCCTCGTGACCTCACTGCTAGTCGTAGCAATACAAGCATACATGGTATAGACAAAATTAACATCACACCAAACATAAGTACAAACTGAACAATAATAATCTACGCGTTGCCACGAGATCGCGTAATCGAGAACTACTAAGATCAAAGTTACAATTAAGGAGTTATGATTTTACGAAAGATCTATGTGATTTAGGTAGTTAAAACTAGACCTTATGTTGCTTTAGTGTATCATGTGAGAAAATAATCTAAATAAATAATTAATTCAACTTTAAGTTAAATTATAATATAATTAGGGATCATATTTTAGCCAAACTATAAATAGATTAACTTTGATTTAGAGAGGTTAATATACTAAACATAGGTCAAATAAATATCTAACTATAAAAATATGTTCTATGGTACAATTAATGTTGCCACTGCGTAGACAATATTTTTATGAAGCTAACGCAGTTTGAATGGATCAAATCGGAATTAAAACGAAGAAGTTATGAATTTCCGAAGTTCGTATGTGCTTGCTACAAAATTAATTGAGTAATCAATTCTAGTATGGGTTTCATGTTAAAATAGTGTTACCAAGTAATAGATAACATTAGTACAAAATTATAGGAACCGGAATGGAGTAAAAAGGAGTTGAAATGGATTTTCTAGGGATTAAACAAGTTATGGGAATTAATTTTGTATTATAAATCTTTCTCTAAATGTATTTCTCTATTTTATAATTTATCTGGACTGCGCCTCAATTAACTAGAAATGCAGGGGCTACACCGAAAGATTTCTCGAGACTCAGAAGTATCCCGCGGAGGATGGCGGGTTTATATATATAAACGACAGGGGCCTTTTTGAAAAACGTACCCGCGAAGGGGTACGGTTAGATCTCGGCCGTCCGATCCACAATGGGTGGCCCAGATTAGACTGCACCCACACCGAAACGGTAAGCGAGGATGGCCCTCGGATCACGATCTAACGATCTAGGTTTAATGAATCCTAGCCTTCTCACCGCCCTCCGATACAGATCCTACGGTCGCGATTTACTTCATTGAATCGTTAACCTGCTTCTAATGTAGGCCATCGATACAAGATCCAACGACCCACGCGGATTCTAAACAAATCTTACAGATGATCTAATCATGGCCACAGGATCCTAGATCGAGGGCCCCTACCTCATCCTCTCCAACTCGCCGAGCACACGACGGCGAACATCGCCACGGCGGCAAGACACTCCGGCGAGAAACCCAATCCGATGCATCGGGGCACTAATCCCCCAACCGAAACGATCTACGCGATACTAGGATTACAACGAATCATTGGAGGTAGGACTTACCTAGGATGGCTGTGTGGGAACACGGTTTCACGTTGAGGTGCGGCTCCATGGCGATGACCAACCGCGACGAGGAATCAAGCGCAATTCCGCCGACCACCGCACGCATGAACCCCCAGGGGAGACCCGATGAGCACTGGTCATGCCATGCGGTACGCCCCACGGCGGCGCCATAGCTGCAGGGCCCCCCTCTCCTTCTCGCTCAGCTCGACGTGACGGCCCAGTACCCGACTTCGATTGATGGGGACCGGATGGATATGCGGACGCGCGAGGAAGGGAGTACTGCCGGAGAGCTGGAGACTGAGTAGAGAAGCGTGACCGAAGACGCCACGTACACGGGGGCAGAGCAGGGGTGGCCGGTCCGCGACGCGATGCGGCTCCACGGCGTCTGGTTTCTCTGCATTTGGCAAAACCGCCAAATGGCGTTAATCCAAGGCGGCTTAGGTGAAGGGGAGATGAGGCGGCCAAGGGTTTTATACCCGAGCGGAGCCCGATTTTAGGGGGAGAATCGGTCATCAGAGAGCGAGATGTGCGTGACGCCTGTTACGAACGACCTGAGCCGAATGCCACGGGGAAGAGGACAACCCTGTCGAGTGGGGCCCACAAGACAGTGCCTGACGCGAGTGCAGACATAGGTGGCCAGGGCACGCGAATTGGGCCGGCGGGGCACGTTTCAGCCCACCACGTGAAAGTGAAGAGGGAGTGGGCGTGGGCTGGTGGTGAGGAATTGGCCCAACACGGTTAGGTTTGCTTTCTTATTTTCTTTTTTTTTATTTTATTTTTCATATTCTATTTCCAATTGAATTCACTTTTGAATCTGAGTTTGAATTTTTTTTTCTATTCAAAACCAAAATGCACAATCAAAATCCAGCATGATGCATAAGTTCATGTTTTTATCTGGTATTTATTTAAAATAAACTATATCACATGAATAATTCTCATAAGCAAAAGAGTTTTTTTTCATGTTATAATGAGTAGAGGGCAAAACATATATTAAGATCTACTCTTTCTTTTTATTTACAAATTGGGTATTACAGTGGAAGACTTCGATTTTTCGCACTTGTTGTGCTAGTCCGGCTGCACCCTTAGGCGACTTATGCGCGGATAGTCTTCATGGAAGACTTCGATTTTTTGCACTTGTTGTGCTAGTCCGGCTGCACCCTTAGGCGACTTCTGCGCGGATAGTCTTCGTGGAAGACTTCGATTTTTCGCACTTGTTGTGCTAGTCCGGCTGCACCCTTAGGCGACTTCTGCGCGGATAGTCTTCGTGGAAGACTTCGATTTTTCGCACTTGTTGTGCTAGTCCGGCTGCACCCTTAGGCGACTTCTGCGCGGATTTGTCGCACGCGAGGGCGGCTGCCGCTGGACCTCGCGGTGACTTTGTATTAGTCGAATGTCGAAGACCGTCTGTGCGGTCTTGTTTCGACGTGGATTTTGCGGGGGATTTTTCTCTTGTATATTACATGACTTCGCCTCATTAAAAACCTCACCCCCCGAGAGGAAAAGAGTGCGGGCCAGAACAAAATTGTTTTTGCAAATTACAAGGGCGAGCTAGCCCTGATGAGTCAAACAAAAAATTTGCGCAGATTATCAATGTTCCAGGAATGCTGTAAGTCTTCGCCGTTTGGCGTTGCAAGCCTGTATGCGCTGGGGGAGGCCTTCGACTTGACAATGTAAGGGCCCTCCCACATGGGCTCCAGCTTGTCTCTGGACTCCGTTCGAGCTGTCCGGACGAGGACGAGGCCCCCTTCGCTGAATTCCCTTGGGATGACTGCCTGGTCGCGCCATGCTTTTGTCTGGGCTTGGTATTTGTCCAGAGCCTGTAGGGCGAAGACGCGGTCTCCATCGATGAGATCCTTCGAGGTCGGCTCATCTACGTCTGGGACGGCCGACGCGGCTGTCCGAGGCGACCCATTCTTTATTTCTTGCGGAGTCATGGCCTCCGATCCGTATAATAAGCGGAAGGGGGTAAACCCAGTCGCCCTGCACTCAGTTGTATTCAGTGCCCAAACCACTTCGGGTAACAGGTCGGGCCACTTGCCTTTTTTGTCGTCGAGGAGCATTTTCTTGACAGCTGTGAAAATTTTGCCGTTGGCGCGCTCCACGACTCCGTTGGACTGGGGGTGGTACACGGAGGCGAAGGCAAGCTTGGTGCCGATGGAGAAGCAGAAGTCTTTGAAATCTTGGTTGTCGAACTGCTTGCCGTTGTCGACCGTGAGTTCGGATGGTACTCCGAAGCGGCAAACAATATTTTGCCAGAAGAATTTCTGGGCCGTCTTCGATGTGATGGTGGATACTGCCCTCGCTTCAATCCATTTGGTGAAGTATTCAACGGCTACAAAGGTGAACTTGAGGTTCCCCTGAGCCGTGGGCAGGGGCCCGACAATGTCTAGGTCCCAGCGCTGAAGGGGCCACGTGTGGGCGATTAGCTTCGTGAACTCCGAGGGGCGTCCCGAGCGTGGGGAAAATTTCTGACAGGCCTCGCAGGATCTGACAACCTGATTTGCGGTGCAGATGATGGCAGGCCAGTAGAAACCTTGGCGTATGACCTTTGCCGCTAGGGCCCTAGGGCCTGCGTGGGAGCCGCATGTCCCCCTATGGACTTCGCGCAGGATTTGAACACCTTCGGTCTCGGTGACGCACTTAAGCATCGGCTGACTGACCCCCTTTTTGTAAAGTTGGCCCTCGATCAATGCGAAGTCCCGGCTTCGGAGGTGGAGGCGCTTGGCCTCGTTGCTGTCGACTGGGTGATAGTACCCCTGCAGGTACAGGGTTATTGGCGCCCGCCAGTCTTCGGTCATGATAAGATTGATCATGCGGTGGCCCTCGCTGTCGTTGGTTATTTGGAGCCCTTCAGGGCTGCGGACGGCTGGCGTGCCGATGACGTGATAGAACACGTCGGAGGGTAGGGCTTCACCCCTGGCGGCTGCCTTGGCCAATGCGTCAGCTTCTTCATTCTTGGCCCGGTCCACATGTTGCAACGTGAATCCCTTGAATTGTTTCTCGAGACTTCGGATGGCCGCGAGGTACTGCATAAGTGCGGGGTCTTTTGCTGCATAGTCTTTCTCGACTTGGCCGGCAACTACCTTGGAGTCTGTTCGGACTATACAGGTGGTGACGCCGAGGGCTCTTAATTTGTGGAGGCTGAGGATGACAGCTTCGTATTCTGCTATGTTGTTTGTGCATCTGTCAGATTCCAGAGCGAAGCTTAAGCGTGCCGCGTATCTGTGCCTGACCCCGGCGGGTGAGGTGATGACTGCAGCAGCGCCTGCCCCCGCATGGCACCAAGCGCCATCGCAGTGGATTGTCCAAACCTTCTCTGCGGACGGATCCGGCTGTGTTATTGGCCCGGTCCAGTCGACGACGAAGTCTGCTAGAACTTGTGACTTGATCGCTGTCCTGGGCTCGAAAGTGATGTGGTAGCCGGAGAGTTCGGCCGCCCATTTGGCGATCCGTACCGATGCCTCCGGGTTTCTGAATAATTCGCCGAGTCCCCTATCCGAGGTGACGCGGACCTTGAATGCTTCAAAGTAGTGGCGCAATTTGCGCGAAGACATAACAACTGCATATGCAATCTTTTCGAGCTCCGTCATGTTACATTTTGACGGTGTGAGCACTTCGGGGACATAATATACTAGGCACTGCCTGATCACGCCCTCTACTGTCTTCTCCTGAACCAGTGCTGCACTGACCGCGTGCGGCGAAGCCGCAATGTAAAGCAACAGTGGTAGCGAAGAGTCGGGGCTCGTAAGAACGGCCAACTCCATCAAGTATTGTTTTAGTGAGGCGAAGGCCGCCGCCTGCTCTGGTCCCCAAGCGAAGTCTTTTGCGCCGCGGAGTGTTTTGAGGAAGGGAAGACTTCGCTCGGCAGATTTGGAAATGAACCTGTTGAGGGCGGCCATTCTGCCCGTCAGACGCTGGACCTCTCTAGCTGACTGCGGGGGCTTCATGTTGATAATGGCCTGGATTTTGGTTGGGTTGGCCTCGATGCCGCGGTGTGATACCAGATAACCCAATATTTTTCCCTGTCGAACACCAAAGACGCACTTATCGGGGTTCAGGCGAAGTCGTGCATCCCGCATGTTCGCGAATGTCTCGGCGAGGTCTGTGAGATGGTCCTCTTTATTCCTGCTGGCGACGACAATGTCATCCACATATGTGAATACATTTCTACCGACTTGCCCTTCGAGCACTGTTTTAGTGAGCCGGGAGAAGGTGGACCCGGCGTTCTTGAGTCCCTCCGGCATTCTGATAAAGCAATATGTGCCGAAGGGTGTTATGAAGATGGTGCTGGCCTTGTCCTCCTCCTTCATGTATATTTGATGATAACCGGAGAAGTAGTCGAGGAGTGACATGACCTCGCACCCGGCCGCGCTATCGACTATTTTGTCGATCCAGGGCAATGGGAAGTTGTCCTTTGGGCAGGCCTTGTTGAGGCTGGTGAAGTCTATGCACATTCGCCACTTGCCACTTTTTTCTGCACCATTACCACGTTGGAGAGCCACGTGGGGTAAGCCACTGGCTCGATAAATTTGGCTTCCATGAGGCGGTGTACCTCTGCCTTGGCGGCTTCTGTCTTCTCGTCGGACATTTTGCGAAGCCGCTGTTTTTTCGGTCTCACCGAGGGGTCGATTCCCAAGCTGTGCTCAATTATGGATCGGCTGACCCCGACCAGGTCAAGGGCTGACCAAGCGAAGACGTCCTTGTTCTTGGACAAGCAGCACAGGAGTTTTTCCTCGTCATGCGAAGTGAGGTCTTCGCTGATCGTGACTGTTTGCTTGGGCGTGGCCTGGTCGAGGGGAACAGTCTTGGTCCCGTCGTTGCTCTGCAGCTGCGCCTTGTGTTGTTTCTCAGTTGGGCTGGCGGGCGCTGGGACCTCGCGCTGGGCCATAAGGCAGTGGACATTTCTTTGCCCGGGGACGAAGTCCCGCTCTATATTGCGCGCAGTCTGCTGATTGCCGTAGACCGAGATGGCGCCTAATGGACCTGGTATCTTCATGCACAGGTACAATCCGTGAATGGCTGCTTCAAACTTGTTGATGGAGCCCCAGCCCATGATGGCGTTGTACGGATACACCATGTCGACGATGTCAAAGGTTATTTGCTCACTTCGGGCATTGGGCGCTACACCGAAGGATCGAGGCAACTCTATTTTGCCGATAGGAAAAGTGCCCTTGCCGCCGAAGCCGTACAATGGATTGTCTGAAGGCTTGAGCAAGCTGTGGCTTATGCCCATGCGGTCGAAGGCATGGAGGAAAATGATGTCTGCCTGACTGCCATTATCAACGAGGACATTGTGCAGGTCCCAGCCTGCCACGCTGCAGTTGATGACCATGGCGTCGACATGGGGGGCGCTGCGCAGGTCGACGTCTCGGGCGTTGAAAGTTAGCGGTACATGGGACCACTTCGTCTGCACGACTGGACCGGTGATGGCGACGTGGTTGATGCTGCGGTAGTGGTCCCGCTTCTGTCGCTTGGTGTCGAAGTCGACACTGGACCCTCCAGTGATCATATGAATGACTCCGCGATACGGCTGATCGGCGAAGTCTTCTTGCTTGGGGGCGTGGGGGTGGGGGATGTTTTGTTGTTGCTAGTGTGGAGGTGGGGGTGGGGGAGGTACGATTTGTACTTCCTGATGGTGTTGGTAAGCGTGGTGCGGTGGATGCGGGGCGGGGGCATGGATGTATGGTGGAGGGTGTTGCTGATAAGTGTGCGCGACGACTCTTGGGTTGTCGGCCGGTTGCGCCCGTGCCATCCTGTCTCTGGTGGCCTTCGTCTCTGGGCAGTCTTTGGTTTGGTGGGTGCAGTCTTCGCCGTGGAAGAGACAGTAGAATCGGCGCGGTGGCTGCGCGCGTCCCCGGCCCCTACCGCGAGTTCCAGTTCCGCGGCCCTTGGGGGGATATTCCTGGCGGCGAGGGGCATCACCAGCGGGGTGCTGGTTGGCAATGTTGTGCACCTGCTGCTGATTACGGCCGTCTCGGCCGGAGTCTGGCTGCGGAGTCCTCGTCCACGTGCGGCTGGACTGTGGAGCATCTTTGGGTTTCCTCTGAGACTCAACCTTGCGCTGATGGAGCTCTTCGGATTTGGCATATTTTTCAAATAGTTGATATAATTCCTGGAGGTTCTTGGGCGGGTCCCTGATGCAATGGCTGTAAAGGACGCCGGCGTGAAGGCCACTGATGGCATAGTGAATGGCGATCTGGTCATCAACTGAGGGCAGCTGTGACTTGAGTGTTAGAAACTTGCGGTAATACTCCCGCAGAGTCTCTTTTTCCAGCTGCTTGCAGAGTGAGAGTTCGACCAAGGCATCGGTGTCTGGGCGGTACCCTTGGAAGTTGAGCAGGAATTTGTCCCTTAGGCTTCTCCAGGAGTCAATGGACAGCGGGGGCAACCTGGTGAACCAGGTGAGAGCTGGGCCTTCGAGGGCGATGATGAAAGACTTGGCCATTGTGGCGTCGTCCCCCCCGGAAGATGCAACGACGACCTAATAACTCATGATGTACTGTGCTGGGTCTGTGCTGCCGTTGTACTTGGGATAGGTCCCTGCCCGGAAGTTGGCATGCCAGGGTGTCACTTGCAGATGTGGCGCCACGGGACTTTGCTCGTCGAGGTAGTTGACCCCTTGAAATGGTGCGGCGTGTGGGAAGGTGTAGTCGCGCTGGGGGAAGTGTGGGTCTTCCACTTGCGCGCGCTGTTGCAGGGGCGGCCCGTGCTGCAGGCCGAGGTGACCTTCGCGCTGCATCAGCGCGATCTCCCACTCGAGGTCCTGGGCCTTTTGCTCTTCGTCGCGTATCATTTGCCGCACCTTGGCTAGTGCAGACACGCGCTGGCGCTTGGCCTCCAGTATCTCTTTTTGCCTCTGGAGATTGCGGTTCTTGAGGCGCAGGGCGCGCAGCTGCAGCTGTTCTTCTGCTGAAACGCCGAGGACTTCACCGTCCTCGGTGAGGTCCGCGCCCTTCGGCGGGGCGAAGCTGAGGACTTCACCATCCTCGGTGAGGTCCGCGCCCTCCGGCGGGGCAAAGCCTGGGGGAGGTTGCGGTTGTCCAAGGCCGCAGGTGTGGAGAGCGTTGTCTTCGCAGGTGCGGGGAACATCGTCTTCAGCAGCCTCTTGGTGGGTGGAGTGGGTGAGTGCGAGGGCCTTGCCCTTTTTTGCTTTCAGAAGTGCTGCCTTCGCAGCCTCGTCAGCCTTCGAGCTAGCTTTCTTGGGTGCCATCGTGGGTGGTTTTTTCGTAGCACGAACGGTGGGCGCCAAATGTTGGAACTTGCTCTCAGGCGCAAGTCGATCCAACTGGGGGGGTGTAATAGCGCAAACAGGGTTTCAGCACGTGATGGCAAAAGCTCTGTTCATCTAGCCTCTCAAGGGCACTATGCGGGGGTATTTATAGGTGTCCGGGTGCCCAGCGTCCCGTGTTAAGGACGCATGTGCCCTCAGACACCTAGGTTATCCCCGGAATATTCCCATAAAGCGGGGTTACAGACTGTAATTACAGGGACGCCTTTACAAATTAGGCCCGTAACACGCAGCGGCCACGCAGGGCCCGTTATAATGGGCCGGATCACACGTGGGCCTCCGTGCTGGACGAGGCCGCACGGTGGGATGACCTCGTCACGGGTCTTCGTCCGATGGCGTATGGGGCGAAGGGTGTCCCTGCACGTTGTCTTGTCTCCGTTGGGCAAACGACTACGGCGAAGGCCTCGAGCGAAGGGTGGCGTCTTTGCCTTCGCCCCAACACTCCTAATATATAGTAAAGATGTGACATTCGTTTCTGTACCATGAGTCATCATATGTGTGAGACTTGATCCTAGCACACATTTGAGACGCACCCGGGTTTGCCCCCTTAAATCCGGGTGTGACACACCTGGGACACGCACTTGCGCGAGGACGTGGTGGAGTGAACCGTGTAGCCGCGCGCGGTCGAGAACTAGAGGGACACGAGTATGGTAGTGGAGCACGCGCACGAGGTGCGAAACTCATGGCCATTTGGTGGTTGAGCCTCAAAACCACAATGTGCAATAGATGGTGGTTTTGCTGAGTTTGGGCCTCAAAACTTGGTGGTGGCTATTTCAGAGGGAACAAGAGGCAGCACGTGGCGTCATAACGAAGGGTGCGTCATGGGAAAGCAACTTCGTGCGAAGTGCGTGGCCGTCGGATAAAAAACTTAGGAGTTGTCCATTTCACCCCCAATGGGATGGATTATGTAAATATGGCTAGTTTAGTAAATAGAAATAACCCTCTATAAATAGAGGGGATGGCTGGTTAATCTAGTATCACTTGGCTGTCATTTATTTTGGCTTAGGGTTTTAGCACTCATATTTCCCATCTCTAGACGGCTCTAGTTCTATCCAAGGATCCACAATGATTTTGTAATTCAAACATATCTGTGTTCTTCAAGTTTAATCAGAGGAAGGGACGCAGGTACGACCCACAGGTTTCGGTCACTTCTCAATCTAAGTTTTTGATCCTCACTAAAATTCTGAAGTTTTGTGTTTTAGTTTCTCTCTTCCCGTTCTCTTGTGGATTTGTGGAGAACCCTTGTGTAAACCCTAGTATAGAGTATCCATGACTATTGTCACTGGAAATAGTAAAGGAGTCATTTTGATTATGTGACTTACTCATGAGGCATAATTCTTTTAGACAAATACTAAACAAACACGTGGGATTATGCATCATGCTGGATTTCTTTGGTTGTGCATTTAGTTAGAGAATTTAGAACTTGAAGTTTGAAACTGGTCTAATTCAAATTGAAATTTGAACTCAAATTATGCATAAAAATATAAGATAGAAAAAGGGGAAATGTTAATAAAGTCATTATTCCTTCTATAAATAAATAAATGGAAAGAGAACAAATAAATAATATCATTTCAAGCAAAAGAAGTATTAGAATTTTGTTTCACAAGTGGAATCTAGAATTCAAAACAAGAGAAGAAAAGAATGGGAAAAGAAAAAGAAGAAAAAAAGACCAAATCACCGCATGGGCCGTTTTCCCCTGCCAGCCCATCTCGCCCTTCTCTCTGCGCGGCCCATCTAGCAACTCGGCTGTGACAGGTGGGCCAGCCCGCACCAGTCACCCACCCGCTGCACTTCTGGTCACCAGTCGCTGGGACGCGGACCCGCTGGTTTAGTACTGTGCTGCCTCCACGGACTCGGGGGGAGGGGGAGCGCTGTGAACTAGGGTCCATCTATCATAGGTTCAGGGGCATTATTGATCTTCCCCTGCCATAACCACTCTGCCGTAAGGAACACCGCCGCTGTCGCCCGAATCTTGCCAGCTCGGCGCAACCAGCGTAGATGATATAAATTTGGGGAGCCTGTGTACCCCTTTACCTTTTCGTTGCTTAGACCCAGCTCATCGTGTTGTCATCGAAGAGGGAGCGCCATTAACGTCGTGTGAGGAGTGCCGCCACGCCGGGATTCCTCCGCGCCTTTCTCTAACCGTGGCGAATAGTCGGTGGGGATTTGGCTTGGTCCGAGGAAGACAGCCGTAGCTCTACCACGCCTCGAGGATCCTCGGGGCAACCCTAATTCGTCGTTGGAGTTGAGCTCCGCCTTGGATCCACCTTCCCCTGTCGCCGCTCGTGTCATCCCTCTAATTCCGGTAAGAAAATCCCTAGGGGCTTGTTCAGTTTGAAGGGGTTTAAGGGGGATTGGAGGGGATTAAATCCCCTCCTATTTAAATTTGTATAGAAGGGGATTGAATCCCCTTCAACCCCTCTCAATCCACCCCTAACCGAACAAGCCCTAGGATGGTTCGCCAATCCCCTTCTCTACGTTCTGCGGGTCGGTCGCGAGTTGGGGGCGTGGAATTCAAGCTTCGATGGGCGGTCAGCGATGGCGCCGCCGTGGGGTTTGCCGCCTCCATATCACTGCCGGGTTGGGGAGGATGGATGGATGGGGGTCATCAATCCCATGATCAACGGCCCTTATTAGAAGATGAGTGTCTCCATCGTACTTCAAATCTATGTCGTATATCGGGTAATGGATAGACATGTATGAATGAGGTGTCGTAGAATTTGGCCCGTTAAATTTGGATCGGGTGATCGCAACCGCGCACTGTTTCGGTGAGTAGGGGATCTAATGTGAACCATAGCATGGAATCGGACAGCTATTATCGCCTGGTACCTGTTCGGCTGGTAATTTTACTAAAGAGACCTTGAGGATTTAAGGTATTAACCCACAGTCCAGGCCCTAGAGAAAATAATTTGAGGTAGCCCCTAAAACTTTGTGTAGAGAACCCTGAACTTCTCAAAAATAATGCGCGCAACCCAGAACTCGAAGGAATTAAAAAAATTAATATAGAAAATTATTTTTTATAAAAATAATTCCAGAATCTTGTTTAATTCATAGGAAATTTATTTTAACTCCTTTTTAATCCATTCTAGTTGCATTAATTTCGTATTAATATTGTTTATCATCTGGTAACTCTATTTTATCATGAAACATAGAGTAAAATTATCCACTTAATTTATTTTATACTAAGCACTGAAAACTTCGGAAAATCATAACTCTTTAACCGTAACTCCAAATTTAGTGATTCTCGGACCTACGATCTCGTTACGATGCGTAGAATATTATTATGCAGTATGTTCTCCTATTTGGTGTGATGTTAATTTCTCTTGTATCATGTTTGTTTGTATTGATTGCAAGTAGACGAGCAAGCAACTGAGGACCCAGGAACTCAGCAGCTAGAAAATACTGAGCAGGAGCTCGTTGAAGGCAAGTTGTGCCCTTGATCACTTCTATTTACCCAATAATGTCCCTGTTAATCATTATGATCTGCATAGGTTAATTTTGATGGGACCCAATAGGTTACCCCAGCTTGGCTATCTTTATACCTTGTTTACCACTGAACTTTTGGGTAGTACCTGCTATTGCTTTATGTGGTTTTGGGTGTTAAGGTACACGTTATTCATGATCATGCTTTTATTATAAATGAGTTGTATACTGTTCATGACAAGATCATTATATTAATTGGAACATGGAGAACCACCTGGAAAACAGTGCTACCACAAGGGTGGTATGGGACGCCCTTCGCTAACTAATTAGGAAAGATAGTGGAGGACTACCTTACCTAAAAGGGGCAAGGGCAGTAGGGGAGTGGTCGGTATAGGGAGGTTCTCGTGTTGATTTTGCTGCGATGGCTTTTCAGACGGGGGATTCCTATGTTGTGCTCCCTAGAAACTGTAGCGGGTTTTCTGAAGCTAGTGGAACTTTGTAAAGACCTCGTAATGTTACCCTGCCTCGCTTCCTTTGTAGAGCTGTGTGGGATTCATGACCCCATGGAAGATGGGTAACATGACTTGTGGGTAAAGATGTGTAACCTCTGCAGAGTGTAAAACTGGTATATCAGCCGTGCTCATGGTCATGAGCGGCTCGGACCCTCACATGAGTAACTTATGGAATTAACTTTAATTGGTCATTTGCATCGCATTGTGGTTTATTATTAATTTTGGTCTATTATTACTCTGGTTTGGTATATAGTTACAATTAGTAACTGAAAGTCGCCTAGAGGGGGGGTGAATAGGGCGAATCTGAAATTTACAAACTTTAAGCACAACTACAAGCCGAAGTTAGTGTTAGAAATATAAACGAGACCGAAAGAGAGGGCGAAAAACAAATCACAAGCAAATAAGGCGGATGACACGGTGATTTGTTTTACCGAGGTTCGGTTCTTGCAAACCTACTCCCCGTTGAGGTGGTCACAAAGACCAGATCTCTTTCAATCCTTTCCCTCTCTCAAACGGTCACTTAGACCGAGTGAGCTTCTCTTCTCAATCAAACGGGACACTAAGTCCCCACAAGGACCACCACATAATTGGTGTCTCTTGCCTTGGTTACAATTGAGTTGGAATCAAGAAAGAATGAAGAAGAAAAGCAATCCAAGCGCAAGAGCTCAAAAGAACACAATTGTCTCTCACTAGTCACTATTTGATTGGAATGATCTTTGGACTTGGGAGAGGATTTGATCTCTTGTTTGTGTCTTGTATTGAATGCTATAGCTCTTGTATGAGGTGTGAATGCTGAAAACTTGGATGCAATAAATGGTGGGTGGTTGGGGGTATTTATATCCCCAACCACCAAAGGAGCCGTTTGTGGAGGCTGCTGTCGCATGGCGCACCAGACAGTCCGATGCGCCACCGAACACTGTCCGGTGCGCCAGCCACGTCACCCGGCCGTTGGGTTCTGACCGTTGGAGCTTCTGACAGCTGGGCCACCGGACTGTCCGGTGCGCCTTCTAGCGCCTATCCTGACTTCTGCGCGTAGGCGCGGACTGTATCACTATTCTATTCTATTCTATATCGAATCGAGAAAGCTTTACTTCACTTCTATTTGCTTTGCTTTCCCTAAGAGAAAAAGAGATTACCATTGGCCCCGGGCCTATATCACTATATCATGTTTGCTTTCAAGCAAGAGTTCAACGAGAAAACGAATTAATTGCTCGTTGCAGACGACCATTGGCGCTATGTAGCCGTTACTCCGCTAGCGCACCGGACAGTCCGGTGAATTATAGCGGAGCGGCTCCCAGAATTCCCGAAGGTGGCAAGTTCAGACTAGAATTTCCTGGTGCACCGGACATTGTCCGGTGGCACACCGGACAGTCTGGTGCGCCAGACCAGGGCACACTTCAGTTGTCTTTTGCTCTCTTTGTTTGAACCCTTTCTTCGTCTTTTTATTGGTTTGTTGTGAACCTTTGGCACCTGTAAAACTTATAATCTAGAGAAAACTAGTTAGTCCAATTATTTGTGTTGGGCAATTCAACCACCAAAATCAATTAGGAAAAGGTGTAAGCCTATTTCCCTTTCAATCTCCCCCTTTTTGGTGATTGATGCCAACACAAACCAAAGCAAATATAAAAGTGCAGATTTGAACTAGTTTGCATAATGTAAGTGCAAAGGTTGCTTCGAATGAAACCAATAATTCTTTCTACTAGATATGCATGGATGGCTTTCTTCTTATTTAAAATTTTGGACCACGCTTGCACCACTTGTTTTGTTTTGCAAATGTTTTGGAAAATCTTTTCAAAGTCTTTTGCAAATAGTCAAAGGTATATGAATAAGATTTTGAGAAGCATTTTCAAGATTTGAAATTTTCTCCCCCTATTTCAAATGCTTTTCCTTTGACTAAAGAAAACTCCCCCTTAATGAAATCCTCCTCTTAGTGTTCAAGAGGGTTTTAGATATTAATTTTGAAGAGGGTATACCAATTTAAAATTATATCAAAAATAAGATACCAATTGAAAAATCTTTTCTTAACACAAACTTGAAAAGACTATATTTTTGAAATTGATGGTGGTGCGGTCCTTTTGCTTTGGGCTAATACTTTCTCCCCCTTTGGCATGAATCGCCAAAAACGGATACTTGTGAGTGAAATATAAGCCCTTTTCCATACTTTATCCCCCTTTGGCAAGTAATGTATGAGTGAAGATTATACCGAATTGGAGAGCGATGCGGAGCGACGGCGAAGGATGAATAATTCGATGGAGTGGAGTGGAAGCCTTGTCTTCGCCGAAGACTCCAATTCCCTTTCAATCTATGACTTAGCATGAAATGCACTTGAAACCACATTAGTCATAGCACATGAAAGAGATATGATCAAAGGTATATAAATATGCTATGTTTGTAAAATATCAATCAAAATTCCTAAAATCAAGAATATTTAGCTCATGCCTAAGTTTGGTAAATGTTTGCTCATCTAGTGGCTTGGTAAAGATATCAGATAATTGTTCTTTGGTGTTAACATAAGAAATCTCAATATTCCCCTTTTGTTGGTGATCCCTCAAAAAGTGATACCGAATGGCTATGTGTTTAGTGCGGTTATGCTCAACGGGATTATCCGCTATGCGGATTGCACTCTCATTATCACATAGAAGAGGAACTTTGGTTAATTTGTAACCATAGTCCCTAAGGGTTTGCCTCATCCAAAGCAATTGTGCGCAACAATGGCCTACGACAATGTACTCGGCTTCGGCGGTAGAAAGAACGACAGAATTTTGCTTCTTTGAAGCCCAAGACACCAGAGATCTTCCTAAGAACTGGCAAGTCCCTGATGTGCTCCTTCTATTACTTTTACACCCTGCCCAATCAGCATCTGAATACCCAATTAAATCAAAAGTGGATCTCCTAGGGTACCAAAGTCAAAACTTAGGAGTATAAACTAAATATCTCAAGATTCGTTTTACGGCCCTAAGGTGAACTTCCTTAGGATCAGCTTGGAATCTTGCACACATGCATACGAAAAGCATTATATCCGATCGAGATGCACATAAATAGAGTAAAGAACCTATCATCGACCGGTATACCTTTTGATCTACAGATTTACCTCCCGTGTCGAGGTCGAGATGTCCATTAGTTCCCATGGGTGTCTTGATGGGCTTGGCATCCTTCATCCCAAACTTTGTAAGTATGTCTTGAATGTACTTCATTTGGCTAATGAAGGTGCCCTCTTGGAGTTGCTTCACTTGAAATCCTAAGAAATACTTCAACTCCCCCATCATAGACATCTCGAATTTTTGGTCATGATCCTACTAAACTCTTCACATGTAGATTCGTTAGTAGACCCAAATATGATATCATCAACATATATGTGGCAGAACCTCCCAAGTTATTGGGCCCACATGCACCTGTCCTTGTCTCAAAGACCTCAGACGGCTATGCATAAGCACCAAATAACTAAATAGGATCCGTCCGAGTGTCCCAAGGACTCCAGATAAACCACTTACAACCAAGATCGCAAGATTAAGTAACACAAATCACACACACCAACAGTTTGCAGCGGAAATCTTATTTCCAAATTTTACAAGTTATAAAATTTTTACTTTGTACATGATCGGAGTGATTACAAAAGTGATTCAAAGAAATAACTTTGAACTGTTATAAATTATTTGTAGTTTTGAAATATATGCTAGCTTAAGTGATCATCCTCAATAAGAAGTATAGAAGAGGTTCTTAGACTTATAAGAAGGCCGAGCCCACCGGCAGAACCATCCACAGCAACAGTCCGATGCGCCACCGAACACTGTCCGGTGCGCCAGCCACGTCACCCGGCCGTTGGGTTCTGACCGTTGGAGCTTCTGACAGCTGGGCCACCGGACTGTCCGGTGCGCCTTCTAGCGCCTATCCTGACTTCTGCGCGTAGGCGCGGACTGTATCACTATTCTATTCTATTCTATATCGAATCGAGAAAGCTTTACTTCACTTCTATTTGCTTTGCTTTCCCTAAGAGAAAAAGAGATTACCATTGGCCCCGGGCCTATATCACTATATCATGTTTGCTTTCAAGCAAGAGTTCAACGAGAAAACGAATTAATTGCTCGTTGCAGACGACCATTGGCGCTATGTAGCCGTTACTCCGCTAGCGCACCGGACAGTCCGGTGAATTATAGCGGAGCGGCTCCCAGAATTCCCGAAGGTGGCAAGTTCAGACTAGAATTTCCTGGTGCACCGGACATTGTCCAGTGGCACACCGGACAGTCTGGTGCGCCAGACCAGGGCACACTTCAGTTGTCTTTTGCTCTCTTTGTTTGAACCCTTTCTTCGTCTTTTTATTGGTTTGTTGTGAACCTTTGGCACCTGTAAAACTTATAATCTAGAGAAAACTAGTTAGTCCAATTATTTGTGTTGGGCAATTCAACCACCAAAATCAATTAGGAAAAGGTGTAAGCCTATTTCCCTTTCAATCTCCCCCTTTTTGGTGATTGATGCCAACACAAACCAAAGCAAATATAAAAGTGCAGATTTGAACTAGTTTGCATAATGTAAGTGCAAAGGTTGTTTCGAATGAAACCAATAATTCTTTCTACTAGATATGCATGGATGGCTTTCTTCTTATTTAAAATTTTGGACCACGCTTGCACCACTTGTTTTGTTTTGCAAATGTTTTGGAAAATCTTTTCAAAGTCTTTTGCAAATAGTCAAAGGTATATGAATAAGATTTTGAGAAGCATTTTCAAGATTTGAAATTTTCTCCCCCTATTTCAAATGCTTTTCCTTTGACTAAAGAAAACTCCCCCTTAATGAAATCCTCCTCTTAGTGTTCAAGAGGGTTTTAGATATTAATTTTGAAGAGGGTATACCAATTTAAAATTATATCAAAAATAAGATACCAATTGAAAAATCTTTTCTTAACACAAACTTGAAAAGACTATATTTTTGAAATTGATGGTGGTGCGGTCCTTTTGCTTTGGGCTAATACTTTCTCCCCCTTTGGCATGAATCGCCAAAAACGGATACTTGTGAGTGAAATATAAGCCCTTTTCCATACTTTATCCCCCTTTGGCAAGTAATGTATGAGTGAAGATTATACCGAATTGGAGAGCGATGCGGAGCGACGGCGAAGGATGAATAATTCGATGGAGTGGAGTGGAAGCCTTGTCTTCGCCGAAGACTCCAATTCCCTTTCAATCTATGACTTAGCATGAAATGCACTTGAAACCACATTAGTCATAGCACATGAAAGAGATATGATCAAAGGTATATAAATATGCTATGTTTGTAAAATATCAATCAAAATTCCTAAAATCAAGAATATTTAGCTCATGCCTAAGTTTGGTAAATGTTTGCTCATCTAGTGGCTTGGTAAAGATATCAGATAATTGTTCTTTGGTGTTAACATAAGAAATCTCAATATTCCCCTTTTGTTGGTGATCCCTCAAAAAGTGATACCGAATGGCTATGTGTTTAGTGCGGTTATGCTCAACGGGATTATCCGCTATGCGGATTGCACTCTCATTATCACATAGAAGAGGAACTTTGGTTAATTTGTAACCATAGCCCCTAAGGGTTTGCCTCATCCAAAGCAATTGTGCGCAACAATGGCCTGCGACAATGTACTCGGCTTCGGCGGTAGAAAGAACGACAGAATTTTGCTTCTTTGAAGCCCAAGACACCAGAGATCTTCCTAAGAACTGGCAAGTCCCTGATGTGCTCCTTCTATTACTTTTACACCCTGCCCAATCAGCATCTGAATACCCAATTAAATCAAAAGTGGATCTCCTAGGGTACCAAAGTCAAAACTTAGGAGTATAAACTAAATATCTCAAGATTCGTTTTACGGCCCTAAGGTGAACTTCCTTAGGATCGGCTTGGAATCTTGCACACATGCATACGAAAAGCATTATATCCGATCGAGATGCACATAAATAGAGTAAAGAACCTATCATCCACCGGTATACCTTTTGATCTACAGATTTACCTCCCGTGTCGAGGTCGAGATGTCCATTAGTTCCCATGGGTGTCTTGATGGGCTTGGCATCCTTCATCCCAAACTTTGTAAGTATGTCTTGAATGTACTTCGTTTGGCTAATGAAGGTGCCCTCTTGGAGTTGCTTCACTTGAAATCCTAAGAAATACTTCAACTCCCCCATCATAGACATCTCGAATTTTTGGTCATGATCCTACTAAACTCTTCACATGTAGATTCGTTAGTAGACCCAAATATGATATCATCAACATATATGTGGCAGAACCTCCCAAGTTATTGGGCCCACATGCACCTGTCCTTGTCTCAAAGACCTCAGACGGCTATGCATAAGCACCAAATAACTTAATAGGATCCGTCCGAGTGTCCCAAGGACTCCAGATAAACCACTTACAACCAAGATCGCAAGATTAAGTAACACAAATCACACACACCAACAGTTTGCAGCGGAAATCTTATTTCCAAATTTTACAAGTTATAAAATTTTTACTTTGTACATGATCGGAGTGATTACAAAAGTGATTCAAAGAAATAACTTTGAACTGTTATAAATTATTTGTAGTTTTGAAATATATGCTAGCTTAAGTGATCATCCTCAATAAGAAGTATAGAAGAGGTTCTTAGACTTATAAGAAGGCCGAGCCCACCGGCAGAACCATCCACAGCAACATACTTCTATTTTCGATTCTCCCTCCTGCTGGGGAACCACCTTTGCACAAAAGTAGCAAAGCTCCGCAGGCTCTTCACCTAAAACAACATGGGACAAAGCCCTGAGAACGAAGTGTACTTTCTCAAGTCTTACCTGACTAAGGAAAAAAAGACTCTCAAGGATATGCTGGATTTGGGAATCAAGGAGAGGCTTTAGCAAGAATCAACTTAGATATTTTTGCAGAAATAGCTTACTAAAGTGAGTCCTTACTTTCAACATTTTAATGCTAGATTAAGTATTAATAGACCTTGTTTGCATCTAGTCTAACTTCACCATCACATTAATCAATCCAACATGATTTTTGCTCATTAAGATTCCATCCATGACTTAGATTGCAGGGCAGTGACCAAGTCTTCATGTCCGCGAAGTTACGGCGATCTGAATCGATTATACTCAGCTGAGGATCTCCAATCACACGACATATATAGCACTTAACCCTTGCATATGTCAACTCGCCACCGAGGTTCTTAAGATCAGATCAGGTTCACGCCAACCGAGAGCACAGATACACCACCGTCCAGCCTCTTGCCACGGAGGGTACACGCTACTCTCGCCATCTCTCCACGCCCATTGCGTGTTATCTTATTCTGGTATTAGTCTGCCCGAGGCAAAGCTTACCCATGACGAGGCATGTGACCAGTTAAAGGGTCCTCGGTCAGCAAGCCTACATTCAGTATAATCCTTAATCAACCTGGGTAGAACATCACCTGTTCCTAGCCCAAGTCCCAATTTAAGTTCTTCCATCCTTAGGATTGTTTGTGTTCCTTAGGATGAAAAGAGCATCACAGGGAACTTTGCAGTAAGATCCCACCATTGCTCCCAATAAAAATATTCTTGCAGGCAGAAGCCATCCTTCCCCAGGATAACCCCTGAGCTAGGCATTAACGCAAAGGACAACCTATATCCACAAGATTTACCTCTAAGCAAGGCTAAGCAATTTTGTAAGTCATATTTTGATACTTCATCAGAAGTATCTAAAAAGGTATGGATATCAAGGTAGGCAATGCATCAAAGGGTTTCCAAGCAACACCTATAAACTTAATGCACATTTCGCTAGACTTAAAGTATGTAAAAATCATTTAAAAACACAAGGAAGGGGTTGCATGTACTAGGGCTTGCCTGGAAGAACACTAGGTTAGTGTTGTTAAGCGTCGATCACTTGACGATTGTCGTGGTCCTAGCACTCGATCAGGCAGGTTCGTTCATCAGCATCACCATGCGGAGTAGCCCGCGCTTGGGGTCGACTTGGCTTGTCATCCGCATCACGCGATTATTTAACGTGCCTGAATGAAATGTATTATGCACATAAATGCATTTAGACAGGAATATTATAAACCTAAATAGTGCTACGCGATAGCGAATTTAAACACCTAGCGGCTAGACGTTGTACAATTTTATACAATAACACTAGCTATCGACATACGACTAAGCGCAATAATTACGTTTCTCTAGATTAACCGAACCTAACGCAAACATCACGAGACAACAAATTATACACATTTAATACAATTAGCCTAAACACAACTTATCAGCTAATTAATTAAATTCTAAACTTATCCCTCGTTTTATAAATTATACTACATCGCTCACAAAGAACAATTTTAATTTTATTTTACTCCTCACATATTTTACATGTCAATAATTACTCAAACATTTCTTTATCGTAAATATATACAAGTCTTTATAAGTGATTAAAATATTTCATTGTCACACAGGCCTACTAATATTCTACTCGGTACACTTCTTCAGCTAATTGACCGGAATAGCGAGATAACTCGCTAAAATTGAATCTGGCTCGATAATCGCAAGAACTGCGAAGTCGACGAGAGTTTTGTGACCCACACTGTTGTCGAGCACCTAACGAGCATCGCACTAGCACATTAATTTATTCAACGATCGAACTATTCTAAATAATTCATCAGCTTACCGTTTCAACATCTGACTCGAATCCGCGAGATCGGTAGTGATTTTCTGATCCAGGCAATTTGTCGAGCGTTTGGCAGATACTATCCGAATCTTCACACACCCCACCATCCAACTTTTGAACATCTCTTGGGGATCCTTTTGTCAGCGTGATTCCAACTCGGAGGCATCACGAAGGGACTGGCGTCAAAGCGAGGTGACGGGACAACGACAACGGGTTGGGGGTAGTGTTGAAGGAGCTCGGCGTAATGGCGAATAGGAGTTCGACGGAGACAGAATTGATTGTCGAACCGGAATTGCGCAGATTGACGGCCAGCAAGGTGAAGCTCGACAACGAGGTCAAACAAGGGATGGCGAACGTGAGCGCACGCCGGGGCTTGCTAAAAATACGAAGACGACGGCGTGGGGCGAGTAGCGCACACACACGTTGCAACAAAACGATGGTTGTTCAAGGCTTGATATTTCCTGGAGCAGAGCAAGGGTACTGGGAGTTCGCAACGGTACTCCACGACGACCATCACCGGCGTCGAGCAAGAGCGATTTAGCGAGGTCGACGGCGAATGACGCGACGACGAACGACGGCGAATGACGAGGTCGTCGACGCGATTGGGGATTAAAGCCGAGCAAGCCGAGAGGGCGCACTGGCGAGCAAAAAAACAGGACGCGACTGCGGGCAGAGGAGAACTTGGCACGACGAGGGACAACGAAACGCTGCGCACGCGACAAGGACGAAGCAGAAAACCATGACAAGGGAGCTCAGCGCGCAGCGAGCCGAGGAATGACGGCGATGTCATGACTGAGCTGGACGAGGAGCACGCGGCCATGACGAGCAAGGAGCACGCGACGATTGGAGAAGGAAACTTGTAGCGCGCGCAGGGCGAGCTCCAAGCGAGGATCAGGGAGAAGCAGCGGCCGAGCTCGGCGTTGGGGCTGGGCATCGGCAAACTCCAGGAGAAGCTCCAGCTTCGAGGTCGGACGCCAGGGAGCAGAAGAGATGGGAACACAGCGCGCAGAACTTGAATCAGGACGACGACGCATGGGAGCTCCAGGGCGCGGTGAGCTGGGGCTTGCTAGGGGAGATGACCAGCAGGACCAGGGCGCTGGAGCTGAAGAGGCACCAGCCATGGAAGAGCTGGAGTAAAGCAGCAGGAGTACGCATGGGTGCGGCTGGGTGCAGAAAGCTGCGCGCAGCGTGAGTGACTTCGGCTGGTCGCGCTCGTGCAGGGAGAAGCTCATCCCCAAGCGACGGCTGGAAAAATCTAAAAGGGAGGAGCGCAGAGGGAGATGAACACATCCGAGAAAACACCAGCAACCTGAGCACGGCGGTGCAAAATATCAGAAGGGAGAGAGAGGTAGAGGATAGAGATCAGGGCGGTGGATAGGATAGGAGCGTGCGGCACTAGAAAAAAAATATCAGATGGATGAGGCAGCGTAGAATAGGAATGAGGAGAGATTTTTTTATTTCTTCTCTTTTTTTTGAAATTTCAAATCGCAGATATTTTTTTACTCAAGCGATACAAATATCTATACTTTGAAATTAGAGTTAAAAAGAAGCATAAACGAGTTAGATCCGGACAAGACTAAATACAAAATTCGAATAGAATTTGATTTAGTGAGCACACTGGAATTCAGATGAATTTTTACCAGGTACCCATATCCGAAGATTTGAATATGGGCAAGAAATGGTAGCCCGAATAAAACGGAGTTCGACGTCGATAATTTGCTCTATGTGTTTCGACTGAGATTAGCCGAAACCATATCCGCGAACGTATACGCGATTTTGTCGCCACAACAGCGTGCTGAGGAACGAATAAGATCATAATCTCGTGTATAATTTTTTCTCGGACAACGCGCGATACAGATTATTTCGCCACAAATATTTTAATCGTCGAGTTCTTCTTAATCTGTTCGGTATAAAATCATTCGAGTGGGTCGGGCTTCCGAATTCGGATTTGCGCGAGCGATGAATTTTAAATAATCACTGGACACACCGATTTTCAGAACAAAGATGTTCCGAACATCACAAAAATTTAAGAAGAGCCCGGATAAATAAAAATAAAAACGACATCGCACTCACGACAGACGGAACAGATGCGATATTAAAATCGCGATAAGCGAAGATGATTAAAATTTAAAATCCGTTTTATCCACTGATATTGCGTGCTTAAATCCGTACTCGTTATCGAGGGGAATATAAACACCTGGGGTGTTACAGCCCTCACCCTTAAAAGAATCTCGTCCTGAGATTCGAAGCGAAAGACTTCTAAGGGTAGAGAAGCATGTAACCCATATCCATATCAGCGATAATCATAAGACAATCCTGAGCGAAGGCGAGTACCTCATGATGTCGTTTCTCTAGCGGACATAACATGTATTGCCTTAGGCTAATTTAGAAATGTCCACCAATAGAGACGCTATCTGCCAGAGGAACACATAAGGTTCCATGTGTGCAGTTTGCTTTTTTCTGATGACACTGTACTATCTGAGTCTATTGGGCGAGTGGCAAATACACGATTTTACCCAAACAGAACCAGATGCAACCTCTTAGGTAAAACACATGGAAAGAGGTTTACCAACAAGTGGTCACAGTAAGTTCATAACACACGAGACGAGTGTGAATGTCAAATAACATCACAATTAACTTGTGGCTAACCAGAGAATTCAAATCGCTGAAAGGTGATATAGTTTCGAGAAAATCACCAGCGGAGGGATTAGTAGATACGGACTTTACAACCAGTCCATTTTATCCAGCACTAATCATGGATCGACTTAATCACACATGCTGGAAAAGCACACGTGAGACGATTGAGGCATGACTAGAGCGATAATTAGGTGGTTATTAGTCGACTTAACTTGATTCTTGTAAGTACTTTCTTTAGGGTGGGTTGAACCAAAGTGAGTCTAGACAACTCGATAAAATAATCTCTAAACTCAATCTTCGTTCACAATGCAGTTACAAGTTAGTAAAACCAACTTGTAGAACTACTTTTGACATTGAGCAAGTCCTCTCAGTACCATCGGTAAGCCAAGAGTTGAGAGTTCACATCTACTAGCAAAAGGTCATACATTTGAGTAGAAATCCATTTGGTCAAATTGTTCATCCGTTTCTTCATGCGAGATGAATTATCCACTTGGTTAGGGAATACATGGATTAAATAGGAAGAGCGAATGAACAAACCCTTTTACACAAAGGACGTAAAGGGAATTTGCATGAGTAGTCACTACCAAGATCAAAAGAAATAAGACCACACATGAAAGTGGGATGCCCTTTTTATCCAACAAGAATGATAGATGTTGCTTGATCACTTCGACAAAAAAAAACCGAAATCGTTTCAAGGGAGGAGTTCATGGAAGATCACACATCAGTGTAGTTCCACAATGGATCATGACTAATACCAGCATACGCCAAGCAGCATAACCTTGCGTGTACATTCACAAGGGGCTCTCAGTTTCGCAGCGGCACCATAAGTCATTAATCGTGACACCACTACCGAACTAACACCAATAACGAATCTTACGTAGCAAAAATAGATTGTGCCAAGATAATGTATTGACATAGTCTGATAATGGATCACAACTACTAACTGTGATACCAGCGCGTGCCGAGCAGCACAACCATGTGTGCGCACACACAGAAGGCCCCCGGTTTCGTCGCAGCGTCATCAATTTTAGTCATAACGCCATTACCAGACGTAACCAAAAAGAAATCTCACGTGTCACAAACGGATTGAGCAAGGGCGACAATATACACAAGAGATACTCCACCTGTAAGAATGGTTACAAGTAGAGAGTCAAATAGATCATGGCCCAATGAAATGAACAAGGCATGGCCATAACCCAAACTGGTTGATGAGGGAGTATGATGGGAGACTGTTACTTCAGCCCAAGCATATTTCTATGCCCATCATAGAGATTACAAGGGTCAAGGATTAGTATATGATTAGATACGAGGAAAAACAATTATAAGATTAAGTTGGTATGCCTTCAATAGATATGAAGAAACCAAAGGCATCAAACTCAAGAAAATACTCGGACAGGTCTTTCCCAGGTTAGGTTGATAAAGTAACATGGCCGTCCTTAAAAACAGGCAAACTGGATAAGGTACATTAGCTTGCACCAACCGAACAAGGACAAGGTTTAGGATGCAGACATGACTCGAAATTCTTGTTTTAAGCTGGGTACACTTTAGGTCAAACAAAGAAATTACCTAGGCATTTATTTTTATGTGTTTGGTCCTGGAGTGATAACAGAAAAATTTAAGTTTTGGGTCATGGTTCATTAAATAAGAACATGACCTAATTCTAGGTTTAGGCAAACAAGTCACTAACCTTCTATCAGCACATCAAGTACAAGAGCAAGCACATATAACACGCTAACAGGTTACCTAAAGAACGGAGGATAACTATTTCATCGAAGTCCATACTATAGCATTACACCACATTATCTACAATCAATGGTTACTAGAATAAAGATGAGAGTAGCATTTTGGGTGTATAGGTGACAAACATGATGCAACAATCAGGATGCATGCTCGTCCTATTCATCCTCACTGATTTTGCCAACATAATGTGGCAATAGCGTTCTATATCGGTGGCATACTTATGACTCACGGTATTTTGCTAGTCGTCAGCTACACATACGTTTTCGAGGTTAGTGTACCTGCAGAAAATTTTCATCACAGCCCAATTTCCAATGATGTAGTTCACACATGACATTTTATCACAGTTTATACTCCATATATTGCTATATGGAGGCCAGCTCATCATTAAGCGCCGAGCCACGCATAGGCCCGTTGCCACACTTTAACCATAGGGCAACTCATTATGGTAACCCACCTTCTTACCTGAACGTAGGTGCGTCGTTACAAGTACATTACACTTCTCAGTATTTCCATGTCTGTATACCCATACACATCCATGGGGTACTGAATTCCCAGAAAAATAAATACTCCACATCGCAGCCTTCATATATACATATGTGGAACATGTATATAATCAAGCGCTTTTTACACTCTTCCCTAGACCGACGGTTGTTCGGTCATGCTCTCACATCTCACCTTATCTGAGCGTCGATCCATTCAAAGCTGAATGGCCTCAAAAATAACAATACACATGTATGCAATACCCACCCGGTTATGGGTTATGGTTTTCAACTAAGCCACCTGATAGTCCTTAGTTTAGGGCTTAACAGAGGATGTCGCTGGCATTATAGTTTTTCAAAGCTGTTTTTCAAAACCAAACAATGTGTTTAGTTCAAAATAGGTTTTCTAAAACAAAAACTTTGTTTTTAAAATACGTATGTGACCGTATATACTTAATCCTGCTCCAATACCAGCTGTGGCAGAACCTCCCAAGTTATTGGGCCCACATGCACCTGTCCTTGTCTCAAAGACCTCAGATGGCTATGCATGTGCACCAAATAACTTAACAGGATCCATCCGAGTGTCCCAAGGACTCCGAATAAATCACTTACAACCAAGATCACAAGATTAAGTAACACAAATCACACACACCAACAGTTTGCAGCGGAAATCTTATTACCAAATTTTACAAGTTATAAAATTTTTACTTTGTACATGATCGGAGTGATTACAAAAGTGATTCAAAGAAATAACTTTGAACTATTATAAATTATTTGTAGTTTTGAAATATATGCTAGCTTAAGTGATCATCCTCAATAAGAAGTATAGAAGAGGTACTTAGACTTATAAGAAGGCCGAGCCCACCGGCACTTAGCACCATCCACAGCAACACACTTCTATTTTCGATTCTCCCTCCTGCTGGGGAACCACCTTTGCACAAAAGTAGCAAAGCTCCGCAGGCTCTTCACCTAAAACAACATGGGACAAAGCCTTGAGTACGAAGTGTACTTTCGCAAGTCTTACCCGACTAAGGAAAAAAAGACTCTCAAGGATATGCTGGATTTGGGAATCAAGGAGAGGCTTTAGCAAGAATCAACTTAGATATTTTTGCAGAAATAGCTTACTAAAGTGAGTCCTTACTTTCAACATTTTAATGCTAGATTAAGTATTAATAGACCTTGTTTGCATCTAGTCTAACTTCACCATCACATTAATCAGTCCAACATGATTTTTGCTCAATAAGATTCCATCCATGACTTAGATTGCAGGGCAGAGACCAAGTCTTCATGTCCGCGAAGTTACGGCAATCCGAATCGATTATACTCAGCTAAGGATCTCCAATCACATGACATATGTAGCACTTAACCCTTGCATATGTCAACTCGCCACCGGGGTTCTTAAGACCAGATCAGGTTCACGCCAACCGAGAGAATAGATACACCACCGTCCAACCTCTTGCCACGGAGGGTACACGCTACTCTCGCCATCTCTCCATGCCCATTGCGTGTTATCTTATTCTGGTATTAGTCTGCCCGAGGCAAAGCTTACCCATGACGAGGCATGTGACCAGTTAAAGGGTCCTCGGTCAGCAAGCCTACATTTAGTATAATCCTTAATCAACCTGGGTAGAACATCACCTGTTCCTAGCCCAAGTCCCGATTTAAGTACTTCCATCCTTAGGATTGTTTGTGTTCCTTAGGATAAAAAGAGCATCACAGGGAACTTTGCAGTAAGATCCCACCATTGCTCCCAATAAAAATATTCTTGCAGGCAGAAGCCATCCTTCCCCAGGATAACCCCTGAGCTAGGCATTAACGCAAAGGACAACCTCTATCCACAAGATTTACCTCTAAGCAAGGCTAAGCAATTTTGTAAATCATATTTTGATACTTCATCAGAAGTATCTAAAAAGGTATGGATATCAAGGTAGGCAATGCATCAAAGGGTTTCCAAGCAACTCCTATAAACTTAATGCACATTTCGCTAGACTTGAAGTGTGTAAAAATCATTTAAAAACACAAGGAAGGGGTTGCATGCACCGGGGCTTGCCAGGAAGAACACTAGGTTAGTGTCGTTAGGCGTCGATCACTTGACGATTGTCCTGGTCCTAGCACTTGATCAGGTAGGTTCGTTCATCAGCATTACCATGCGAAGTAGCCCACGCTTGGGGTCGACTTGGCTCGTCTTCCACATCACGCGATTATTTAACGTGAAATGCATTATGCACATGAATGCATTTAGACAGGAATATTATAAACCTAAATAGTGCTACGCGATAGCGAATTTAAACACCTAGCGGCGAGGCGTTGTACAATTTTATACAATAACACTAGCTATCGACATACGACTAAGCATAATAATTACGTTTCTCTAGATTAACCGAACCTAACGCAAACATCACGAGACAACAAATTATACACATTTAATACAATTAGCCTAAACACAACTTATCAACTAATTAATTAAATTCTAAACTTATCCCTCGTTTTATAAATTATACTACATCGCTCACAAAGAACTATTTTAATTTTATTTTACTCCTCACATATTTTACATGTCAATAATTACTCAAACATTTCTTTATCGTAAATATATACACATCTTTATAAGTGATTAAAATATTTCATTGTCACACAGGCCTACTAATATTCTACTCGGTACACTACTTCAGCTAATTGACCGGAATAGCAAAATAACTCGCTAAAATTGAATCTGGCTCGATAATCGTAAGAACTGCGAAGTAGACGAGAGTTTCGTGACCCACGCAATTATCGAGGACCTAATGAGCATCGCACTAGCACATTAATTTATTCAACGATCGAACTATTATAAATAATTCATCAGCTTACCGTTTCAACAGCTGACTCGAATCCGCGAGATCGATAGTGATTTTCCGATCCAGGCAATTTGTCGAGCGCTTGGCAGATACTATCCGAATCTTCACACACCCCACCATCCAACTTTTGAACATCTCTTGGGGATCCTTTTGTCAGCGTGATTCCAACTCGGAGGCATCATGAAGAGACTAGCGTCAAAGCGAGGTAACGCGACAACAACAACGGGTTGGGGGCAGTGCTGAAGGAGCTCGGCGTGATGGTGAATATGAGTTCGACGGAGACAGAATCGATTGTCAAACCGGAATTGCGCAGATCGACGACCAGCAAGGCGAAGCTCGACGACGAGGTCGAACAGGGGATGGCGAACGTGAGCGCACGCCGGGGCTTGCTAAAAATACGAAGACGATGGCGTGGGGCGAGTAGCGCACACACACGTTGCAACAAAACGATGGTTGTTCAAGGCTTGATATTTCCTAGAGCAGAGCAAGGGTACTGGGAGTTCGCAACGGTACTCCACGACGGCCATCACCGGCGTCGAGCAAGAGCGATTTAGCGAGGTCGATGGTGAACGACGCGAAGACGAACGACAGCGAACGACGAGGTCGTCGACGCGATTGGGAATTAAAGCCGAGCGAGCCGAGAGGGCGCACTGGCGAGCTGGAAACAGGACGAGACTGCAGGCAGAGGAGAACTTGGCACGACGAGGGACAACGAAACGCTGCGCACGCGACAAGGACGAAGCATAAAACCATGACAAGGGAGCTCAGCACGCAGTGAGCTGAGGAATGACGGCGATGTCACGACCGAGCCGGATGAGGAGCACGCGGCCATGACGAGCAAGGAGCACGCGACGATTGGAGAAGGAAACTTATAACGCGCGCAGGGTGAGCTCCAAGCGAGGATCAGGGAGAAGCAGCGGCCGAGCTCGGCGTTGGGGCTGGGCATCGGCAAACTCCAGGAGAAGCTCCTACTTCCAGGTCGGACGCCAGGGAGCAGAAGAGATGGGAACACGGCGCGCAGAACTTGAATCGGGACGACGACGCATGGGAGCTCTAGGGTGCGGCGAGCTGGGGCTTTCTAGGGGAGATGACCAACAGGTCTGTTGGGGGCTTGTTCTCAAATGCTAAGAGTTAAGAACAAGGCAACACAGAAAATGTTAAATATTAAGGTCCTTCGTCCTCCACTTCATTATATCCCTTCGGGACATAAGGAATTTCGGACGAAGGTTACGAAGGACGCACCTTCGTAAGCATAATAACATAGGGTGAAGCATTCATATAAACCATGATATATAAAATGGACATTCCAATGTTAACATAGAATCATTTCCATTTCTATTAATACGAACGAATATAAATGACAAATGTACCTTCGGTCCTGAGGAAGGCAGGAATACAAGTGTGATGCGAAGGCAAATGGCAGGTTCGCGTGAACAGTACAGTGGTACTGTTCATCTATTTATAGGCGTAGGTCGCAGCCTGTGACAAATTACAATTATGCCCCTTACAAATGTTTACAACATTGACTCAGACCTATATGAATAAAAAGGTCATTCTATCTCTATGTCGGTTTAAAACGCCGAAGCTCCATGAAAGGGAACCTTCGGCCATCTCTTGGAGACGACTCCAGCCGAAGCTGCTTCTTCGTGTGAGACCTTCGGCGCACCGAAGCACGACCCCAACAGTAGCCCCTTTCGCGGTGCTAGATCGTTTTTCGTAACGAGCTTGACCCGTGAAAAAAAAAACTTCTTCAGCTTCGGGAAGCCGAAGGTCCAAAAAACACCTTCCCTGAGCTCGTTGCGGAGAAACGATCCGGCTTCCGAGTACGTGCCAGGCCCACCTTGCAGAGTTACTGTTTGATCTTTGCGGTCCACTGCTCAGCGAGTACAAGTGACCGCCCGTCTGGTGTAAAAATCTTGCCGCTTCGCCTTCTTACCTGCAGTACTATATAAACAAGCGGGTAGGTGTGAAGTTATCACAGCATTCATTGCTATTTGCACTGTTTTGCTGCCAAAATTTTTCACCATAACCGAAGCTTGGCTCTCAGAATCGAACGAAGGTCAGTCTCAACGTCTGCTTCGTCAGAAAGGAGAGCTTCGGATTAAAGGAAAAAAGAAAAAAGTTTCTGACTTCACCAAACTCTGAATTAAATGGCGAGAGTGCGGTCTACTGCTAAAGTTGCACGCGAGGGAGACGAAGCCGAAGGTTCGGACACTGTGCCCATCTCCGAAGCGATGCAGCGCTCCGGTCTAGTGACCGCGGAAGAAAGGCCTGCTGCCGAAGCAAACCCGACAACAGCCGAAGAAGAAGAAAACATTGATGGGACTGACTCCGAAGATGACTACCACATTGCTACGCCCAGCAAGCCCAGTCACCTGGATTTTGGGAAATCAACTGTTTCAAAAGCTGATCTTTCGAAGATGGTGAAAGCAGGTTATTTCAATGAAGATCAGAAGAAGCTACTCCGCTTCGGGGGAGAAGAAACCACCCCGAAGCCAGGGAAGGATGAGATTGTTATCTTCAAAAGCTTTTTAAAGGCTGGGCTGAGATTTCCTCTGCACAATATTATTGCAGAGATATTGAGGAGGTTTGGTATCTTTTTTCATCAATTGACTCCTAACGCCATCGTTAGGCTCAATGTTTATATCTGGGCCCTTCGGAGCCAAGCCGTGGAACCGTTTGCTGACAGCTTCTGCCGAGTTCACGAATTACACTACCAAACAAAGGCCAGAAAAGATGGGCTACATGATAATTTTGGTTGCTATAATTTTGCCTACCGAAAGACAACAAAATGTCCTGTCATCAGCTACCGAAGCAAATGGCCAGCAGGCTGGAAATCCGAGTGGTTCTATGTGAAAGTTGACGAAGATATAGAAAAATTGGTACAAAGCCCTTTGGAGTTAATCTTCGGAGAGACGAGGCCACGATGCCGCATCGGCGATCTAAAAGGTCCCACCTGGGCTGCTCTGGGTGAATTTGAAATCATTTCAAAACATATTGGCACCAGGGATCTAGTTCAGGAATTTTTGGCATTCAGAGTCTTCCCTACTCTAAAAGAGTGGGAAATGCCGAAGCTGAAGGGAGAAAAGAAGAAGGGGGAGCTGGTCCGTCTGCCCTATCACTTTAAATTCAAGAAGTACTTTAATAAGCCCTGCAAAGAGTGGTTAGACACAGTTGAGACAATGTGCAATGAAATCTTGGGAAATTACTCCAAAAAAGAGGATCAATTAATGACAGCGGCCTTCGGCGCCCGACCGAAGCGAAGGCTGAACCGAGTATTCGATGCCCTGGGCTTCGAGTACCCAGACTATGAGCAGTTGAACAAGGGTGCCGAGGGCCACAAAAGAAAAAGAGTAACTGAAATTCTGCCAAAGGATGAAGAGCAACCAGCAGCAGAGAAGAAAATCCCGAAGAAAAGGAAAATATCGAGTCCGAAACGGAAAATATCCGAAGAAGAGAGGACCCCCACACCGCCTTCTACCAGCGACGTGGAAGAAATTTTAAAGGTAATGACTGAACCTATGCCCACGAAGCTAAGTCCATTAGGGCTCCAACTGACGAAGCTTTTTCAAAAGGTGGACGAGCCGGATCAGGCGAAGATGAGCAAACCCAAACGGCAAAGAATCATTGCGGTAACTGAAGTTATCGATAAGACACCTCCAAGAGCGTCAGTTCAGAAAACAGCAGCTGCCGAAGGCACCAAGAACATCGAAGCCGCCCCTTCGGAGGTCGCGGCTAGCGAAGCCGCTACAGCCGAAGATGTTAATTTAGAAACAACCATTGAGGATATTAACAAAATTTTGGAAGACATAGATGCAGAAGAAGCCGGTGCTGCTACTGAAAAATCCATGGCCACAGTGCCTGAAAAAGGAAAAGAAATAGCCGAAGATACTTCGGATGACGAAGCCTACTCCTTTCAGAATTTAATTGGGCAAAAACTGACAAAGGACGAAATAGAAGAACTTAAAGAATATGCCAAATCCTGCGGCTACAAGTCAGGTGCCCTCCTATTTGGAGGTGTAGATGATGAAAAACTAGGCTGCATTCGAGACCAGACTGGTGCTAAGGTAATCGGTACTCTATCAAAGAGTATCGGTTTTCCGAAGCTAGAGTCAGACATCAGCCGCTACCGACGACAACATGTCGTTGGTAGTTTATTTTACTCCAACTTCAAGGTGAACAACTTGCCACCTAACTTTTGTCGCTTCTAATAAAAACATGTCTGACGAAGGTTGTGTTCGTACAGAGTATGCTGCTGAGCAAAGCCTTGCAAATGCAACAAGATCTTACTGCAAAACTTGAAGTCGAAGCTCAGCAAAATTCAGATTTGAGAAAACTACTGACAAATCTTCAAGAAAACTGCTTGAAATTTAGCAACAAGTGCATTGAACGACTAAGAAAGATTTTTTACTCAGTTGGAGCCAGTAGTGAAAAATTCACCCCCTCAGCTGAAGACCTGCCGAAGACCTTCGAACATATTGAGGGGGAGATTGACGAGCTCGACGAAGTCATAGCTGGGCATGGTGACTTCTGTGCCTGGGTGGCTTCTCGGGGTACCGCTGCTGCATTTCTGAAGGCCGGCTGCGAACACGGAAAAATTGTTAACAGGCCCAACTTCACCTTATCTCCATCAATCCTGGATGATATGCCTGACCTCGCCCGAAGTATCTCCAATAGATTTATAAAAATGATATGGACAAAAGGCGGGCGGGAGAAAGCTGGAGACGAAGCACGAAGTCATCTTGAACCAGTAAGAAATGATACTTCGGAGTTACCTTTTCCTTTGCTCTTGATTTTTACTTATAATTCCTTGATTTATGTAGGATGACGAAGGTGAAGATGACGCCTAAGTTATGTCGCCGAAGCTGTTGCCGAAGCTGAAACTTAATGAGGATCAGTAGAAATATGCTATAGAAAAACTCAGGATATTTTTGTAACAATTCTTGTAAATACAATTAGACTGTCTTCAAGGAACCTTGTACATGCCTTGTAATATATTCTTACCCTTCGCTTGAGGCGCTTTGGTGTGGACGAAATCAGTATTTTGAGCCGAAGGCGAAAAAACACCTTCCCTTCTTTTCGTACACAACGAAGCATAAAAGACCAATTCTCTTTTGTATACAACGAAGCTGAGCAACGAAGCTTTTCTCTTTCGTACGTAACATAGCATAACGAATCATAAAAACCTCTTCTCCAAAACTTTTCTTTTACACAACGATTCATAAAAAGCCAATTCTCCCTTCTGCCGAAGCAACCACTTTGGTACACAGATGCTATGAATGAATGCTTATGCATGCAAATGTTATGATGTAATGCAATGCGCGAATGAATGTCCGAAGCATATGTCCGAAGCCACATTGTCAGCCATTACTTAGAAACAACCACACACTAGCTCTGCATTCCCTTAGGAACGACTTTGGAGCTTCTTCGCCTTTCACTTAGGCAATATCAGCGTTGACTTTTCGCTGTAAGCTCTGCATCCCCTTAGGGACGACTTTGGAGCTTCTTCGTCTTTTACTTTAGACGGTATAAGCTCTGCATTCCCTTGGGAACGACTTTGGAGCTTCTTCGCCTTTTACTTTCGGCGGAATCAGCGTTGACTTTTCGCTGTAAGCTCTGCATCCCCTTAGGGACGTCTTCGGAGCTTTTTCTTTCTCTTTTTCAGTTTCGGCACTCGATGGTGCGCTCTCAGCTTTTACATTTACATCTTTTGGGGGATTTTGCTCTTATAAAACTAAAAAGGAAAATTACATATGATGGCCCCATTAAAAACCTTTCTCCCCCTTTAGAAAGGAAAAGGGTGCCATAAAAAAGAAAAGAAAAAATAAAATTACATCAAGTTATACATAGAACCGCCGAAGCTCATCCGCATTCCAAGATCTTGGAATTTCATTGCCATCCATGTCCTTTAGTCTGTACGAACCAGGCCTTGACGAAGATGCTACTAAGAAAGGCCCTTCCCATTTCAGTTGCAACTTGCCCACTGTATCCGGGTTGGCCACTCTTCGAAGCACGAAATGTCCTGGCTCAATATTTTTTAGCCGGACTTTTCTATCTCGCCATTTGATTGTTTCAGCCTGGTATTTGTTGATATTTTCCACGGCCTGAAGCCTGATCCCTTCTAAGGCATCTTTTTCCACAAGGCAAGTATCTTCGGCACCTGATTCTGCCGAAGCTACCACTCTTATTGATCCAGCTTTAGCTTCTTCTGGAGTTATTGCTTCGTCTCCAAATAATAACTTGAATGGGGTAAAGCCTGTAGACCTTGATGTTGTGGTATTGTGGCTCCACACCACTTTGGTCAACTGATCTGGCCATTTTCCCCTTGGTTGATTAAAAATTAGCTTCATTATCCCTGTCATTATGATGCCGTTGGCCCTTTCAACAAGCCCATTCGACTCCGGATGCCTGACTGATGCAAAATGGATCTTCGTGCCAATTTGATCACAAAAATTTCTGAAATCTTCGGAGTCGAACTGTGTTCCATTATCTACAGTGATAGCCTTCGGCACTCCGAAGCGACAGACAATATTCTGCCAGAAAAATTTTTGGACAGTGGCCGAAGTTATTGTGGCTAATGGCTTCGCCTCAATCCACTTGGAAAAATATTCCACAACTACTATAACATATTTTAGATTGCCTTGGGCCGGTGGCAATGGACCCAACAAGTCAAGGCCCCACCTTTGCAATGGCCAGATGGGTTGTATCAGCTGTGTTAATGACGAAGGTTGTTTTTGATCTCTTGCACATTTTTGACAACCTTCGCACTTTTGGACTAACTCCGCTGCATCCGAAGCTGCCTTCGGCCAATAAAATCCTTGGCGGAACACTTTCCCAAGTAACGGCCTGGATCCAATGTGGGATCCGCACAAGCCTGCATGTATCTCCTTCATCAACTCTATACCTTCGGCCCTAGACAAGCACTTGAGCAGCGGGGCACAAACTCCATGTTTGTATAACTCCCCTTCTATCATGACATAGGGACGAGCTCTTGCCTCTATCCTCTTATTATAAGCTTCGTCATCTGATAGAAAGTTTCCCTGAAGATAAGAGATTATTTCTGTTCTCCAATCTTCACTGTAGACAGGAGAAATGTTAAGGACTGCTCTTTCAAGTAGCTCCACTGAAGGTGCCTTTATTGTTTCGAAGAACACGTCCGAAGGTAGCGGCAGCCCCTGTGCTGCAGACTTGGCTAATAAATCAGCATGCTCATTTTGTCCTCGAGGGATATTCTTAACAGAAAATCCTTCGAAGGAAGCTTCGATCCTTCGGACCGTGTCTAGGTATTTTTCAAGCTTCGGGTCCTTAGCCTTGCAACTTTTATCAACATGACCCGAAACAACCTGGGAATCAGTTTTAAGAATTGCCCTTCTGATCCCCATTGCCCTTAGTTTCCGAAGACCCAGGAGCAAAGCTTCGTACTCAGCGATATTATTTGTGCAGCTGAAGTCAAGTCTTGCTGCATAGCAAGTTTTAACCTTGGACGGAGAGACCAACACAGCAGCTGCACCTGCTCCGAAGGTTCCCCAAGAGCCATCACAAAACACTGTCCATGCTTCGGCATCTTTATTTGCTTCTTCGTCCTGAGCCCCTGGCGTCCAGTCGGCAATGAAATCTGCCAATGCTTGAGACTGAATTGAGGATCTATGCACATAATCAATGTAAAATTCATTGAGTTCCGCAGCCCATTTTCCAATACGCCCAGTAGCTTCTCTATTCCTCATGATGTCCTTCAACGGCTGCGAAGAAGGAACAATAATGTTGAATGCCTGAAAGTAATGCCGAAGCTTCCTGGATGCCATTAAAACGGCGTACAACACCTTCTCCAGCTCTGTATAATTTTTCTTTGAGGCACTAAGGACCTCAGACACAAAATATACTGGGACTTGCTTCTTGGCTTGTCCATCAAACTTTTCCTGAACAAGTGCCGCACTTACCGCTGAGTGCGAAGCTGCCACATACAACAACAGAGGAGCCCCTGGTGTTGGTGGAGTTAATGTTGTGAGATCTATTAAATATTGCTTCAGCTCTTCGAAGGCTTTTTGTTGACTTGGGCCCCATTGAAAGACTTCGGCTGACTTCAGCACCTCGAAGAATGGTAAGTTTCTTTCCGCTGATCTGGATATAAATCTGTTAAGGGATGCCAGCCTTCCTGTCAATCTTTGGGCCCCCTTTCTTGTGGTTGGTGGCTCCATTCGAAGTATAGCTTCAATTTTATTTGGGTTAGCTTCGATTCCCTTCGTTGAGACCAAACATCCAAGAAATTTACCCTTCTTCACTCCGAAGACACATTTTTCTGGATTCAGCTTCAGCCCAGCTTGTCTGAAGCTGGCGAAGGTCTCCTGCAAATCAGCAATATGATTTTCTTGCTTCGTGCTCTTTACGATGATGTCATCAACATAGGTCAACACGTTTCTGCCTATCTGAGATTGGAGAACCTTCGCAGTCATTCTGCTGAAACTCCCTCCAGCATTCTTGAGCCCCTCAGGCATCCGAAGATAGCAATATGTACCACTTGGGGTTATGAAGCTAGTCTTCGGCTCATCTTCCTTCTTCATCCAGATTTGATGATAGCCTGAGTAGCAGTCCAGGAGACTCATGAGCTCCGAAGAAGCTGCTGCATCAACTAAAGAATCTATCCTTGGCAGCGGGAATTCATCCTTCGGACAAGCCTTGTTGAGATCTGTGAAATCAATACACATTCTCCATTTGCCATTGGCCTTCTTTACCATAACAGTGTTAGCTAGCCACTCTGGGTACTTCACTTCTCTGATAACTCCTGCACTGAGGAGTCTTTTCACTTCATTGCGAGCCCCTTCGGCCTTATCATCAGACATTTTCCGAAGCCTCTGCTTTCGGGGTCTGAAGGATGGATCAACATTAAGCGAATGTTCAATAACATCCCGATTTACTCCGCAGAGATCATTAGCTGACCATGCAAAGACATCTTTGTTGTTGAATAAAAACCTTATCAAGGTTTTCTCCTGGTCTTCAGATAATTGCGAGCCCAACAACACCTTCTGCTCTGCTACATCCTCACACAATAACATGGGCTTCGGCTGATCTGCTGAAGCTGCCTTCTCCCTCCTGAATTTATACTGTTCACAAGCTTCAGCTCCATCTATATTATGGATTGCCTTGGAATCAGTCCAGCTTCCTTCGGCCCTTCTAGCAGCTTCCTGGCTTCCATGAATAGCAATAGGTCCTTGGTCCGAAGGTATCTTCATGCAGAGATAAGCTGGGTGAAGAATTGCTTCGAAAGCATTAAGAGTTCCACGACCAATGATAGCATTATAAGGATACTCCATGTCAACAATGTCAAACACAATTTGCTCAGTCCTTGTGTTGTTGACAAATCCGAAGGTTACCGGCATGGTAATCTTCCCAAGGGCCACAATCTGCCGCCCCCCGAAGCCACAAAGAGGGTGCGTAGCATCATGGATCTTGTCTTCAGGCTCTTGCATTTGTCTGAAGGCTTTAGCAAATATAATGTCAGCTGCACTGCCTGTATCAACTAGGACATTGTGGACCAGAAATCCTTTAATCACGCAAGAAATAACCATAGCATCATTGTGAGGATAATCCTTAAGCTGAAGGTCTTCCTGAGAGAAGGTAATTGGAATATGAGACCATTTTGACTTGATGAAAGGTCCCTGCACTCCAACATGCTGCACCCTTCTCTGAGCCTCCTTCTTCTGCTTCTTGTTAGCCGGCTCTGAGCAAGAACTGCCTGTTATCGGGAGCACCAGCTTCGACGCCGAAGCAGCTCCAGCTTGATTGTTGAACGAAGCCATCAGCTCAGAAAAGTGGAAGTGAGTTCACCGGAGGTGGGCGCCAATGTTGGGGGCTTGTTCTCAAATGCTAAGAGTTAAGAACAAGGCAACACAGAAAATGTTAAATATTAAGGTCCTTCGTCCTCCACTTCATTATATCCCTTCGGGACATAAAGAATTTCGGACGAAGGTTACGAAGGACGCACCTTCGTAAGCATAATAACATAGGGTGAAGCATTCATATAAACCATGATATATAAAATGGACATTCCAATGTTAACATAGAATCATTTCCATTTCTATTAATACGAACGAATATAAATGACAAATGTACCTTCGGTCCTGAGGAAGGCAGGAATACAAGTGTGATGCGAAGGCAAATGGCAGGTTCGCGTGAACAGTACAGTGGTACTGTTCATCTATTTATAGGCGTAGGTCGCAGCCTGTGACAAATTACAATTATGCCCCTTACAAATGTTTACAACATTGACTCAGACCTATATGAATAAAAAGGTCATTCTATCTCTATGTCGGTTTAAAACGCCGAAGCTCCATGAAAGGGAACCTTCGGCCATCTCTTGGAGACGACTCCAGCCGAAGCTGCTTCTTCGTGTGAGACCTTCGGCGCACCGAAGCACGACCCCAACAAGGTCCAAGGCGATGGAGCTGAAGAGGCACCAGCCATGGAAGAGCTGGAGTAAAGCAGCAGGAGTACGCATGGGTGCGGATGGGTGCAGAGAGCTGCGCGCAGCGTGAGTGACTTCGGCTGGTCGCGCTTGCGCAGGGAGAAGCTCATCCCCAAGCGGCGGCTGGAAAAATCTAACAGGGAGGAGCGCAGAGGGAGATGAACGCATCTGAGAAAACGCCAGCAACCTGAGCACGGCGGTGCAAAATATCAGAAGGGAGAGAGAGGTAGAGGATAGAGATCAGGGCGGTGGATAGGATAGGAGCGTGCGGCACTACGAAAAAATATCAGATGGATGAGGCAGCGTAGGATAGCAATGAGCAGAGATTTTTTTTATTTCTTCTCTTTTTTTGAAATTTCAAATCGCAGATATTTTTTACTCAAGCAATACAAATATCTATACTTTGAAATTAGAGTTAAAAAGAAGCATAAACGAGTTAGATTCAGACAAGACTAAATACAAAATTCGAATAGAATTTGATTTAGTGAGCACACTGGAATTCAGATGAATTTTTACCAGGTACCCATATCCGAAGATTTGAATCTGGGCAAGAAATGGCAGCCCGAATAAAACGGATTTCGACGTCAATAATTTGCTCTATGTGTTTCGACTGAGATTAGCCGAAATTATATCCGCGAACGTATACGCGATTTTGTCGCCACAATGGCGTGCTGAGGAACGAATAAAATCATAATCTCGCGTATGATTTTTTCTCGGACAACGCGCGATACAGATTATTTCGCCTCGAACATTTTAGTCGTCGAGTTCTTCTTAATCTGTTCGGTATGAAATCATCCGAGTGGGTCGGGCTTCCGAATTCGGATTTGCGCGAGCGATGAATTTTAAATAATCACCGGACGCACCGATTTTCGGAACAAAGATGTTCCGAACATCAAAAAATTTAGGAAGATCCTGGATAAATAAAAATAAAAACGACGTCGCACTCACGACAGACGGAACAGATGCGATATTAAAATCGCGATAAGCGAAGATGATTAAAATTTAAAATCCGTTTTATCCACTGATATTGTGTGCTTAAATCCGTACTCGTTATCGAGCGGAATATAAACACCTAGGGTGTTACAATAAATTTGGCATACAAACAAATCATTTGCAAGTGTTTTAGTAAAGAGAGTAGGATGGGCTTTTCCGACTTTGAAGCCATTAGCGATAAGAAAATCTCTTAGGCATTCATACCATGCTCTTGGGGCTTGCTTGAGCCCATAAAGCGCCATAGAGAGTTTATAAACATGGTTAGGGTACTCACTATCTTCAAAGCCAGGAGGTTGCTCAACATAGACCTGTTCTTTGATTGGTCCATTGAGGAAGGCATTTTTCACATCCATTTGGTAAAGCATAAAGCCATGGTAAGTAGCATAGGCAAGTAATATACGAATTGACTCAAGCCTAGCTACGGGTGCATAGGTTTCACCGAAATCCAAACCTTCGACTTGTGAATATCCCTTGGCCACAAGTCGGGCTTTGTTCCTTGTCACCACACCATGCTCATCTTGTTTGTTGCGGAAGACCCACTTGGTTCCTACAACATTTTGGTTAGGACGTGAAACTAAATGCCATACCTCATTCCTTGTAAAGTTGTTGAGCTCCTCTTGCATCGCCAACACCCAATCCGAATCTTGAAGTGCTTCCTCTACCCTGTGTGGCTCAATAGAGGAAACAAACGAGTAATGTTCACAAAAATGAGAAACACGAGATCGAGTGGTTACCCCCTTATGAATATCGCCGAGGATGGTGTTCACGGGGTGATCTCGTTGAATTGCTTGGTGGAATCTTGGATGTGGCGGTCTTGGACCCTCATCATCTTCCTTGTCTTGATCATTAGCATCTCCCCTGTTGGGGACTTGTTCTCAAATGCTAAGAATTAAGAACAAGGCAACATAAAAAGTGTTAAATGTTAAAGTCCTTCGTCCTTCAAGACATTATGTCCCTTCGGATATAATGAATTCCGGACGAAGGTTATGTAAGAAGAGACCTTCGTAAGTCCAATAGATGATGAAGAAGAATACATATATGAAATATGAATAATAATACAGATATTATCATTAATTTATTTTTATTTTGCATTATCAGAATCATAATAACAAATTACAAAATGTACCTTCGGATTGACGAAGAGTAAAGGTACAGGCGTGATGCGGAAAGCAAAATGCCAAATCAGCATGAACAGTACGGGAGTACTGTTCATCTATTTATGGGCACAGGACGCAGCCCGTGGAAAATTACATTAATGCCCTTTACATTTATCAATAACTCTATAGTGATTCTTCGAGGTCTAACTTGGCTTTTCATCATATAAGTCGGTTCCCCTTTTCTGCTGTCATACCGAAGCTTTTTCAGCGCATAGCTTCGTGATCATCTTATCCTTCGTCACGATCGCCTTCCGTCCTACTCAAGCTTCGTCTTGACCATACTCTTGTATACTCGTGACCCGATTCCGAAGGTACCTGCACATATTTTACTTGGAAAATATTGTCAAATCATGTTTTTGAGGACCTTCGGAAACCGAAGGCCCCCAACAGTAGCCCCTCGCAATATTAATTTGCTGGAATGATAAATTCATATTGTGACATGGACGAAGGCTTTAAGCCGAAGGTCCGAAAAAACACCTTCCCTTTGCTAGAATAGCAACAGTCTTTCACAAGCGGGACCCTCCAGTTTTCAACGCACTAGGTGTATAAATAAGAGCTCACCACCAGTTTATTTGGCACGCTCCCTTGCCATCTGCTTTTACCCACCCAACTTTTAGCCTACGCGCCACAACACTTGCTTGGCTTTTTAGATTTTTAAGCTTCGGTTTAGAGAGCACTTTCTCAGCGTTTACGAAGATGTCTGAAGATAAGAAGGCTGTTGGTGATTCAAAGCTAAGCCTTTCTGAGGAGATGCATCTGGGCTTTCTTGAATCAATATCAAAGACTAATACAGAGAAGATTACTAGGGAGATTTTGGAGGGTTTATCTGAAGATACTGGTGACAATGACAGTTATGATGTGGATAGTGGTGGTGAAGATTCCGAAGATCGACCTTGGTGACCAAGCCATGCAGTTTTTGGTAAATCCAGTATTAAAGAAAATCATCTTGTCAATATGAGGGGCAGATATTTTCGGGACTTGTCTGTTGTGAGGGCTGACGAAGGAGAGAAGACTTGTCCGACTCCCGAGGAAAATGAAGTCGTGATATTCCGAAGCTTCTTAAAGGCTGGACTACGATTCCCCTTGAGCAGTTTTGTCGTGGAAATACTGAAGATATTTGAAATCTACCTTCACCAACTTACCCCCGAAGCAATCATAAGGATGAACATCTTTGTGTCGGCCGTGAGGAGCCAAGGTTTGGAACCTAATGCAAAAAGCTTCTGCAACATACATGAGCTATTGTACGAGACAAAACCCTGGGGTAAAGAACAGTATCACAACAATTTTGGCTGCTACAGCTTCGGCGCTCGGTCTGGGTCAAGCTGCCCCGTGCCAACCTTTCGAAAGAGGTGGCCCGACGACTGGATGACGGAATGGTTTTATGTGAAAAATGACCTGAAATCTCGAGAAGATATTAAAGGTATCATTATGCACCCTATTTGGCAACGCTTCGGCCTCCGGAAACCGAAAGTGGAAATGAATGAAGCAGCCGAAGAATGCCAGAGAGCCTTCGGCGTTGTTTGCTCCTTTATTGGGACAAGGGATTTGGTCCAAGAACACATTGCTTCCAGAGTATGGCCACTTGTGGAAAAGTGGGAAATGCTGGAGGAGACCATTAAAGAAACCAACGAAGGTGGACTAGTCAGGCTAAAATACACATTCAAATACGGAGATAAGTTCGTTGAGCCAGACGATGACTGGTTGAAAAGTATTGAGGCCATAAGTGATGAATTGCTTGGGGTATACTCAAAGGCCGAAGATACTGCATTATCAGTGGCCTTCGGAGGCCGAAAGAAGAAGAGACTCAACCGAGTATTTGATGCAATTGGGTTTGTTTACCCCGACTACTATTATCCAACGCGGGGTCAAAAAAGAAAGAATACATCTTCTGCAAAGGAAACTGCTTCAGCCGCTCCTAGCGAGCCGGCGCCGAAGAGGAAAAAGGTAAAGGTTCTCACACACCGGCCACATTATATTGAACCGGCCACAGTGCCTGAGTTTATTGGTGAGACCTCTTCGGCCACCGAAGCTAAAGAACCAACTCCACTGCCAAAAATCGAAGAGCTAGCCGAAGTGCCAGCAACAGAAAAAACAGAAGAACCGAGGACTGAAGAAACAAAGACATCAGAAATTTTAAGTCCTTCAGCAAAAATTGAGGCAGCAAAAAGCCAAAAGGGTCCAGCAGTGACCCCGAAAAGAAAAAGGATGGTTAATGTGTTGGATGTTTTGGAGACAATTAAGTCTTCAAGCACAACTCCGAAGAAAATTGTTGAAACTTCCGAATTGCATACTGAAGCCTTTGTTGCCGAAGCTTCAAAGCAACAATCTGAAACTGAAGCTGGGCCTTCAGAGCCCACCAAGGTAAAATCCTTGGAAGCCGAAGAAACAAAAATGACAGAGCCAATTTTAGTTGAAGAAACTGGCACTGCTGCCCCCGAAGTATCCTCCAAAGCCCTCGATTATATTGTACGACATGCTTTAGGAAAAAGATTGTCTGAAGAAGAGATTTTTGAAGCTAATCACTATGCCTGAGAACTGAGGTATCCAAAAGGGGCCTTAGTATTCAATGGCACAGACGAAGACGACTTCTTATGCTGTCTCCCAGATAACAAGGAATTATCCGTCTGCCGGGAGATGGCTAGAAGTATGGGGTTCCCGAAGCTCGAAGCTGGCCTCTGCGCCATGACGAAGGACGATCTTGCGGATAGCCTTGCATACAATAGTCTGAAGGTACAAAAATTGTGAATTTTGAAGTTTATGAATTTTGAATTAGTCTTTTGTTCTTATGTTAATCCATTCATTCTTTTGTATAGGGCTTAATACTCAGCAATGCCTTAAGGGCACAAAAGAATGCTGAAGATGAGAGCTGCACTATTGCTCTCAATAACCTTCGAACAGAGGTTATTAAGCTAAGAAACGAAGCCTTGGAAAAAGACAAAATTCTTCTTACATTGGTGGATAAGATAAAGGAAGACAAAGCTACTTCTAAAGCTCAAGCTGAAGCTCAGAAGCACGAAATCGAGGATCTTCGGAAACAGTTAGCCCGAGCTAAAGAAGAACGCATAGTTGAAGAAACGAAACGAGAACTTAGCGATCAATGGGCAAATCATTTAGAAAGAAACGTTGAAGAGCTTCGTGCATCCAAGAAAAGGCGCTATGACAAATCTATAGAATGCGTTAAGAAAATAAAAACTAGCTTCGCCAGCGTTGGCGCATTCTCGAGCGAGGAAAACTTCACAAGGGGTAACCCCGAAGGCCCGATTGAATGGATCAATCACGAAGCTGAGGCCTTTGAGAAAATTTTGAATAGCCGCGGAGACATATGTGCCTTTTCGGGTGCCAGGGGGATTGCTACTATTTTGGAGAGAAAAGGCTGTGAGCATGTAAAATCTTTGGCACAATCCGAAACTGCCTTATTCTCCGAAGATATAAAAGACCCCTCGACCGAAGCAAGCATGGTTGGTGGAAAATTTTTCACCGACATCTGGGACAACGGTGGCCGGGAAATGGCCCAAGAAATTATTCAAAAGAGTGAAAAAGGCATTCATGATGCTAGGAAAGTAGCAGAGGCCGCTGAGAAAAGCGCAGAGCCCGAAGGGCAAATAGGTATTAACTAGTGGTTTTTGACTCTTTGTTGTAATTTTTTGTTTTCGAACTTGTTCACGGTTTGTAATAGTAATAAATCCGTATCTACTCTTCCCTCAAAACCTGCTGAGTCATCTGCGGGCCCCCACACGAAGGGGGATGACGAAATTAGACAAATGGCCGAAGCCATCATGGATAGAGTTGTTGATCAGCTTCTAAACGAAGCTGCAGAAGTAGTCTTAAGGGAAGATTAGATGCTATTGCAAAAACATTTAGAATGTAATGTTTGTTGAGAATCATGTGTAATATTGTGTAACTTAGGATGTAATATATTAGTTGTTTATAGTTCTATTCTTTACGATGCATGAAACATTATATACATACCGTTTTTGAGCCTTCGGCAAAAAACACCTTCCCTTCTTTTCTTGCTTCGTAAATAATATCCGTGTGCTCATAAAATCAGTAGCCAATCCTCGTAAAATCAATAATCAATAAATCTTTCCATCTCAGAGTTTGACGAAGATATAACTCTTCAATGGCTATTGTTTGTACCGTGTCACTATTTCTTCAAAACGATCTTCGAATATCAATATTGAGACCCCCTTCTTGCGTTGTCGATGCACTATGATGTATGATGTTATGCTATGCAAATGATGTAATGATGTGATGTTATGCAAAATGATATTTGCCGAAGGTCAACATTTATTTTTCACTGTAAGCCTCCCTTAGGAGCTTCTTCGCCTTTTACTTCAGCGGAATCAGCGTTTATTTTTTGCTGTAAGCCTCCCTTAGGAGCTTCTTCGCCTTTTACTTCAGCGAAATCAGCATTTATTTTTCGCTGTAAGCCTCCCTTAGGAGCTTCTTCGCCTTTTACTTTCAGCGGAATCAGCGTTTATTTTTCGCTGTAAGCCTCCCTTAGGAGCTTCTTCGCCTTTTACTTTCAGCGGAATCAGCGTTTATTTTTGGCTGTAAGCTCTGCATTCCCTTCGAAACGACTTTTGAGCATAAAACTTACGCTGCGCTCCCTTAGGAACGACTTTTTGCTGCTTCAAAAAAATTTCACTGTATTCCTTAGAACAAATTTTTGATAATTCGAAGGTCCTCCTTGCCACCATAAATTCTTATGCTTCGGCAACTTAAGCCTATGGAGAAGACATATTTTTATTATGGTAGAGAACGAAACTGTTACAAGAGATTAAAAAACGATAAAAAGCACTTAAACTTCCCACAATTGTTCCTTATTAAAAAGAAAGTAAGACTGAAATGCAAAAATGCAAAAAACCGTTGTCGAAGTAGGATATTTGTCAGTAAATATGCTTCGACTCCGGCACAGAGCTATTGACTGTGCGAGCTTCGGACTCCTCTCTGAAGTCCCGCTAAAGGTGAGTGTGCTGACTCCCTTCTGGCTGCTGACCTCGTTGTATTGGTGGTGGCGGTGGAAGCTATTGCCAAGATGCTTGGGGTTGACTTGCCGAAGCAACAGAAGCTGCAGGGTGATTGCCTACATATTTTGGAATAAAAGGCGAATGGTACGAAGCAGTATGCATGACTTGCTTCGGCTGACTCTGTTGCGCTGCAGCTTCTGCTATTTCCTTTTGCTTCTGGATGGTAACATGGCACATCCTGGTGGTATGGCCCTTGTCTTCACCACAGAATAGGCAATAAATTTTTCTTGGCTGATCCCCAAATCTTCCCCCGAAGCCCCTGGCGCCTCTGCTCCTTGGCGCTGGCGGCCGAAAAGAGCTTTGATGCTGCCCCGAAGTTTGCGAGGAGCACTGTGGCCTTTGCTGTTGATTCCCTCTGGCATCACTTTGAGTAGAGTTGTGAATTGACCTGACGTGCCTCGGATGGAATCTTCCTCCGAAGCCCCTGGTCATTTCAGAGAACCTGAATGCTTCCTCCCTTCTTTGGCGAAAATCATTGTCAGCTCGAATATACTCGTCCATCTTCTGGAGCAGCTTCTCCAAAGTTTGAGGAGGCTTCCTGGCAAAGTACTGAGCTGAAGGTCCCGGCCGAAGCCCCTTGATCATGGCCTCAATGACAATTTCATTGGGCACTGTTGGTGCCTATGCCCTCAGACGCAGGAACCTTCGGACATACGCCTGAAGGTATTCTTCGTGGTCCTGGGTGCACTGGAATAAAGCTTGAGCAGTGACTGGCTTCGTCTGAAGCCCTTGGAAGCTGGTTATCAACATATCCTTCAGCTTTTGCCATGAGGTGATTGTCCCTGGCCTAAGAGAGGAGTACCAGGTTTGTGCAACACTCCTGACAGCCATGACGAAAGACTTTGCCATGACCGCCGTGTTGCCACCATACGAAGATATGGTTGCCTCATAGCTCATCAAGAATTGCTTCGGGTCTGAATGACCGTCGTACATGGGGAGCTGGGGTGGCTTGTAAGACTGTGGCCAAGGTGTAGCCTGCAGTTCTGTTGACAGAGGAGAAGAATCATCAAAAGCAAAATTTCCATGATGGAAATCTTCATACCAGTCATCCTCGTTGTAGAAGCCCTCCTGATGAAGCTCTCTGCGCGGAGGCCTTCGGTTCTGGTCATCTTGAGCAAGATGACGAAGTTCTTCAGAGGCTTCGTCTATCTGCCTTTGTAGATCAGCTAGACGAGCCATCTTTTCCTTCTTCCGTTGGACCTGTTGATGGAGCATCTCCAAGTTTTGGATTTCTTGATCCAAGTCGTCCTCCGGAGGCGTTGGACTGGTGGCCTTCCTCTTCTGGCTTCGGGTCTCCCTGAGAGAAAGGACATCCTGATTGGGATCCAGCGACTGCAGAGTGGCAGCCTCTGTGGCTGAAGCTTTCCTCGGCAGCATGACGAAGGTGATGCTTGCCGAAGATGTTCAAAACTCAAAAAATGGACGTGAGTTCACCGGAGGTGGGCGCCAATGTTGGGGACTTGTTCTCAAATGCTAAGAGTTAAGAACAAGACAACATAAAAAGTGTTAAATGTTAAAGTCCTTCGTCCTTCAAGACATTATGTCCCTTCGGATATAATGAATTCTGGACGAAGGTTATGAAAGAAGAGACCTTTGTAAGTCCGATAGATGATGAAGAAGAATACATATATGAAATATGAATAATAATAATACAGATATTATCATTAATTTATTTTTATTTTGCATTATCAGAATCATAATAACAAATTACAAAATGTACCTTCGGATTGACGAAGAGTAAAGGTACAGGCGTGATGCGAAAAGCAAAATGCCAAATCAGCATGAACAGTACGGGAGTACTGTTCATCTATTTATAGGCACAGGACGCAGCCCGTGGAAAATTACATTAATGCCCTTTACATTTATCAATAACTCTATAGTGATTCTTCGAGGTCTAACTTGGCTTTTCATCATATAAGTCGGTTCCCCTTTTCTGCTGTCATACCGAAGCTTTTTCTGCGCATAGCTTCGTGATCATCTTATCCTTCGTCACGATCGCCTTCCGTCCTACTCAAGCTTCGTCTTGATCATACTCTTGTATACTCGTGACCCGATTCCGAAGGTACCTGCACATATTTCACTTGGAAAACATTGTCAAATCATGTTTTTGAGGACCTTCGGAAGCCGAAGGCCCCCAACATCCCCCTTGATCATTGTCCTCCTCTTGAGGTGGCTCCTCTTGAGCTTCATCATCATCATCTTGAGCTTGATCCTCATCTTGAGTTGGTGGAGATGCTTGCATTGAGGAAGATGGTTGATCTTGTGCATATGGAGGCTCTTCGGATTACTTAGGACACACATCCCCAATGGACATGTTCCTTAGCACGACGCATGGAGCCTCTTCATCATCTAGCTCATCAAGATCAACTTGCTCTACTTGAGAGCTGTTAGTTTCATCAAACACAATGTCACAAGAAACTTCAACTAGTCCAGTGGACTTGTTAAAGACTCTATATGCCCTTGTGTTTGAATCATAACCAAGTAAAAGCCTTCTACAGCCTTAGGAGCAAATTTAGATTTTCTACCTCTTTTAACAAGAATAAAACATTTGCTACCAAAGACTCTAAAATATGAAACATTGGGCTTTTTACCGGTTAGGAGTTCATAGGATGTCTTCTTGAGGATTCGGTGAAGATATAACCGGTTGATGGCGTAGCAAGCGGTGTTGATTGCCCTGGCCCAAAACCGATCCGAAGTCTTGTACTCCTCAAGCATGGTTTTTGCCATGTCCAATAGAGTTCTATTCTTCCTCTCCACTACACCATTTTGTGTGGTGTGTAGGGAGAAGAGAACTCATGCTTGATGCCCTCCTCCTCAAGAAAGCCTTCTATTTGTGAGTTTTTGAACTCCATCCTGTTGTCGCTTCTAATCTTTTTGATCCTTAAGCCGAACTCATTTTGAGCCTGTCTTAAGAATCCCTTCAATGTCTCTTGGGTTTGTGATTTTTCCTGCAAAAAGAACACCCAAGTGAAGCGAGAATAATCATCCACAATTACAAGACAATACTTACTCCCGCCGATGCTTATGTAAGCTATCGGGCCGAATAGGTCCATGTGGAGTAGCTCAAGCGGCTTGTCGGTCGTCATGATGTTCTTGTGTGGATGATGAACACCAACTTGCTTCCCTGCTTGACATGCACTACAAATCCTGTCTTTCTCAAAATGAGCATTTGTTAGTCCCAAAATGTGCTCTCCCTTTAGAAGCTTATGAAGATTCTTCATCCCAACATGGGCTAGTCCGCGGTGCTAGAGCCAACCCATGTTAGTCTTAGCAATTAAGCAAGTGTCGAGTTCAGTTCTATCAAAATCTACTAAGTATAGCTGACCCTCTAACACTCGCTTAAATGCTACTAAATCATCACTTCTTCTAAAGACAGTAACACCTATATCTGTAAAAAGACAGTTGTAGCCCATTTTGCATAATTGAGAAACAGAAAGCAAATTGTAATCTAAAGAGTCTACAAGAAAAACATTGGAAATAGAGTGGTTAGGAGATATAGCAATTTTACCCAATCCTTTGACCAAACCTTGATTTCCATCTCCGAATGTGATAGCTCTTTGGGAATCATGGTTTTTCTCGTAGGAGGAGAACATCTTCTTCTCCACTGTCATGTGGTTTGTGCACCCGCTATCGTTGATCCAACTTGAGCCCCCGGATGTATAAACCTACAGAACAATTTTAGGCCTTGTTCTTAGGTACCCAAACGGTCTTGGGTCCTTTGACATTAGAAACAAGCACCTTGGGTACCCAAACACAAGTCTGTGAGCCCTTGTGTTTAGCCCCAACATATTTGGCAACTACTTTGCCTGATTTGTTAGTTAAAACATATGATGCATCAAAAGTCTTAAATGAAATGTTAGGTTCATTTGATGCAATAGGAGTTCTCTTCTTAGGCAATTTAGCACGGGTTGATTGCCTAGAACTAGATGCCTCACTCTTATAAATAAAAGCATGATGAGAGCCAGAGTGAGAATTTCTAGAATGAATTCTCCTAATTTTGTGCTCGGGATAACCGGCAGGGTACAAAATGTAACCCTTGTTATCCTGAGGCATGGGAGCCTTGCCCTTAACAAAGTTAGATAATCTTTTAGGAGGGGCATTGAGTTTGACATTGCCTCCCTGTTGGAAGCCAATGCCATCCTTAATGCCAGGGTGTCTCCCACTATAGAGCATACTACGAGCAAATTTAAAATTTTCATTTTCTAACTCATGCTTGGCAATTTTAGCATCTAATTTTGCTATATGATCATTTTGTTGTTTAATCATAGCAATGTGATCATGAATAGCATCAATGTTAATATCTCTACATCTAGTGCAAATAGTAACATGTTCAATGGTAGATGTAAAGGGTTTGCAAGAATTTAGTTCAACAATCTTAGCATGTAAAATGTCATTCTCATCTCTAAGATGGGAAATAGAGACATTGCAAACATCTAATTCCTTAGCCTTAGCAATTAATTTTTTCTTCTCATTTCTAAGGCTAGCAAGAGAGGCATTCAATTTTTCAATCTTAGCAATTGAACTAGCATTATCATTTCTAAGATTGTCAATTGAATCATCACAAATATTTGATTTCTCAACCTTAGCAATTAATTTGGCATTTTCATTTCTAGGGTTGGAAATAACATCATGGCAAGTGCTTAGCTCACTAGATAATTTTTCACATTTTTCTACCTCTAGAGCATAAGCATTTTTAACCTTAACATGCTTTTTGTTTTCTTTAATTAGGAAGTCTTCTTGGCTATCCAATAGTTCATCCTTCTCATGAATAGCACTAATCAATTCATTTAATTTTTCTTTTTGTTGCATGTTCAAGTTGGCAAAAAGGGTGAGCAAATCATCCTCATCATCACTAGAGCTAGCCTCATCACTAGAAGTTGCATATTTAGTGGAAGCTTCAGATTTTACCTTCTTCCTTTTGCCGTCCTTTGCCATGAGGCACTTGTGGCCGACGTTGGGGAAGAGGAGTCTTTTGGTGACGGCGATGTTGGCGGCGTCCTCGTCGGAGGAGGAGTCGCTGGAGCTCTCGTCAGAGTCTCACTCCCAGCAAACATGTGCATCGCCGCCCTTCTTCTTGTAGTACCTCTTCTTTTCTCTCCTCTTTCCCTTCTTGTCGTTATCCCTGTCACTATCACTAGATAAAGGGCATTTAGAGATAAAATGACCGGGCTTACCACATTTGTAGCAAACCTTCTTGGAGCGGGACTTGTAGTCTTTCCCCCTCCTTTGCTTGAGGATTTGGCGAAAGCTCTTGATGATGAGCGCCATCTCCTCATTGTCGAGCTTGGAGGCGTCGATGGGGACCCTACTAGGTGTAGAGTCTTCTTTCTTCTCCTCCGTTGCCTTGAAAGCGACAGGTTGCACCTCGAGTGTTGAGGTGGCGCCTTGCTCGATGATCTTTTTGGAGCCTTTGATCATTAATTCAAAGCTCACAAATTTTCCTATAACTTCCTCAGGAGACATTAGCTTATATCTAGGATCACCACGAATTAATTGTACTTGAGTAGGGTTAAGAAATACAAGTGATCTTAGAATAACCTTGACCATTTCATGGTCATCCCACTTGGAGCTCCCGAGGTTGCACACTTGGTTCACCAAGGTTTTTAGCCGGTTGTACATGACTTGCGGGTCTTCTCCTTGGTTGAGCATAAAGCGACCGAGCTCCCCCTCGATCATTTCCTGCTTGGTGATTTTGGTCACCTCATCTCCTTCGTGCGCGGCCTTGAGTACATCCCAAATCTCTTTGGCGCTCTTCAACCCTTGCACCTTATTATACTCCTCTTGACTTATAGAGGTGAGGAGTATAGTAGTTGCTTGAGAGTTGAAGTGCTCGATTTGGGCCACCTTGTCCTCATCATAATCTTCATCCCCTACGGATGGTACCTGTACTACAAACTCAACAACATCCCATATGCTTTTGTGGAGTGAGGTTAGGTGATATCTCATCATATCACTGCACCTAGAATAATCTTCACCGTCAAATGTCGGTGGTTTGCCTAATGGAACCAAAAGTAATGGAGTATGTCTAGGAATGCGAGAGTAGCGTAGGGGGATCTTACTATACTTCTTGCGCTCTTTGCGCTTAGAAGTGATGGACGCGGCGTCGGATCCCGATGTAGAGGGCGATGAATAGTCGGTCTCGTAGTAGACCACTTTCTTCATTTTCTTCTTCTCGACACTCTTGTGCGTCCTAATGCGTGAAGGGGATCCCTCCTTCTTTTTGTTGCCGGACTCCCTTGATGGAGCCTTCCCGTGGCTTGTGGCGGGCTTCTCGCCAGTCACCATCTCCTTCTTGGCGTGATCTCCCGACATCACTTCGAGCGGTTAGGCTCTAATGAAGCACCGGGCTTTGATACCAAATGAAAGTCGCCTAGGGGGGTGAATAGGGCGAATATGAAATTTACAAATTTTAAGCACAACTACAAGCCGGGGTTATCGTTAGAAATATAAACGAGTCCGAAAGAGAGGGCGAAAAACAAATCACAAGAAAATAAGGCGGATGACACGGTGATTTGTTTTACCACGGTTTGGTTCTTGCAAACCTACTCCCCGTTGAGGTGGTCACAAAGACCGGGTCTCTTTCAACCCTTTCCCTCTCTCAAACGGTCACTTAGACCGAGTGAGCTTCTCTTCTCAATCAAACGGGACACCCCACAAGGACCACCACACAATTGGTGTCTCTTGACTTGGTTACAATTGAGTTGGAATCAAGAAAGAATGAAGAAGAAAAACAATCCAAGCGCAAGAGCTCAAAAGAACACAATTGTCTCTCTCACTAGTCACTATTTGATTGGAATGATCTTTGGACTTGGAAGAGAATTTGATCTCTTGTTTGTGTCTTGTATTGAATGCTATAGCTCTTGTATGAGGTGTGAATGCTGAAAACTTGGATGCAATGAATGGTGGGTGGTTGGGGGTATTTATAGCCCCAACCACCAAAGGAGCCGTTTGTGGAGACTGCTGTCGCATGGCGCAACGGACAGTCTAGTGCGCCACCGGACACTGTCCAGTGCGCCAGCCACGTCACCCGGCCATTGGGTTCTTACCGTTGGAGCTTCTGACAGCTGGGCCACCGGACAGTCTAGTGGTGCATCAGACAGTCACTGTTCACTGTCCGATGCGCCTTCTGGCGCCTGTCCTGACTTCTTCACGCGCAGGCGCGCACTATAGCACCTTAATTGCTCGTTGCAGACGACCGTTGGCGCTGTGTAGCTGTTACTCCGCTAGCACACCGGACAGTCCGGTGCTACACTAGACAGTCCGGTGCTACACTGGACAGTCCGGTGAATTATAGCGGAGCGGCTCCCAGATTTTCCGAAGGTGGCAAGTTCAGACTGGAATTTCCTGGTGCACTGGACACTGTCCGGTGCGCCAGACCAGGGCACACTTCGGTTGTCTTTTGCACTCTTTGTTTGAACCCTTTCTTGGTCTTTTTATTAGTTTGTTGTGAACTTTTGGCACCTTTAAAACTTATAATCTAGAGCAAACTAGTTAGTCCAATTATTTGTGTTGGGCAATTCAACCACCAAAATCAATTAGGAAAAGGTGTAAGCCTATTTCCCTTTCAGTAACGGTTAACAAAAAATTGACCAACTTATTAAAAGCAATGCTCAGCTTTAACCATTATTTGTTGATCAGCCTTACACTTCACATGAACTCCCACCTTTGGTGAGTTCATGCACATTATTCCCCATAATTTGTTGAGCTATGATCTTTTGTGAGCTCACCCTTGCGATATATACCCCCCCCCACAGGTGAAGTGCAGGTAGCCCACGAGGAGGTCTAAAACGAGGAGTACGAGCTAATCTAGGTCGTGCCTCCCAGTCAGCTTATGGCGCCAAGGAATAATTATTAGTTTGCTTTATTGTTAACATTTATTTTTGTAAGACTCTTCCGCTATGTAATAATAATATTTGTGACATTTATCTCTATACACTTGGTCATTATATGTGTTGTTCTTTTTTGGCGCACATATGAGACACATCCGGCTTTACCCCTTAAATCCTGGTGTGACACCTTGAGTTCTTGTGACATGGGTGGACACAAACACTTTGGATCACTGTGTGCGCCCTCATGTTGCATTTGTTGGTCGTGATTCGAGTTAATTATCATTTGAGTTCGTTTTGATAAAACCCCAACAAAACCACATATCCTTAGGGTTTTCTGATTTGTGCTTCGATTTTAGGTTTGTTCACGTTCATACTTCACCAGTAAACATCTTCTACCACGCGCAAACTTTTTGTAAAGTTTGAGAATTTTCTGGGCTATTTTTCCTGCCCGGCACTGTCGCCCGTGTGCGGGGGGCACTACCGGACGCCAGCACTACCAAACCTCAGACCGGCACCGCCGCTCAAACTTCCTCATGTGTCTTACTCTAATCTTTGACAGGAAGTTGGACCCACTGTTTTTGAAGTATTTTTGTTCAGTTAAACTACACTTGTTTTGCACTGAACTCTAATATGCTGCTTTGAGTCCTTAGAGGGTTCTGTGTTGAACTTTGGGTTTAAAACTCATGTGCTTGTAAGTCGAGAATTTTTAGGGGCCCTCATTCATCTCCTCTAGTAGGTGGTTTTTTGTCTGGGCGTGCGTCAGGGCTAGTTTGGAGAGGGATACACCGCAAAGAGGCGGCGTTGGGTGTTGTGCACCGTCATTGCGATGTGCGGTAGCGAGATGGAAGGGATATGGGACTAAGGAGTTGGGGGCAAGGAGAAGTTCTGTGTTTTCAAAAGTTCTGTGCCTTTTCAAAAGTTCTCTGCCTTTTCAAAAGTTCTGTGTTTTCAGATGCCATGGCTTTCATAGCTTAGCTTATGAGCTTGCCCATTGAGACACTCATTGTTCAACTGCCTACGACGACCATGGAGATAAGGCATTAGTCTTTTCCGTCCACTATATTGTTGCACAAGCCTTGGGGCTATCCCATAACTTCAGCTGGTTTGTTCGTCTAGTTTGTGCTACGCTAAACCGAAGTTACAATCGTAGTAGCCACAAGTCATACCTCTCACTTTCACCTTACATGTCTAATACTTGTGTGTTGCGACGTTACCCAACCATATTTGATGATACTGATTGGGTGACTAAGCGACACTTGAGAGTCTTAATGGACCCTCCACATAAAAATAGCCACAATAAATGAATTTAATGTCAAACTGAACATATTGTTCATATACTAGATTTTGAACTGGTAAATAAATACTCCCTCCATTTATAAATATATGACACCATTGACTTTTTTTTAAAAACTTTGACCGCTCGTCTTATTCAAAAAATAATGAGTTATCATTTTTTTGTGATTTGTTTTATCACTTAAGGTAGTTTGTGCATGACTTAAAATTTTTCATTTTTGAATAAATATTTTGAAAAAGACGAGTGGTCAAAGTTTTCAAAAAAGTCAACGGTGTCATATATTTATGAATGGAGGTTGTATTACACTTGATCTTAGCCAAAAGACCAAAAAATCAGTTGAAATGGAGCCCATATGCTCGAATTAAATTATAGCCAATGTTTTGGCTTAGGACTTGGGAGCGAGAAGATGGTGTAGACCTGATGCCCTAACCAAAATCGTCATTGAGATTCCATAGGTAACACATGCAAATTCATTTATGGTGATGGCTTAACAATTCTCTCCAAGTTTGGCAAGACATAGAAAAGCACAAGTACGCCAACAAGACCATTCCTGAAATACCAAATACAACAAGTTTATCCTCTAATGATTAACATGCTTACTGAAATACATACTTGCTCTTGACTTTAGAGTATCATATCAAACAATAAAAACATTTTCCGCTTTTATAGAGCCTTGTACTCATTTCCAATTGCATAGTTGGTTTCACTTAAAATTCAATGTGAAATGAATTCGGCATGAACAAATTTTTTTCATAGTTATGCTTTAGCAATGTTCCACAGTTAAATGGCTAGAAATCTGTATAAGACCTCGCCACATTTGGTGATGTGTGGAATGCATGAACTACACCCTATGTTGAAGGGATTCATAAATGAAAGGAGAAAAGGAAGTGTTTTCCAAAATAATTCTCAAGATCTTGTCTATCATATCTTGTTCCTGTCGTTGCTGGAAGTTCAACCTCTTGATGCAGACTGCGTACATGAGAGCTAAGAATATTGCAAAGAGCACAAGAACAGGTGCAACGGCTGGCATAAAATCCGTATGGTAGCCAAAATGATGTGTTACATAGTAGCTAATCTTGTGCTTGCTTTCGCCAGGGACTATGATGGGGTCTTCTAGGTCTCCATATTGTGTCACGATAAGCCCATACATTGTCCATGACAATGGGCAAATCCAGTAGTACCAAATCCACCATCTAGGAATTCTCTGAAATAATAATAGAGAAAAGAAAACAAAAGCACTCTTTTATTACTATAGAAAAGGATCACGGGAATGGTGATTGAAGAAACAACTAACCCATCTTGGAATGAAGAAGCCTGAGAAGAGATTGAAGAGAGAATAGAAAAGATGGTCAACAACCCAACATTCTAGGATGTTAAATTTTTTAATCAATAATTGAAATTGTGAGTTCTGCATAAGGCTTATACCAGAAAAACTGAAGCAACAACTTTTGTTGTGATGTCCTTTGATAGTCTATGACTCCTCCGAGATGAAGTTGCTTCATAACTGAAACAAATAAAACATTAGCAACAAAATGGGGATAATTTGATTTTAAGCTCTACAACTCTACTATCTGTATCTATGAAATTTCAAACATACAACTTTTTCTGGATTCATCTCATGATATTTATAACTGATGAAACATTCTGATCCATGTATTGCAGCAGGTGCTGGATAGGGGTACTACTATATATTCTATTGGAATTGTTTGCACATGTGTAGTGGAAGCGCAGCTGCCCGCAATTACAACTCTGTGTGTCAGTCGATTGCCTGAGCATCATGTCTGAAACTCTAAGCATGCAGCATATCGGAACGGGACACCAAAGCAAACTTGCAGTAGATGTAGTGCAAAGTTTGGACGTGAATTTTGGTCCTATCACAATGGTAAATGAGTTGGGGTTCTCATTAAGTAAAGACCATACAAAAAAGAAGAAAAAAGGTGCAAGGTCATAAACAACAAGACAACTGTAGCATCTGGGCTAAGTTTCAGTGAAAAATGGAACTATGTCTGCATGGATCAAAAAATTGTGTCGAACCCAACTTGACCTTTAATGTATCTACCTACCAAGCACAAAATCGTTGAATCAGAGGAAGCCCTTGCAGACAATAGCTATATATCCCGCTTGGCAATCCAGGGCTTCATCACGTCCAACTTGACCTTTGATGTATCTACCTACCAAGCACAAAATCGTTGAATCAGAGGAAGCCCTTGCAGACAATAGCTATATATCCCTAAAGTATTATGTGCTCGTTACATCCAAACTGAGAAACAAAGTGTATGAGTGAAACAACGAACTGACTGGTCAAGCTCGGACACAAACTTCTGTGTCTTGAGCAGCTTGGCTTGCTTATTTGAGAAGCTTGTGTCCTAGTGAGTGGATGTCCCCTATGTAAAACATGACAATTAGAGTGGTCTTTACCAATAATAGATCCAACGAGAACAACTGTGACCAGAGAAAGCACACGCTAGATAGATCTACCGTTGATGCCACGTCACCCATGGGATGGGAGGAGCAGAGCGGAGCTCGCACCGGAGTGGAAGACGAGTGAGCTAGGAGACGGGCTCCTGGTCCCTAGGGGTGACGAGGAGGTTTAGAGTTAGCTGGACTCGATGCAACTTTTATCACCTAGTTAGCATCCTTATCCGGACGCGAGTGTCCTAATCCTCCTCGCCGGTGGTGGAGCAACAGCGGAAGAAACGGGCGTTGTTGCAAAATGGATGGGGTTGTTGCTAGAGCGACAGCTGCGAGAACGCTACTGTATGAACAAATAGGATAAGGATGGAATATAATCTAGGACCGCGCGTTGATTTTGAAGAAATACAAAGAGTTCTTTATAAAAAGATAACACATGATGACCGTTAAAATTGATGTTTTAATGAAACTGATGCTTTAATATAGTAGATATTAAATCTAAAACACACTTACGAATAATTTATGAGACAAGGAACTTCGACTAATGAAGACCCTAACAACAATAACTATTTGCAAATTATAAATTAACTAGACTTAATAAATCTCTACTATACTTAAAGCATCAGTTTCAATGGTCGTCCTGCATCATCCTTTTACAAAAAAGTCTCTACATTTCTTCCAAATCAACTCAGCATAAAATGTTAAAAAGTAGTATAAGAGGTGGGGTTTGAACCCACACCCTGATGGAAGAAGGATGAAAGGCACTGGGAGAAGCTATCTAACCAGTAGAACATCGTGTTCAAGTGTTTATAATATTGAATATAAATTATATATATGTATATATGATTTTTTGTAAAATAAAAAATAATCGTGTCGGGCCGGGCCAGCACTATGGGCCGAGGCTATGGCCCAAGCACCTCACGACGCTCGTGACGGGTTGCCCAGACACTATTAAATGGGTCGTGCCTCGAGCCGGCTCGCCAGACACTACTCATTTGGCCATCTATACCTCCGCACGATAATGATGGTCCTCGCCTTAGTTGCCTCCACCTCGTTCGCCATTCTACTTCTTTTCTCTTTTCTCTCTTCCCTCATGCCTCCACCTCCACGCCACCCATTCTCGGTAGAGGGCGTATGCGCCTCCTCTCCGTATTCGTCCAACACCAGTCCCGGCACCGACTCGCGTAGTGGCTGTTGCACGTCCACAAGGACGTTTCACATCATGCGCGCACCATCGTTTTCTCCGTCGTTGGACGTCTCGTTCGTCTTTCCGGCCTTCGCCCTGTTCTTCCTCCCCTGCTGCCCCTGCCCATGGTCGCAGCCGCGAGCCAACCGACGCTCATTGACGCGGGTACAGGACGAGTCGGTCATATGCTCCTGGCCTTTCTCCGTGCGTGCCGTCGAGGAGGAGATGGTGGCGTCTGCCACACTTAGATTATCTTGACGATAAGGAGTCCAGGTCTGAGATATTAGACAACTAAGGCCTGTAGCGTGACAGCAGTCGGCATATGTACTTTAGAACAAACACATAAGATGGCGAAGGGCCCACAATACCTTTGTGCAGAGTTTCTCTGCTCCGTATTCTTTCATTTTCAGCTTGCAGGCTGCATTGTTGAGCTTCGGTAGGTCTAGGGCTAGGAAGACACTCGCATTCTCTTACCCTTCTCGAATTTACGCTAGTACGGGTGCATCTCAGTTTGGAGCTGCTCCGACTGGACTTCTTTCTCCGCTTGCGTGCGCGCGCTCTCTCGCTATATATCCAGCGGTATACTACCTATGTCACCTACAGATGCCCAGGTCTTCGTCGTATCCTTCTCCAGCAACAAACAGGTATGTCTGCCTCTTCCCTTTCCCTCCTGCTATACGAAACCTTGAAAGTGGGAGAGATGAGGGATAGAGTCTCTGATTTGCTGCCTATAGACGTTTATAAAAAATATTATGTCAATAGCGGAGACAATCAATAAAAAAATCTTAAGATCTTTTTGTGAATAATTTACATAGGTATTGGTTTAAACCATTGTAACGCATGGACAACCGACTAGTTTACTTATTAGTCTCTAAAACCAAACACCCCACCATCAGCGATACATTAGTCTCTAAAACTAAACACCCCACCATCAGCGATGGTGACGACATCATGTTATGTGTGCCCCTTAAAAATTGATCCCATATTAGCACACAGAGGTCCATTATACAATGACACCGCAATAAAATTGCATGAGCAGACGACGAAACATTACACGCATGATAGCAGGAAAAAGAAAATGCAAGATGACAGACACTAACATATGATAAACATTTTACTAAGGAGATTCTCCTCTGGTCCCACATTAACTAATAAAGCATGTCAAAAGGGCGCAAATCTCTTATGCAGCACTGTCGATAGCCATAGGTTGCGGTTCCTGCTTCCCGGGCACCTTCTGCAGCTGTTCAAGCTTCCTCCATTTCGCGAACATGTTGCCGTAGAACATGGCATCCCGTCTGTTGTACTCCCTCATTCTCTCCTTCAGGGTCTTGTACACCAGCTTCACATCCCTGATCGCGAAAATAGTAAGGAGTTAATTTCACCATGCTGAAGCAACAATAATCCTTGCAAGACTTAAGAATCAAAGAATTTAGCACTGATCATACCTGTTATCAGGATCAATTTCCAGTGCTTTCTTCACATCCAACTCTGCTAGCTCTAGGTCAACATGCTCGATGTATGCTTGCGCCCTTCTGTACAAGGCCTTAACATTTGTGCTCTCAAGTTCCAGAACCTGAATACCGGTGCTCCTAGTTAGTATCGATGCACTTTAGAACAAACACATAAAGGCTTGTTCGGTTATTTTCAATCCATATGAATCGAGGGAATTGATATGGATTGAGAAAAATTTTGACTTATTAGGGATTGAAACCCCTCAATCCCCATCAATCCATATAGATTGGGGTAGAACCGAACAAGCCCTAAGATGACGAAGGGCCCACAATACCTTTGTGCAGAGTTTCTCTGCTTCTCTGTATTCTTTCATTTTCAGCTTGCAGGCTGCATTGTTGAGCTTGGAACTAACTTTCAGAGCTTTAGATTGCTTCTTCTCATCCTCATTGAAAGAGCTGTCATACTCGATGTATTTTGCGGCCTAATTAATGGTAAAATTTAGTTATTACTTATCCTTCTCACAAAAGTAACATATATTAATTAACATTTGCTGCCATTTTACCTTCTCGTATCTCTTGGAGGCCTTGGCGTACTTGCCCATCTTGAACCACACATTCCCTTCATCTTTCTTCTTGGCAGCTGCTTCAATCTTCTCAATATTGGTCTTTAAGTCCCAAGATTCTTTCTCCTGAAGAAAGAAAAGGCATAAATTCTTGTTAATATATGGTCAGCAGCAGCAACCATGATAAACAGACAAGTAGAAGCAATTTCAGCCTTACCTTCTCAAAGGAAACAAGCTCCACTTCATACAAGACGGTAGAATTAGGAGGAATAGTAGCAAGATCTTGATTTGTTTCAACAGATCCAAATGCTTGTTCAGGTGGTACTCTAGCCAACGCAACCTCTCCTTTCTTCATATTAACTACCGTTATGTCAAGCCCTTCAATAACCTGCTCCTCATCTGTCTTGAACTCAAAAGGCTCTTCACCATCATGCCCTTTCTTTACAAACACAGTACCATCCTCCAATTTGCCAATAAATCTCACTACAGAAGGACAAGAACATATATCAGCCTTATAGAACACTGCGCCCATAACCAGAAGGAATGTCAAGAAATGTATAAATTACACTGTAGCATGTACTACGCACCTTTCACTACTGCTCCATCATTAGGATGCTCATAGCCTTCACCTTCCTTAAGAACTTTCTTCAAGATCCTCTTGCGATCTCCGATAAGCGTCACAGTCTTCCAAGAGACCAGCTCAAGATCTATATGCAGCACAGCATTTGGGGGCACTGCTGCTTCATCTCCAGACGCTGGTTTTCCTTCTTCTCTGAAGCCATCTGATCATCACAATGGACGTAAATATATTAACTACATCAACGAGGTTTACTGACAGAAATGCCTAGTTACGGGCCTGCTTGGTCGGTTTCCAAAATTTGCTAAGCTAGAGAGATTTTGATACCAAAAGAAAAATACTTGGACACAGTTTAGCCTGAGATATTGGCAACAAACCAAACTTTGGCCGAAAACTTGAATTCGGCTATCAATCAATCAGGCTCTATAATTTCTTTAAAACTTACATTGTGGCTTGACATTGAGGAGAACCTTTTCGCCCTTCTTCATTGTCTTCACAGCCTTTGAAAGTGCCGGGCAGAAATAACCTATAGATTGTCCAATTTGTTAGTTACAAAATGAAGAATTTAGAATAGATATCACAATAATGCATTGAGGAAGGTCCAAGTTCAAACCATCTCTGACAGCAAACTCAACACCATCAGACTTGGACACAACAGTTCCATCCTCGAGCCTTACCTCGTACTTGACTGCAGGAATCAATTGAGCAAGAAGTGTCAAAATCCCTCATCTCAAACTATCAGCACTAAGGCACTAGAGTATATCAAACAATATCATACCAAAAACTTCATCAAGGTCCTTGGGGTTCTCCCACTTCTCCCCTTCAACGATGATCTTCTTAAAGATCCCACCGTCCTTGCATATGTCTTTGACGCTGGCCCAAGAAAGGAGCTCAACATGGAACTGGAGTGTGGCATTGGGTGGGATGGTGGGCGGTGAACCCATCTCGCCGTAGGCAAGACCCGGCGGAATAGTGAAGATTGCGTTCTCACCCTTCTTCATGGTCTTGATGCCCAGGTCCCATCCCTTAATCACTTGCCCTGCAGCAAATAATGTGCGTGGCAATAAATTACCACAGAACTGATGAGCGATTTCACCATATCACCCACAGTACCATTCTTGTTGAAGCTGCTTTTACGCACCTTGCCCAAGTTTGAATCTGAATGGGGTTCCACGGTCACGGCTCGAATCAAACTTTGTTCCGTCCAAAAGGGTACCAGTGTAATGCACTGCGGCGAACAGAATCAGAGATTACTCTCGTATAAACTAAACTGATCAGACATGTCAGTTGAAACAATTGCTCTTTGTTATCATTTGGGTAATTCAGTTCTGACAACCATCAGCATTGATGCGCGATAATCAAATTTTAAAAGTTCGTTAGATTTAGGAGAACTAGATTATCACGGCTAATGATCCCATTTTCCTACTCCGTTCTTGCGCCGGCCATTCTCGAGAGCAAGCAACCTGTACAAGCTGGTTCGCGCGCAAATCCACATACACGTACCTTCCACCTCGTCTCCAAGCTCGGGGCGATCCCACCCCTCGCCCTCCTTGACAAGCTTCTTCTTGAGCCCCTCGTTCCCGATCTCCTTCTCTTCCCCAACCTTCATCGTCGCTGGCAAATAGTCCTCATCGTCCATCCCGGTCTCGAGGTCCTTCATGGCCTCGTCCTCATCTAGGCCTCCCATCACCTCCAACTCGCTAGCGCTGGGGAGGTCGAACGAGTCATCCGCCATCGGTTCGCCCGCCGTCAACGATTAAAAAATCAGCCAAATAATGCTGCAGATCAGCTCGCTTGTGCGTGCCCTGGCCTGGTGATATGATTGTGTATGTTCTTTTTTAACTCGAATCGCTCGCAATCGCAACTCGAGTGAGGCCGATCGGGATCACCATTTTATGGTGGCCTATGCGGCTCTGGAGACTTCTGGGAATGGAATGTGCGACCTGAGTGGCAGGTGTTTGGTGGATGCTTCCGGAGAGTCCGGGACGGGTCGCGCGGCGAGAGAAGTTTCAAAGGCCGTAGCTGCTTCCAGAGACTCCTAGCTCCCTTATGGTGTTCTTTTTTCCAAAACTAGATCGTTAACTGTCCCCTCCTTTCAAAAAACGAAATCTCACTAGCTTCGAGAGGTCCAAACAATTCCAAACTTGATCAAATATATAAGAAATATTAACATTTATAATATAAAATAAGAATTCCTAAATTAATCATATACTGTTGGATCTTTTATAGGTTTGAGTGTTTGACACATTTATTGAATAAACTCTATGGTGTATAATGGTGGAGAATACCAATAGTACCATATTGTAAGTCTAAAAGATTTTTGGCTTGACTTATATGATGAGAATTATTCCACCTAACTTGAGAAGTTAAGAAAACGGACAAGGGCGTGCTACACGCGCGCGCGCCGCCGCCGGCCGGGCCGGGCTCGGGCCGGGCGTGGCGTGGCAGGCAGGCAGGAAGGTAGGCAGTCCTTCAGCTGCCCGTCTCTTGGCGTGCAGCATGCGACCCTTCTGCTTCAGCTTTCCTCTGTAAGAGGTTAAGTAGAGGAGAACCCCTGGCACTTGTTACACGAGAACAGAATCATTTCAGAGTCACAGCCCAGCCGCAAGTGAGGGTATTCCCATCTCGTGACTCTGCGCGCACAGAGCAGCAAGAGAGCAGGTGCCTTCGAAGCCCTTGCCGTTCGAGACCTTGCACGAGGGATCGACAATTAGGTTTTTGGGGAGCATCTACGCGACTGCCCAAATCATCTTCTTCCTGGCGACATGACAAGGGAAGCTCGACAAGGATCTGGATCATCAGAGCGCATGGAAGGGTATGATCAGTTTATTTCCTTACTGTTTTGCGTTCTACAGATTATATATGTTTTATATATTCATCTCTGTTGTTTCATATGTAGCAATGATTTTATCTCATCTGTTCTGTCATATTATAATATGTTATATCTGTCTGTTTTAATTTTACAGTCATCCTGTTTATATTGCTATCTGTTTATTTTCAGTTGTTCCATCAAAATATATATACCATGTTTACATGCTTATTATTTTTATATGATTCATATGCTTTGTGTTCTCATGCGACCCTTCTGCTTCAGCTTTCCTCTGTAAGAGGTTAAGTAGAGGAGAACCCCTGGCACTTGTTACACGAGAACAGAATCATTTCAGAGTCACAGCCCAGCCGCAAGTGAGGGTATTCCCATCTCGTGACTCTGCGCGCACAGAGCAGCAAGAGAGCAGGTGCCTTCGAAGCCCTTGCCGTTCGAGACCTTGCACGGGGGATCGACAATTAGGTTTTTGGGGAGCATCTACGCGACTGCCCAAATCATCTTCTTCCTGGCGACATGACAAAGGAAGCTGGACAAGGATCTGGATCATCAGAGCGCATGGAAGGGTATGATCAGTTTATTTCCTTACTGTTTTGCGTTCTACAGATTATATATGTTTCATATATTCATCTCTGTTGTTTCATATGTAGCAATGATTTTATCTCATCTGTTCTGTCATATTATAATATGTTATATCTGTCTGTTTTAATTTTACAGTCATCCTGTTTATATTGCTATCTGTTTATTTTCAGTTGTTCCATCAAAATATATATACCATGTTTACATGCTTATTATTTTTATATGATTCATATGCTTTGTGTTCTCATGATCCATATTGTTATGGATATATTTGAGATCACGATTTCGATGATTAATTATTTGTTATATGTCATCATCATAATGTTAATTTATGGAATTAAAATGATATGGAAAATGCCTATAATTCTAACAATCCAAAAACCTAACGTTAGGCATTTTTCTGTCAGAGGTTTTGCTGCTGTGCTAAAGCCTGATCCTTTTGACGGTAAAAACTTCTTGATATGGAAAGCTAAAATGGAATTGTGGCTTACTGCAATGTCTTGTTTTCATGCTGCTGAGGGCAAGCCTGTCAACTTACCTCCTGAGGATGAGGCTACGTTTAAGGCTGAAGACAACCTCTTTCGAGGAGCAGTAATTAGCGCACTTGATACAAAATTCCAGAAAAACTATATCATCCTTCCTACAGGGAAAGAGCTGTGGGATGCACTTGTTGGAAAGTTTGGAGTAACTGACGCTGGTAGCGAGCTGTATCTCATGGAGCAGCTGTATGACTACAAGATGGTTGAGAACCGATCTGTAGTGGAACAGGCTCATGAGTTTCAAGCACTAGCTAAGGAACTCGAACTTTTTCCTTGTCCTTTGCCTGACAAGTTTGTGGCTGGCGGTATAATCGCCAAGTTGCCACCTTCTTGGAAGGACTTTGCTACCTCTCTCAAACATAAGAGACAAGAGTTCAATGTGGAAGAGCTCATTGGTAGTTTTGATGTTGAGGAAAGGGCTAGAACAAAGGACAATGAAAAAGGTGTGGAGACCTCTATTGCTAATGTGGTGCAGAAGAGAAACTTCCGCAAGTTTAACGAGAACAAAAACCAGAACAAACAAGAGAATACAAATAAACCTGTTCAAACAGCGCAATTTAAAAAGAAGAACAACAATAACAAGGGAAAGGGAGGATGCTTTGTCTGTGGCAGTGATCAACATTGGGCTAGAGAGTGCCCTGATCGCAAGTTCACACAGGACAAGAAATCAGCTAATGTTGTAACCACTGAAACTGAAGATGGAACATTTGGGTATGGTAATTCTTTACCATTTGTTCTTTCAGTTTGTAATTCACCTGAGTGGTGGATGGATAGTGGTGCAAACATTCATGTGTGTGTTGATGCCTCTATGTTTACCTCCTACCAAGTCGGGAGGTCTGACACCTTGTTAATGGGAAATGGGTCGCGTGCTCATGTTCTTGGTGTTGTTACGGTCATTCTGAAGTTTACTTCGGGAAAGACGGTGCCATTGAAGAGCGTGTAGCATGTGCCCTCTATCAAGAAGAATCTCGTTAGTGCTTCTATGCTATGTCGAGATGGATACAAAGTTATTCTTGAGCCTAATAAATGTGTTGTGTCGAAACATGGTATTTTTGTTGGTAAAGGATATGACTGCGGAGGCTTGTTCCGCTTATCACTGCATGATGTGTGTAATAAAATGGTGAATTCTGTTAATTTTTCTGATGAGTCAGATTTATGGCATTCACATTTTTGTCATGCAAGCTTTGGCTGTCTTATGCGGTTAGCAAACCTAAATCTAATTCCTAAATTTAACTTGGTCAAAAAATCTAAGTGCCATGTGTGTGTTGAATTAAAACAACCCCGCAAGTCTCACAAGGCTGCTGAGGCGAGGAATTTGGCACCTCTAGAACTTGTTCATTCAGATCTGTGCGAGATGAATGGAATTTTGACCAAAGGTGGTAAAAGATACTTTCTCACTTTTATAGATGACTCCACTAGATTTGGCTATGTGTATCTCTTAAAAACAAAAGATGAAGCATTTAATTATTTTAAGACCTATAAAGCTGAAGTTGAGAACCAACTTGAGAGGAAAATAAAACATTTAAGGTCCGATCGAGGTGGAGAATATTTCTCTAATGTGTTCGATGAGTTCTGCGTGGAACATAGTATTATTCATGAGAGGACACCGCCATTCTCACCTCAATCCAATGGGATTGCTAAAAGGAAAACCCGCACTCTAACAGATTTGGTGAACGCCATGTTGAGTACAGCGGGATTATCCAAGGCATGGTGGGGTGAGGCGATTTTGACAGCATGTCATGTCCTGAATAGAGTTCCAACAAAGAACAAAGAGATCACACCATTTGAGGAATGGGAAAAGAGAAGATTAAATCTATCATATTTGTGCACTTGGGGTTGCTTGGCGAAAGTGAATGTGCCAATCAACAAAAATCGTAAACTTGGGCCTAAAACTGTTGATTGTATATTCCTTGGGTACTCTTTTCACAGCATTGGGTATAGGTTCTTAATTATAAAATCTGATGTGCCTGATATGTATCTTGATACTATCATGGAATCAAGAGACGCAACATTTTTTGAGAATGAGTTTCCCTTGAAGAATACACCTAGTGATACAAGTCATGAGACTATAATTCCCCATGAGCACGAACTGTCAATTCCTATAGATCATGCTGAGGATCTTCACGTGCACATCCCTGAGGAGGATGACACTATAGTCACTCGAAAGAGCAAGAGACAGAGGGTTGCAAAATCCTTTGGTAATGACTTTATAGTGTACCTTGTGGAAGACACACCAACTACCATTAGTGAGGCATATTACTCTCCTGATGCTGACTTATGGAAGGAAGCAGTAAGGAGTGAGATGGAATCTATTATGTCTAATAGAACTTGGGAGGTCGTTGACCGTCCTTATGGTTGTCAACCTATAGGTTGCAAATGGATCTTCAAGAAAAAGCTTAGGCCTGATGGTACAATCGAGAGGTACAAGGCAAGGCTTGTGGCCAAAGAATATACCCAAAAAGAGGGTGAAGATTTCTTTGATACCTACTCACCAGTGGCTCGATTGATTACTATTCGCACATTAATAGCCGTGGCAGCCTCTTATGGTCTTATCATTCATCAGATGGATGTTAAGACAGCTTTCCTAAATGGAGAGTTGGATGAGGAGATCTACATGTATCAGCCAGAAGGGTTCATTGCGGATGGTCAAGAGAACAAGGTGTGCAGGTTGATAAAATCATTGTATGGCCTAAAACAAGCACCTAAGCAATGACATGAAAAGTTTGATAATACTCTTACAGCTCCTGTCTTTGCTGTAAATGAGTCTGACACGTGTGTGTATTATCGGTATGGTGGGGGTGATTCTGTTATGCTGTGCCTTTATGTTGATGACATTTTGATCTTTGGATCAAACCTCAATGTGATTGAGGAAGTTAAAAATCTTCTATCGAGCAATTTTGAAATGAAAGATTTGGGAGAAGCTGATGTCATTCTAAACATCAAGCTTGTTAGTGAAGATGATGGTGGGGTAACTTTGTTACAATCCCATTATGTGGAAAAGGTATTGAGCCGCTTTGGTTTTAGTGACTGTGATCCTACTCCAACACCTTATGACCCTAGTGTGCTATTGAGAAAGAATCAGAGAATAGCAAGGGATCAATTGACATACTCCCAGATCATTGGCTCTATTATCGCTAGCTGATGTAGGATGCTGTGATGTGCCTCAAGTACTGTATTGTAATCTGGTGGGATGAAAGGTTTCTGTCCCATCCTCCCGCTTCCATACAATCTACCCTCGTGTCGTGACGGCGGCAAACCTATTGCAACCTGGTCTTTTAGGATACTATTGCAGAATGGACCTCCGAACTCAATGGCCTCTTCGGTATAGTACCCCTCTATCATGGATGCCTCGGGACGAGCACGGGTTGATACATAGCCATTCAGTATTGACATGAAACGCTCGTGCATCCACATTTCATGCAAGTACATAGGACCCATTGCCTCTATTTGTGGCACCAAGTGCACCACAAGGTGCACCATAATATCAAAGAACGATGGAGGGAAACACATCTCAAACTGTGATATTGTCTCCACTGCGAATTCCTGAAGAGATGCCAACTCATCACGATCAATTACCTTTTGTGAAATTCTGTTGAAAAAGTAGCACAACCGTGTGATTGCCATCTTTAAAAACAAAGGATTTATAGCCATGATGGCAATAGGTAGGAATGTAGTCAACATGACATGACAATCATGTGAGTTGTAGTTGGTGACTATTAGGTCTTTCATTGACACAATACTCCGTATGCTAGAGCAGAATCCAGATGGGACTTTCAAATTCTTAAGCCAAACACACATCGCATGTTTCTCATCTACATTGAGATTGTAGCTTGCTGCTGGGAGATGGTACTTCCCATTTTCTTGAAGAACAGGATGTAGTTCCTTTTTTATGCCTAAATTTACCAAGTCCATGCGTGAATTGAGCCCTTCTTTTGTTTTGCCCTTTATGTCTATCAAGGTGCCAATTATGCTTTCAAACACGTTCTTCTGAACGTGCATACCATCGATCGCATGTCACACATCTAACTCTTTCCAGTAAGACAAGTACTCGAAGAAAATAGACTTTTTCTTGAATATAGCCCCCGGAGCTGGTTTGGCATCCTTCCTTGTTTTTCCGTCTTTTGTCTTCTTCCCAAAAACAAACTTGATATTCCTGACTATTTCAAAAACTCTATGACCTCTATTGTTACCCGATGGAGCAGTAGAATGTAGTTCACCATTATTGTCAAAGTACTTATCCATCTTTCGCATGCGGTACCTGTGTCCTTCCAATAAAAAGCGTCTGTGCCTCATGTACACTATCTTCTTAGATGCAGTAAGGGACACGTAAGCAGTTCCATCAATGCATACTGTGCAGCCAACTGTTCCCTTAAACTGGCTTGATAATGTGAAGAGTGCAGGGTAATCGTTGATCGTAACAAAAATAATTGCTCTCAGCGTGAATGAATCTTTACGATACTCATCCAACATTTGAACACCTGTTACCTACAATATTTTCATATCCTCCATTAAGGGCTCTAAAAATACATCCATATCAACTCCAGGTTGTGTAGGTCCAGAAATAAGGATGGTTAGCAAAATGTACTTCCGTTTCTGCATCAACCATGGAGGAAGGTTGTATATGGTGAGGATCACTGACCATGTGCTATGCTTGCTGCTCCTTTCAGCAAATGGATTCATTCCATCAGTACTCAGTGCAAACCTAACATTTCTTGGTTCATCGGCGAAGTCTCGTTGGTTCTCGTTGAAATCTTGCCACTGCTTCCCATCGGCTGGATGTCGAAGCTTCCCATCGTTTTTGTGCTCATCAGAAGCATGCCAGCTCATAAGTTTGGCATCCTCAGGGTTAGCGAACAAACACCTCAATCGATCGACGATGGGGAGGTACCACATCACCAAAGCAGGAATCTTTTTGAGCGCATAATAATCTACTTCTTCTTTTTCTTTGCTCGTGGATTTTGAAGTCTTCTTTTTGGCTTTCTTTCGCTTCTTCCCTTTAGACACAGATGCAACACACTCTTCCTCTCGATAGTCTTTATTCGTCTTGTACCTACTTGCACCACACTTTGGGCAGCTCTCCAAGTCTTTATAATCATCACCTCGATAAAGGATACAGTGATTTCTACACACGTGGATCTTCTCCACGCCCATAGTGAGTGGACTGATTAGTTTCTTTGCATAGTACGTGTTAGCAGGCACTTTGTTCTCGTTTGGAAGCATGTCTGTGACAATACTCAAGAACGCATCGAAGCCAGCATCAGACAGACCATATCTAGCTTTTAACATCAACAGCTTTAACATAGACCGGAGTGTCGTGAACTCTTTGGTACAACCCTTAGACTCGTCGTACAAAGGCTCTTCTGCTGCCTTCTTCAGGGACTCCATACCTTTCATTAAGAACATCGATGGATCTGTATGACGACGCAACATTGCCTCTAACAACTCTGCATCTTCCTCGTCCATAACATTTGGCAGAACATGGGTTCTTTCATGTTCATTTCCTCCAGCGTAACCATGATCAGTAACATTTGGCACAACATGTTCGCTCTGTGGAAGAGGTTGTTGTGTCTCGTGAACGAACTGAAAGCTGTCGTCGATGTTCACAAGGTTTCTAGCTGTATAAGGCGAAGAGCTACCCTCTCCATGCTTTGTCCAAATTATGTAATCCTTCACAAATCCTCGGCATACCAGATGAGATATGATTTGTTCTGTGTCATCAAATACAACAACATTTTTGCAGTCCATGCATGGACAATATATGTGCTTTGTCTTTGTTCTCCAGTCATGGTTCGTAGCGACAACAATAAATCTATGGACCTCAGATATGTATGATGGATCTAGCCTTGATAAGTTATACATCCAGGATATCCTCTCCATCATCACCTGTAAAAAAAGTAACATAAAACACACAAGAACACAAATTGGCAAGAGAAACATATACCAATATTTCCTAACAACTAAATATATCATGGATAAAGAAAATTGGCAAAAGAAACATGAACAACCTTTCTTAGCGACCTTCTTCCAAAAAATAAAGATCAAAACCTTCCCCTTGTATTTTGTGAAATCTGGCCTTCCAATGAAAGTTGGGCTGCGCGTGAGCTACACAATTTTTGTCGGGAAGGATGAAGGGGTATTTATATAACAAAGGTCATAGGCGGTTGGATTAGGCAACCTAACTACTTTATCTCTAACACATGGTGAAACCCTAGATCCAAAATGTGGCTAAAATGGAGGAAAAATTAACAAAATTTGGCAAAAGAAACATAAGCCAAACTTTCCTAGCAACTAATAAACAAAAAATCTTAATACCCAAACCTATCTCTAACACATGGTGAAAGCCTAGTTTCAAAATATAGTTAAAATTGAGAAAAAATGAACAATAATTGGCAATTGAAACATAATTAAACCAACCTTTCATAGCAATTAATAAAAACAATCTTAATTACCAAACCTATCATCCTCCCTCTCCATACAACACATTCACCATTCATTAAGCAACTAAATATGTGTCATGGATAAACTGATTTAAGAACTAAACATGAAAAAGGAGAGGGAATAGACAAAATCTAACCATCTTAAACAACCTCATTTGAGGAAATAGAGAAAATAACCTAGCTATACTCTTCTCTCTCACATGTAAAACCCTAGATCCAAAATGTGGCTAAAATTGAGCAAGAATGAACAAAAATTGACAAAGAAACATAAACCAACCTTTCTTATTCACCTTCTTCCAAAAAATGAAGACCAAAACCCTTGTATTTTGTGAAATCTGGACCTCCAAAATCGCCTCCAATGGAAGTTGGCTGCGAGCTACAGCTCCTGTCAGGGAGGAAGAGTGGTATTTATAACACATAGTTCACTGGCGGTTGGCTTGAAAAACCGCCAGTGGAAACCTATTTCCACTGGCGGTTATCTTAACACAACCGCCAGTGGAAATATGATATTTACACTGGCGGTTGGTGTAACAGAACCGCCAGTGGAAATTAGATTTTCATTGGCGGTTCTGTTACACCAACCGCCAGTGTAAATATCATATTTCCACTGGCGGTTGTGTTAAGAGAACCGCCAGTGGAAATAGGTTTCTACTGGCGGTTCCCAAGCCGGGCCCACCTGGTTTTTTTACTAGCGCGCGGTAACTGAAACCGCCAGTGATAATTTATGGGTGCCGTAGGCTTTGAGCTCTTTTCTACTAGTGCATGTTCCTCGTGAAGGCCCCCGGCCGCCCTGCACTCCCACCCACGCCTCAGCCCCGACGCCCCCACCTACTCCCGTCGTCCCAAGCTGGAACCACTTGCACGACCTCCGGCCAAATCATCTGTCTCACCCTCAAGTCTTTGGTCGTTGGGCCTTCCCACACCAGACGCTCCTCCACATTCAATGGCACCCTCCTGGCCTAGAACCACCAGTGGAGCCATGCCCACGCACATGCCTAGGCAGGCCTTGCTTTGGCTCCGACATTGGCCGACGTCGATGACGTGTATGTCCGCGCCGAGTCGGGCGATCTCGCAATAGATCTACATGGCCTCGCCGATGCCAACGGGGAGCAGGACAGTGTGCAGAGGAGGCTAGGGTTGCGCAAGGAGGATGGGATGGATGATGGGTGAGGGAGGTGCGGGGGTGGCGGTCGGGGGGCGGGGGGGGGGGGGGGGGGGGAGGGGGGCATGCGCGTGCAGCGGGGATGGGGAGGGGTGCGGTGGCATGGGCGGGATCTGTGTCGGTGGGCACGGATGGCGACATTTGCAAGAGAATGGACGCTTGAGATAGTAGAATGGCAGAACGGTAGATGCAGCCTATCTCTTGATGTCTTAATAAGTAGTATAGATATAAGTGAGACCTTTCAACATGACCAACATAGAGCTATCTATCACTAGATGCAGCTCACGACCTAATGCACCCAAGTACACAGAGGCATATAAACAAAGCTTCAGAGTATTGTAGCCTCATTTGCAACATATAAGTTGATCGTCCTGATCTTTCCTGGTTCATTTGCTGTCCTAATCTGTTTGGTTTGATGATTCGACACCGTACATTTCAAGGAGCTTAGGAAGCCCATTTGCAACAGAACAATGTCAATAACCAATGGTGTTTAGGTTTTGGACAAGTAGCGCTGGTCCAGTTTACAGCAACGGTACACATCATGCGTTGGCCTTATAAGGATGGTAATTAAAAACAATGACAAAATAAAAAATCGAATGCACTGGACTGGACGCCTGATTGGAGTAGGGACGAACGACGCATGTGTCCGTGGGTGTTCAGCCAGAGCACTGGTACGCCTTCTGGCAGCCGCGGCCGGTGTACGGTCTACCGGCAGCTGGGCACGATCCGAGGCAGGCTGGCTTGTCAGGATCGAGTGTGGACGGATTGATGCTGCCGAGGACGCGGCGGTGCACCTCCTTTCCCATCGTCGACGCCGTCGTCGTCGCTTGAGCTGTCATCTGCCGTGCGGCATACGCCTCGTCGGCCTGCTTGCGGGCTAGCCCAACCTCCTCCGTGCTGCCGCCGGCGATGATGGGGCCGGCCAGTGCGAGCGAAACAGCGAGCACCAGATGAATGACGCAGACCATGCTGTCCATGCTCGCGTGTCGTCGACGAACATGGATAGGAGACGCGTGCATGCTGGTGGATATAGATGCTATCCAATGTAGATGAACAGGGCTTGTCAAGCGCAACTTATAGGAGGCTCTCTCTTGCTGAGGCCATTGGCCCATTAATTACAGATGCAGGAGTTCAATTCGGTGGCGCGCGGTTGGGAAGCATCAGTTCGTAGCAGGCAAAAACATGCATGCTAACCTTTTGTCTTGCGACTTTTGACGGATGAGCGTATAGTACAAACATCTGCCAACCAATTTTTACCGCCGATTCATGTGGGGCGACTCACTTTTGGTTGAGTTCTTTTCTACCAAAAAAAAAAACTTAATGCGGGCCGAAGATCTCTGTGAAGTTGTCCGGCCGGGTACCAGCTGTCGAACAGCTTTCCCTGGTCACGGTAGCTCGATCCTGATCAGCCGGTCGGCTGTCCCCTTCCATTCCAAGCCACGAAATCGAAGAGGATTCAAGGCACTAAAACCTCCTCTAATTTTTAGACTCACAAACTAGCCCTAAGTGTCTTTCCTCGCCTGCTCTTGGGGCTGACTCGTGCCGGGCACGGGCACTCGTCGCGTGGCACTGGCTCACGCTAGTCGCTATACCACATAGGTTAATTTTAGAAACGGCCGGTAACCCTAAAACTAATATGCTGCCTATCGAAACACCAGAAATTTTCAAAGGGAGATCTAAAACTGTACCAGAATCAATTTTTTTACAGACATTCTTATTAAGTAAAGTCAACTGTCTTTGAAAGTGATTTTCAGTTTTGCTTAATTATATAAAAAATTGTCACCATACATCAACATTGATTCATGCACTTAATATTCTAGCACGCTGATACATTTTCCACTACCACAGCACACATTATATATAGTAGTATAGAGAGGATGATTTCGTCTTGTATTAATATTTACAAATTTTATAATCTATGTGTCCCAAAATAAAATTCGTTTTACATTAAAAATAGATTCATATAATAGTTAATGTTTGTTTTTATATATATGCCTAGATTCATTATCAACCATATGAATATAAACATAAAAACTAAGAGCTAAATATAATACTAATTTGAGACCGAGCGAGTATTAAATATTTTAGCTCCTAAATGATGTCAAATAAAAAAGAGGAGTATAAGTTTTCGATCTCATTCATCACTATAAATTTGATATAGGGCTCATCTCGGTCCAATGTAAAATGAAAAAAATCATATGTTTTGAGTTCCAAAATCTGAGCTGTTTTAATGTATATTTGAACCTAAAAAACAACTCAACTAAAACAGTCATTAACTATAAAATTCTGGTATAAAATATCTTGTCTACCTCTAAAATTTTGGTATAAATTATCTTTAGATAACTTTATTTGGGAAAGTTATAAATTTATTTATTTAGTGTCTACTTCTAAGGATGTTAACTTAGGTCCTATTTATGATTGCTCTAGCTCCAAAAAAATTTGTCAAAGTTCCAAACCTTTAGAAGATATTTAGATAAGTTATTTTGTTTAATATTTAGATTAAAATTGTTTCTTAAACTGTTTAAATTTATATTTAAACTACAACTCCACGCTAGAGTTGGAAACCTAGAGCGGTGCCAAACACCCACTTAGTCAACCGTCTTTAATAATAGGTAGAATTTAAAGGGCAGTTTTGTTGAGTCAACATACCATAAATTAGATTTTGAGATAGCATTTGTAAGTTACAGCGCATCAAACATATATGTATAAGTATCTTTAAAAATAGGAGGCATCCATAAAAACATTTGTCTGGTAGTGACGTAGTGTCACTTAGCCTCCTAAACTATAGGAACGAAAACAATTTTTGGCAAATAGATACCGCTAAAAATAAGGTCCATGCCATCGAAAATAAGATATTTTCGACGGCATAGACCTTGTTTTCGGCGGTTTCTGGCAGCCAAAAATATTTAACAGAAAATAAGCCTTTATTTTCGGCGGCCACAGATAGGCCACCGAAAATAGCTAATTCTCTACGACTGCTGCCGTGGCAACCAAAAATAAGGCTATATTTTCGACGGTCTAGGCCGCCAAAAATAAGAATTTTTAGAGAAAAAATAGGAAAAAGGTAAAATTAATAGCAATTTCAACAAATCCATCACAGATATATATTACAATAATTAATTATAATATATATATATATATATATATATATATATATATATATATATATTGCATCAACACAAATCTGTCACAGATATAACAATTCCTCACAAACACAACTCAAATCCACCACAGAAATCACAATCCGTCCACCACAAATATCACAATCCATCAACCACAAATATCACATCTATCACAATATACCACATATATCAGAATCCACTAGAATTCATATCAAATCCATCGCATCAGCCAAATTCACTACAAGAGTTAAACCATCACATGTAGGGGTTGTTTGAGTTGTGACCATGTCACACCGGGTTTTAGAAGGCAAACCGAATGTGAACCATGTACGTGCCAGGATCAGAAATTCACGTACACAACGATTACAAAGTTGGACATCATCACACATTGCTCAATGTAATAGTGGAAATAGTACTTTATTACATCACGATGTTCAAGACATCCACAGAGTCATTAACTTAAGTCATAAACATAATCAAAGTGCAGATACGAAACGTAGTACGATAAGATCTTCACAGGCAGCTGACTGGGGGTTTGCCACTAAAAACAACTAGAACTCATAGAAGTCCTAGAACTCCTGTCTTGCTGCCTTCCTCTTCTCCTGAGCACTGATTGCAATAGTGACACCGCCCGTTAGGTTTCTCCAGTTTGATAAACACAACACCTCTCCCCACATGAAGGTGTTGTTCACTTGTTTTTTATTGCTTTGAACCAAAAACAAGGTTACACAATTGTTAAACATTAAGGACCTTCGTCCTTCGAAGCATTATCTCCTTCTGGATATAATGATCTTCAGACGAAGGTCATGAAGAACAAGTCTTCATCATTCATAAAGGTAAGGATTTAAATATGCAAAATGTGATATCCAATCACACATTTATTTCATAATAAATGTATAAACATTATCAAAGTTTATATTACATTGATACCTTCGATTTGTTTGAAGGTGATGACGCGAGTGCAATTACAATTCAGTGTGAACAGTTCGGAGGGTATTGTTCACCTATTTATAGGCACGGGACGTAGCCCGAGTAAAAATACATTTATGTACACATGATCCTAATACAAAACAACAGGGATTAACTAATCTTTTCCTCTTCGACTCAACATTATGTTTGACCTTCATTGCCACATTAAGCCGAAGTTGTCATCCTTCTGCTCTTTCACACATGTTCATTGTAGCTTTGGCATTCGATCTTGTCGTTTACAGACAGTATCTTCATCTTGAGGACCTTCGGAAAGAAAGAAGACCCCCAACAGTATCCCTTTCACGGTGCGAGGTCGTTTTTTCATAACGAGCTTGGTCCATGAAAAACACGAAGGCTTCTAGATGTCGAAGGTAAAAAAAACACCTTCCCTAAGCTTGTTATTAAAAAAGAATAAAAAGGTTACGGCGCTTACCGGTCCACCGATCAGTCAGTACATGCGTTTTGGCGGTCCGCCTTTTCACCTGCAGGGCTATATAAATAGACGAATTGGCGAGAAGTTATTACAACATTCATTGCTATTGCGCCATTGTGTTGTTGAAATTTTTTACTGAAACCGAAACTTTCTGCTTTCTGTGCACTTGCTATGTAAGCTTCAGACAAACGTCTAATTAGTTGAGTCTAGCTTCGTCTCATAGAACTAAAATGGCTAGAGTCAGGTCTACTGCCAAACTAACACACGGAGAAGAAGCTGGAGCTACTGAGATGGCCCCTATTTCAGAAATGATGAAACATTATGGGTTAGTTGTACAAGAAGAAGAAGAGTCTATTCCGATAGATGTTGCTGTTGCCGAAGCTAAACCAACTGTTGCCGAAGCTGACAGTGATGACGAAGAAGATGATGGCATTTTAAGCCCAAGCAAACCTAGCCATATTGAATTCGGAAAATCCACAGTTACGGCAGAAGATTTGGCTTTAATGAAAAAATTGGGATATTTTGGAAAAATGATGATGGACTGATTCAGTTTGCTGGGGACAAAGTAGTTCTAGGGCCAAGAGACGATGAAGTCATTGTGTTTACGAGCTTCTTCATTGCAGGACTTCGGTTCCCTCTGTATGAAATGATCGGTGAAGTTTTAAAGAAGTTTGAAATATATATATATATATATATATATATATATATATATATATATATATATATATATATATATATGGGCTTTCTGAAGCCAAGGAAGGAGTGCCAATGCTGAAGGATTTTGCCAGGTACATGAACTCCATTACTAGACAAACACTAGAGCTGATGGACTACCTAAGAACTTTGAGTGTTACAATTTTGCATACCAAAAAGACACTAAGGCTCTAGTGATCGGGTATCATACTAAGTGGCCAACTGGTTGGGCAAGTGAATGGTTTTATGTGAAATCTGATGAGAAAAGAAGGGAGAAGCTTATCACTATGGTGATGAGTCCCCTAAGATTGAGCTTCGTCATGACAAGGCCATTATGCAACATGTAACTCAGCACTCCCTACCAGTTAGCCGAAGTAGAGTTCAGGGTTGTGGCTGAACATATCAGTACTCAAGATCTGGTCCACGAATATCTTGCGTATAAAACTTTCCCGACGTCGACGTCGAGTGGATGGGCACTGCCGAAGAAGAAGGAAGAAGGGAATAAATATGAACTTGTACGGCTTCCAATTTTAGAAGAGCTTTAGCAAACCATGTGCTGAATGGTTGGAGGTCATCGACACAACGTGTAATGAAACCCTCGAGAATTATACTATGAAAGAAGACCAACTAATGACCGCTACCTTCGGCACACGAGAAAAACGAAGGCTGAATCGGGTGATGGATGCCCTTGGCTTCGAGTATCCTGACTATGAGAGACTTGACGAAGGAGCCGGGGGAGTAAAAAAAGAAAAGGGTTTTGAGCATTTTAAAAAGGCAAGCACAAAGATTTGTTGAGAAGGACGAGAAGAAAAGGGTAACAAAGAATCCAAAGTTGACACCAAAACCTTCGCCATCAAAGAAAAGGAGGACTCTGCCATCTAGCCATGGAAAAGAAGGACCTTCTCCACCGAAGCATTCAGCAGAGACCCCTTCGGTAACCTCTATTAGCGTGATAGAAATTCCAGAGGTAATGACTAAACCCTTGCCTTTCACGATGCTAAGTCCTCTAATATCAGAGCTAACTAGCTTATTATAGCCATAGAAGAAAAATGTTAAGAGAGCTGCCAAAGCAAAGGTAAACAAGGAGTCTTTGACACCCATAGGAGGAAACGCTTAGAAGAAGCGTCAAATGATGAATGTGATGAGAGATGTTCTTGATACGCCGCCTTCAGCGATTCGAGAGAAAGCTGCCCCCACTGTGGCTGATGAAGGCCCTCAACAGGCTGAAAACAATGGTGGTCTCCTCGAGACAACCTTATTAGAAATCGATAGACTTATTGCTAATGTTGCACCTAAGAAAAATACCGAGGGGACAATTGCTGCGGAGACTTCGGCGTCGAAGGGAAAAAGAACTGAAGAAGTCTCTTTGGAAGACAAAAGCTTCGATCTACAGAACCTGGGCGGCCAATAGCTTTCCGAAGAGGATATATCTAAATTGAAGGAATTTGCTATGTCTGGCGGCTATAAGCCTGGTTCTATTCTCTTCGGCGGCGTGGATGAAGAGATTTTAGGATGTATTTGTGATCGCGTCGGGCAAAAATTGTGAGCACGCTGTCGAAGAGTATCAGATTTCTGAAGCTAGAAAAAGACATTAGCGGTTATAGAAGACAACATATCATAGGCAGCTTATTCTACTCAAATTTTAAGGTATGATTCTTCTATTGTTTTTCCTTCGTCGGGATAGTTTTAGCATTTTATTAATGAAGGTCTAACTCGACTTTGTCCTTTAACTTAGAGCTTATTGCTGAGCAAGGCTCTGAAAATGTAGCAAGATGATGAAGACAGGAAAAATGAGTTTGTTGTCAGTGGCTTGGTGAAAAGGATTGAAGAACTTGAAAATTCGATGAAGGAAAAGGCAGTGTTGCTCAGCTCAACCGAGGGCTCTCTTGCCGAAGCTCGGGCTCAGAATGAGAAATTGAGTAAAGAGCCGAAGGGCGCACAGATTCTTTTGGAGGAAAACTCAAGTCGATTTAGCTGTGAGTCCGAAGCTTTAAACATGACAATCAAGGCTGGAGCTGAGAAGAATCTTAAGCTTAGCGGAACACTTAAAACTCTTCGGGATAAATGCTTCGACTTTGCAACCCAATGTACTGCTTGGTTGAAAAGTATCTTCAATTATGTCGGAGCTATGTCTGAAAATGTCAACATTTTCGCCGAAGATATCCTAGGAGCTCTTGGATGGATTGAGAAGGAGGTTAATGATCTTGACGAAGTTATGGTTCGTCATGGTGACTTTTGCGCGCTAGTGGCAACCCATGGGACAGCTGCTGCTTTCGCCAAGGCTGGTCGTAATCATCTAAAACTGTTAATAAACCAACTTTCAGCCTTTTGCCATCAGACTTGGTTAATATCCCAACCGAAGCCAGAAGTGTGGGTAACAGATTTATCACCGAGATCTAGACTAAAGGTGGCCGAAAGGTTGTTGGAGATGAAGCACGAGCCTTGATTAACAAGGTATGACACTTTTCTAACTTTCATGTTTATTCAAATTTCTCATTATGTTTCTCATTACCTTTGTCTTATTTATTTTAGGGCAATGTTGATGAAGACTGATAAACCGAAGCTTACTCTGAAACTCTGAAGATTGCTTCAGAAGCTGTTCCTTCTTCTGCTAGTGACTAAAAGACGCTCTTGAAGCTCCTTTGTAAAAAACCATATTATTTGCAAAAAAAATGTCCATGAATGTAAAAATCTTTTTAAATACTTGTGGATAACTTGCAATGTTTCTTTACCTTTCATCCACTGTTGCTCGCTTTGTTGTGGACGATACCAATGCTCCCAGTTTTTTTGAGCCGAAGGCGAAAAACACCTTCCCTTCTTTTTGTTCACATCGAACCACCTTTGGACCAAAGTCAAAAAAGGGCCCTTTCGTTCATAACGAAGCATTTTTGCACTAAAGGAAAAAACCTTCCTTTCTTTTTTGTTAGTGTCTTATGTGATATGCCATGATGCGATGAAGCTACAAATGGCTAATGTATGTCTGTATGAATGCAAAAGATGGTGTGATTGTCGGTGTTTTGGGTCCAACCGCGCACCCGGGATTGTCCCTCGAGGTGCTTTTTGGAGTAGGACAGTGTTACCGACTGTAGCTCGATGGTTCGCGCTGGATGCATGAGAGACAGTGGACAGTTTTGTATAGGTTCAGGCCGCTTTGAGATGCGTAACACCCTACGTCCTGGCGTGAGTACTTTATGTGGGGGATTACAAGGAAGCTCTCTAGTGTTGTGGACGTAGAGAACCGGGTGGATGGCTAAGTAGTGAGATGCTTTCGAGGGGGTGCATCCTAGGCCTTATATACTTGACCGTGGGACGTTACATGTGGATATGATAACAATGCAAGCCTAAGTAATAGTAAACCAACCGAGTCTATCTTCCTATAATCCAGTCGACCTTCCCCTGCCCCATTCTGATGTATGAGGCCCCTGCGCGGGAAGGTCGGGTCTCTGTTGTGATCGCAATTCAAACGCGTCGGACCGTCTGGGCCTGCGTCGATCCGACCTTGTGTCAAACTGCTTCACTAGACGTTCTTCCTTAGGCCCGCGAAGGAATGACCTTGCGAATTATTGGGCCGACGGGCCTTTCACGAGGTCTTTCATCCTTTCAGTGGACCCGGGGGATATCCGTCCCCCACAAGCCCCCGATCTTTGGGTTGATTTTGAAATAACCGGCCCAAAGATCCTAGGTCTAGCTTGCAGTTCTTTGATTTTGATAAGGAATGCTTTGAAAATAAGTCTGCCGGGCCACTGCTTCTGAACTCTGAGTGATCCGGTAAAAACAATCTTTTATTGTCTTCTTCCGCTATTTATTCCTTAAAATTCGGTGTTTTGTCTCGGTTTTATGCTTTGGAGGTTAGCATTTTGCTCTTTAGAACTTCAAAATTCATTGGGTGCAATGGGTGTAGCCCCCGAGCTTCCAGTGGATTTTTGTAAATAATCCACTCGAAGGTCTTCATTTCAAGTCTTCTCAGATATCACTTTTATCTTCCACTCGTGCTTTTTAGAAGTCAGCCTTGTCTTAGTTTCGTCTTATGGTTTAGAAGTCAGCATTCTGTCTCTTGGGGTTGATGATTCATTGTGGGTGTAGCCCCCGAGCTTCGAGTGGATTTTTTTGAAAATAATCCACTCGAAGGTCTTCATCTCATGCTGTTTTTTAGAAATCATCCTTTCCTTTTGTCGAATGCTTCAGAGATAAGCACTATATCATCAACATTATGCTTTAGAGGTCAGCATTCATTTTTGTCTTTGAAATCAAGCACGCGATCTGCCCATATCTTGTTAGGTCTTGCAATTTATTTGAGCTGCGACTGATTGGACGTTCGGTAGATGGCCTTTGGCTAGTCTTCATATCACTTCGTGCTTCAATGCTTCTGTTGATTAGACTTGTACCTCATCGGCTATATTTGGCTTTCCTCTGATCTCTGTTGATATCTTCCTTCTGTCTTGAGGTATTCATTGCGTATACTGTATGGATGTGACTGCTTGGGAAAATCTATTGAAAATTCCTGGACGCCCCCCCAATGGGTGTAGGCAAGGGACGGCTTGGTGCGCTGAGCATTTAGCAAGCTGCTTCTGAGTAGTAACTTGACGTGACCGAGGTGTAATCATATCGCCCAAGCAGTTGACTGGAGTTCCAATGGGTGTCGTGTTACGTGGAACGGCGCCAGCCGCCTGACGTGTTTCTAGACGGTTTGAATTGCATATTGAATTTTTGTGACCGTTCAGTCACTAGTAGAAAAAGGCTCAAAGCCTGCGGTGCGATAAATTTTTTACAGGCGGATTCGGTTATCAACCGTCTGTGCTATTTTTAGTGGCGGTTTCTTAAGAAAACCGCCAGTAGAAATCCATGATTTCTAGTGGCGGTTTTCTTAAGGAACCGCCACTAGAAATCATTTTTATCCTTAATTTTTCGAGTTTTTCAAACGACCTCGTATGATGAAACCACCAAAATAAAAGTTGTAGATCTCTGAAAGTTATAAAACTTTATAGTTGACAACTTTTTTATTTGAAATCATTTCGGCTCTCAAAAATTGTATCTAAATTTGTTAAATTTAAAATTTAAATTTTGCAAACGACCTCGGATGAAAAAAGTGTCAAAATAAAAGTTGTAGAACTTCAAAAATTATTCAACTTTGTAGTTGACAACTTTTTTTATTTGAATTCGTTTACGGTCTCAAACAAGCAATTTACACTGATTTGATTGTAATATGTGGGCAACAAAACTACAAACCAGACACAAAGTATGCCATAGGTGGAGTGGTAGAGGAAGGTACGCGTGAGGGTGAGGTCAGGGGTTCGATTTCTAGCAACCACGTAGTGCACGAAAAATGTCGTGACTTGCGACTTCGACGGAGACAGACATGGGATGGGTGGCCTGAGGCCTCCTCCTAATAAATATAATTTTTTGCTATTTTTAAAATCTGTTTCTTGTTTCCTGGAAACGATTTTCACTGGCGGTTTTATTACGCCGACCGCCAGTGAAAATCAATTTCTACTGTAAAAATGATGATTTCTACTGGCCCCTAGCACTAGCGGTTACGAAAAACGCCACTGTAAATAGGTTTACGACCGCCGCTATAGAGCTTCTCTGTACTAGTGAGTGGTCGTGGTAGGAGGTGAGCGGTTACCTTCTTCTTCTATAAATAGTGTGCTTGCTTCTCCGGCATCTTCACATCTCTTACTGCTGCTTGTTGCTTACTCTCTTCACTTCACTTCTATTCCACCATGGGCAAGAGCAAGAAAGGTGGGAGTTCCACACACCATTCCGGCAATAAGCGGAAACGCGAGCCGACTCCTCCCTCGGAGGACTTCAGCGACTCGGAGTACTCGGAGGAGGAGTTCTCCTCCGAGTCAGAGGGCTCGCCGGTCCATGCGTCTCCCCCGGCGTCGTCTGATGATTCAGACGACTCCCAGGGGATTGCCGCAAAGGTATGGACCTACATCTGGGCCGTCGAGCATGTCGGGCTCGAGGGCTCGGATGAGTCGGAGGTCTCCTCGGACGAGGAGAACTCCTCGGACTTGTCCGAGGAGGGCGGTGGTGGTGGCGATGGCGAGGGCGACGGCGATAACGGCGACGGCGGCGAAGGTGGCGGCGCCGGCGGCGAAGGGGGCGGCGAGGGCGGCAGCAAGGGCAGCAGCAAGGGCAGCAACAAGGCCAGTGGCTAGACGCCACTGGTTTTAAATGTTAGTATAGATTAGTAGTAGAAGTAGTATTAGTGAAATAATGTAGTAGTAGTTAATAGTATAGTGTAGCGAAATATAATGTAGTAGTAGTTAATATTATAGAACAGTGGGAAGAAAACCGACTCATAATGAGTTGGTTTTTTTAAATTTGGTAATACTTCCCCTCCCTTTATAATGAAGAAGATTTCACCCCATTCTGTGTGTGTTCCTTTGCTTTCCCGTCGCTTCTCTTCCCATCGATCGGTCGATCGTATTTATGCTTAATGTAGCTGTTGTTCTTGGATGTAATGCTTGAGTAACGACTTTAGAATCATCGAGTCACGTTTTACATTTGCCTGCATGTTCATAGAGAAAAAGCGGCTGATTTACTGTTAGTATTTTCAGAGGTGGCAACTGAGTGTTTTTTCCTTTTTTTTGCGACGTTGGCGTTTTAGTGGTAACATCTGAGTCTTTTGGAGCCACGTCGTTGCTTTAGGAATAACGGTCGAGTGATTACTGGTGATGTCGACTTTTTAGAAATAACAGCCGAGTGATAACGGGCCACGTCGGTGTTTTAGAAATAACGACCGAGCGGTTACTAGTGACGTCGGCGTTTTAGAGATAACAACCGAGTGATAACAGGCCACATCGGTCGCTTTGGAAACAATGGCCGAGTGAAGACTGGTAACGTCAGCGTTTTTAGAAATAACAGCTGAGCTATATTGGGCCACGTCGGTCGTTTTGGAAATAACGGCCGAGTGATGACATGGCACGCCAGCGTTTTAGAAATAAATGCTGGGTGATGACTGGGCACTTTTTAGAAATGGCATCTGGCCCGGGAAAACCCCATTTGTACTGCGCCGTCGCATGCCTCTGTATTCTGAGCCCTAGTCTTGCTTTTCTGCATCCAGACCTTCTCTGCTTTCTTGCGATATTGTTTCCGTCCCACTCGCCAACAAGATTGAGATGGCGCCCAAGCGGAAGACTCAGAGTTCATTTGCCGCAACCATTCCTCCCATCGATCCCAACAGCCAGTTGCCTTTCGCTGGTAACCACATGTTTGTTGTTTCTGAGTCCAACCTTCTTTACCTTGTCTCTATCGGAGTTCTTCCTCCAAAGGAACTGTGTTCTTGGCGGATCTGCCGCAGGGTCACTGTCCCGACAGAGGACACCCACGAGTCCGTTATCTATATTCCTTTTCTCATCCGCGGCCTTGCTCTTCCTATTTCTCCTTTCTTCTGCGGTCTCCTTGATTTCTATCATTTGAATATGACCCATCTGAATCCCAATTCTATTCTGCAAGTTTCCGTTTTTGTTAATTTGTGTGAAGCCTACCTTGGTATTCTGCCACATTTTGGCTTGTGAAAATACTTGTATCACTGTCGGCCCAGGATGGCCAGGGGACAGCACCAGCTCATGGGGGTGCGAGTTTGAAGATGCGCAGTGGGAGGAAAACCGCGTACCTCGACATCCCACTCAAGGACAGCATCAAAGGATGGCGCCTGGAATGGTTTATCGTAGAGAATCACAGGAATTCTCTCCCCCCTCGGTCAGGGAGACAGCCGGATGTTCGCGCTCCAAGTTGGACTGAATCCCCCATAGACTTGGAGATAGTAGAGGCCAGGGTTCTGCTTGCCGAGGTTGGATTGTTGAAGGAGAAGGGTCTGACTACCGAGGCTATGGTCGCCGATTTTGTTTTTAAGAACATTCAGCCACTGAAAGACAGAGCGGACCCAGCTTATCTGTATTGTGGCATCATTGACTCGACCCGGGTTACCAACAGAAGGATTCCTGCTGTGGATCTGGTAAGCCGGCTTGAGATGATTCTTAGAGGCAAGGTGTCGAATATCGGTGCTCCTGTTGCATATTCAGCCTGGAATCTGCCTCCTTCCAAGGCTTTTGTGGCGGAACTGCCCGAATTATTCCGACTTAAGTGCCTAAGTCCCGCCTTAGAGGCTAGACCACACTTAAATAGGAATAACCCGTCAATCCCTCGGATCTAGTCCGACAAGGCCACTGACAGGATCAAGTACCACAATCTCACTCGATGGTGAGTCACAGAGCAAATACAATAAAGCATAAAACCATACATTAAGGAGTATTAAATTATTACAGCATCATCAGAGTTTTGCAAAAGTAGTCATCATTGTTCGAAGTGCAGCGGAATAAAACTAACGATAATTAAATGGAGGGATGGGGAAGCCTGTCCCATCACTCCTCATGCTCCTCCTCAGCCGAGGCGGGGTCCCACTCAACAGTCCAACCCGGTGGCAAGATGGACGGCCAAGTCACTCCAGCAACCATGTCCTCTAAAGAACCTGTAAAATTGTGCCACAAGCAAGGCTGAGTATACTAATACTCAGCTAGACTTACCCGGTGTGAGGAGTCTACTCCTCTACCTCTAGACATGCAGCTGTTTGGCTGTGGGGTTTGGTTGCCAAAAGCACTAGCTGAGTTTCTATATCAAGTTTTAGCTTTGTCAAGTTTAAGTGTGACTCTCTTAAGGCTAAATATGTACTATCTACTCATACATAGTAGCAAACGTTTTTAGCAATCAACATCTTGTATCAACTCATCATATTTTGACTTGTTACTCAATGTAGCAGCATGGATCAAGCAGTCTCATTAGCTGCGAGAAGCAGACGATTCGAATCGAGTTTTTTTTATCCTTGCAAGGTAAACCTAAACACACGACGTGGCGAGGCACTCCGTCCCCACACACATCAACCATCCGCATCGATTCCCCGTCAGCAGAGAGGGGCTCACCGCCTTGGCGTACAATGCCTCACTGACCCCGACTGTCGTCGTGCAGTGACCGCACTTGTACCCACCATGACCGGAATGGGAGACCTCGTCTCAGGTCGCGTGAGGTGGGCAATCTGCTGCCAGGTTCACTCAGGTACTAGGCTTACCGATTTACCATATTTCTCAGTATATGTTTAGTACGTTCAAATGCTTGACTCACAGTACCACACCTTAATCCTTATTCCAATTTTTATCCCGTGGACGACCAATCCCCATGGATTGTTGTCCACCAACCAACACCATTATGATAAGAAAGTGGATACAACCAATTCCTGACCTCGCGCGAGTGCTAGAAAAATCACTCGACTTCTACCGAGATCCCTAATTAGTAAAGCAGCTACCTCGACCTAGCATACTAGTATTCATCTCAACAGGATTCCTGAGATCATGCAACTAGGGTTTCAAACAACTCCTACACCTGAGTGCACAATCAATCCTACAATCATTAAGTATAGTAAAATAGCATAAATAACAGGTTATGCATAAACCGGGGCTTGCCTTCCAAAGCTGGGGCAGGCAGATCCTCTGGTGCAGGCTCTGGTGCTGGGTCCGGCGCTACCTCCTGAGCAGCTCCTTGCTCCGGCACGAGGACGTACTCTCCATCAGCGAGGTTGCAATCTATCTTATGCAATGAATATGTATGTCATGATTATGCAGGATTTAAAAACTTTATGCTAAAGTAAGAAAAACTAAGTTAGTTCGTAACTTAGGGTTTCTTGGTCATACGTGGCTTTTAGTAGTTTATGCTTATCATTCTAGGTTTAGGTTTCGGTAAGGATAAGCATAGTGGAATTGTATTTTTCCCCTTACATAATTCAGTGGGTAATTTAAAAAGGGTTTTGCTAGTTGGGCTAGGTGACACAAATTTCTATTATCAATTTCTCCTTTTTCATTTTCTAATTATGAATTCTAGTGTGGGTTTGAACTACAACAGTGGTTTAATTTTTTTTTCAAAAATTTTGTAAAAATTACAGTGGGTTGCCATTGGTCACTATAGCCTGTTCTAGGGATTTGAGGTTCAAAAAAATAAAAAGGCTATGCTTTGGACAAAAATAACAAAAGTTGTGTAAATGGGCCACTTTGTACTACAACACTTAACTAGGGGTGGGTTCTGTCCTAAGGGTTATTTTTGTTGGCATCTAACAGTAATAATAAGCTTCTGTGCCAAACATCACAGAAAGCTAAGGGATGGTTATTTAGTTGTGATTTTCCAAAGTTTTAATGCCAAAAAGGTACTTTCTACTGTCTTGTTATTTGAAAAATGTCAAACAACAGATTTCATATTTTTCCTAAGTTCTTAATAACAAAACATTAATTATCCCAAAGTTTGGGGTGTTTTTGCCTTGGGGTTATTTTTCTAGGGTTTTTCTAAATTTTCCTTGTTTTCTCAAAATAAAAGGTATCCCAATTATTTTGTATTAAACCATAGTATAATAAATTTTTCTAGTGAACTATACTGAATAGATAGACTAACAAAAATATGGGGGCTCCCTGATTCTTTATTTAATTTACCTTTCCTATTTTCTTTAACCTTAAGCACAATGTAAAATAAATGGCAAACTCTACCTTAATTGGGTGGACAGAGGGGTTTATCATTTTTAAATAGGTCAGTAGGGGGTCAAGTACTTCTCTAATTTTTCTTAACCTCAGTCAAATAGTGCAACTATTTTTCTTCCTATTATTTAGTTTTTGGCCAAATTAATATTTAAATCAGAACCCTAAAGTTTTCTATAGCACATAGGGTTTTTATATTTTTCTTAAGTAGTCTACATTATTTAAGGTCTAGCAAAATTGGTTTGACTTGATTTGGGTGAATAAAACAGAAGATATGAATTATTCAAGTTCTGTTTGAATTTAAATCAGATTTATTAAAAGGTTTCCTGGAAAAACCACTTTGCACCGAAGTCCTCGGGTTATTTCCAAACTAACTCTCTCAGTTATACCCCCGCGCTACTATTCATCCGAGTCACTGACATTGCGCAAAACCCCCTAGCTTTCTCTTCTTCTCCCCCGCGGTCCCTCCCTAGGTTTAAACAGTACCCGCATGAAAGAAAAGGGCGGCCCAGCTTACCGGTGGTGAGAGAGGTCCGGCGAGGGGCGGGGTTGGCTCCGGGAGGTCCTAGCGGTCACAACGGTGTACAGCTCGACGGTGGGGGTGGCCGGAATCGTCCGGTCCACGTGCGCAGGCGGGTGCTCTCGTCGGCGGCAGGTGCTCCGACCAAACCACGGCGATCTAGTTCAATCCACTAGCACGGTGAGCTTCACGGGGTGACGTAGAGGCTGTGTGCACAAGGAATCGAAGAATGGAGCAGAGGATTACCCGATCTACGCTCGCCGGCGGTCAAGTGGAGTCCGGCGACCGTGGACTGGCCTCTCCGGCGAAGCAAACTCCGATTCCTCACTCGGGGAGCTTCACCGAGGTGTGCACAATCTTCTCCGAGGCCTGGACGGGGTTGGGAAGGGACCTGTTGGCCGGTCTACGGTGGCAGGGGGATCGGGCGGCCGCGGGCACGCCGTGCATAGGCAAACGCCGGTGGTTTTGGGCTCCGGTGAGGTCGAGCGCGTGCGGAGGGGTGCGGAGGCAAACGCCGTGCTTTATAGGCGCGGGCGCGGGCCATGGCGCCGGCTGGGCTTTGGCACAACATGGGGCACGCGGGGCGCGCGTCGGGCGTGCTCTGGCGAGCCTAGAGCGCGTCGAACACGTGGTCGTTGCTTTCTGCCCTTGTTCTTGCGCCTGCTGAGCAGCCAAACGTGCGAATCTCGCCCTATGGCTTGTGTAAGATTTCATCCCTGCACCTAGGGCTACCTAGTTCCTATAAGTTCCAAGGGAAGATCGGGTCTGGTTTAGAAGATATGGTGGCGCCAAGTCTTGTCTGTCTGCACTGTTCAACCCGAGACAAAATAGGTGCCAACTCGCGTCAAACGGTCTTGGCTTGGGTTCAAACTCTTCCAGGGGGTTCCTTAGATAATTTGGCTCCTTTTTGCTATTTAGACCCTGGGGTTTTGATGCCATTAGCTAGGTGAACACCCCTGATCTCTAGATTAGGGCTGATTTTGGACTTAGAGAGAATGGGGGGGATTCCATAGTGTTCTCCACTTGGGGCTGATTTAGGGGTCTTTTTGTAAAGTTCCTTTACTGTCTTTTGTAAACATTTTGGTACTCTTAAACTTTGGTTAAGGTTTAAATTATGAAATGTGCATTTGCTTGATCTTTCTCTCCACTAAAGGCTACAAGAGAGGGGACTCAAGGTTCAATCCTACCCTGCCCAAGGTGATATTGCCTAAAAGCTTGGGTAATGTTTTGGTCCTTGGCATTTCTTAACTCACTCATGCTTCCAAGGTCTTAAGTGCTCCCTCTCCTCCAAGTTTTAACCACATGTGATAATAGGTATATGTGCCATTAGGAAGCCAGTACCTTGGTAACACCTGGGGTGTTACAGCCCTCCCCCCTTAAAGGAATCTCGCCCTGAGATTCATGGGGGTGCTATGAAGGTGCGCTGGTGTTACCCTTCCTTTAACCCAAGTTTCTCTTGCTAACTGCTCTTCGAATGTCATTTGTCTTTGCAACTTCAGAAGGAAGCCCTTTTTAAGTTAAATCCACAACTTAGACTACCCTTGTCATCTAAGTTTTTCTTATATTTGTATTCAAAGGGCAGGTGGAGGGTGGGGTTTTGGGTTACGTACCGACTCCTTTGGGTAGAAAGTCAGGGAAGCAAGAGCGTAGAAAATCCTCAGTCTCCCATGTGGCTTCTTCTACTGAATGGTGACTCCACTGAACCTTATACATTCTGATCGACCTTGCCCGCGTTGACCTTTCTTTCTGATCCAAGACCTTGATGGGGTACTCTTGATAGGACAAGTCTGGTTCTATCTCAATGTCTAGTTCAGGTAGCACTTCAGTAGGCAAGCGGACACATTTTCGCAGCTGAGATACATGGAACACATCATGAACAGCTGACATGTGAGGTGGCAACTTCAATTGATATGCTACTGGTCCATAAGTTTCCTTGATCTCGTAAGGCCCGATGTAGCGAGGAGCTAATTTGCCCTTGATTCCAAATCTCTGGAAACCCTTGGTGGGTGACACCCTAAGATAAACATGCTCTCCCACTTCAAACTGTAGAGGCTTCCGCCTCTTGTCATGATAGCTCTTTTGCCTGGCCTGAGCAACTTCTAAGTTATTCTTGATGACTCTGACCTTTTCCTCTGCTTCAAGTACCAAATCTGGCCCAAAGATTTCCCTCTCTCCTGCTTGAGACCAATTTAGCGGGGTCCTACACCTTCTCCCATATAACGCTTCAAAAGGTGCCATTTTTAAACTGGACTGGTAGCTGTTATTATAGGAAAACTCTGCCAAAGAAAGACACTTGTCCCAATCCTTTCCGTAGTGTAACACACATGCCCTCAACATGTCTTCCAAAATCTGATTTACCCTTTCGGTCTGGCCATCTGTTTGAGGATGGTACGCTGAGCTTCGTATTACATGGGTCCCAAGTGATTCCTGCAATTGTTCCCAAAATCGTGCCACAAATGGTGCTCCTCTATCTGATACTTTAGTCCTTGGTATCCCATGCAAACGAACTATCTGGTCAATGTAGATTTCCGCATACTTCTCCGTCCTGTGGGTGGTGTGTACTGGCAAGAAATGAGCTGACTTGGTCAATCTGTCCACAATGACCCAAATAGAATCATGGTGCCTGGAGGTATTGGGCAATCCCATGATAAAGTCCATGCAAATGTCCTCCCATTTCCAAGATGGTATGGGAAGGGATTGCAAAGAGCCTGCTGCCTTCAAATGACTGGCTTTGATCCTTTGGCAGGTGTCACACTCGGATATGTACTTGGCAATCTCCCTCTTCATTCTGGTCCACCAGTATAAGGATCTGAGATCATGATACATCTTGTTGCTGCCCGGGTGCATGGAGAATTTTGAAAGGTGAGCTTCATCCAGTATCTTCTTTCTGAGCTCAGGGTCCTTGGGAACAACCAATCGATCTCCAAACCATAAAATTCCCTTGCTGTCTTGACGGAAGCACTTGTATTTCTCCGCCTTCTGCTTGATCATTTCTTTGATAACCTGAACACCCTTGTCTTCAATCTGTGCCCTGACTATTTGCTCTTGCAGTGTGGGCTCCACCGAGATATAATTTAAATCACCTGAAGAAACAACTTCCAGGTTCAATTTGCACAACTCATCACACAGGGTGGTAACTCTTGCATCCATGCTCATACAATTGCACTGGGCCTTTCTGCTCAAGGCATCTGCCACAACATTAGCTTTGCTCGGATGGTAATGCACTTCCAAATCATAGTCCTTGATTAACTCCAACCATCTCCTTTGCCTCATGTTCAGATCTGCCTGAGTGAAAATGTATTTGAGACTCTTGTGATCAGTGTAAATGTTATAGTGAGCTCCCATCAAGTAGTGTCTCCATATCTTGAGAGCATGAACCACGTCTACTAACTCCAGATCATGTGTGGGGTAGTTCTGCTCATGGGGTCTGAGTGCTCGGGAGGCATAAGCAATTGCTCTGTTATCTTGCATTAAGACACATCCCAATCCAGTACCAGAAGCATCACAATAAACTTCAAAGGGCTTGGTATTATCAGGTTGAGCCAGCACTGGGGCTGTTGTCAAATGCTACCTTAATGTATGAAAGGCATCTTCGCACTTTTGGCTCCAATTATACTTGACTCCCTTCTTTAACAGTTCAGTCATTGGTTTGGCAATTCTGGAGAAATCCAAAATAAATCGTTGATAATACCCTGCCAATCCCAGAAAACTCCGAATCTGCCTCACTGTAGTCGGGGGTTTCCAATCCATTACCTCTTGTACCTTCTCAGGATCAACTGATATCCCGTCCTGAGAAATTGTGTGACCTAAGAATTTAATTTCCCTTAGCCAGAACTCACATTTAGACAACTTGGCATAAAGATGATGATCGCGTAGCCGCTGAAGCATGATGTGCAGATGCTCAGTAAGTTCGTCTTCATTCTTGGAATAGACCAGAATATCATCAATGAAAACGACCACAAACTTGACTAACTCTGGCATGAATACTGAGTTCATTAGGTACATAAAATAAGCCGGGGCATTTGTTAGCCCAAAAGACATCACCAAAAACTCACAAAGCCCATATCTGGTTGAGAAGGCCGTCTTGGGAATATCGCTGGCACGGATCTTGATCTGATGGTAACCCGAGCGAAGGTCTATCTTGGAGAACACTTTGGCTCCCACCAACTGATCGAACAAAACATCAATGCGGGGCAGTGGGTATTTGTTCTTGATAGTCACCGCATTGAGAGGGCGGTAATCAACACACATTCTCAAACTCTCATCCTTTTTCTTCACAAATAAAGCAGGACATCCCCATGGTGAAGTACTTGGGCGAATAAACCCCTTGTCCAACAACTCTTGCAGTTGCTTTTTCAATTCTGCCAATTCCACGGGAGGCATCCTATAGGGTCTCTTGGAGATAGGAGCAGTCCTGGGTTGTAATTCAATGGCGAACTCAATGTCTCTATCAGGTGGCATTCCTGGCAATTCATCCGGAAAAACATCTGGGTAGTCACAAACCACTGGGATATTTTCCCCTGGGGATTCTATCATAACGAAGGCACAAGAACGGGTACAACCCTCATCAGGCAAATATAAAACAGTCTCACCATAAGCAGGGGAGTGAATTTCAATGGCCCTTGCTGCAATATCCAATACTGCCTGATTCCTGGTTAACCAATCAGTTCCCAATATAATATCCACGCTATCCAATCCTAAGATGAGAAGGGTGGTTCTAATCACAATACTCCCCAATTTTATAGGCACTTGCCTGTTGATTTGGTAGGTGGCAACCCTACCTCCTGGGGTCAAAATTGTAATACCCCCATCGGTGTGGTGAAAAGGTAACTGACACTTGGCACTAAATTTGGCACTGATAAAACTATGCAATGCACCAGAATCAAAAAGAATAAGGGAAGGATAATTCAAAACTATAAAGATACCAGTCATGACGGGTGCTCCCTCTGGAATATCATCCATGGTGGTGAAGTTCAGCCTGCCCTGCCTCACTTGCACCTTCTGTCTCTTGCCTTGATTCTGATTAACATTCTGTCCCTGCCTCTGCTGGTTTCTGGGGCAATTTTTGGCATAATGTCCGGTGTTGCCACATGTGAAACACCTGTTGTCATTTGCCTGACGATGCTGCTGCTGCTGTTGATTGTTCCTCTGTGTTGGAAACTGGATACGGTTGGGTGCCTGCTGCTGCTGCTGTGGTCGGATCACCCATCGCCCTTGCTGCTGCTGAGGTCCCCTGTTCTGAGTGTCAGACACAATCCTGAAGCGCTGTGGCTGGGCTGAGGGTCCGGCCACAGGGGTCTTCCTCTTCTTGTCTTCCTAATGAGCTGTGATACAGTCCTCCTGAGAAATGGCCATGTTGACCAACTCATTATAACTGTTGGCCCTGACTGTGTTGAGGCGGTCAAGGAGCTTAGCGCTGAGCCCCCTCCTGAACCTGTCTCTCTTCTTCTCGTCCGTGTCTGCGTGATATCCAGCATACTGGCACAGGTCATTGAAGGCCTGAGCATACTGCAACACTGTCCTGTTGCCCTGAGTGAGTGCCAGAAACTCGTTGAGCTTTCGGTCCATAATACCGGCTGGTATATGGTGCCCCCTGAAAGCTGCCTTGAACTCTCTCCATTCCACCTCTCGGTCATCTGGCTGCATAGCAAGAAAATGGTCCCACCAAGTCCTTGCGGGTCCGCGAAGCTGCTGGGTGGCGAACCTGACCTTAGTGACCTCTGAACAAACTCCATGGAGTAGCGGGAATTTGGATTCCACTACTCTCAACCATACATCCGCATCCAGTGGGTCCTCTGCCCTGGTGAACAATGGAGGCTGGGTACTGAGGAACTCCTGGTAGGTGGCTGCCGCGGGGTGACGCTGATGATCCCCACCACCATAGTGCTGAGGTGGTGGCTGGCGCTGAGCTAGCTGCCTCAAGATCTCATTCTGTTGAGCCATTAGCTCCTGCAGAGTGGGAGGCGGTGGCGGCGGTGGAGGAACGCGCTCATTCTGACCACGACGCGCTCTCCCGGCCATCTGAAAAATCACATATATTCTCAATAACACATCTTTAAGGTTCAAGGTTCAATCACGAAGAAAGAGTCAAAAGGCGAAGTGATAGATTCTTGCATAAACATAAAGGATTTCACAAGGCATAAACTTTTCTTCCCAAATTAAGACTAACATCATCCATCAACCATGCTTCCAAAAGAGTTTATCATGATTACATCAATGGCCCAAAAGACTCAACTCTATCTAGCCTAGTACCCTAGGGGTGCAAAAGCTAAGCTAGCTTTGAGGAGTCCCACCATTACTGACTTCTAGCCCTACTCCTGATACCTAGTGAGCGAACGAGGCAACACTCGACTCGGGGGAAGGTGGTCTCCCTGAGCCAGCAGTGTCCAAGCTGGAGGCAGGCTCTTCTCCTCCCTCGATGTCGACATCCTCGTTGGCCCCCATGTCCTGGATCTCCTGGTGATGCATATCTAGGTGCTCATTAGCCTCAGCAAGCTGCTGCTGGGTGTTGATAAGCTGATCCTCGAGAACCTCGATGGTGTTCTCCCTTGTTCCCACTAATTCCTCCAGCTCTTGGATCTCATTTGACAGCTGCTCCACCTGTAAGTCTTTTTCCACCATCTCAGTGGACAAATGAACCACAAGCTCCTCTCTGTTGTCCAGGGTGATCTTAGTTGCCTCCAATAGTGCCATCAGATGGGACATTGCCTCACCACGCATTACTTGTAGACGGTACAGGGCATTCATGCACCGCATTGTCAAGTGAGTAGTCTGGCCCGGGTAGATAGCCCAGATGTCCTTGGCATGCTCCACCCAATCCTTCCACATTGGGTCGTCCTCCTTCTCTGCGGGGAACAAACCAATGGGGTGGGTGGATAGCTCCAAGGGATGGAATCCGCAGAAAGTGGTCAACCCGTGCAGAGCAATCGCCTCGATCGTATCCTCAGCCCGGTATCCAAAGGACTCAGAGTCCAGCGAAGGCCAACCTGGCTGCAGGGGATGAGGCTCCAAGGTCATCCTCACCCTACAGCGGGGCACTCGGTGCTTCTCGAACTGCTGCACCGCGTACTGAGGAGGTGTCGTGTATCCGGCCCCCTAAAGTACCTCCCACAAAATACGGGGAAAGCCCTCTCGTGCAAGCCCGTCAGTGTGGGACAGTGCATTCCCGTCGTCTGAGGATCCGTGGGAAGTCATCTGTGTATGGTTAATCGTAAGTAAAAGAAAAAGAATTATAAAAAGAAAAGGAAACACAACTCAGCCTCTCTCTAATTATGACAATGGTACTGGGGTACTTAGTTGGTCATCATTTTGTATTTAAGTCCTTACTCAACTATCCATTTGTTTAATTAAGAATGCATGCATGCTCGTCCTGAACAACCTCACATCAATGTAAAGGGAATAGGGAAGAACTCCCATCCCTTATAGTAGCCTGTAGGGCTTAATCACTTAGCCACCTAACTACCCCTCTATCATAATAAGGCTTCACGTCCTAGGTCTATCCTGATCGTCCTACGATCTATCCAACATTTGTTTCTATCAAGTTTTACTTCAGAAAAGGATGGTATTTATATTTTATTGATTCCTCTGTGGTGGTACAAGCTCCGATACCAGCTGTGGCGAAATTGCCCGAATTATTCCGACTTAAGTGCCTAAGTCCCGCCTTAGAGGCTAGACCACACTTAAATATGAATAACCCGTCAATCCCTCGGATCTAGTCCGACAAGGCCACTGACAGGATCAAGTACCACAATCTCACTCGATGGTGAGTCACAAAGCAAATACAATAAAGCATAAAACCATACATTAAGGAGTATTAAATTATTACAGCATCATCAGAGTTTTGCAAAAGTAGTCATCATTGTTCGAAGTGCAGCGGAATAAAACTAACGATAATTAAATGGAGGGATGGGGAAGCCTGTCCCATAACTCCTCATGCTCCTCCTCAGCCGAGGCGGGGTCCCACTCAACAGTCCAACTCGGTGGCAAGATGGACGGCCAAGTCACTCCAGCAACCATGTCCTCCAAAGAACCTGTAAAATTGTGCCACAAGCAAGGCTGAGTATACTAATACTCAGCTAGACTTACCCGGTGTGAGGAGTCTACTCCTCTACCTCTAGACATGCAGCTGTTTGGCTGTGGGGTTTGGTTGCCAAAAGCACTAGCTGAGTTCCTATATCAAGTTTTAGCTTTGTCAAGTTTAAGTTTGATTGTCTTAAGGCTAAATATGTACTATCTACTCATACATAGTAGCAAACATTTTTAGCAATCCACATCTTGTATCAACTCATCATATTTCCACTTGTTACTCAATGTAGCAACATGGATCAAGCAGTCTCATTAGCTGCGAGAAGTAGACGATTCGAATCGAGTTTTTTTTATCCTTGCAAGGTAAAACTAAACACACGACGTGGCGAGGCACTCTGTCCCCACACACATCAACCGTCCCCATCGATTCCCCGTCACCAGAGAGGGGCTCACCGCCTTGGCGTACAATGCCTCACTGACCCCGACTGCCGTCGTGCAGTGACCGCACTTGTACCCACCATAACCTGAATGGGAGACCTCATTTCAGGTCGCGTGAGGAGGGCAATCTGCTGCCAGGTTCACTCAGGTACTAGGCTTACCGATTTACCATATTTCTCAGTATATGTTTAGTACGTTCAAACGCTTGACTCACGGTACCACACCTTAATCCTTATTCCAATTTTTATCCCGTGGACGACCAATCCCCATGGATTGTTGTCCACCAACCAACACCATTATGATAAGAAAGTGGATACAACCAATTCCTAAACTCGCGCGAGTGCTAGAAAAATCACTCGACTTCTACCGAGATCCCTAATTAGTAAAGCAGCTACCTTGACCTAGCATACTAGTATTCATCTCAACAGGATTCCTGAGATCATGCAACTAGGGTTTCAAACAACTCCTTCACCTGAGTGCATAATCAATCCTACAATCATTAAGTATAGTAAAATAGCATAAATAATAGGTTATGCATAAACCGGGGCTTGCCTTCCAAAGCTGTGGCAGGCAGATCCTCTGGTGCAGGCTCTAGTGCTGGGTCCGGGGCTACCTCCTGAGCAGCTCCTTGCTCCGGCACGAGGACGTACTCTCCGTCAGCGAGGTTGCAATCTATCGAATGCAATGAATATGTATGTCATGATTATGCAGGATTTAACAACTTTATGCTAAAGGAAGAAAAACTAAGTTAGTTCGTAACTTAGGGTTTCTTGGTCATACGTGGCTTTTAGTAGTTTATGCTTATCATTCTAGGTTTAGGTTTCGGTAAGGATAAGCATAGTGGATTTGTATTTTTCCCCTTACATAATTCAGTGGGTAATTTAAAAAGGGTTTTGCTAGTTGGGCTAGGTGACACAAATTTCTATTATCAATTTCTCCTTTTTCATTTTCTAATTATGAATTCTAGTGTGGGTTTGAACAACAACAGTGGTTTAATTTTTTTTTCAAAAATTTTGTAAAAATTACAGTGGGTTGCCATTGGTCACTATAGCCTGTTCTAGGGATTTGAGGTTCAAAAAATAAAAAGGCTATGCTTTGGACAAAAATAACAAAAGTTGTGTAAATGGGCCACTTTGTACTACAACTCTTAACTAGGGGTGGGTTCTGTCCTAAGGGTTATTTTTGTTGGCATCTAACAGTAATAATAAGCTTCTGTGCCAAACATCACAGAAAGCTAAGGGATGGTTATTTAGTTGTGATTTTCTAAAGTTTTAATGCCAAAAAGGTACTTTCTGTTGTCTTGTTATTTGAAAAATGTCAAACAGCAGATTTCATATTTTTCCTAAGTTCTTAATAATAAAACATTAATTATCCCAAAGTTTGGGGTGTTTTTGCCTTGGGGTTATTTTTCTAGGGTTTTTCTAAGTTTTCCTTGTTTTCTCAAAATAAAAGGTATCCCAATTATTTTGTATTAAACCAGAGTATAATAAATTTTTCTAGTGAACTATACTGAATAGATAGACTAACAAAAATATGGGGGCTCCCTGATTCTTTATTTAATTTACCTTTCCTATTTTCTTTAACCTTAAGCACAATGTAAAATAAATGGCAAACTCTACCTTAATGGGGTGGACAGAGGGGTTTATCATTTTTAAAAAGGTCAGTAGGGGGTCCAGTACTTCTCTAATTTTTCTTAACCTCAGTCAAATAGTGCAACTATTTTTCTTCCTATTATTTAGTTTTTGGCCAAATTAATATTTAAATCAGAACCCTAAAGTTTTCTATAGTACATAGGGTTTTTATTTTTTTCTTAAGTAGTCTACATTATTTAAGGTCTGGCAAAATTGGTTTGACTTGATTTGGGTGAATAAAACAGAAGATATGAATTATTCAAGTTCTGTTTGAATTTAAATCAGATTTATTAAAAGGTTTCTTGGAAAAACCACTTTGCACCGAAGTCCTCAGGTTATTTCCAAACTAACTCTCTCAGTTATACCCCCGTGCTACTATTCATCCGAGTCACTGACATTGCGCAAAACCCCCTAGCTTTCTCTTCTTCTCCCCCGCGGTCCCTCCCTAGGTTTAAACAGTACCGCAAGAAAGAAAAGGGCGGCCCGGCTTACCGGTGGTGAGAGAGGTCCGGCGAGGGGCGGGGTTGGCTCCGGGAGGTCCTGGCGGTCACAACGGTGTACGGCTCAACGGCGGGGGTGGCCGGAATCGTCCGGTCCACGTGCGCAGGCGAGTGCTCTCGTCGGCGGCAGGTGCTCCGGCCAAACCACGGCGATCTAGTTCAATCCACTGGCACGGTCAGCTTCACGGGGTGACGTAGAGGCTGTGTGCACAAGGAATCGAAGAATGGAGTAGAGGATTACTCGGTTTACGCTCGCCGGCGGTCGGGTGGAGTCCGGCGACCGTGGACTGGCCTCTCCGGCGAAGCAAACTCCGATTCCTCGCTCGGGGAGCTTCACCGAGGTGTGCACAATCTTCTCCGAGGGCTGGACGGGGTTGGGAAGGGACTTGATGGCCGGTCTACGGTGGCAGGGGGATCGGGCGGCCGCGGGCACGCCGTGCACGGGCAAACGCCGGTGGTTTTGGGCTCCGGTGAGGTCAAGCGCGTGCGGAGGGGTACGGTCAAGGTCCCTGGGTGCTTTATAGGCGCGGGCGTGGGCCATGGCGCCGGCTAGGCTTTTGCGCGACGCGGGGCACGCGGGGCGCGCGTCGGGCGTGCTCTGGCGAGCCCAGAGCGCCTCGAACACGTGGCCGTTGCTTTCTGCCCTTGTTCTTGCGCCTGCTAAGCAGCCAAACGTGTGAATCTCGCCCTATGGCTTGTGTAAGATTTCTTCCCTGCACCTAGGGCTACCTAGTTCCTGTAAGTTCCAAGGGAAGATCGGGTCTGGTTTAGAAGATATGGTGGCACCAAGTCTTGTCTGTCTGCACTGTTCAACCCGAGACAAAATAGGTGCCAACTCGCGTCAAACGGTCTTGGCTTGGGTTCAAACTCTTCCAAGGGGTTCCTTAGATAATTTGGCTCCTTTTTGCTATTTAGACCCTGGGGTTTTGATGCAATTAGCTAGGTGAACACCCCTGATCTCTAGATCAGGGCTGATTTTGGACTTAGAGAGAATGGGGGGGATTCCATAGTGTTCTCCACTTGGGGCTGATTTACTGGTCTTTTTGTAAAGTTCCTTTACTATCTTTTGTAAACATTTTGGTACTCTTAAACTTTGGTTAAGGTTTAAATTATGAAATGTGCATTTGCTTGATCTTTCTCTCCACTAAAGGCTGCAAGAGAGGGGACTCAAGGTTCAACCCTACCCTGCCCAAGGTTATATTGCCTAAGAGCTTGGGTAATGTTTTGGTCCTTGGCATTTCTTAACTCACTCATGCTTCCAAGATCTTAAGTGCTTCCTCTCCTCCAAGTTTTAACCACATGTGATAATAGGTATATGTGCCATTAGGAAGCCAGCACCTTGGTAACACCTGGGGTGTTACAACTTTCATCAGTTTTGTTTCAAATCCTCCTGCTGGTGACAGTGGTTTGGGCCTTAGAGTGCGACCCTTTCTCGAAGAGGTTGAGGTTTTGGTTGCTTCACTTGGTGAAATCCTCGATGACGAGAGGCCTTCATTTTGAGATGCCTTTAAATCCGAGCGACGCAGAAATAAGTGCCATGCTGGACATGTTGGCTGAGGATTCCTTCGATTTAGTCCCTGCTGAAACACTAGCTGTAGCACCCATCCTAGAGTCTGGAACAACTTTGGATATTTAAAGATCTGATAGTATTTGCCCGAAGCGTCTTCGCTGAACCAATCATCCAACTTCTCCTGCTGAGGGGAAGAAAAAGAAAAAGAGACGGCTTCGGCGAGTGTCATGCTTGAATCAGGATGCCGGCCCTTCTGCTCCTGCTGTCGGGGAAGTGCCAGTGCCGATTTTTACTGAAGCTGATCCCAATGGGTGTGACCTTGATGATGCTGAACCCAATGGGTGTAATCCGACAAGAGCTGATCCCAATGGGTGTACTGTCCGTATTATTGATGAAGATGAGGAGGAGGAGGAGGAAATCCCCTTAATTCGGAAGAATAGTCGGCGCTATATAGTCAGTGGGGAGAGTAGTGGTATTCCTTCTCCAGCTTTGTCTGCTCTCGTTGGTCTGAAAGAATTGTCTCTGGCAAATTTTGATCAGACTCTCAAAGATATGGTCCCTGAAGATCTGTTGTCGGAGCCGGCAAATGGTGGAACGATGGAAGTCTGTGCTGATGTGCCTGCTGTCGGGTTAGAGTTATCCCGAGCAGCATCTCGTGCCTCATCGACCTTGGAGCATGGTTTTAAGAGCCAAGAGGCTGATCTGGATTGCTCCGTTCCCATGGAGGTGGTTGAAAATCCTTCAACCTTAGAGGTGGCTGCTACAGAGAACTCGGTCCCCAAGGATGGCGCCTGCGTTTACCCAGCCCCCGAGGGTGTTGCCGGTGATGATCCGGCTCGGGTGGGTAGTGCGAGCTATGACCCAGCCCCCGAGGGTGTCCAAGCGGGTTCTCCTTCTCACACTTCCATGGATGTTCACGTCAGGTCTTCTCCTCCACATTCTGGTTGCATGGCAGCAGCACGAGCTTCGGTTCAGGAGGTCGCCTTAGAGGCTGGCGCACCTGATGATAGAGTTTTGATTTCTGCTGGTGACGCTGAATTGGTCCCCACTAATGCTCAGCAGATTGCTTCGGTTGGTAATCCTTCATCAAGTCACCAACTGAATTCCCATGATTTGGGGGTTCCATCGTTCTTCTCCAATCTCCAGGTAATTTGGTTTTTCCTGACCTGACTATATTTCGGGTGAAATACTGTTCTTATACTCATTTGTTTTCAATGTTAGGCATTGGTTGACGAGATGGCTGGTCAGTTGAGATCGCAGGGTGCCTCTGTCCCAGAAAGAGCTCTGTCTCTAACACATTGGAATCCAGTGCTGCTTCATCAGCGAGTATCTGAGTTGGAGATGGCAAATGTTGGTTAGTGCCCTTTGTTTCCTCATTGGCTACTTGATTAATCTGCTTTTTGGCTGAATATCCTTGTTTGTCCGTTTCTTGCTAGATATGGCCCGGCGGTACTCTGATCTTGAAGAGAAATATTCTCAAGGTCAGACGGACTTTGCCCGGGTTTCTGCTTCTCTGAATGATGCCAACATGCTGAATTCCACTCTCAATGCTCAGCTTGGCTCTAAAAAGGTGGCCAGTGAATTAAACTTTACTTAACTTTCTCTGTTGTGTTCTTAATGCTTGCTTGACGTTGGAGAACTGATTCTTGTCTGCAGGAGGAAAAATGTGCCCTTGCAACTTCTCGTGACAACCTTGACAGGTTGTATCGTGATGCCAGCAACTCTTTGACTATCTTGGAGAGGAGCCATCGTTTCACCATGGAGGACTTGGATAATCATCGTTACAAGTTGCAAGAGTCCCTGGATGATATGATTCGTCTTAGACAGTTTGTGTCGAGCAAAGATTCTATCATCAAGGATCTGCGCGCTTCCAAGAGATAAGTCATCCAGGAGCTAGAAGCTGCTCGGCTAGCTGTCAAGGCTGTTGAAGATGCTTCCGCTATTTTGAAGGCCCAGCGCGACAGGGCTATGGACAAAGCCATTCGCGCGGGGCGAATCTTGATGAGGAGACACGGTGTGATTGTTCCTGACGACATAGTCGCAGACGTGAACGCTGCTCCTGATTCTTCGAGTCGCCCCTTTTCATCGGTCTCTCCTGAGAAAAACATTACCAAGTAGAAACACTGAATGCCTTGTGTACGTGGTTAGTGTGCTCGAATGTTCTGTCAGAAAGTGTTTTCAGTACTGGATGCCCTTATTATTTTCCTGTTGTTAGAATTCAGCAGTAGTTACAATTGCAGAAGTAAATGCAGTGTGATGATTTTGAAATTTCTTCTTATTTCGCGAGGCATAGAGATCGCCCTAAGATGAGTAATCGCAAACGTGCTTGTGTTGGGTCGAGTAGATGTGAGCACGCCGCGCCGATTTAAGTCGCTACCGACTTAAACCGACTGCTCTGTTAGTAGGGTATAGTGGTCACCCTGAGTTACGCATGAGCATGTCACACCACCTTAAGTCATCGCTGACTTAAGTCGGTTGCTCCGTTAGTAGGGTATAGTGGTCACCCTGAGTTAAGTAAGCGTGAGCATGTCACACCGCCTAAAGTCGTTGTCGACTAAAGTCGATCGCTCCGTTAGTAGGGTATAGTGGTCACCCTGAGTTAAGTAAGCGTGAGCATGTCACACCGTCTTAAGTCGTTGCCGACTTAAGTCGATTGCTCCATTAGTAGGGTATAGTGGTCACCTTGAGTTAAGTAAGCGTGATCATGTCACACCGCCTTAAGTCGTCGCCGACTTAAGTCGATTGCTCCGTTAGTAGGGTATAGTGGTCACCGTGAGTCGAGTAAGCATGCAGGTTGACAGTAAACAGTTTGAGTGCCTTTGACTAAGACGATATGATCCAGGCCGAGTGACTTCTGCTACTATGAATGTCCCTTCCCATAGTGGCGATAACTTGTGTCGTCCCTCCCCCATTAGAATTCGGCGGAGGACGAGTTCTCCCACTGCGAAGGATTGATGCCGTATGGCCTTATCATGATAGCGCCTCAGAGTTTACTGGTACCGGGCTGACTGAATCACCGTATTCAACCGTTCCTCTTCTAGTATATCAACATCCTCCAGCTTAGTAGCTTTAGCTTCAGCTATGTTTTTGAAGATCAATCTTGGTGCCCCAAACTTGAGATCAGCAGGTAGCACTGCCTTCGAACCATAGACCATGAAGAAGGGAGTGTTTCCATGCAAAGCTCGGCTAGGTTGAGTTCTTAGGCTCCAGACCACATACGACAACTCTCTGATCCAGTTTCCTGCGAACTTTTCATTCTTGTCGAAGACTTTCTTTCTGAGCGCTTCCAATATCATCCCGTTGGCTCTTTCTACTTGCCCGTTGGCTCTTGGGTGCGCCACTGAGGCATATTTGATCTGAATGCTTTTTTGTTCGTAGAAATCGAAGAACTCTGAACTTGTGAAATTGGATCCTAGGTCGGTTATGATACTATTCGGTATCCCGAACCTGAATATTATGTCTTGTATGAATTCCACTGCCTTAGCTGAAGTTAGAAAAGCAATGGGCTTGAACTCTATCCACTTAGTGAATTTGTCGATAGCAACCAGTACATGAGTGTATCCTCCTTGAGCTTTCTTGAAAGGTCCAATCATATCCAGTCCCCAGCACGAGAACGACCAGGTTACAGGTAGATGCTGCTGTTTTGATAAGTACTGACAGGCTTCACACCTCTGGACTAACTCGGCTGCATCACTCTTTGCCGTTGGCCAATAGAAACCAGACCTGAAGACCTTCCCAACCAGAGTCCTTGATGCTGCGTGTATCCCGCATTGCCCAGCATGGACCTCATCTAGCAGTTTCTTCCCTACAGCCGAAAGAATGCATTTCATGAGGACTCCTGATGCACCCCTTCTGAATAGTGTTTCCCTAATGAGAGTGTAATGAGCTAACTGCCTTGCAATGCGCTCTGCTGCATTTTTGTCATCTGGCTCTTCCTCATTCTTTATGTACCTAATGATCGGCTCCCTCCAGTCATCAGGATCTGACTCTGGTTGGCTCAGAATATTGCATTCTTCTACCCGATCTAGTGAAATGCTTGGGTGCAGTACTTCCTGGACAAAAACTCCAGGCGGGACCTGAGTCCGACTAGATCCTAGCTTGGACAATGCATCAGCTGCTGTGTTGCGGTCTCTCTCCACATGATGAAATTCCAAACCTTCAAACTTGTCTTCTAGCTTTCGGACGGCAGTGCAGTATTTCCCCATGGAATCATTCGAGCAGTCCCATTCTTTGTTTATCTGACTTATGACCACTAGTGAATCCCCATATACCATCAGTCTCTTGATGCCTAGTGATATGGCAATGTTTAGTCCATGAATTAAAGCTTCGTATTCTGCTGCATTGTTGGACGCTGGGAATAGCAATTGAAGAGCATATTTGAGTTGTTCACCTCCAGGTGCAATGAAGAGGATCCCTACACTTGCCCCCTGCAGCTTCAAGGAGCCGTCGAAATATATTCGCCATACTTCTGTAGTTTCTGGGTTATCTGGCACTTGTTGCTCGGTCCATTTTGATACGAAGTCAACTAGTGTTTTAGTCTTGATTGCAGTGCGAGGTCGAAACTCAATGTCATGAGCTCCCAGTTCACAGGCCCACTTGGCTATTCTTCTGATGGCTTCTTTATTCTGGAGAATATCCCCTATTGGAAATCCAGTGACTACTATGACTTTGTGATCGTCGAAGTAGTGACGGAGCTTGCGTGCAGTTAGAAGTACTGCATACAATAGTTTCTGAACATGAGGGTAATTCTTCTTCGAGGGACCCAGGACTTCACTGATGAAATATACAGGATGTTGCACTGGGTACGCGTTTCCCTCTTCTGCTCGCTCGACTACTAACGTGGTGCTCACCACGTGAGTCGTGCAAGAGATGTATAACAACAGATCTTCAGCCGGTTGATTCGGAGTGGCTTGGCGTGACGGTTTTAACACTGGTGGTGTTGTCAGGAATTTCTTCAGTGCGTCTATGTCACACCCGGCTTTAAGGGAAAAAGCCAGGTGCATCTCATACATGCGCCAAGAAGACAACATATATAATAACAGAGTGCATAGAGATAAATGTCACAATAATCAGAGTACTTATTACATAGCGGAAGTCTTATTACAAAATAAAAGATAAATATAAAACGAACTAAGGATAGTTGGCGCCAATGTCAACTGAGAAACGCCACCTAGATCAGATCAAACTCCTCGCCTGGCGGCTCCTCCTGAACCACCTGCTCTTCTCCTGTGGGGGGGGTGTGAGACAGCAAGGGTGAGCTCACACATGATCATAGCTCAACAAGTTGTGGGGAAACCAGTGGATATAAACTCACAAAGGTGTGAGTTCATGTGATGTGTAAGGCTAATCAATGATAGGGGTTAAAGCTGAGCATTGCTTTTAAGTAGTTGGTCAAAGTTTTATTAGCACTTACTAAGTGTAAGTAAATACCAAACCTTAAGTAAAGTAATTGAACAAAATTTATAATAAACCCATGCAATGCAAATGACAAAATTGAATTTAAGTTCCATAATTTAAACATCAGAGAGTCCTGAGCTGCTCATGACCGCGAGTACGGCTAGTATACCAGTTTTACACTCTGCAGAGGTTGTACCCTTTACCCACAAGTCATGTTACCCATCTGCCAAGGGGTCGCGACTCCCATACACCTCTACCTAGGAAGCGCGGCAGGGCAACACTACGAGGCCTTTACAAAGTTCCACTAGCTTCCGAAAACCCGCTACAGTTTATGGGAAGAGCACTTGCAAGAATCCCCCGTCTGACCGCCATCGTAGCTAAATCAACCCGAGAACCTCCTTGGATGCAACTCCCCTACTGCCCTTGCCCCTTTCGGGTAAGGTAGTCTTCTACTAGCTTTCCTAATTAGTCAGCCAAGGGCGTCCCATTAAACCCTTGTGGTGGCACGTGTTTCTCAAGTTAAGCTCTATGTTCCAATTAACATTAATGAACTTGACATGAACATAAATAGAATAACAAGAATAATTGGAACATAGATATAATAAATGATTATCCCAAAACCATGTAAAGCAATAGCAAACTACCCAAGTGATTCAGGGGTAAACAAGGTAATGAGATAAACAATCTAGGGTGACCTATTGGGTCCCATCAAAATTAACCTATGCATGGATAAATGATATTAAAGAACATTATTGGGTAAAAAGTGGTCAAGGGCACAACTTGCCTTCAATGAGCTCCTGCTCAGCTACTTCAACTTGCTGCTCACCAGGATCCTCAGTCGCGTGTTCTTCTACTCGCCACAATACAAACAAGCACAATATACAGGGAAAATCAACATCACACCAAACATGTAAACAAAATACACAGTAATATTCTACACATTAAATAAAATCCTAGGAACAGAAATCATAATTTTTGGAGTTATAGATTTTAAATTATGAATTTACAAAGGTTTTATGTGTTTGAAATGGAATTAAATGAGGAATAAATTTTCTTACTATTTTCATGACAAAACAGAGACTCTAAGTGGCAGGGGATAATATTACAAAAATTTAGAAAGTAGAATGGATTAATTTGGAGCAAGTATGAATTTTCTATGAATTTATTAAGTTCTAGCATATATTTTCATATTAAAAATCTATTTTCTATTTCATTTATTCAAATTAAACGATCTCTGGACTGGGCGCACTATTTTTAGAGAGTGCAGGGGGCTCGAGGTAATAATCCACAGACTCAGGACATAGTGCCAGAGGATTGTGGGTTAGTTCTCAAAATCCAGGAGGGCTCTTTAACAAAATAGCCAAGCCGAAAGGGTATCCTGAAATCTGGGCCGATGGATCAACTATCTACGGATCTGATTAGATCTGGACATTGGTGAATCGGTACCCAGCGTGATCCCTCGTATCCAAATCCGATGACCCATATTTTAAATCCACAGATCAAACCGTGATCGCAGGATCGGAATCCAACGGCGCGGCCTCATCCGAGCGAAGGGGGTACCCAGCATCTAATCCTAGCCGCTCATCCGCGGATCAACGGCCAGGACATCGCCTTCTTTCACCTGGCCCAGACACGGTGGCTCCGCCCACCAGGGATGTCGGCGCCATGGCCAATGGCCACCTACCTCACGCGCCCGGGTTCTAAACTTCGGTCCCAATGGTGCAACATGATGCTGGGATTACAGTGATTGAATGGGCAGGCGACTTACCAACGGTGATGATCGGAAGGAAGCTGTCCACGTGGACAGGCAGTTTCGCGGCGGAGAAACGATTCCGGCGAGCAATTCATGTAACCCGGTGACCCCCTAGTGCTCAATTCCACCCCATACGCAAATGGTGGAGTGGGCCACAGCACCTAGGCCGAATCCCGGACCCCGCACGGTGGTGACACCATGATTCCACCATGGCGGAGGATCTTCCTCCCCTATCTCACCGGTGGCCGAGTAGGGACCCTCCCGAGCTCCGTTGGTCTGTGATGGCTAGGGCAAAGGAACGAGGGATAGACTCGTGGCAATACGGCTCGGTGGGGCTCGGTTTTTGTAGGCCGCAACGAGGGCGCAACAACCGCGCAAGCATCGGCGAGTAAAGCGGCGGCGGCTTTGGAGACCCGTTTCACGCCCGCGGCCATCAGGAGAAGATGACCCTGGCAACACGGGTCCACTTGTCCGCGACTGGTACGCACGCGCGAAGACTTCCTGGCCAGTAGGCCCACGTTCTCAGCGGCGGCAGGAGCAAGCCAAGGCGCAGCGGCACTGTTGGAACTTCGGTGAATTCGAAGTACCGGACCGAGAGCCCGGACTTCGGGGCCTGGAGTGGGTGCAGGAGGAGCTGCAGGCGCTCCCCTCTGTCGTGGAGGGGTTTATGGCGTATGCCTCCCTGGTCACCTGCGAGGGGGCGATGAACGCGCTCTCCCGCGAAGGGTGCCGGCACTTCGAGGTCTTCGACCAAGTCGAAGAAGACTTTGAGCGAGATATCTTCAAGGTCGAGGACCCCGTAGTGAAGGATTCTGTCGGGGCTATCTTCGACCGGCTGTGGGGTCCACACGGGTGCGAGGTGGTCAGGGAGCGCGCCGAGACGGCGAGGGCTCAGGTAACGTTTTCGCTTGTTTGGTATTTGTTGGACGTGGGCTGTGTGCGTGTTTGATGAATTTTGTGTGTTTTGGCTTAGGCGGCGCGTGGCGAGAGGGTCGACGACTTCGGGGCGCTGAACAGCATGTTGGCTGACCCGGAGTCGGCCTCGGCGGAGGCTGTGTCCGAGGTCGCCCTGGCGCCGACCCCGGCCGCATCCGCTGCGTCCGGCGAAGGCCTGCCCCCAGAGGTCGCCGAAGGCGCGCCTGATGCGTCTGCAGCTGCCGCGCCGAGTGCTGAGGATCCCGCAGCGGTAGCGGCGGAGATAACAGCGGAAGCAGCGGCAGAGCCAACAGTGGAGGCTCCCGCAACGTCAGGGCCGTCGCAGGTGGCGTAGTAGGTGTAGAGGGTTGGGGAAGTTTGTACATGTTACTGAATTTTGGTTGCTGCGCAGGTTCAAGATTTTGGGCCTGCGCACGCAACCGCTACTACTAAATTTTTGGCGGCTACGACTACGGAAGATGGTAATGAATGTGGTGGTTCTTCATCTGAGTTTTTTGATTGTGCTGACTCTGGGAGCTCGATTGAGTGGACGGAGTCGTCGGAGGACTTGGACTACTTCGCGGCCTTGGATGTGGCTGCGACAGAGGCCTCGCCGCACGCTGCGGATGCAGGAGATGTGCCAGGTCCTTGCACCGGGCGACGGCGGCGAAGGGCAGTTGCGAAACGTATGGTTAGTGGGGCGGAGGGGGCTCGGCTTCGTGTGAGTGGGGCTGGTCGGCAGGAACTGTTGTCTTTGCCGACCGCCGAGAATATAGGTGAAGGGGAACTGCGAAGTCTTTTTGCGGGTGAGGAGCTCAGGATAATGTTATTTAATTATAGGGAGATGGGAATTATTCCTAAGGTTGAGCCGATGTAGAGTGTGGTGCCCTCGCTTGTATATGTAGAGGCTTGTATGATGAAATTGTGTGCCCTCGCGTGCATATGTGTGTGCGAAGGCGTTGTGTACTTTTGTCTGGTTTGTTTTGTTGCGCTGTGTTGGCGTGATTAAAGTTGGTCTTGGCGTGGACGGTTTGATGTTGTCGTTTCAGCCTTTGTTGTGCTAGTCCGGTTGTACCCTTAGGTGTCTTCTGCACAGATAGTCTTCGGTTTTTTTCGCACTTGTTGTGCTAACCCGGCTGCACCGTTAGGCGACTTCTGCGCGGATAGTCTTCGCGATAGACTTAGATTTTTTTCGGCACTTGTTGTGCTAGTCCGGCTGCACCCTTAGGCGACTTATGCGCGGATAGTCTTCGCGATAGACTTAGATTTTTTTTCCGCACTTGTTGTGCTAATCCGGCTGCACCCTTAGGCGACTTCTGCGCGGATAGTCTTCGCGATAGACTTAGATTTTTTTTTCGCACTTGTTGTGCTAATCCGGCTGCGCCCTTAGGCGACTTCTGCGCGGATAGTCTTCGCGATAGACTTAGATTTTTTTCCGCACTTGTTGTGCTAATCCGGCTGCACCCTTAGGCGACTTCTGCGTGGATAGTCTTCGCGATAGACTTAGATTTTTTTTTCCGCACTTGTTGTGCTAATCCGGCTGCACCCTTAGGCGACTTCTGCGCGGATAGTCTTCGCGATAGACTTAGATTTTTTTCCGCACTTGTTGTGCTAATCCGGCTGCACCCTTAGGCGACTTCTGCGCGGATAGTCTTCGCGATAGACTTAGATTTTTTTTTCCGCACTTGTTGTGCTAATCCGGCTGCACCCTTAGGCGACTTCTGCGCGGATAGTCTTCGCGATAGACTTAGATTTTTTTTCTGCACTTGTTGTGCTAATCCGGCTGCACCCTTAGGCGACTTCTGCGCGGATTTGTCGCACGCGAGGGTAGCTAGCGCTTAGCCTCGCGGTGACCTCGTGGTGGTCGAATGTCGAAGACCGTCATCGCGGTCTTTTTCGACGCATGTCTTTGCGGGGGATTTTTCACGCATATATTACATGGCTCCGCCTCGTTAAAAACCTCACCCCCCGGGAAGAAAAGAGTGCGGGCCGGTGCAAGATTGTTTTTGCGAATTACAAGGGCGAAGACAGCCCTGAGGAATCAAACAAAAAATTTGCGGAGGTTGTCGATGTTCCAGGAGTGCTCCAGGTCCTCGCCGTTTGGCGTTGTGAGCCTGTAAGCGTTGGGGGAAGCTTTTGTCTTGACGATGAAAGGGCCCTCCCATCTGGGCTCCAGCTTGCCCTTGGACTCCGTCCGAGCTGTTCGAATGAGTACGAGGTCCCCCTCGCTGAACTCCCTCGGGATGACTGAGTGGTCGCGCCATGCTTTGGTCTGGGCTTGATATTTGTTCAGGGCCTGTAGGGCGAAGACACGGTCTCCGTCGATGAGATCCTTTGAAGTTGGCTCGTCCACATCAGGGACGGCTGACGGAACTGTTCGCGGGGACCCGTGCTATATTTCTTGCGGGGTCATGGCCTCCGATCCGTATAGAAGACGGAAGGGAGTAAACCCGGTCGCCCTGCACTCAGTCGTGTTTAGTGCCCAGACTGCCTCAGGTAAGAAATCGGTCCATCTGCCCTTTTTTTCATCAAGGAGCATTTTCTTGATAGCTGTGAAGATTTTCCCGTTGGCGCGCTCCACGACCCCGTTGGACTGCGGATGATAGACTGAGGCGAAGGCAAGCTTGGTGCCAATGGAGAAACAAAAATCCTTGAAGTCTTGGTTGTCAAACTGCTTGCCGTTGTCGACTGTTAGTTCGGACGGTACTCCGAAGCGGCAAACGATGTTCTGCCAGAAGAATTTTTGGGCAGTCTTTGATGTTATTGTAGAAACAGCCCGTGCCTCGATCCATTTGGTGAAGTACTCGACCGCGACGAAGGCGAACTTAAGGTTCCCCTGAGCGGTGGGCAGGGGTCCGACAATGTCGAGGCCCCAGCGCTGGAGAGGCCATGTATGGGCGATCAGCTTTGTATAATGCGAAGGGCCGCCTGACCGAGGAGAAAACTTCTGGCAGGCTTCGCAGGACCGAGTGACCCGATTTGCGGCGCAGATCATTGCGGGCCAGTAAAAGCCCTGGCGGATCACCTTAGCAGCTAGGGCCCTCGGCCCCGCGTGTGAGCCGCACGTGCCACTGTGGACTTCACGTAGAATCTGCATGCCTTCGGCCTCGGTGACGCACTTAAGCATTGGCTGACTGACCCCTTTTTTGTAGAGTTGGCCTTCAATCAGAGCGAAGTCTCGGCTTCGATGTCTGAGACGCTTGGCCTCACTGATGTCGGCTGGATGATAATACCCCTGCAGGAACAGGGTTATGTGTGCCCGCCAGTCTTCGGTCATGATGAGGTTGACTGTGCGGTGGCCCTCGCTGTCATTGGTTATTTGGAGCCCTTCGGGGCTCCGGACTGCTGGCGTGCCGATGACATGAAAGAACACGTCGGAGGGCAGAGTTTCGCCCCTGGCCGCGGCCTTGGCCAATGCGTCGGCCTCCTCATTCTTGGCCCGATCCACATGCTGCAAGGTGAACCCCTTGAACTGCCTCTCGAGACTTCGGATGGCCGCGAGGTACTTCATGAGTGCGGGGTCCTTGGCTGCATAGTCTTTCTCGACTTGGCCGGCAACTACCTTGGAGTCTGTTTTGATGATGCAGGTGGTGACTCCGAGGGCCCTTAGCTTGCGGAGGCCGAGGATGACTGCTTCGTATTCTGCTATATTATTTGTGCATCTGTCGGATTCCAGATTGAAGCTGAGTCGTGCTGCATATCTGTGCTTGACCCCGACTGGTGAGGTTATGACTGCAGCGACGCCTGCCCCCGCATGGCACCATGCGCCGTCGCAATGGATCGTCCAAGTCTTCTCTGCGGACGGATCTGGCTGTGTTGTTGGCCCAGTCCAGTCGACGATGAAGTCTGCCAGGACTTGAGACTTGATAGCTGTCCTGGGCTCGAAGCAGATGTGGTAGCCGGAGAGTTCGGCCGCCCACTTGGCAATCCTCACCGACGCCTCCGGGTTTTTAAATAATTCGCCGAGCCCCCTGTTTGAGGTGACTCGGACCTTGAATGCTTCGAAGTAATGGCGCAGTTTGCGCGACGACATGACGACTGCCTAGGCAATCTTCTCCAGCTCTGTCATGTTGCACTTGGACGGTGTCAGCACTTCGGAGACATAATACACGAGGCACTGCCGGACCACGCCCTCGACAGTCTACTCCTGCACTAGTGCCGCGCTGACCGCATGTGGCGAAGCCGCGACGTAGAGCAGCAGGGGGAGCGAGGGGTCGGGGCTGGTAAGGACGGCCAACTCTGTCAGGTACTGTTTTAATGAGGCGAAGGCCACCGCCTGCTCTGGTCCCCAGGCGAAGTCTTTTGCACCACGGAGTGTCTTGAGGAAGGGGAGACTTCGCTCGGCGGACCTGGATATGAATCTGTTGAGAGCGGCCAATCTGCCTGTCAGGCGCTGGACGTCCCTGACGGACTGCGGAGGCGTCATGTCCAAGATAGCCTGAATCTTGGTTGGGTTGGCCTCGATGCCGCGGTGCGATACCAGGTAGCCCAATATTTTGCCTTGGCGAACGCCGAAGACACACTTTTCCGGGTTTAGGCGGAGTTGTGCGTCCCGCATGTTCGCGAATGTTTCGGCGAGGTCGGCGAGGTGGTCCTCCTTGCTCTTGCTGGCGACGACAATGTCGTCTACATATGTGAATATGTTTCTGCCAACCTGCCCCTCGAGCACTGTTTTGGTAAGCCTGGAGAAGGTGGACCCGGTGTTCTTGAGTCCCTCCGGCATTCTGATGAAGCAATATGTGCCGAAGGGTGTTATGAAGCTGGTGCTAGCCTTGTCCTCTTCCTTCATGTATATCTGGTGGTAACCGGAGAAGCAATCGAGGAGGGACATGACCTCGCATCCGGCCGCGCTATCGACTATTTTGTCGATCCGTGGCAACGGGAAATTGTCCTTTGGGCAGGCTTTATTGAGACTGGTGAAGTCGATGCACATTCGCCACTTCCCGCTCTTTTTCTGCACCATTACGACATTGGAGAGCCATGTGGGGTAAGCCACCGGCTCGATGAATTTGGCCTCCAGGAGGCGGTGTACTTCTGCCTTGGCGGCCTCCGTCTTTTCGTCGGACATCTTGCGAAGCCGCTGCTTTCTCGGCCGTACCGAAGGGTCGTTTCCCAGACTGTGCTCAATTATTGAACGGCTGACCCCGACCAGGTCGAGGGCCGACCAGGCGAAGACATCTTTGTTCTTGGACAGGCAGCAGAGGAGCTTTTCTTCTTCGTGCGAAGTAAGGTCTTCGCTGATAATAACTGTCTGCCTGGGCGTGGCTTGGTCGAGGGGGACGGTCTTGGTCCCGTCGTGGCTCTGCAGCTGCGCCTTGTCATGCTGCTTATTGGTTGGGCTGGCAGGCGCGGGGGCTTCGCGTTGGGCCGTGAGGCAGTGCACGTTTCTTTGACCGGGCACGAAGTCCCGCTCTATGTTACGCGCAGTCTGTTGATTGCCGAAGACTGTGATAACGCCTAACGGACCTGGTATCTTCATACATAGGTACAGTCCGTGAATGGCTGCTTCGAACTTATTGATGGAGCCCCGGCCCATGATGGCATTGTAAGGGTATACCATATCCACAATGTCAAAGGTTATTTGCTCGCTTCGGGCATTGGGTGCTACACCGAAGGAGAGAGGCAGCTCTATTTTGCCGACGGGGAAGGTGCCCTTGCCGCCGAAGCCATACAACGGGTTGTCCGAAGGCTTAAGCACGCTGTGGCTTATGCCCATGCGATCGAAGGCATGGAGGAAGATGATGTCCGCCTGGCTGCCGTTGTCAACGAGGACCTTGTGCAGGTCCCAGCCTGCCACGCTGCAATTGATAACCATGGCGTCGCAGTGGGGGGCGCTGCGCAAGTCGACGTCCCGTGTGTCGAAGGTTAGCGGTATGTGGGACCACTTTGTCTGCACGACTGGGCCAGTGACGGCGACATGGTTGATACTGCGGTAGTGGTCCCGCTTCTGCCGCTTGGTGTCGAAGTCGGTGCTGGACCCCCCAGTTATCATGTGGATGACTCCGTGATATGGTTGATCGGCGAAGTCTTCCTGCTTTGGGGCATGGGGGATGTTTTGGTGTTGCTAGTGTGGTGGTGGGGGTGGAGGAGGTACGATTTGTACTTCCTGATGGTGTTGGTAAGCGTGGTGCGGTGGATGCGGGGCAGGAGCGTGGATATATGGCGGAGGGGGTTGCTGGTAATTGTGCGCGACAATTCTGGGGTTGTCGGCTGGCTGCGCCCGTGCCATTCTGTCTCTGGTAGCCTTCGTCTCGGGGCAGTCTTTGGTTTGGTGGGCGCAGTCTTCGCCATGGAAGAGGCAGTAGAATCGGCGCGGCGGCTGCGCACGCCCTCGGCCCCTGCCACGAGTGTCGTTACCGCGGCCCTGGGGGGGATATTCCTGGCGACGCAGGGGGTCGGCAGCGGGATGCTGGTTGGCGATGTTGTGCACCTGCTGCTGATTGCGGCCGTCTCGACCGGAGTCTGGCTGCGGAGTCCTTGTCCACGTGCGGCTGGACTGTGGAGCATCTTTAGGCTTCCTCTGGGACTCAATCTTGCGCTGGTGGAGCTCTTCGGATCTGGCGTACTTTTCAAACAGTTGATATAACTCTTGGAGGTTCTTTGGCGGATCTCTGATGCAGTGGCTGTAAAGGACGCCGGCGCGAAGACCACTGATAGCATAGTGGATGGCAATCTGGTCATCGACTGAGGGTAGCTGTGACTTGAGTGTTAGAAATTTGCGGTAATACTCCCTCAGGGTCTCCTTTTCTAGCTGCTTGCAGAGCGAAAGTTCGGCCAGGGCGTCGGTGTCTGGGCGGTACCCTTGGATGTTGAGCAGGAACTTGTCCCGGAGACTTCTCCAGGAATCAATGGACAACGGAGGCAACCTGGTGAACCAGGTGAGTGTGGGGCCCTCGAGGGCGATGATGAAAGACTTCGCCATTGTGGCGTCGTCCCCCCGGACGATGCAACGGCGACCTGGTAACTCATTATGTATTGAGCCGGGTCGGTGCTGCCGTTGTACTTGGGATAGGTCCCTGCCCGGAAGTTAGCTGGCCACGGCGTCACTTGCAGGTGAGGCGCCAGGGGACTTCGCTCATCGAGATAGTTGACCCCTTGGAATGGCGCGGCGTGCGGGAAGGTGTGGTCGCGTTGAGGGAAACGCGGGTCCTCCGGTTGCGCGCGGTGTTGCAGGGGTGGCCCATGCTGCAGGCCGGGGTGGCCTTCGCGCGTGTCTTCGTCTTGTGCGCGCTGCTGGAGGGGTGACTCGTGCTGCAGGCCGAGGTGGCCTTTGCGCTGCATCAGCGCAATCTCCCGCTCGAGTTCCTGGGCCTTATGCTCTTCGTCGCGTATCATTTGCCGCACTTTGGCTAGTGCAGACACGCGTCGGCGCTTGGCCTCCAGTATCTCCTTCTGCCTCTGGAGATTGCGGTTCTTGAGGCGCAGGGCGCGCAGCTGTAGCTGTTCTTCTGCTGAGACGCCGAGGACCTCACCGTCCTCGGCGAGGTCCGCGCCCTCCGGTGGTGCGAAGCCTGAGGGTGGCTGCGGTTGTCCCTCAGGGTCGCAGGTGCGGAGGGTGTCGTCTTCGTCTGCGCGAGGGACATCATCTTCAGTGGCCTCTTGGTGGGTGGATTGGGTGAGGGCGAGGGCCTTGCCCTTTCTTGCGGCGAGCAGTGCTGCCTTCGCAGCCTCGTCAGCCTTTGGGTTAGCTCTTTTGGGTGCCATCGCGGGTGGTTTTCTCGTAGCACGAACGGTGGGCGCCAAATGTTGGAACTTGCTCTCAGCTGCAAGGGGATCCAACAAGGGCGAACAGTGATGACAACAGGGCACTCGCGCTAGATGGCAAAAGCTCTGTTAATCTGGCCTCTCACGGGCATTGTACAGGGGTATTTATAGGTACCTGAGCGCGCAGCACCTCGAGCTAAGGACGCATGTGCCCTCAGGTACCTAGGTTATCCCAAGAATATTCCCATGAAGCGGGGTTACAGACCGTAATTACAGGAATGCTTTTACAAAATAGGCCCGTAACACAGGGCGGCCAAGCGAGGCCCGTTACAACGGGCCGGATTGCACGTGGGCCTCCGAGCTGGGCGAGGCCGCGCCGTGGGATGCCCTTCGTCGCTAGTCTTCGCCTGGAGCGGAAGAAGCGAAGGGTGTCCCCGCCTGTTTTGTTTCTGTCAGTTCAGCTGCTGCAGCGAAGGCTTCGAGCGAAGGGTGGCGCCTTTGCCTTCGCCCCAACAGGTACCAAGGTGACGAAGTTGGGCTGCGCGCGCTAGAAAACTGCGTACTGGGCCGAAATGGGAGTCTGAGGCCCAGTTGGTTCCTTTTATTATTATGTTTTTATTTTCTATTTTCCTTTTTAGATTTTCAAATCCAAATTCGAGTTCAATTGTAACTGTGAAATTATACTCATTTTAAATGTACAAATTGAACCTAAATACGGAAGGCCTTATTATTTTTGTATATATATATATTTTTTGTGCATAGCATTTTTCTTCCTTTTTCTCTAAACTCTAATTTGCAAATTAGGGTTAAATCCCCAAATTTGGATTTTAATATATTTATTTTCACATTATTTTTATATTGTTGCAAAATGCACACAAAATAAACTCCCAGCATGATGCATGTATTATTTTTTTGGGTGTCTGTTAATAATTATTTGTTTTTAAATGTGGTGTTCACATGTGATGATGCATAAAGGTCAAACTCACATAAAGAGAAATTGTTTCTCTATTGATATTAATTCTAACCAATTACAAAGTGGATATTACAGTCTAGAGCTTCCTGAGCCTCTGAAGTCCACTGGAATTTGTCTACCTTCTTGAGCAACTTATAGAACGGTAGGCCTTTTCCCCCCAGCCTTGATATGGATCTGCTTAGAGATGCCATGCATCCGGTAAGTCTTTGTACTTTCTTCTGTGATCGTGGTGCTTCCATTCTCATGATAGCCTCGATCTTTTCTGGGTTGGCCTCATTTCCCCGGTGGCTGACAACAAACCCGAGCAATTTTCCTGCTGGTACTCCAAAGACGCATTTTCGGGATTAAGTTTCCATCATATCGCCGTAGACTGTTGAAGACCAGTTGTAAATCTTCAATGAAATTTTCTGAGTTTTCTGTCTTGATCACCACATCATCCACATAAGCTTCCACATGCTTGCCCCAGTGGTCGGCTAAGCATGTCTGAATAGCCCTCTGGTAAGTCGCTCCAGCGTTTTTGAGGCCGAACGGCATGGAGGTATAGCAGAAGGCTCCGAACGGGGTGATGAATGCTGTTTTTTCCTCGTCCTCTTTTGCCAGGCTGATCTGATGATACCTGGAGTAGCAATCCAAGAAAGACAGCACAGAACATCCGGCGGTCGAGTCTACCACCTCGTCTATTCTAGGAAGTCTGAAGGGATCCTTCGGACAGTGCTTGTTGAGATCCGTATAGTCGACGCACATGCGCCAATCCACTTTATTCTTTTTGAGTACAAGAACAGGATTTGCTAACCACTCAGGGTGTAACACTTCTCTAATGAATCCGGCCTCGACCAAGCAAGCCAACTCTGCACGGATGGCTTCTCTCTCGTCAGGAGTGAAGCGACGTAATTTTTGTCGGATCGGCCTCGCCTGGGGGTAGACCTTTAATTTGTGCTCGGCCAGTTCTCTCGGGACTCCCGGCATATCCGCAGGTTGCCATGCGAATATGTCTCGGTTATCTTGCAGGAACTTGACTAGCGCGCCTTCCTATTTGTCATCCAAGCTGGAACTGATGATGACCGTCTTGCACTCATCGGCGAACCCAAGGTTGATTCTCTTGGTTTCTTCAGTCGGCCGCATAGAGGTCATGGCTTGAGCTTCATTTGCGGGTACTGCGAGGTCCTCTCCAGGCTTTGAGATCGCTTGCGCAGAAGAAATCACCGATGGTTTGGTGGTGAGGGCCGCCTGAATGGCCACTCGAAGACATTCTGCGGCGCCTTGGAAGTCAGCGCGCACAGTTATGATTCCTTGTGGTCCTGGCCTGCCGATGATGGTGTTGTACCCGAAGTCAAAGTTTGCTGCCTCGAACCTCAGGAACTCGGTTCTATAGTTTTCTGGAGATCCAAAGGTGACCAGCATGTAGATGTGTCCCAGTGGATATTCTCCTTCAGTCGGCACGATGCCGAAGAAAGGAGTGTCCGACTCGTGGAGCTCTTTGAGGGGCACTCCCAAGCCTTGAAGGGTCTGGGGGAAGTTGATGTTGATGCTGCTTCCCCCGTCCACTAATACCTTCTTTACCCTGCTCTCTCGGATTACCGGATCGACGAGGAGCGGGTACTTGCCTGGGTGGTCGATGTTGAGCCACTGATCTGACCGGGTGAAGGTGATCGGGTGTTCGGACCATCGATATGGGGTGGGAGGACCAGTGGCTGCCACCAGTATCTGACGGTCGTTGAGCTTTTGTTGTCTCTTACTTTCTTGCGATCCATGTCCACCGAAGATGATGTTGACTTTTCTGTCGACACGAGGGAATGCTCCACCTCCTCCCTCCTCCAGCTGTTGGGGCCGTCGAGGTTCTCCAGGTCCTCCTCGTGGTGGGGGAGGAGGCAGAGGTTGGAAGGGTCGGGCGTTCCCCATGGAATGCTTGAAGTCTCTGCACTTCCGGAGGGTGTAGCGCATGTTCTTGCGGTACGGGCATTGGGCGTCGAGGATGTCGTTCAGCGTGCGTTCGCCTCCGTGAGGTCCTCCTCGGACGCGAGAGGCGGGTGGTCTGACGGCGTGGACTTCTTCACGGGGCCTCTTTTCCCAACGTTTGTCGGGTTGTTGGTTCGTGTCGCGTCGCGGTGCCGCCGGCTTAGGCTTTGTTCCTCCGATGAGGTCCTGACTTTGTTCGTCGGCGGTGATGTAGAGGTCGGCTTCCTAGAATAGCTGCTCGGAGGTAGTCGACACTTTCTGCAGTATGGCGCGGACGAAGGCCGAGTCATTAGATCCTCGGTAGAAGTCTTCGATCACTGCTGCTTCTGCGACCTCGGGGATACGATTCCTCATGGTCTGAAATCTTTTGAGATATGACCGGAGAGTCTCATCCCCTCGGCACTTGATGGATTTGAGGTCCCATGGCTGCGCCGATTTGCCGGAGAGAGATTGGAAGTTGGTGGTGAAGCGCCGACTGAAATCGCTCTAGTCATCGATGCAGTGTCGAGGTAGGTGTCGCACCATTGCAGTGCATCCTGCCCGAGAACGATAGGCAAGTATGTGGTCATCACGTCTTCGGTTGCCCCAGCAGCTCGAGCGGCGGTGGTGTAGACGGCCAGCCAGCCTCCCGGATCCTGCTTAGGCTCATACTTGTCGATGTTGGAGACTTTGAAGTTTGGGGGCCATTGAATGGCCCTAAGGCGCGGAGTGAGTGCCGATACTCCACAGGTGTCCTCCTATCGTCGATGATGATGCCTGTCCTGGGGAGGGGAGTTGTTGTCGTGGTGCCTCGACCGTCCTCGGGCTGTGCCACCAGTCGAAGCCGTTGCCGACTCAGTTCTGGTGGCCTGACTCCGCGCAGGAATGCCGTGATCCCGATCATATTCTTCTCGGCGCCGGATCTCGTTCTCATGTTGTCGTTCGCGCGAGGCGTTGATGGAGCTCCGTGCGTCTCGCCGACTGTTGATGGCGTGTCATAGGTCGCTTGGTGGATGAGCGAGAGGTAGAAGGTGGTTGGCCACCCGAGTGAACAGCCGCCGATAGCCCTCAGTGTCTGGAGTCCGGGGGAGGCCATCGGCTATCCGAGCCAATATTCCACCAACTTTGCTCGGTGTGTTCATGGCTCGGGTGAAGTCGGGGTTCAGGTTGCGTCCGAAAAGTGGATTTTCTCGATGTTGCCTCGCTTCCTGCTCAGCCTGCTCTTGAGCTTGCCGACGGTCACGTCGTCGAGAATTCCTCCTTTCCCTGAAGACCCATTCTTCTGGAGTGTCTCCTATCTCCGAGACCTCATCTCGTGATACAGGCTGCGCCGGGTCCCGCTCTCCGGCCTCGTGATGTCGCCGAATATTTCAGCGTCGGTTCCTTTGTCGGCGGGATTCCCACTGAGGAGGTTCTTCCCCGGGCGCAGTTGGTTCATCATCGGAGACGGGGGGTGACTCCACTCTCCCGATGAAGAGGACGTCGGGGTAGAATGGAACTGTTGTTGTGACGAGCCTCTTTCTATTCTCCTTTGAGGACGGAGGCACTGAAAGAGGAGTTTGACAATCCTTTACCTTATTCGCTTCCTTTTTCCTTGTGATCCGTGTCCATGCTTCTGTCGGAGAGGTGGACAGCGGAGTTCTCCGGGTAGATGGACCCTCGGCTCCTAGCTTGCTAAAGGGGGTCTTTGCTCGGAGCACTGGAGGTTGCGCTTTTTCCTGTTTCGCTCCGACTTTCCTGGAGATTTTTGAGGAAGATTTTCTCTTTGGCGGATCCATGATGCGATGTAGAGTTCCTTCTTCATCGAGGTGCTTGGACCAGTGACACAACCCCTACCTGGCACGCCAGCTGTCGGTGTTTTGGGTCCGACCGCTCACCCAAGGTTGTCCCACGAGGTGCTTTTTGGAGTAGGACGGTGTTACCAACTGTAGCTCGATGGTTCGCGCTGGATGCACGAGAGACAGTGGACAGTTTTGTATAGGTTCAGGCCGCTTTGAGATGTGTAACACCCTACGTCCTGGCGTGAGTACTTTATGTCGGGGATTACAAGGAAGCTCTCTAGTGTTGTGGACATAGAGAACCGGGTGGATGGCTAAGTAGTGAGATGCTTTCAAGGGGGTGCCTCCAAGGCCTTATATACTTGACCGTGGGGTGTTACATGTGGATATGATAACAATGTGAGCCTAAGTAATAGTAAACCGACTGAGTCTATCTTCCTATAATCCAGCCGACCTTCCCCTGCCCCATTCCGATGTATGAGGCCCCTGCGCGGGAAGGTCTGTCGGGGACCATAATTAGGGGTACCCTCAAGACTCCTAAATCTCAGCTGGTAACCCCCATCAGCACAAAGCTGCAAAAGCCTGATGGGTGTGATTAAGTCAAGGATCGGTCCATTCGAGGGACGCGATCGCGCCTCGCCCGAGCCCAGCCTCGGGCAAGGGCAGCTGACCCCGGAGGATCTACGTCTCGCCCGAGGACCCCCTCCAGCAACGGACACATCTTCGGCTCGCCCGAGGCCCAGTCTTCACCAAGAAGCAACCTTGACCAAATCGCCACGCCAACCGACCAAATCGCAGGGGCATTTAATGCAAAGGTGGCCTGACACCTTTATCCTGTCGCACGCCCTCCAGTCGACAGAGCCGAAGTGACCGCAGTCACTTCGCCGCTCCACTGACCGGTCTGACAAGAGGACAGCGCCGCCTGCACCACCCCGACTGCTGCGCCACTCGATAGAGTGAGGCTGACAGCAGCTATGTCCGGCCTCAGGCGTCATAGGAAACTCTGCCTCGCCCGACCCCAGGGCTCGGACACGAGCTCAGCCCCAGAAGACGACGAACTCCGCTTCGCCCGACCCCAGGGCTCGGACACGGGCTCAGCCCCGGAAGACGACGAACTCCGCTCCGCCCGACCCCAGGGCTCGGACTCGGGCTCAGCCCCGGCAGACGATGAACTCTACTCCGCCCGACCCCAGGGCTCGGACTCGGGCTCAGCCTCGGAAGACGACGAACTCCGCTCCGCCCGACCCTAGGGCTCAGACTCGGGCTCGGCCCCGGAAGACGACGAACTCTGCCCTGGCCTCAGCCGACGGTCTCCGCCTCGTCTGACCCGGGGGCTCGGACTCGACCTCGACCTTGGAAGACAGACTTGACCTCGACCTCAGAGGAGCCTCCACCTAGCCCAACCTAGGGCGCGGACCGACCACGTCGACAGGAGGCGCCATCATTACCCTACCCCAAGCTGACTCAGGCTACGGGGAACAAGACCGGCGTCCCATCTTGCTCGCTCCACCATACGAGTAATGATGGCGCCCCGCATGCCCTGTGACGACGGCGGCTCTCAGCCCCCTTACGGAAGCAAGAGGATGTTAGCAAGGACTCGACAGCCCCGACAGCTGTCCTTCCGCCAGGCTCCAGCGCTCCTCCGACGGCCACGACACCACACGAACTGGGTGCCAAAACCTCTCCGGCTGCCACGATGGCATGTACTTAGGGCGCTAGCTCTCCTCCGCTAGACACGTTAGCACACTGCTACACCCCCATTGTACACCTGGATCCTCTCCTTACGCCTATAAAAGGGAGGTCCAGGGCCCTCTTACGGAAGGTTGGTCGAGCGGGGAAGGACGGGACGGTGCTCGCGCAAGGCCGCTCGCTCCCTCCCGCGTGGACGCTTGTAACCCCCTATTGCAAGCGCACCCGACCTGGGCGCGGGGCTAACACGAAGGCCGCGGGCTCCACACTCCCACGCCTGTCTCCCTCCGGCTGCTTCTTCCCCCCTTCGCGTTCCGCCTCGCACCGACCCATCTGGGCTGGGGCATGCGGCGACGATTCACTCGTCGGTCCAGGGACCCCCCGGGTTTCGAAACACCGACAGTTGGCGCGCCAGGTAGGGGTCTGCTGCGTGTTGATGAACAGCTTCCCGTCAAGCTCCAGATGGGCAGTCTCCAGCAACCTCTCCAGCCCGGGACGGTGCTCCGTTTTGGGAGTCTTGAGTTCATGTCCCTCGACGGCAGCTACGACATGATACTCCTTCTCCCCGCCGCGCGACAGTGACAATGGCGGTCGACAACCCGCTCGCCGGTGGGGAAATCGACGACGCCTTCCCCACGTGGTGGAAGGATGACATTCGGGCTTGTCCCGTCCCCTCCCCCGCCGACGAAAAAGGAGGCCGGGCAACCAAGGCCAAGCGGGAAGCGGCATCTCGTTGGCTGTCGAGCGAGTCGACGACGCCGGCGCCCCGACGGAAAGCGCGTCGAGCATCGACCTCGCGTCTGAGATGAAGACGAGCGCCGCCTCCCCGCAACACACCAACCTCAAGCAAACGGACGACGCCAGCACGCTCGCGAAGGACTTGCTGGGCGTCACCCTCGTACCCGAGACAACTGTGCAGTCAGTCCCCGACGTGACTTCGTCACCGCCCGTCGACCAAAAGGTACCGACCGATTCCCATCTCGCGTCTTTTGGATTCAGCCTCGACCCGCCAAGAAACTCTGCTTCGGTGGACATTCTCATAGAGGCGAGTCCAAACCCTCCGGGGTATCGTGTGCGGTCACCCTTGGATCGGCTGACGGCCGTCTCGACCTACGGGCCCTCGGGGTCCGAGGAAGATGGTAAGCCCGACCTCTGTTGGGATTTCTCCGGACTTGGTAACCCCAATGCCATGCGGGACTTCATGACCGCATGCAACTATTGCCTTTCCGACTGTTCTGACGGTAGCCGCAGCCTCGACGACGAGGACTGCGGCCCAAGTCGCGAATGTTTCCACGTCGATCTAGGGGGCCCCGGTGAAGGCAACCATCTTGGTATGCCGGAGAACGGTGACCCCCCTAGGCCCGTGCCTCGCGTCGACATCATTCGAGAGCTAGCTGTGGTTCCCGTCCCGGCGGGGGTCATGACCCACAGCTCGAGCAAATCCGCGAGATGCAGGCCAGACTCGACGAGGGAGCAGGAACGCTTGTGCCGATCCGCCGGGACATCGGGCAGGAATGGGCGGGCCAACCTCCGGCCGGAGAAGCGCGTCATCTTCCCCAGGGCATCCAGCACCGCATCGCCGACGACGTCATGGTAAGGCCGCCACCGGATTCCAGTGGAGTCGGCCAGAACCTGGCTGCAGCGGCAATACTTCTCCGCGCGATGCCGGAGCCATCAACCACCGAGGGGTGGCGTATCTAGGGAGAGCTCAAGAATCTTCTGGAGGACACCACGGTCCGATGGGCCGAAAGCTCCGCCTCCCAAAGGCAGGGGTACCCCTCGGAACATCGTGCCGCGACTTCCCGATTCATGCGGGAAGCCTCGGTCCACACCGGGCGCACGCGCAACACAGCGCCTGCGGCCCCGAGTCGCCTCGGCATCGAGCACCATCACCACTGCCGTCGGGCCCACCTCGATGAGAGGGTGCGCCGAGGCTACCCCCCAGGCGTGGGGGATGCTACGACAGCGTGGAGGATCGGAGTCCTTCGCCCGAACCACCCGGTCCGCAGGCTTTCAGCCGCGCCATACGACGGGCACCGTTCCCGACCCGGTTCCGAACCCCGACTACTATCACAAAGTACTCGAGGGAGACGAGACCGGAACTGTGGCTCGCGGACTATCGGCTGGCCTGCCAACTGGGTGGAACGGACGATGATAATCTCATCATCCGCAACCTCCCTCTGTTCCTCTCCGACACCGCTCGAGCCTGGCTGGAGCACCTGCCTCCGGGGCAGATCTCCAACTGGGACGACCTGGTCCAAGCCTTCGCCGGCAATTTCCAAGGCATGTACGTGCGCCATAGAAACTCCTGGGATCTCCGAAGCTGCCGCCAGCAGCCGGGAGAGTCTCTCCGGGACTACATCCGGCAATTCTCGAAGCAGCGCACCGAGCTGCCAAACGTCACCAATTCGGATGTCATCGGCGCGTTCCTCGCCGGCACCACCTGCCGCGACCTGGTAAGCAAGCTGGGTCGCAAGACCCCCACCAGGGCGAGCGAGCTGATGGACATCGCCACCAAGTTCGCCTCTGGCCAGGAGGCGGTTGAGGCCATCTTCTGGAAGGACAAGCAGCCCCAGGGCCGCCCACTGGAAGATGTTCCCGAGGCATCAACTCAGCGCGGCACCAAGAAGAAGGGCAAGAAGAAGTCGCAAGCGAAACGCGACGCCGCTGACGCGGACCTTGTCGCCGCCGCTGAGTACAAGAACCCTCGGAAACCTCCAGGAGGTGCCAACCTCTTCGATAAGATGCTCAAGGAGTCGTGCCCTTATCATCAGGGGCCCGTCAAGCACACCCTTGAGGAGTGTGCCATGCTTCGACGACACTTCCACAAGGCCGGGCCACCTGCGGAGGGTGGCAAGGCCCTCGACGATGCTAAGAAGGAAGATCACAAGGCAGGATAGTTCCCCGAGGTTCGCGACTGCTTCATGATCTACGGTGGGCAAGTGGCAAACGCCTCGGCTCGGCACCGCAAGCAAGAGCGTCGGGAGGTCTACTCGGTAAAGGTGGTGGCGCTAGTCTACCTAGACTGGTCCGACAAGCCCATCACCTTTGACCAGGCCGACCATCCCGACCATGTGCCGAGCCCGGGGAAATACCCTCTCGTTGTCGACCCCATCATCGGCAACGTCAGGCTCACCAAGGTCCTCATGGACGGAGGCAGCAGCCTCAACATCATCTACGCCGAGACCCTCGGGCTCCTTCAGATCGATCTGTCCTCGGTCCGGGTGGGCGCTGCGCCTTTCCACGGGATCATTCCCGGGAAGCGCGTCCAACCCCTCGGACAACTCGATCTACCCGTCTGCTTTGGGACGCCCTCTAACTTCCGAAGAGAGACCCTCACGTTCGAAGTGGTCGGGTTTCGAGGAACCTACCACGCAGTGTTGGGGAGGCCATGCTACGCCAAGTTCATGGCCATACCCAACTACACCTACCTCAAGCTCAAGATGTCGGGCCCCAACGGGGTCATCACCGTCGGGCCCACGTACTGACACGCGTACGAATGCGACGTGGAGTGCGTGGAGTACGCCGAGGCCCTCGCCGAGTCGGAGGCCCTCATCGCCGACCTGGAGAGCCTCTCTAGGGAAGCGCCAGACGTGAAGCGCCACGCCGGCAACTTCGAGCCAGCGGAGATGGTTAAGTTCGTCCCTCTCGACCCCTGCAACGACGCCTCCAAGCAGATCCGGATCGGCTCTGAGCTCGACCCCAAATAGGAAGCAGTGCTCGTCGACTTTCTCCGTGCAAACACCATCGTTTTCACGTGGAGTCCCTCAGACATGCCTGGCATACCGAGGGAAGTCGCCGAGCACTCGCTGGATATCCGAGCTGGAGCCCGACCCGTGAAGCAGCCTCTGCGCCGATTCGACGAAGAGAAGCGCAGAGCCATAGGCGAGGAGGTCCACAAGCTAATGGCGGCAGGGTTCATCAAAGAGGTATTCCATCCCGAATGGCTTGCCAACCCTGTGCTTGTGAGAAAGAAAGGGGGGAAATGGCAGATGTGTGTAGACTACACTGGTCTAAACAAAGCATGTCTGAAAGTTCCCTACCCTCTGCCTCGCATCGATCAAATCGTGGATTCCACTGCTGGGTGCGAAACCCTGTCTTTCCTCGATGCCTACTCAGGGTATCACCAGATCAGGATGAAAGAGTCCGACCAGCTCACGACTTCTTTCATCACACCCTTCGGCATGTACTGCTATGTTACCATGCCGTTTGGTTTGAGGAATGCGGGTGCAACATACCAGCGATGCATGAACCATGTGTTCGGCGAACACATTGGCCGAACGGTCGAGGCCTATGTCGATGACATCGTAGTCAAGACGAGGAAAGCCTCCGACCTCCTTTCCGACCTTGAAGTGACATTCCGATGTCTCAAGGCGAAAGGTGTGAAGCTCAATCCCGAAAAGTGTGTCTTCGGGGTCCCCCGAGGCAGGCTCTTGGGGTTCATCGTCTCCGAGCGAGGCATCGAGGCCTACCCTGAGAAGATCGCAGCCATCACCAGCATGGGGCCCATCAAGGACTTGAAAGGCGTACAGAGGGTCATGGGATGCCTCGCGGCTCTGAGCCGTTTCATCTCGCGCCTCGGCGAAAGAGGCCTGCCTCTGTACCGACTCTTAAGGAAGGCCGAGTGCTTCGCTTGGACCCCTGAGGCCGAGGAAGCCCTTGGGAACCTGAAGGCGCTCCTCACGAACACGCCCATCTTGGTGCCCCTCGCTGCCGGAGAAGCCCTCTTGATCTATGTCGCCGCGACCACTCAGGTGGTTAGCGCCGCGATTATGGTTGAGAGACGAGAAGAGGGGCATGCATTGCCTGTCCAGAGGCCAGTCTACTTCATCAGTGAGGTACTGTCCGAGACCAAGATCCGCTACCCACAAATTCAGAAGCTGCTGTACGCGGTGATCCTGACGCGTCGGAAGTTGCGACACTACTTCGAGTCTCATCCGGTAACTGTGGTGTCATCCTTCCCCCTGGGGGAGATCATCCAGTCCCATGAGGCCTCGGGTAGAATTGCAAAGTGGGTGGTGGAGATCATGGGCGAGACGATCTCGTTCGCCCCTCGGAAGGCCATCAAGTCCTAGGTCTTAGCAGACTTCGTGGCTGAATGGGTCGACACCCAGCTCCCAACAGCTCCGATCCAACCGGAGCTCTGGACCATGTTTTTGACGGGTCGCTGATGAAGACGGGGGCCGGCGCGGGCCTGCTCTTCATCTCGCCCCTCGGGAAGCACCTACTCTACGTGCTACGCCTCCACTTCCCATCGTCCAACAACGTGGCTGAGTACGAGGCTCTGGTAAATGGGTTGCGAATCGCCATCGAGCTAGGGGTCCGACGCCTCGACGCTCGCGGTGACTCGCAGCTCGTCATCGACCAAGTCATGAAGAACTCCCACTGCCACGACCCGAAGATGGAAACCTACTGCGATGAGGTTCGGCGCCTGGAAGACAAGTTCTACGGGCTCGAGCTCAACCACATCGCCCGATGCTACAACGAGACTACGGACGAGCTGGCTAAAATAGCCTCGGGGCGAACAACAGTTCCCCCGGACGTATTCTCCCGAGACCTGCATCAACCCTCCGTCAAGACCGACGATACGCCCGAGCCCGAGAAGGCGTCGGCCCAGCCCGAGGCACCCTCGGCTCAGCCCGAGGTACCCTCGGCTCAGTCCGAAGTACCCTCGGCACGGTCCAAGGCACCCTCGGCTCGGCTCGAGGTACCCTCGGCCCCCGAGGATGAGGCACTGCGCGTCGAGGAGGAGCGGAGCGGGGTCACGCCTAATCAAAACTGGCAGACCCCGTACCTGCAATATCTCCACCGAGGAGAGCAACCCCTCGACCAAGCCGAAGCTCGGCGGTTGGCGCGGCGCGCCAAGTCTTTCGTCTTGCTGGGAGACGAGAAGGAGCTCTACCACCACAGCCCCTCGGGCATCCTCCAGCGATGCATTTCCATCGCCGAAGGTCAGGAGCTCTTACAAGAGATACACTCGGGGTCTTGCGGCCATCACGCAGCACCTCGAACCCTTGTTGGAAACGCCTTCCGACAAGGTTTCTACTGGCCGACGGCGGTGGCCGACGCCACTAGAATTGTCCGCACCTGCGAAGGGTGTCAGTTCTATGCGAGGCAGACCCACCTGCCCGCTCAGGCTCTGCAGACCATACCCATCACCTGGCCGTTTGTTGTGTGGGGTCTGGACATAGTCGGCCCCTTGCAGAAGGCACCCGGGGGCTACACGCACCTGTTGGTCGCCATCGACAAATTCTCCAAGTGGATCGAGGTCCGACCCCTAAACAGCATCAGGTCCGAACAGGCGGTGGCATTCTTCACCAACATCATCCATCGCTTTGGGGTCCCGAACTCCATCATCACTGACAATGGCACCCAGTTCACCGGCAGAAAGTTCCTGGACTTCTGCGAGGATCACCACATCCGGGTGGACTGGGCCACTGTGGCTCACCCCATGACGAACGGGCAGGTAGAACGTGCCAACGGCATGATTCTGCAAGGGCTCAAGCCTCGGATCTACAATGACCTCAACAAGTTCGGCAAGCGGTGGATGAAGGAGCTCCCTTCGGTGGTCTGGAGTCTGAGGACAACGCCGAGCAGAGCCACAGGCTTCACACTGTTCTTTCTAGTCTATGGGGCCGAGGCCATCTTGCCCACAGACTTAGAATATGGTTCCCCGAGGACGAGGGCCTACGCCGACCAAAGCAATCGAGCCAATCGAGAAGACTCACTGGACCAACTGGAAGAGGCTCGGGACATGGCCTTACTACACTCGGCGCGGTACCAGTAGTCCCTGCGACGCTACCATGCCCGAGGGGTTCGGTCCCGAGACCTCCAGGTGGGCGACCTAGTGCTTCGGCTGCGACAAGACGCCCGATGGCGGCATAAGCTCACGCCTCCCTGGGAAGGGCCGTTCGTCATCGCCAAGGTTCTAAAGCCCGGAACATACAAGCTGGCCAACAATCAAGGCGAGATCTACAGCAACGCTTGGAACATCCAACAGCTACGTCGCTTCTACCCTTAAGATGCTTCCAAGTTATTTGTACACCCCGCACACACACAAAGTCTGGTCGTCAAGGAAGGGTCAGCCTTGCCTCGGTAAAGTCCGACCCTCCCTCGGGGGCTAGAAGGGGGGAACCCCCTTTCCCCCCTCTGCGTCAAAATTTTCCTCGAAAAAGGAAAAAAAAATCTTTTCTGCCAGAATGCCTTTCGTGCTTTTCGACTACTTCGAAAGTGGATCCAGAAAATGACGGAGTACACGTAAGCAGCCAAGGCTGACCGAGCCGAGGGACTCCTATGCCTCCGAGACACGGATACCTCACTCTTCACCTTCTGCGATAAGTAACTCGCGCTCGGATAAGTGACTCCACGGACAGAACAAGTCTTCATGCTCGAAAGCTCCTCTGCCGAAACGATTTTTCGAGTCTTCTCGACTGCGACGGTGACAAAACCCTATGGGCGGGTAAGAGTACACGTAAGCGGCAAGGCTGACCGAGCCGAGGGACTCCTACGCCTCCAGGATACGGATACCTCACTCATCACCTTCCGTGAAAAGTAACTCTCGCTCGAACAAACAAGTTTGTTACCGGCAAGCAAGTCCAGATACTCGAAACAAGAGGAAAAGGGACGCAGCTTTACAACACGGCGATGGTGTGTTTGGGCCTCGGCGGCCGCGGAAAACATACACACACTACAAGACAACCCGGTCCTGCAGGCTCGGGCGTCGACAGCTGAAGGGGGAAGCAGCACCCTCGGCATCAACTACACCTTCGGCGAGGTCCTACCTAGCCTCGGACGGCGACGCGGTCGGAGGATCTCCACTCTGAAGGACGACATCAGCATCGCACCCGGGCCATCGCCGCCAGGGTCTTCTCCAAGAATCCGGCTCGAGCAGATGGCTCGGCCGGCCACCCGGAGGCCTCGGCCAACTGTCCCCCGAAGACATCAGCCCGGCTTGGGGCCTCGGCAACTCAACTCCGGCGTCGGTCCAGCCAGTGGACGACCCGGCCAGGCTCTGGCCGACCAAGTCTTCTTTTCGAGCCAACTCTGCCTCTGTCTGTGCTGACACCGCTACCTCCGGCTTCGGCTCATCGAAGAGCGGCCGAGGGGTCCCTTTAACTAAGCAAGAGAAGCCTCGGACAGCAAGGCCGACCGAGCCGAGGGACTCCTACGCCTCCGGGATACGGATACCTCACTCGTCACCTTCGCACGAGGTGACTCACGCTCGGTGAAGCGGTTCAGATAGTCGACAGGCGAGTCTTAGTGCTCGAAATGAAGGAAAAACACGGCTCCGTGCCGAAAGATACATACATGTTCAGGCCTCGACAGCCGCAATGAACAAGACACCAGCACTCAAAGTGCCATTACAAACGGAACTCTGGTTCCACCTCCGCAGGTATGAACAACCCCACATGATTGGGGGGCCTGCGGAGCAACAGAAGACCGACGAACGGCTCGCCATCGCCTGCTCCAGCAGCGGCGACGACGACGACTTCTGCTCCGGGGGGCCGAACAGCAGCAGCGATGACCTCAGGGCGGATGCTGCTGCCATGAGGCCCTCGCCCCTGCCCTCACTCGAGAGGCAAGGACGGGCAGAAGGCCGTAGAGTTGGAGGTCAGTCCGTGGGCGGCACCGGCTGGCACGCCGGCGGAGAAACCTCTTCCGGCTGCCGTGGAGGAAGGCGGCGCCGAGAGCGGCTCCGAAGCCACTCGGCTCAGAGAGCTAGGCACGCGGTAGCTGCCAACGCCACGAACGACGAACGCCCTTCCCCCCGATCACTGAGGGAAGGAGCGGGCCGCCACCCACGCAGGGACCGACCCCAACTCGGCACACTCCCCTCCCCAGCACTGATGATGAACATCCTTGAAGCTGAGGGAGGGGCAGAGGCCGCAGCCCGGTTTGCTTCTCCCCGCCATCAAGCTGGAGGTCACCATCTTGGGTGACCACCGGTGAGGGGATGCGACCGGGCTGCATGATGAAAATCCTTGAAGCCGAACGATGGCTGAAAGGTACCAACCTCCTCGAGGTTGCGTCCCTTCGACAACAAGATGGAAGGATTGCGGGCGTCCCCCATCCGGGGGCTCGGAAGGTGGAAAGACACGATGCATGAGGGGAGCGCGAAGACGTGGTTGCCCTCCAATGGGGTCGCCCTCCTTTTAAAGGCAACTCTCCCCACTTGCGTCCTCAGCCGTTGCGGGCTGAGTCTTCTCCAACACGCTCCAAGGTCCTCCCCCTACGGCATGGGGGCTGGGCCCCACGTGTCATGCAAGCTGGTCCAGGGCAGAAGGAGCCAAACCGCCGCGCGCAGGGCATGCAACTGCCCAGCGGTTACAAGCATTCCTCCACTTTCGCCCAGACCAGCGGGTGAAAGGGCGAACAGCCATGCAGGCGGCATGCAGCCGCGCCAAGTGGGCGCGCCCCTTCGACTCCAACGCGCCCAGCATGGAGGCCCAGGCCCACACGTCATGCAACCGGCGCGCCGGTTGCTACGTGTGAGCAACTGCACCGCCACTCACACCACTATCGCGCCTCCTCGACTGCGGAACCAGTGCCGTGACTCGAGGCAGCCCTGTGTGCGACCCAACAGTGCCAGCCAGGCACATCGGTCACGGGCCGGTCAGCCGCGGGAGAAGGCGCAATAGTCGATGCGGCCACAAATGGGCCGGTAGTAATGGCGGTGGCAGGCGGGCAGGAGCAGCGGTCACGTCGTCAGCCAAGCTTACGTCCCATCCAGGGGCAGCGAGAGAACCCTCTCTCACGGCGTGAAGACGGCGCGCCCGTGATCCATTCCTCGAACGGCTCGCACACGCGCAACGGCCGCCTCGCGAACCACTCGCCCCGTCGCATTAACTCCGCGGCGGGACAGGCGGCGCCTCAGGCAGGAGAAGCAAGCGACGCTTCGCCTTCGCCATAATGACCGCGTCGAAAAAGGTACGCCACGTCATTCGATTTCGTATCCTTTTCCTTTTCCTCTTTCTTTTTCTTACAACAGGGACTGGGAAAGGGGGATACTCCGAAAAGGATCCTTCTCCGTGAAGGAAATAGGCCCCGAGCCTCCCTACTGATCAGAGGTTCAAAGGCTGGCCCCTCGGAGGGGTTCAACGGCCGCCTCAGAGCGCTTGGGTTCTGCGCCCACTACTGGTCAGAGGTTCGATGGTCGGCCCCTCGGAAGGGTTCAACGGCCGCCTCAGGCCACTCGGGCTCCGCGCCCACTACTGATCAGGGGTTCGTAGGCTGGCCCTTGAAGGGTTCACAGTCGCCTCAGACACAGAGCGAGGGATGACCCTGGGTACGTTCGATACATAACCAAGGCTCGGGCTACGCTCCCGAGGTACCCTAGCACATTTCCGAGACCAGCGGGAACGATATTGTAACGGAATCCCACCAGAGGGAGGCATCGAGCCCTCGGACCCCGTCAAAAGGGGACCGGGTCCGGCAGATCACCCGCAGGTACTTTTGGAGCGCGCCTCCGGGCCTCTAGCCGACCCCTAACAAATGGGGCACGGGCGTCCACTCGGATTACCCGCCAGCAGCTCACCGGAGACACCATGTTCGGCGCCCTCCGAGGGCAACATGGCGCTTTCTCCCCCTCCTCCTTGCGGAAAGGTGACGCAGGGGCGTATGTAAAAAAGTCGAGTCTACCCTTGACCGTCCTCTCGCCCTGTGCAGAGGCTCGGGGGCTGCTCTCGCAAACCCGGCTCCGGCCAACCCGTTGACAGCGTCAACATACCAGCCCGAGAACTTGGGACCCGACCGTGCACCCGGGCTACGACCAGCTCGCATGAGGGGACAACCAGACTAGCCGAAGTGTTGCGAAATGCACTAAGACCTCGAAGGAGTCAAACTACTCCTCCGAGGCCTCGGGGGCTACACTCGGCGGGTGCGCTCGCACGCACCCACCGGAACAAAATGCAACCAAAAAGGCTGGTCCCCTTGCAAAAAAGTGCGGCAAAAGCCTCCAAGCGAGTATTAACACTCCCTTCGAGGCTCGGGGGCTACTGTTGGGGACCATAATTAGGGGTACCCTCAAGACTCCTAAATCTTAGCTGGTAACCCCCATCAGCACAAAGCTACAAAGGCCTAATGGGTGCGATTAAGTCAAGGATCGGACCATTCGAGGGACGCGATCGTGCCTCGCCTGAGCCCAGCCTCGGGCAAGGGCAGCCGACCCTGGAGGATCTACGTCTCGCCCGAGGACCCCCTCCAGCAACGGACACATCTTCGGCTCGCCCGAGGCCCAGTCTTCACCAAGAAGCAACCTTGACCAAATCGCCATGCCAACCGACCAAATCTCAGGGGCATTTAATGCAAAGGTGGCCTGACACCTTTATCCTGACACACGCCCTCCAGTCGACAGAGCCGAAGTGACCGTAGTCACTTCGCCGCTCCACTGACCGGTCTGACAAGAGGACAGCGCCGCCTGCGCCGCCCCGACTGCTGCGCCACTCGACAGAGTGAGGCTAACAGCAGCTAAGTCCGGCCTCAGGCGTCATAGGAAACTCTGCCTCGCCCGACCCCAGGGCTCGGACATGGGCTCAGCCCTGGAAGACGACGAACTCTGCTTCGCCCGACCCCAGGGCTCGGACACAGGCTCAGCCCTCGAAAACGACGAACTCCGCTCCGCCCGACCCCAGGGCTCGGACTCGGGCTCAGCCCCAGAAGACGACGAACTCTGCTCGGCCCGACCCCACGGCTCGGACTCGGGCTCAGCCCCGGAAGACGACGAACTCCGCTCTGCCCGACCCTAGGGCTCGGACTCGGGCTCGGCCCCGGAAGACGACGAACTCTGCCCTGGCCTCAGCCGACGGTCTCCGCCTCGTCCGACCCGGGGCCTCGGACTCGACCTCAACCTTGGAAGACAGACTCGACCTCGACCTCAGAGGAGCCTCCACCTCGCCCAACCTAGGGCGCGGACCGACCACGTCGACAGGAGGCACCATCATTACCCTACCCCGAGCTGACTAAGGCTACGGGGAACAAGACGCGCCCCTTCTGGCTCGCTCCACCATACGAGTAATGATGGCGCCCCACATGCCCTGTGACGACGGCGGCTCTCAGCCCCCTTACGGAAGCAAGAGGACGTCAGCAAGGACTAGACAGCCCTGACAGTTGTCCTTCCGCCAGGCTCCAGCGCTCCTCCGACGGCCACGACACCACACGAACTGTGTACCAAAACCTCTCCGGCTGCCACGATGGCATGTACTTAGGGCGCTAGCTCTCCTCCGCTAGACACATTAGCACACTGCTACACCCCCATTGTACACCTGGATCCTCTCCTTACGCCTATAAAAGGGAGGTCCAGGGCCCTCTTACGGAAGGTTGCCCCCGCGGGGAAGGACGGGACGGCGCTCGCGCAAGGCCGCTCGCTCCCTCTCGCGTGGACGCTTGTAACCCCCTACTGCAAGCGCACCCGACCTGGGCGCGGGGCTAACACGAAGGCCGCGGGCTCCACACTCCCACGCTTGTCTCCCTCCGGCTCCTTCTTCCCCCCTTCGCGTTCCGCCTCGCGCCGACCCATCTGGGCTGGGGCACGCGGCGACGATTCACTCGTCGGTCCAGGGACCCCCCGGGTTTCGAAACACCGACAAGGTCGGGTCTCTGTTGTGATCGCAATTGAAACTCGTCGGACCGTCTGGGCCTGCGCCGATCCGACCTTGTGTAAAACTGCTTCACTAGATGTTCTTCCTCAGGCCCATGAAGGAATGACCTTGCGAATTATTGAGCCCACGGGCCTTTCGTGAGGTCTTTCATCCTTTCGGTGGACCCGGGGGATATCCGTCCCCCACAGTGATGAAGTATGAAAGTGTATGCCGAAGATAAAAAACCCACGCAAATACGCACGTAGACTCTGCATCCCCTTAGGAACAACTTTAGGGTATCTTCACCTCTTACTTAGGTTGTATTTTAGCTCTGCATTCCCTTAGGAACGACTTTAGAGCTAAGCTCTGCATCCCCTTAGAAACGACTTTGGAGCTTCTTCACCTTTGATTTAGGTAGCATTTTAGCTCTGCATTCCCTTAGGAATGACTTTGGAGCTACTTCACCTTTTACTTAGGTGGCATTTAGCTCTGCATCCCCTTAGGAACAACTTTGGAGATTTTTCATATTCTTACACTCGATGGTGTAATCTTAGATCTTTACATTTTACATATGGGGGAAACTGACCCTTGTATTGTATAGGGCTACGTAAGGAGAAATAAAAATTACAACCTATGGCCCCATTAAAAACCTTTCTCCCCTCTTGAAAAGAAAAGGTTGACACTGGGAAAAGAAAGAAAATTACATGGTTGTTACACATAGTATCTCCGAAGCTCGTCTGCATTCCAAGATATTGGAATGTTATTCCCGTCCATGTCTTTTAATCTGTATGATCGAGGTCTTGACGAAGGTACTACCAAGAAGGGACGCTCCCACTTGAGTTGTAGCTTCCCTACTCTGTATGGGTTGGCTATTCTTCGAAGCACCAAATGTCCTGGCTTAATATTCTTTAGTCTTACTTTCCTGTCTCACCAATTAACTGTTTCAGCTTGGTATTTATTGATGTGATCTATTGCTTGAAGTCTGACCCCTTCTATAGTGTCTTTTGATATTTTGCAAGTGTCTTCATCCTCTGCCGAAGCTAGAGTCCTTATCAATCATGTTCTTGCTTTTTCCGGTGTTTTTGCTTCATCTCCGAACAAAAGCTTAAATGGAGTGAACCCTGTTGACCTTGATACAACAGTGTTATGATTCCACACTACTTTCACCAATTCATCTAGGCACTTTCCCTTTGGTAGATTAAAAATTGATTTCATTATCCCTGTGATGATGACTCTGTTAGCCCGCTCTACCAAGCCATTGGATTTTGGATGTCTCACAGATGCAAAGTGTATCTTCATGCCAATTTGATCACAAAAGGTTTTAAATGTTTCGACATCAAATTGTGCTCCATTATCAACTGTGATAGCCTTTGGCACACCGAAACGGCAAATGGTGTTCTACCAGAAGAACTTTTGAACTATGGCTGAAGTTATCGTGGCTAGAGGTTTAGCTTTGATCCATTTTTAAACATATTCCACTGCTACCACGACATATCTTAGATTCCCTTGTGCTAGTGGAAGTGGGCCTAGTAAGTCTAAGCCCCACCTTTGTAGTGGCTAAGTGGGCTGAGTCAGTTGTATTAAAGATGAAGGTTGCTTCTGATCTTTGGCGCACTTCTGACAGTTTTAACATTTTTGTACCGGAACCGCTGCGTTCGAAGCTGCTTTGGGCCAGTAGAATCATTGTCTAAAGAATTTTCTAAGGAGTGGCCTGGATCTGATGTGGGCTCCACATATTCCTGAATGTATCATCTCCTTCATCAGCTCTTCACCTTCGGCTCTAGATTGGCATTTTAATAATGGGGAACAAACTAATTGCTTGAACAATTTCCCTTCTATGATCACATATGGCCTTGTCCTGGGATGCATCCTTTTTATGTAAACTTCGTCATCCGAAGGATAATTACCTTGGAGGAAATATACAATTTCTGTTCTCCAATCCTCGCTCAGGTGAAATTGTAAGCACCGCTCGCTCCATGAGCTCAACCGAAGGAGCTCGACCGAAGCTCGCTCCATGTGCCGCTGATTTAGCTAATAAATCCGCCTGTTCGTTATCTCCTCTTGGGATGTTTTTCACTAAAAACCCTTCAAAGGAGGCCTCCATCCTTTGGACTGTATCAAGATACTTTTCGAGCTTTGGGTCTCTTGCTTTGCTACTTTTGTCAACATGTCCTGTGATGACTTGTGAATCAGATTTAAGAACTGCCCTTCTTATCCCCATTGCCCTATGTTTTCGATGCCCCAAGAGGACAACCTTGTATTCTGCAATGTTATTTGTTCAATTGAATTCCAATCTGGATGCATAGCAGGTTTTGACTTTTGATGGTGAAATTAGAATAGTGGCTGCACCTACGCCGAAGGTTCCCCATGATCCATCACAGACTACTGTCCAGACTTCGGTATCTGTTGGGTGCACTTCTTCCTAAGCCCTAGGCATCCAATCGATAATGAAGTCTGCTAATGCTTGAGATTGAATTGAAGACCTATGAACAAAGTAAATGGTGAACTCGTTCAACTCCGTGACCCATTTGCCAACCCTTCCTGTAGCTTCTGTTTTTCTTATAATGTCCTTTAGAGGCTAAGACGAAGGTACTATGATGTTGTAGGACTAGAAATAGTGTCGAAGCTTCCTATAAGCCATCAGTACAACGTATAGTACGTTCTCCAACCCTGTGTAGTTTCTTTTCGACGGATTTAGTACTTCGGAGACGAAGTATATTGGGACTTGTTTCTTTGTTTGTTCATCTTGCTTTTCTTGCAACAGCGCTGCACTAACTGTCGCGTGGGAAGCTGCTACACACAATAGCAATGGAGCTCATGACGAAGGTGGAGTCAAGGTTGTTAGCTGTATAAGATATTGTTTCAAATCTTCAAAGGCCTTTTGTTAATCCGGTCCCCATTGAAAGACTTCGACCGACTTTAGTACTTCCAAGAATGGTAAATTCCTTTCTGCTGATCTTGAGATGAATCTATTCAATGATGCTAGCCTTCCTATTAATCTCTAAGCTCCTTTTCTTGACTTTGGTGGCTCCATCCGAATTATAGCTTCTATTTTTCCTGGGTTAGCTTCAATCCCAAATACACAAAAGTAAGAAACGTTGGGTTTGTTACCGGTAAGGAGTTCATACGAGGTCTTCTTGAGAAGGCAATGTAGGTAGAGCCGGTTTATGGTGTGGCAAGCTGTGTTCACAGCTTCCAACCAAAACCGCTCGGGCGTCTTGAATTCTCCAAGCATTGTTCTCGCCATGTCGATAAGAGTCCTGTTCTTCCTCTCTACCACACCGTTTTGCTGTGGTGTGTGGGGAGCGGAGAACTTGTGCTTGACGCCTTCCTCCTCAAGAAACTCCTCCACTTGCAGATTCTTGAACTCGGACCCGTTGTCGCTTCTTATCCTTTTCACCTTGAGCTCAAATTCGTTTTGAGCCCTCCTTAGAAAGCGCTTTAGGGTCCCTTGGGTTTCTGATTTCCTGCATAAAGAATACCGAAGTGAAGCAAGAAAAATCATCAACAATTACAAGACCATACTTACTTCCCTCGATGCTAAGGTAGGCGATGGGTCTGAAGAGGTCCATGTGAAGAAGCTCTAGTGGTCTTGATGTTGCCATCACATTCTTGCTATGATGCGCGCTTCCCACCTGTTTCCCTGCCTGACAAGCTACACAAGGTCTATCTTTCTCAAAACAAACATTGGTTAGTCCTAATACATGTTCTCCCTTTAGAAGTTTATGGAGGTTCTTCATCCCAACATGTGCTAGACGGCGATGCCACAGCCAGCCCATACTAGTCTTAGCTATTAAGCATGCATCTAGATCGGCTTCCTCTTTCGAAAAATCATCTAAGTAGAGTTTGTCATCTAATACACCCTTAAAAGCTAATGAACCATCACTCCTTCTAAAGACTGATACATCAACGTTTGTAAAAAGACAATTGTAACCCATGTGAGACAATTGACTTACAGACAGAAGGTTGTAACCAAGCGACTCTACTAGAAATACATTTGATATGGAGTGCTCGTTGGTGATGGCTATCTTTCCCGAACCCTTGACCTTGCCTTGATTCCCATCTCCAAAGATAATCGTATCCTAGGAATCCTTGTTCTTGACGTAGGAGGTGAACATCTTCTTCTCCCCCGTCATGTGGTTTGTGCATCCGCTGTCGATAATCTAGCTCGAGCCCCCGGATGCATAAACCTACAAGGAATTTAAGCTTGGGTTTTAGGTACCCAACTCTTGTTGGGTCCTACAAGGTTAGTCACAATAGTTTTTGGAACCCATGTGCAAGTTTTGTCTCCCTTGCATCTGGATCCCAATTTCCTAGCCACTACTTTTGCATTCTTACATGAGAGAACAAAAGAAGTATTGCACGCATGGAAAATAGTAGTAGATTCATTGCACATTTTCCTAGGTACATGATGCACAACATGATTTCTCCTAGGCCTACTTCTACCATGAACACAAGTAGAACAAGAGGCATACATAGCATGTGAGTTAAAAGCATCATGATCATAACTCCTATTATAATGAACACGATTAGCAATTTTCCTATCATAAATAAAAGCATGATTCCTTTGAGGACTACTAGCCATAGGGGCCTTCCCTTTCTCCTTGTTGAGAATGGGAGCCTTTTGGCTTGTTAAGTTCTTGGTTTCCTTTCAAAAACCAAGTCCATCCTTAATTAAGGGGTGTCTACCAAGTGTAGTCATCCCTAGCAAACTTTAATTTATCAAAATCAATCTTGCAAGTCTTAAGTTGAGCATTAAGACTTGCCACCTCATCATTTAATTTAGTAATGGACGCAAGATGTTCATCACAAGCATCAATATCAAAATCCTTGGATCTATTACAAATAACAACATGCTCTATACATGATTTAGTTACATTAGCTTCCTCTAGTTTAGCATTTAACTCAGCATTCAAATTCTTTAGACTAGAGACAGATTCCTGACAGGCAGACAACTCAGAGGACAACATTTCATTTCTTTTAAGTTCTAAGGCAAGAGTCTTTTGAACACTAACATATTTGTCATGTTCCTCATACAAAATGTCCTCTTGCCTTTCTAGCAATCTATCTATTTCATTTAGAGCATCAATTAACTCATTGATTTTATCTACTTTAGCTCTATCTAAACCCTTAAATAAATTAGTATAATCTACTTCATCATCAGATTCCTCATCACTAGAAGAAGAGTACTTCGGGGAATCTCGAATATGTACCTTCTTCTCCTTAGCCATTAGGCAAGTGTGACGTTCTTGGGGAAGAGCGAAGACTTGTTGAATGCTGAGGCTGCCAGTCCTTCATTGTCGGAATCGGATGAAGAGCAGTCCGAATCCCATTCTTTTCCAAGGTGCGCCTCGCCCCTCGCCTTCTTGTAAACCTTCTTCTTCTCCCTCTTCCCATACTTTTCTTGTTCCTGGTCATTATCATTATCAGGGCATTGAGCTATAAAATGACCAGTCTTACCGCATTTGAAGCAGGAGCATTTTCCCTTTGTTTTATTCTTAGAGGGGTATTCTTTGCGTCCTTTGAGCGCGGTCTTGAAGCGCTTGATGATAAGTGCCATCTCATCTTCATTGAGTCCGGCAGCCTCCACTTGAGCTACCTTGCTAGGTAGCGCCTCCTTGCTGCTTGTTGCTTTGAGAGCAACAGGATGTGGCTCATAGATGGGTAGTGCTCCGTTCAAGGCGTCATCCACGTACCGTGCCTCCTTTACCATCATGCGTCCGCTCATGAATTTTCCGAGTATCTCCTTGGGCGTCATCTTGGTGTACCTGGGGTTTTCACGAATAAGATTGACAAGATGGGGGTCAATTACCGTGAATGACCTTAGCATGAGTCGGACGACATCTTGATCCGTCCATCTTGTTGATGAGGGTCTTGAGCCTGTTGTAAGTCTGAGTTGGCTCCTCTCCCCTGATCATCGCAAACTCCCCAGCTCACCTTCTACCAGCACCATTTTGGTAATCATGGTGGCGTCGTTTCCCTCATGAGATATCTTGAGGGTGTCCCAGATTTGCTTGGCGTTGTCCAAGCCGCTCACCTTATTATATTCATCCCTGCAAAGCGAAGCTAGCAAGACAGTAGTAGCTTGTGCATTTTTATGAATTTGCTCATTTATGAAAACGGGATTGTTAGTACTATCAAAATGCATTCCGTTTTCAACAATCTCCCAGATACTAGGATGGAGAGAAAATAAATGACTACGCATTTTATGACACAGAAAGAGTAGTCTTCTCCATCAAAGTGTGGAGGTTTCCCAAGTGGAATTGATAGCAAATGAGCATTTGAATTAAATGGAATACGGGAGTAATCAAATGAATAGTTTTGATTGAATGTTTTCCTTTTTGAAGAGTCGTCGTCGTGTGGTGAAGAAGACGAGGCATCGCTGTCATAGTAGATGATCTTCTTAATGCGCCTCTTCTTCTTCCCTTCTCCCTTCTTTTGACTCGAGCCTGAGTCAGTAGGCTTGTCGTCTCTTGGCTGGTTGAAGACGGACTCCTTTTCCTTGTCGTTGACCACCATCCCCTTTCCCTTAGGATCCATCTCTTCGGGCGGTTAGTCCCTTAGATGAAGAGTACGACTCTGATACCAATTGAGAGCACCTAGAGGGGGGTGAATAGGTGATCCTGTAAAATATAAACACTAAATAGCCACAAACTTGATTATCAAGGTGTTAGTGTAGTCAAGTGGCTAAGAAACGTTCTCGTGCGAACAAAACAATCATAATAAGCAGCACACGAGACACGTGATTTTTATCCCGTGGTTCGGCCAAGTAACACTTGCCTACTTCCACGTTGTGGCGTCCCAATGGATGAGGTTGCACTTAACCCCTTTCAAGCGATCCAATGATCAACTTGAATACCATGACTTTCTTCCTTAGTCTTTCTCCCGTTTGCGAGGAATCTCCACAACTTGGAGCCTCTCGCCCTTACAATGATGATCACAAAAGAAGCACAGAAGTAAGAGAGGGGAGAGCAACACACACAAGACTCAAATCCACAGCACAACCACGCACACAAGTCACAACTTGAGCTCGAAGTACAACACATGGAGTTCGCAACTCAAATGGAGCTCAAATTGCTAACACAGAGAATCAAATGCGTGGGAGCGGAGTCTGGATGCTTTAGAATACTCTCCATGCGCCTAAGGGTCCCTTTTATAGCCCCAAGGCAGCTAGGAGCCGTTGGAGGCCAACTTGGAAGGCCAAACTTGCCTTCTGTCAGGTGGTGCACCGGACAGTCTGGTGCACCACCGGACAGTCACTGTAGCTGTCCGGTGCGCGATCTCCTTCCTTTTCTGGCGCATCCGACCGTTGGTCCTCGGGGGCAGTTGGCGCACCGGACACTGTCCGATACACACCGGACAGTCCGGTGTGCTCAACCGACCGTTGCTGCGGGCCACGCGTCGCCCGCGGCTTGTGCGACCGACTGTTGCGCTGGCGACCGTTGGCTCACCGGACAGTCTGGTGCACCACCGGACAGTCCGGTGAATTATAGCCACGTCGCCTTTTCTGTTTCTCGAGAGCCACGAGTTCACCACGAACGACTCACCGGACAGTCCCGTGCACCATCGGACAGTCCGGTGAATTATAGTCGTACGCTGCCATCGAGTCCGGAGAGCGGCCTTTTCACGCGGACCAGCCTGGCACACCGGACTGTGGCGGAACTGCCCGAATTATTCCAACTTAAGTGCCTAAGTCCCGTCTTAGAGGCTAGACCACACTTAAATGGGAATAACCCGTCAATCCCTCGGATCTAGTCCGAGGAGGCCACTGACAGAATCAAGTACCACGTACTCACTCGATGGTGAGGCACAGAGCAAATACAATAAAGCATAAAACCATACATTAAGGAGTATTAAACTTATTACATCATCATTGGTGTTTTAGCAAAAGTAGTCATCATTGTTCGAAATGCAGTGGAATAAAACTAACGATAAATAAACAGAGAGATGGGGAAGCCTGTCCCATCACTCCTCATGCTCCTCCTCAACCAAGGCAGGGTCCCACTCGACTGTCCATCCCGGTGGCAAGATGGACGACCAAGTCACTCCAGCAACCATGTCCTCTAGAGAACCTATAAAATTATGCCACAAGCAAGGCTGAGTATGCTAATACTCAGCTAGACTTACCCGGTGTGAGGAGTCTACTCTTCTACCTCTAGACATGCAGCTGTTTGGCTGGGTGTTTGGTTGCCAAAAGCACTAGCTGAGTCTAAAAATCAAGTTTTAGCTTTGTCAAGTTTTAGTGTGACTCTCTTAAGACTAAATGTGTACTATCTACTCATTCATGGTATCAAGCAATTTAGCAATCAACATCTTTTGTCAACTCATCACATTTCCACTTGTTACTCAATGCAGTACAATGGATCAAGCAGTCTCATTTGCTGCGAGAAGCAGACGATTCGAATCGAGTTTTTATCCTTGCAAGGTAAACCTAAACACACGACGTGGTGAGGCACTCCGTCCCCATACACATCAGCCATCCCCATCGATTCCCCGTCAGCAGATCAGGGCTCACCGCCTTGGCGTACAATGCCTCACTGACCCCGACTGCCGTCGTGTAGTGACCGCACTTGTACCCACCATAACCGGAATGGGAGACCACGTCTCAGGTCGCGTGAGGGGATATGTCCACTACCAGGTTCACTCAGGTAATAGGCTTACCGATTTACCATATTTCTCGGCATGTGCTTAGTACGTTCAATCGCTCGACACAGGTATCCGCACGTTAATCCTTATTCCAATTTCATCTCGTAGACCACGCATCCCCATGGATCCGTGTCCACAGACCAACATCAGTATGATATGAAAGTGGGTACAATCAATGTCCTGACCTCGCGCGAGTGCTTGAAAAATCACTCGACTTCTACCGAGATCCCTAATTAGCAAAGCAGCTACTCGACCTAGCATACTAGTATTCATCTCAACAAGGATTCCTGAGTTCATGCAACTAGGGTTTCAATCAACTCCTACACTTAAGTGCACAATACAAGCCTACAAACATTAAGTGTAGTAAAATATCATATAGAACAGGTTATGCATAAAACCGGGGCTTCCCTTCCAAAGCTGGGGCAGGCAGATCCTCTGGGGCAGGCTCTGGTGCTGGATCTGGGGCTACCTCCTGAGCAACTCCTTGTTCTGGCACGAGGACGTACTCTCCGTCAGCGAGGTTGCAATCTATCGAATGCAATGAATAAGAATATGTATGCTATGATTATGCAGGATTTAGTAATCATTATGCTAAGTGAAGAAAAACTAAGTTAGTTAGTAACTTAGGGTTTCCTCGTCATACGTGGCTCTTAGTGGTTTATGCTTATCAATTTAGGTTTGGGTTTTGTCTAGGGATAAGCATAGTGGATTGAAACTTGGATTGCCCCTTAGATGTTTTAGTAGGCATTTAAGGGGGGGGGTTTGCTGGTTTGGTTAGGGTAACATTAGTTTCCACCATTAATCCCTCTTTTTCCTTTTCTATTCATGATTTTTGAGTGTGTTTGAACTACAACAGTGATTTAAGTTTTTCCAAAAATTCTATAAAAATTACAGTGGGTTACTATTGGTCACTGTATCCTGTCCTATAAATTTGGGGTCCAGAATAATTAGAATAATCCTGGGACAAAATAACAAAAGTTGGGGCAAAGGGGGTCACTTTGCACTACAACTCTTATCTAGGGGTGGGTTCTGTCCTAAGGGTCATTTTTGCTGGTATCTAAAGGTAATAACATGCTACTGTGCCAAAAATCACAGAAGGTTATTTGGTGGTTATTTAGTTGTGATTTTCTAAAGTTTAATGTTAAAAAGGCACTTACTACTAACTTGTTATATGAAAAATGTCAAACAACAGAACTTATAATTTTTCTAGGTTTATAAATACCAAATATTTGTTATCCCAAGGTTTGGGGTGTTTTCTCTTCAGGGTTATTTTTCTAGGGTTTTTCTAAGTTTTCCTTATTTTCCTAAAATAAAAGGTATCTCATTTCTTTTGTACTAAACAAGGGTATAATAAAATTTTCTAGTGAACTATACTGAATAAGAAAGCTAACAAAAATGTGGGTGCTCCATGGTTCTTTATTTAAACTACCTTTTATATTTTTTTCAACTTTAAGCAAAAAGTGATTTAAATGGCAAACTCTACCTTAATTGGGTGTACAGAGGGGTTTATTATTTTTAAACAGGTTAGGAAGTGATTAAGTACTTCTCTAAATTTTCTTAACCCCAGTCTAATAGTGTAGCTATTTTTCCTTATTTCTTTTAGCTTTTGACCAGTTAATTATTTAAATCAAAACTTTAAATTTTTCTGTAATACTTAGGGGTTTTATATTTTTCCTAAGTAGTTTACATCATTTAGGTTCTGGCAAAATTGGTTTGACTCGATTTGGGTAAACCAAACTGAAGTTATGAATTTTTTAAGTTCTGTTTGGATTTAATCAGAATATTTAAAAAGGTTTCCTAGAAAACTTATTTGCACCGAAGACCCTGGGTTCTTCCTAAACTAATCCTTTCAGTTATACCCCTGTGCTACTATACCCCTGCGCTACTATTCCCCCGAGGTCCCTCCCCTTATGTAAACAGTAACCGCGAAAGGAATAGGGCGGCGCGCTTACCGGCGGCGAGAGAGGTCCGGCGAGGGGCGGGGTTGGTTTTGGGAGGTCCTGGCGGTCCCAGCGAGGTACGGCTCGACGACGGGGGTGGCCGGAATCGACAGGTCCACGCGCGCAGGCGGGTGAACTCGTCGGCGGCGAGAGCTCCGGCCTAACCACGGAGATCTAGTTCAGTTAAACGGCACGACGAGCTCCACGGGATGACGTAAAGGCTATGTGTGCAGTGAATCGAAAAATGGCGCAGAGACTCACCCGGTCCACGTGCACCGGCGGGGTTCCGAACTCCGGCGAGCGTGGTTGTGCCTTTCCGGTGGTGGGGGTCCTTGGTTCAAGCTCTGCCAAGCTTCACGGCCTCCTAGGGAAGCTACCTAGGGGCTTGGATCGAGTGGAGGAGGGTGGGAAACAGTTCGGCCACGGTGGTTGTCCTCTTGCGGCTCTGGCGGGTCACGGAGAGGTCGTCGGAGCTATGGGCGAGCTCCGGGGAGTTCGGCGCGGGACATAGGATGCAACGGGGAAGATAACCGGGCACTAGGGCGGGCTTTATAGCCGTGACGCGGGCGTGGTCACGGGTGGCCGCGAGCGCGCGGGGTTTCGCGCACGGGCGTGCTCTGAGCGCGCCCCCGAGTGTCAGCCCGTGTCGAACACATGTGTGTTTGCTTTTGCTATGGTTCAACGGCCGATTGGAGCACCTTAGCGTGCAGATCTTCGCAAAACCACTATGTATGGTCTCTGCACTGCACCATATCCTACCTTTTTGATGTGAGTCCCAAGCCAAGATACGATCGGGGTAGGGAGATATAGGGGTGAGAAGTTGCCTCTGTCCTAGCTGTCCAAACCGGGACAAAAGCTATGCCAAGTCGTGTCAAACGACTTAGGGTGGGGTTGAACTTTCTCCAGGGTATTCTAGAGGTATTTTGGCGCCACTTTGTCAATTGGGTCAAATGGTTTTGAAGTTTGAATGAGAGTGAACATGTTTGATCTTTGGCTAAGGGTTGGTTTTGGACTTAGAAAAATTTTGATTTTTCTTTTGTGCTCAACCCTTTGGTGAACCTTTTGGGGCTTTTCTGAATTCTTTTTGGGGTCACTTTCTTACTAACATTTGTAGGGTATTAAGTGTACTACAACTTTTATAATTGGTCCAAAACATGATCATGTGGTTTTCATAGCCTTTTGGTCATACTCACTTATAGTACTCCAATTGTCAACAGGGGGTGCATTAGGGTTTTGGGCAATTTCTCCCCCTTCTATGTGCATGGCAAGCCAAGGCATGAAATCTAAGATGGGTTGCACTTACTTAGGATCTTGAGCTCCAAACTTGGTGTACTTTTTCCAACTTAAGTCACATGTGATGATGGGCTTACTTGTGTAGTCTTGAGTGAAAACCCTAAATAACACCTGGGGTGTTTCAGCCCTCCCCCCTTTAAGGAATCTCGTCCCGAGATTTTAGGTAGAGTCCTTTGGAGGGGTGCCATGAAGGTGGGCTGGTGTGTGGCTTCTTCCTTTTATCCAAGTTTCTCTAGTTAACTGTTCTTCGAATGTCATTCTCTTTGCGACTTCAGAAGGAAGTCCTTTTTGAGTCATTTCTAAAGCTTACCACACCTTTAGCATCTAAGTTTTTCTTATATTTGAATTCAAAGGGCAGGTGGGGTGGGGTTTTGGATTACGTACCGACTCCTTTGGGTAGAAAGTTGGGGAAGCGAGAACGTAGAAAATCCTTAGTCTCCCACGTAGCTTCTTCTACTGAATGGTGACTCCACTGAACCTTATACATTCTGATCGACTTTGCCCGCGTTGATCTCTCCTTTTAATCCAGCACTTTGATAGGGTGTTCCTGATAAGACAAGTCTGGTTCTATCTCAATTTCTGGTTCAGGTAATACTTCAGTGGGTAAGCGGACACACTTCCGTAGCTGAGATACATGGAACACATTGTGAACTGCTGACATGTGTGGTGGCAACTCCAATTGATAGGCTACAGGTCCACAATTTGCTTTGATCTCATAGGGTTCAATGTAGCGAGGAGCTAACTTGCCCTTGATTCCATATCTCTGGACACCCTTGGTGGGTGACACCTTAAGATAAACATGATCTCCCACATCAAACTATAGAGGCTTCCTCCTCTTATCATGATAGCTCTTTTGCCGGGCCTGAGCAGCTTCTAGGTTCTTCGTAATAACTCTGACCTTTTCCTCTGCTTCAAGTACCAAGTCTGGTCCAAATATTTCCCTCTCTCCAGCTTGTGACCAATTCAGCAGGGTCCTACACCTTCTCCCATACAAGGCTTCAAAAGGTGCCATCTTCAAACTGGACTGGTAGCTGTTATTATAAGAGAACTCTACCAATGAAAGACTCTTGTCCCAATCTTTACCATAGTGTAGCACACATGCTCGCAACATGTCTTCAAGGATTTGATTCACTCTTTCTGTCTAGCCATCGGTCTGTGGATGGTATGCTGAGCTTCTTATTGCACGGGTTCCAAGTGATTCTTGGAGCTGCTCCCAAAAGCGTGCCACAAACAGTGCTCCTCTGTCAGATATAATCGTCTTCGGAATTCCATGCAAACGCACTATTTGATCAACATAGATTTCTGCATGTTTCTCTGTCTTGTGGGTGGTATGCACTGGTAACAAATGAGCGGTCTTGGTCAACCTATCCACAATGACCCAAATAGAATCATGGTGCCGGGAGGTATTGAGCAATCCCACGATAAAATCCATGCAAATATTCTCCCATTTCCAAGATGGTATGGGGAGGGGCTGCAAGGTACCTGCTACCTTCAAATGACTGGCCTTGACTCTCCGGCAGGTGTCACATTTGGATATATACTTAGCAATTTCCCTCTTCATTCTGGTCTACCAGTATAAAGATCTGAGGTCATGATACATCTTATTGCTGCCGGGGTGCATGGAGAATTTTGAAAGGTGAGCTTCATCCAATATCTTCTTTCTGAGCTCTGGGTTCTTGTGAACAACCAATTTGTCTCCAAACCATAGGATTCCTTTGTTGTCCTGACGGAAGCATTTGTATTTGTCCACCTTCTGTTTGATCATTTCCTTAATGACTTGAACACCCTTGTCTCCAATCTGTGCCATGACTATTTGCTCTTGTAATGTGGGCTCCACTGAAATATAACTTAAGGCACCAGAGGAAACAACCTCTAGGTTTAGCTTGCACAACTCATCACATAGGGTGGTGACTCTTGCATCCATGTTCATATAATTGCACTGGGCCTTCCTGCTTAAAGCATCTGCCACGACATTGGCTTTGCCAGGATGGTAATGCACCTCCAAATCATAGTCCTTGATAAGTTGTAACCATCTCCTCTGCCTCATATTAAGATCAGCCTGAGTGAAAATGTATTTGAGACTCTTATGATCAGTGTAAATATTACAGTGAGCTCCCATCAAGTAATGTCTCCAAATCTTGAGAGCATGAACTACAGCTGCTAATTCCAGATCATGTGTGGGGTAGTTCTGCTCATGGGGTCTAAGTGCTCGGGAGGCATAAGCAATTACTCTGTCGTCTTGCATTAAGACACATCCCAATCCAGTACCGGAAGCATCACAATAAACCTCAAAGGGCTTGGTGTTGTCAGGTTGTGCTAGCACTGGTGCTGTTGTCAAATGTTGCCTTAGCGTATGAAAGGCATCTCCACACTTCTGGCTCCATTCATACTTAACTCCCTTCTTCAACAGTTCAGTCATTGGCTTGGCAATTCTGGAGAAATCCGGAATAAATCGTCGATAATACCCTGCCAATCCTAGAAAACTCCGAATCTGCCGCACTGTGGTAGGAGGTTTCCAATCCATTACTTCTTGTACCTTCTCAGGATCAACTGATATCCCATCCTGAGAAATTGTGTGACCCAGAAATTTAATCTCCCTCAGCCAGAAATCACATTTAGATAACTTAGCATAAAGACGATGATCGCGCAGTCGCTGAAGCACGATGTGCAGATGCTCAGTATGCTCGTCTTCATTCTTGGAATAGACTAGAATATCATCAATGAAAACCACCACAAATTTGTCCAGCTCTGGCATGAATACTGAGTTCATCAGATACATGAAATAAGCCGAGGCATTGGTCAGCCCAAAAGACATCACCAAAAACTCATAAAGCCCATATCTGGTAGAGAAAGCTGTCTTGGGAATATCACTGGCACGGATCTTGATTTGATGGTAGCCCGAGCGAAGGTCTATCTTGGAGAACACTTTGGCTCCCACCAATTGATCAAACAAAACATCAATGCGGGGCAGTGGGTATTTGTTCTTGATGGTCATCACATTGAGAGGGCGGTAATCGACACACATTCTCAAACTCTTATCCTTTTTCTTCACAAATAAAGCCGGACATCCCCAGGGTGAAGTACTTGGGCGAATGAACCCCTTGTCCAACAACTCTTGTAGCTGCTTTTTCAATTCCGCCAGTTCTGCTGGAGGCATCCTATAGGGTCTCTTGGATATAGGTGTAGTTCCAGGTTGCAATTCTATTGCGAACTCTATGTCCCTATCAGGTGGCATCCCTGGCAATTCATCCGGGAAAACATCTGGGTAGTCACAGACCACTGGGATTCTCTCAACCGGGGACTCTATCGTCACGAAGGCACAGGAACGGGTACAACCCTGATCGGGCAAATATAATGTGGTTTCGCCACAAGTAGGCGAGTGCACCTCAATGGCCCTTGCTGCAATATCATTCACTGCCTGATGTTTGGTTAACCAGTCAGTTCCCAATATGATATCCACGCTCTCCAAACCCAAAATGAGGAGGTTGGTTTTGATTATCAAACTACCAAACTTTATAGGCACATTCTTATTGATTTGATAAGTGGCAACCCTGCCTCCTGGTGTTGAAATTGTAATACCCCCATTGGTGTGATGGAAAGGTAGCTGACATTTGGCACTAAATTTTGTACTGATAAAACTATGGGATGCACCAAAATCAAAAAGAATAATTGCAGGATAATTCAAAACTAAAAAGATACCAGTCATGACGGGTGCTCCCTCCGGAATGTCAGCCATGGTGGTGAAGTTTAGCCTGCCTTGCCTCACTTGCACTTTCTGCCTCTTGCCGTGGTTCTGGTTGGAATTCTGTCCCTGCCTTTGCTGGTTTCTGGGGCAATTCTTGGCATAATATCTGGTGTTACCACAATTAAAACACCTGTTGTCATTGGCCTGATGGTACTGTTGCTGCTGCTGATTGCTCCTCTGCATTGGGGGCTGAGGGCGGTTGGGTGCCTGCTGCTGTTGTTGGGGTCGAATCACCCAACGTCCTTGCTGCTGTTGAGGTTTCCTGTTCTGAGTGTCAGATACGATCCGAAAGCGTTGTGGCTGAGCTGAGGGTCCTGCCATAGGGGTCTTCCTCTTCTTCTCTGCCTGACGAGCTGTGATACTATCCTCCTAAGAAATGGCCATGTTGACTAACTCATTATAGGTGTTGGCCCACACTGTGTTGAGACGGTCACGGAGCTTAGTGCTGAGCCCCCTCCTGAACCTGTTCCTCTTCTTCTCATCAGTGTCTGCATGATATCCGGCGTACTGGCACAGGTCATTGAAGGCCTGAGCATACTGTAACACTGTCCGGTTCCCCTGAGTGAGTGCCAGAAACTCGTTGAGCTTGCAGTCCATAATGCCTGCTGGTATATGATGCCCCCTGAAAGCTGCCTTGAACTCTCTCCATTCCACCTCATGGTCAACTGGCTGCATAGCAAGAAAGTGGTCCCACCATGTCCGCGCGGGTCCACGAAGCTGCTGGGTGGCGAACCTGACCTTAGTCACCCCTGAACAAACTCCATGGAGTAGCGGGAATTTAGATTCCACTACTCTCAGCCATACATCAGCATCAAGTGGGTCCTCTGCCCTGGTGAACAACGGTGGCTGGGTAATGAGGAACTCCTGATAAGTGGCTGTTGCCGGGTGACGCTGATTATCACCACCACCATAATGCTGAGGTGGCGGCTGACGCTATGCCAACTGTCGCAGAATCTCGTTCTGCTGAGCCATCAGCTCTTGCAGAGTAGGAGGTAGTGGCGGTGGTGGAGGAATGCGCTCATTCTGTCCACGACGCGCTCTTCCTGCCATCTGAAAAATCATGTATATTTTCAATATTATATTTCCGAGGTTCAATGTTAAATCGTGGTGAAAGAGTCAAAGGGGTAAAACCAATATATTCTTGCATAATTTAGAAAGGATTTCACATGGCATAAACTTCCCTTCATAAATTTAAGCTGGCATCATCCATCATCCATACTTCCAAAAGAATTTATCATGATTACATCAGTAACTCAAAAGACTCAACTCTATCTACCGTAGTACCCTAGGGGTGCAAAAGCTAAGCTAGCCTCGAGGAGTTCTACCGTCACAGACTTCTAACTCTATCCCTGCGACCTAGTGGGCAAACGAGGCGACGCTCGACTCGGGGGAAGGTGGTCTCCCTGAGCCAGCAGTGTCCAAGCTGGAGGCAGGCTCCTCTCCTCCCTGGATGTCGACATCCTCGTTGGCCTCCATGTCCTGGATCTCCTGGTGGTGCATATCCAGATGCTGGTTAGCCTCTGCGAGTTGCTGCTGAGTATTGATAAGCTGATCCTCGAGAAACTCGATGGTGTTCTCCCTCGTTCCCACTAGCTCCTCAAGCTCTTGGATCTCATTTGACAATTGTTCCACTTGTAGGTCTTTTTCCACCATCTCAGTGGACAAGTCAACCACAAGTTCCTCTCTATTATCCAAAGTGATCTTGGTCGCCTCCAACAATGCCATCAGATGGGACATTGCCTCTCCACGCATTACTTGCAGACGATACAGGGCATTCATGCACCGCACCGTCAAGTGAGGAGTCTGACGTGGGTAGATAGCCCAGATATCCTTGGCATGCTCCACTCGGTCCTTCCACATTGGGTCGTCCTCCTTCTCCACGGGGAACAAACCAATGGGGTGAGTGGACAGCTCCAAGGGGTGGAATCCGCAGAAGGTGGTCAGTCCGTGAAGAGCAATTACCTCCATAGTATCCTCAGTCCGGTATCCAAAAGACTCAGTCCAGCGAACGCCAACCTGGCTGCAGGGGGTGAGGCTCTAGGGTCATCCTCACCCTACAGCGGGGCACTCGGTTCTTCTCAAACAGCTGCACCGCGTACTGGGGAGGCATCGTGTAACCAGCTCCCTGAAGTACCTCCCACAAGATACGGGGGAAACCCTCTCGTGCAAGCCCGTCAGTGTGGGACTGTGCATTCCCTTCATCCGAGGATCCATGAGAAGTCATCTGTGTACGGTTAAGCGTAAGTAAAAGAAAAAAAATTATAAAAAAAGAAAAGGGATCGCAACTCAGCCTCTCTATAACTACGACAATGGTACTGGGATACTTAAATTGGTCATCATTGTGTATTAAAGTTCTTACCCAATTTTTAAGTAGTTTAATTAGGGATGCATGCATGCTCGTCCTGAACGACCTCATTTCAATTTAGAGGGAATAGGGGGAACTCCCATCCCTTATAGTAGCCTGTAGGGCTTACTCAATTAGCCACCTAGCTACCCCTTTAACCTCCTAAGGCTCCACGTCCTAGGTCTATCCTGATCGTCCTACAGTCTATCCAACATTTGTTTCTACCAAGTTTTACTTTGAAAAAGGATGGTATTTATAGTTTATTGATTCCTCTGTGGTGGTACGAGCTCCGATACCAGCTGTGGCAGAATTGCCCGAATTATTCCAACTTAAGTGCCTAAGTCCTGCCTTAGAGGCTAGACCACACTTAAATGGAAATAACCCGTCAATCCCTCGGATCTAGTCCGACGAGGCCACTGACAGGATCAAGTACCACGTACTCACTCAATGGTGAGGCATAGAGCAAATACAATAAAGCATAAAACCATACATTAAGGAGTATTAAACTTATTACATCATCATCGGAGTTTTAGCAAAAGTAGTCATCATTGTTCGAAATGCAGCGGAATAAACTAACGATAAATAAACAGAGAGATGGGGAAGCCTGTCCCATCACTCCTCATGCTCCTCCTCAGCCGAGGCAGGGTCCCACTCGACTGTCCATCCCGGTGGCAAGATGGACGGCCAAGTCACTCTAGCAACCATGTCCTCTAGAGAACCTGTAAAATTATGCCACAAGCAAGGCTGAGTATGCTAATACTCAGCTAGACTTACCCGGTGTGAGGAGTCTACTCCTCTACCTCTAGACATACAGTTGTTTGGCTGGGGGATTTGGTTGCCAAAAGCACTAGCTGAGTCTAAAAATCAAGTTTTAGCTTTGTCAAGTTTTAGTGTGACTCTCTTAAGACTAAATGTGTACTATATACACATTCATGGTATCAAGCAATTTAGCAATCTACATCTTTTGTCAACTTATCACATTTCCACTTGTTACTCAATGCAGTACAATGGATCAAGCAGTCTCATTAGCTTTGATAAGCAGACGATTCGAATCGAGTTTTTATCCTTGCAAGGTAAACCTAAACACACGACATGGCGAGGCACTCCGTCCCCAAACACATCAGCCATCCCCATCGATTCCCCGTCAGCAGATCAGGGCTCACCGCCTTAGCGTACAATGCCTCACTGACCCCGACTGCCGTCGTGCAGTGACCGCACTTGTACCCACCATAACCAGAATGGGAGACCACGTCTCAGGTCGCGTGAGGGGATATGTCCACTGCCAGGTTCACTCAGGTACTAGGCTTACCGATTTACCATATTTCTCGGCATGTGCTTAGTACGTTCAATCGCTTGACATAGGTATCCACACGTTAATCCTTATTCCAATTTCATCTCGTAGACCACGCATCCCCATGGATTCATGTCCACAGACCAACATCAATATGATATGAAAGTGGGTACAATCAATGTACTGACCTCGCGCGAGTGCTTGAAAAATCACTCGACTTCTACAGAGATCCCTAATTAGCAAAGCAGCTACTCGACCTAGCATACTAGTATTCATCTCAACAAGGATTCCTGAGTTCATGCAACTAGGGTTTCAATCAACTCCTACACTTAAGTGCACAATACAAGCCTACAAACATTAAGTGTAGTAAAATATCATATAGAACAGGTTATGCATAAAATCGGGGCTTGCCTTCCAAAGCTGGGGCAGGCAGATCCTCTGGGGCAGGCTCTGGTGCTGGATCCGGGGCTACCTCCTGAGCAACTCCTTGTTCCGACACGAGGACGTACTCTCCGTCAGCGAGGTTGCAATCTATCGAATGCAATGAATAAGAATATGTATGCTATGATTATGCAGGATTTAGTAATCATTATGCTAAGTGAAGAAAAACTAAGTTAGTTAGTAACTTAGGGTTTCCTGGTCATACATGGCTCTTAGTGGTTTATGCTTATCAATTTAGGTTTGGGTTTTGTCTAGGGATAAGCATAGTGGATTGAAACTTGGATTGCCCCTTAGATGTTTTAGTAGGCATTTAGGGGGGGGGTTTGCTGGTTTGGTTAGGGTAACATTAGTTTCCACCATTAATCCCTCTTTTTCCTTTTCTATTCATGATTTTTGAGTGTGTTTGAACTACAATAGTGATTTAAGTTTTTCCAAAAATTCTATAAAAATTACAGTGGGTTACTATTGGTCACTGTAGCCTGTCCTATAAATTTGGGGTCCAGAATAATTAGAATAATCCTGGGACAAAATAACAAAAGTGGGGGCAAAGGGGGTCACTTTGCACTACAACTCTTATCTAGGGGTGGGTTCTGTCCTAAGGGTCATTTTTGCTGGTATCTAAAGGTAATAACTTGCTTCTGTGCCAAAAATCACAGAAGGTTGTTTGGTGGTTATTTAGTTGTGATTTTCTAAAGTTTAATGTTAAAAAGGCACTTACTACTAACTTGTTATTTGAAAAATGTCAAACAACAGAACTTATAATTTTTCTAGGTTTATAAATACCAAACATTTGTTATCCCAAGGTTTGGGGTGTTTTCTCTTCAGGGTTATTTTTCTAGGGTTTTTCTAAGTTTTCCTTATTTTCCTAAAATAAAAGGTATCTCATTTCTTTTGTACTAAACAAGGGTATAATAAAATTTTCTAGTGAACTATACTGAATAAGAAAGCTAACAAAAATGTGGGTGCTCCCTGGTTCTTTATTTAAACTACCTTTTATATTTTTTCAACTTTAAGCAAAAAGTGATTTAAATGGCAAACTCTACCTTAATGGGGTGTACAGAGGGTTTTATTATTTTTAAACAGGTTAGAAAGTGATTAAGTACTTCTCTAAATTTTCTTAACCACAGTGTAATAGTGTAGCTATTTTTCCTTATTTCTTTTAGTTTTTGACCAGTTAATCATTTAAATCAAAACTTTAAAGTTTTCTTTAATACATAGGGATTTTGTATTTTTCCAAAGTAGTTTACATCATTTAGGTTCTGGCAAAATTGGTTTGACTCGATTTGGGTAAACCAAACTGAAGTTATGAATTTTTTTAAGTTCTGTTTGGATTTAATCAGAATATTTAAAAAGGTTTCCTGGAAAACTCATTTGCACTGAAGACCCTGGGTTCTTCCTAAACTAATCCTTTCAGTTATACCCCTGCGCTACTATTCCCCTGAGTCGCTGACAGCGCACAAAACCCCCTGGCCTTTTCTTCTTCTCCCCTAGGTCCCTCCCCGTATGTAAACAGTAACCGCGGAAAGGAATAGGGCGGCCCGGCTTACCGGCGGCGAGAGAGGTCCGGCGAGGGGCGGGGTTGGTTTCGGGAGGTCGTAGTGGTCCCAGCGAGGTACGGCTCGACGACGGGCCGGAATCGACCGGTCCACGCGCGCAGGCGGGTGAACTCGTCAGCGGCGACAGCTCCAGCCTAACCACGGCGATCTAGTTCATTTAAATGGCACGACGAGCTCCACGGGATGACGTAAAGGCTATGTGTGCAGTGAATCGGAAAATGGCGCAGAGACTCACCCGGTGCACGTGCGCCGGCGGGGTTCCGAACTCCGGCGAGCGCGGTTGCGCCTTTCCGGTGGCGGGGGTCCTTGGTTCAAGCTCTGGCAAGCTTCACAGCCTCCTAGGGAAGCTACCTAGGGGCTTGGATCGAGCAGAGGAGGGTGGGAAACAGTTCGGCCACGGTGGTTGTCCTCAGGCGGCTTTGGCGGGTCGCGGAGAGGTCGCTGGAGCTATGGGCGAGCTCCGGGGAGTTCGGCGCGGGACAGAGGATGCAACGGGGAAGATAGCCGGGCACTGGGGCGGGCTTTATAGCCGTGGCGCGGGCTCTGGCGGGTCGCGGAGAGGTCGCTGGAGCTATGGGCGAGCTCCGTGGAGTTCGGCGCGGGACAGAGGATGCAATAGGGAAGATAGCCGGGCACTGGGGTGGGCTTTATAGCCGTGGCGCGGGCGTGGTCACGGGCAGCCGCGGGCGCGTGGGGGTTCATGCACGAGTGTGCTCCGAGCGCGCCCCCGAGTGTTAGCCCGCGTCGAACACGTGTGTGTTTGCTTCTGCCATGGTTCAACGACCGATTGGAGCACCTTAGCATGCAGATCATGGCAAAACCACTGTGTATGGTCTCTTCCCTGCACCATATCCTACCTTTTTGATGTGAGTCCCGAGCCAAGATACGGTCGGGGTAGGGAGATATAGGGGTGAGAAGTTGCCTTTGTCCTAGCTGTCCAAACCGGGACAAAAGCTATGCCAAGTCATGTCAAACTACTTAGGGTGGGGTTCAACTTTCTCCAGGGTATTCTAGAGGTATTTTGGTGCCACTTTGCCAATTGGGTCAAATGGTTTTGAAGTTTGAATGAGGGTGAACATGTTTGATCTTTGGCCAAGGGTTGGTTTTGGACTTTGAAAAATTTTGATTTTTCTTTTGTGCTCAACCGTTTGGTGAACCTTTTGGGGCTTTTCTGAATTCTTTTTGGGGTCACTTTCTTACTATCATTTGTAGGGTATTAAGTGTACTACAACATTTATAATTTTCCTAAACATGATCATGTGGTTTTCACAGCCTTTTGGTCATACTCACTTATAGTACTCCAATTGTCCACAAGGGGTGCATTAGGGTTTTGGGCAATTTCTCCCCCTTCTATGTGCATGGTAAGCCAAGGCATGACATCTAAGATGGGTTGCACTTACTTAGGATCTTGAGCTCCAAATTTGGTGTACTTTTCCCAACTTAAGTCACATGTGATGATGGGCTTACTTGTGTAGTCTTGAGTGAAAACCCTAAGTAACACCTGGGGTGTTACACGGACACTGTCCGGTGCACCACCAGACAGTCTGGTGTGCCAGACCGAGCTGAAGATTGGCTGCACAGAGCCAAGTCTTTTCCTTTCCATCTTGTCTTCTTTTCTCACTGTTTATAGCACTTAGAGAACTTCATTAGTAAACAAATGTACGAAGTCTAGAAACATACCTCATGCCTTGATTTGCACTTTTCAACCTTTGACACATTAGGACTTAAAGAAACGTGTTGGGCACTTAATCACCAAAACATTATAGAAATTGCCCAACGGCACATTTCCCTTTCAGAAGCCATTATCGTGGTCGTGAAAGTGAGTTCATCGGAGGTGGGCGCCAATGTTGTTCACTTGTTTTTGATTGTTGTGAACCAAAAACGAGGCAACAGAATTGTTAAACGTTAAGGAACTTCATCCTTTGATGTGCGTCACGATGCCCGATCTTCACGATATAGGATCAATCTTCAGATAACTAGCTTTGAAGAAGACAAGATAACTTGCTACAAGCAGCGATAACTAGTGTAACCTGACTAATAAAACTCGAAGCCAACCACCGTCTTTAACCGGCAACCTGAATCGAGGATTCGCCCAACCACACTCTCAAAGAACCAACCAACATAGCCTAAAATCAATCGAGGAGACCTCGAAGCGAGTAGGAGCACCACTTGGGAGTGGATGAAACCACCACTTCTGCAATCCCACGAAGGAATTCATAAGAGCAAAGGGGTAGAGATCACTCTCAATATTTGTTAGCACACAGCTGAACAAAAGGGTTATGTTTTTAGATTATCCAAAGCTGCCTTACATCATAGACATAGGGGGGTATTTTTACTAGAAACAACAAGCCTTAAAGAGGTATAAACATGAAAGAAAAGTATTTTCACGTGCTAATGTGAAGGAGCCTCTTTGGGAGATCCGCAGAACTGAATTCTGTGTGGCTGTTTGACTTCTGCGCAGCACTCAGTATTTTGATAATAACTTCTCCTAGAAATCTCCAAATGATGTGGGGCTAGATGCATTGAAAAGCTGACTTGATAAGCTTTCTCATCATGTATAGCATGCTTAATGGAACTTCATAGAATGATGTAGTCTAATACGAAAACTTGGTCATCAAGCAGACTGTTGACCTTCTGACCAGTCAGCACTAAAGTAGGTCGGCTACCTTTTTGGTAGATTTGATTAAGTCAGCCTTAGAAGCATTGGAAACTAGACTTTAAGAGCTTTCCATCAAGTACTTATGGGCCTTCATAGCTTTTGGAAATCAAAAGATTTGACTGTTTCTTCTAGACGATTCTGTTGCGCTAAACTGACTCGAACATAGCTCTTCTTGCTGATTCGCCCTTGATATGTTTTGTCCTTCCTCTTTGGTGAACCTAAGTAATATCAACATACACGACTTAGGTAGCATAAAGTTCTCATTAGTGTTTAATTGAAATTCATAAAGTAGCGCGTGCACCTCTTGCTGTAGTTTCATAGCTCGGCTACGTGTAATTGGTCCATCAAAGACTTGGGTCGGTGATGATGTTGGTTGTACCTGAGTTGATGTAATATGACTTGGGGATTGTAACGTGTTGCTTAATGGCTTGATCGTATCATCCTCCTCCCCTTGAAAAGGAGTCGTCCTCGACTCTAAAGTGTCTTCACTCGTATATGGTAAGAGGTCAGCAACATTGAACGTGTTGCTCACGCCATAGCTTGGTGGAAGATTTATCTTGTATGCATTATCATTGATCTTGGCAAGAACACGAAATGGACCATGCCCTCGTGGCATCAATTTGGATTTGCGCTGATAAGGAAAACGCTCCTTGCTCAAGAGAATCCAAACCAAGTCCCCCGGTTCAAATAACACTTTCTTCCTATGCTTGTTCATGCTTGTAGCCTTGCGCACTGCTTTGAGCTCAATTGCTTCCTTGGTCTTCTCATGTATCTTTTTATGTATACAACACGCTTAGAAGCTTCTATATTGGTTCTTTCCTGCAATGGAAGGGGCAACAAATTTATCGGAGCAATAGGTTTGAACCCATATACAATTTCGAAGGGGCATAAATTAGTTGTAGAATGTACTGCCCTGTTATAAGCAAACTCCACGTGTGGCAAACATTCCTCCCAATCCTTCAAGTTCTTCATTACCATTGTTCGTAGAAGTATTGACAATGTACGATTCACCACTTCAGTTTGTCCATCAGTTTGGCAGTGGCATGTGGTGGAGAACAAAAGTTTAGTCCCAAGCCTTGCCCACAATGTTTTCCAAAAATTGCTCATAAACTTCACATCATGGTCAGATACGATGGTCTTGGGCATTCCATGTAGTCTCAAGATTTCTCTGAAAAACAAATTGGCAACATGTGAAGCATCGTCTCTCTTGTTGCATGGAATAAAATGAGCCATTTTTGAAAATCTATCAACCACAACAAAAATAGAATCTCTCTTTTTTGAGTCCTAGGTAGCCCTAAAATAAAATCCATGCTTATGTCTTCCCAAGGAATTTTAGGAATGGGTAAAGGAGTATATAAACCATGGGGGTTCAGTTTTGACTTAGCTTTGTGACAGGTGACACAACGCTTCACAAATTTGATGACGTCTCTCCTCATCTTGGGCCAATAGAAGTGATCACTGAGCAGTTCCTAAGTCTTCTTTTGTCCAAAATGACCTGTTCGACCTCCTCCATGTGACTCCTGTAACAAAAGCAATCTAACCGAAGAATTTGGTACACAAAGTTTGTTAGCTCTAAACAAAAATCCATCATGTATATGATATTTTTCCCAACCTTTTCCATCTTTACAATGATTGTATGGTTCTGAAAATTCAGGATCATCATTATACATTTCTTTCAAATTTTCAAGAACCAAAACTTTTAACTCTAGTTGATTCAACAACACATTCCTTCGAGACAAGGCATCAGCGACCACATTGTCCTTACCTTTCTTATATCTCACAATGTATGGAAATGTTTCGATAAACTCAACTCATTTGGTATGGCGATGGTTCAGTTTGCCTTGCCCTTTCAAATACTTCAAAGCTTTATGATCGGAATGAATAACAAACTCTTTTGGCCATAAGTAGTGCTGCCATGTTTCAAGCACTCGGACGAAAGCATACAATTCATTGTCATACACAGAATAATTTAATTGGGCACCTCCCAATTTTCACTAAAATATGCTATAGGTTTTACTTGTTGCATTAAAACTCCTCCTATCCCAATCCCACTAGCATCACATTCTACTTCAAAAGTTTTAATGAAATCAAGAAGAATGAGTACAGGTGCTTCAGTCAAACATTTTTTCAATTCTTGAAAAGCTTCTTCTTGTGTGTTTCCCCATTTAAAATCAACACCTTTCTTTGTCAATTCATTTAAAGGGGAAGCGATGGTACTGAAATCTTGCACAAATCTTCTATAAAAACCAGCAAGACCATGAAAACTTCTTACTTGACTTACATTCGTTGGATCTGGCCAATCCTTGATTGCTTTCACCTTGGATTCATCCACTTCTATTCCTTTTGCTGAAACAACAAAGCCAAGAAACACAACATGGTCTGTGCAAAAACTGCACTTCTCAAGATTAGCAAATAATTTCTCCTTTCTAAGCTCATCTAAAACTTGTCGAATGTGTTTCACATGTTGATCAAAAGACTTGCTATAAATTAGAATATCATCGAAGTAGACAACAACAAATTTTCCAATGAAAGTTCTTAAGACATTGTTCATTAATCTCATAAAAGTACTAGGAGCATTAGTCAACCCAAAGGGCATCACTAACCATTCATACAACCCAAATTTTGTTTTAAATGCAATCTTCCATTCATCTCCAGTTTTCATTCTTATTTGATGGTATCCACTTCTCAAATCAATTTTAGTAAAAATTGTGGAACCACTTAATTCATCAAGCATATCATCTAGCCGTGGATTAGGATGGCGATAGCGAACGGTAATATTATTTATAGCTCTACAATCAACACACATCCTCCAAGATCCATCTTTCTTAGGTACTAAAATCACAGGAACAGCACAAGGGCTTAAGCTTTCACGAATAAAACCTTTATGAAGAAGTTCTTGCACTTGCCTTTGTATTTCCTTAGTTTCTTCAGGATTGGTTCGATATGGTGGACGGTTAGGAAGTGCAGCCCCTGGAATAAGATCGATTTGATGCTCAATCCCTCAAATTGGTGGTAGTCCAGCCGGTGTTTCTTGTGGAAACATGTCTTCAAAGTCCTGCAAAAGATTAGCCACAACACTAGGAAGAGATGTTATGTCGTTAGGAGAAATCAAAACATCTTTGCTCACAAGTACAAAGAGCACTTGATATGGGTTGTTCCTCACTTCTCTCAGCTTAGATTTTGTGGCTAGCATAACTAGATGTTCTCCCTCTTCCTTCTTTTTATCTCTTGAATTTGGCTTGTAGCACTCGCTCACCGAATTGTGGATGGCACTCAATTTCTTTTGCTCTTCTCCTCCTCTACTTGCTGCACTAATTTCAGTTTTCTTTTGTAAGTGTTCAGCCATGATTTGTTGAGGGGTCATAGGCTTTAGTACAAACTTTCTCCCTTTTAGATCTAGTGTGTACTGATTTGTTCTTCCACAATGCTGAGAATATCGGTCATATTGCCAAGGTCTTCCTAGCAGCATGTGACAAACATACATGGGTGCAACATCGCACTCCACTGTGTCAACATACTCTCCAATCTTGAACGGAACTTTCACCTTATAACCAATCTTGATATCTCCCGATTCATTCAACCATTGGACATGATATGGATGAGGGTGTTGCTACAACTTCAAACCAAGCTTTTCAACCATCTCACGACTTACAAGATTATGGCAGCTCTGTAACACCTCAAAATCTCATTTTGAGAATTATGTAAAATTTTCCAAAGATTTTGGGTTAGAATATTTTTTTATCTCTTCTTTCAAAACTTTTGAAGTCACATCTCCTAAAAATGTTTAATAATAAAGATTCAATAAAGGGATTCTTATATAAATTATCCTTTATTTAAGTTAATATGTATTATATAAGGATAAATATTAGAGCACTCCTTAGAAATATTTGGATCAAAAGAAAAATAAATCATAATGAAGACTTGATAACAAAATTCTCCTAAACTAAATAAGTAATGTGTAAATCAATCCCTTACGAATTATGCATATAGAAGCTTTCATTTAGGGGATTAATTAACTAATAAATAAATAAAATACATCATAAATTCATGTTGAGGTTCTTTGTTTGCTGCATTTAACTGGTGTATGAATTCCGAAGCAAATTTGAACTCAAATCTATGGAAAAATAGAGAAAACAGAAAAAAAGGGAAAAGCATTCCTACCGTTGGGCCAAAACTAGCCCACCTCGGCCCAACTACTCCACTTCTACCTTGTGCGGCCTGCTCTCTCGCGCCCACTCACGCATGTGGCTGGCGGGTGGACCCCTCTGCTCAGCCTCACCTAGCACCGCTCGAGCATCCGAATCGCGCATGCCTCTCCTATTTCGCTGGCTAGCAGGCCCACTTCGCAGCCGCTGGTGATCGCGCGCCTATCATCTCTGCCTCTGGTGTGTGGGCCCATGTCATCAGGAGTCATCTTCCCCAACTGAACGCGTTTCCCTGGCCGATTTTCGTGCCGTCTTCACCGGATCTCCGCTCGACCGCCGTGCATGGCTTAACCAACCCTCTCTGCTCGGACTCTCCCCCTTTGACGCATATATAGGTAGCCGCGACCGCCCCTCGCCGTGCGGTCAGCTGTGAACGAAAGAAGAGACGAAGAGGGAGAGAAGGCTGGCCGCCATGGGAAATTGAAGTTCGGTCGCCGTGGGGGCCTCCAAGCTTTGCCGGTGAGCTTTGCCATGGCACGGGGAACGTTTACGTGGCCCCTTCTGGCGGATTGGGCTGTTCGTGACTCCAAAATCGCTCACTAGAGTAACCCCATCGCCGTAGATCTGCCACGACCGTGGATGGGTCCCTGCGCCTCGACGTTCACCGGTATGACCACTTCCGTTGTGTTCGCCATCGCTTCCACTTCGTAATGATCACATTGGATTGAAGAATAACGCGCCGGGGTGATGTGTCGCGTGCACCGGCGATGGCGCCGTCGTATGGGCTGGGCGACGCCGCCTCTGCTCAGGTGTTGGCATGGGGAGGATAATGGGAGGCGTCTGGCCGTCTGTCCCACTATGATTGGCTAGGATTAGATGTAGGCATACCCTTCGATGGATTGATCCTGGTTCGTTGATCTTGGATCCATCGGCTATGGCTCTGGCTCTGGTACGCTAATGGATGACCATTGGATCGAGATCCATCGCTGGCATGGGATACCGGTTCGGGGTGGTGCTCGATTTAATCTGAGCCTTCCATCTCAGATCCAGCGACCAATCTTCACCCATACCCCTTTGTTGAGGACTTTTTACATATGAGACCTCAGTTTTCATTGAAAATAACCCGCCATCCCTCCACTATTGGATGACTTAGCAGTTAGGCCCCTAGCTTTTGCAGTTTAGTCCTGGAAACTATTTAAGGTATAAAAATTAAATGTAAAAATGTATAGAAATTTAGATAATTCATATTAAATCCTTTTTAACTCCGAATTGACCCGTTCCAGTTGTGATAGCTTCGTATAAATATTCACTATGCAGTAATAGAATTCTCATACTTTTATAGTTAGATATTTATCTAACCTATGTTTAGTAGATTAACTTCTCTAAATCAAAGTTAATATGTTTATAATTATAGTTTGGCTCAAATCTGATCCCTAATTATATTATAATTTAACTTAAAGTTGAATTAATTATTTATTTAGATTATTTTCTCACATGATCTATTAAATCAACATAAGGTCTAGTTTTAACGACTTAAATTCCGTGGATCTTCGAAAAACCATAACTTCATAACCGTTACTCCAAATTTAGTAATTCTTGTTCCTACGATCTCGTAGCGACGAGTAGCTTATTATTACGCAGTTTATTCTTATGTTTGGTGTGATGTTAATTTTGCCTATACATGTTTGTCTGTATTGCTACGTTTAGTAGTGAGGACACGTGTCATCTGAAGAGGAAGTGGTACCTGGAATCTCAAGTGCCAGGCAAGTTGTGCCCTTGATCACTTCCTTTTTACCCAGTCATGTTCTTGTTAATCATAATGATCTGCATAGGTTAATTTTGATGGGACCCAATAGGTTACCCTAGATTTTGACTATCCTTATACCTTGTTTCACCACTGATTTTACTACGGAATTTTTTGGGTAGTACATGTTATTGCTTTATGTGGTTTTGGGTATAGAGATATTCATTACTCATGATTACACTTTTTATTATCTGTTTATTATTTGTTGTTCATGATAAGATCATTATGTTAATGGGAACATGGAGAACCACCCAGGAAAACAGTGCTACCACAAGGGTTTAATGGGACGCCCTTGGCTGATTAACTAGGAAAGCTAGTGGATGACTACCTTACCCGAAAGGGGCAAGGGCAGTAGGGGAGTGGTCAGTGTAGGGAGGTCCTTGGGTTGATTTTGCTGCGATGACGGTCAGGCGAGGGATTCCTGCACTGGAGCTTCCTATAAACTGTAGCGGGTTTTCTGAAGCTAGTGGAACTTTGTAAAAGCCTCGTAGTGTTACCCTGCCTCGCCTCCTCGATAGAGGTGTATGGGATTGGCTGTCTCTTGGCAGATGGGTAACATGACTTATGGGTAAAGATGCGCAACCTCTGCAAAGTGTAAAACTGGTATACTAGCCGTGCTCACGGTCATGAGCAGCTCGGACACTCACATGATTAATTTATGGAACTAAATTCAATTTGTCATATGCATTGCATCGCAGGTGATGTTGTTACTTTTGTTCTACTACTTAATTGGGTTGATATTTACTTATACTTAGTAATTGCTAATAAAATTTTGACCAACTTTAAAAGCAATGCTCAGCTTCAACCATCCTCTTTGGTAAGCCTTACAGTTCACATGAGCTCTCATCTTTGGCGAGTTCATACACATTATTCCCCACAACTTGTCGAGCTATGAACGTATGTGAGCTCACTCTTGTTGTCTCACACCCCCACAGGTCAAGAACAGGTACCACAGGATGAGGCGCATGGAGGATGCTGCGATGTGTTCGTGAGAGGTCTAAGTCGTCGTCTCCCAGTAAACTTTGGGTTGCTGGACCGTCGTCTCCTTATAATGTAATTCTTTATTTTGTACATAACTCCTATTTATAGTAAAGATGTGACATTCGATCCTATGCCATGATTCATCATATGTGTGAGACTTGGTTCTAGCACACTTGGTGATTATGTTCGCGCCCAGGTCTTGGTGCCCCGAAACGCGGGTGTGACAAGCTCCCTCCATCAATGATCACCTTTACTACTTTGTCTTGCACTTTTGCTCACGTTTGAAAAAGATTATGTCACTGCCCAATTTCAGCTTCTTTCATTTGAACACTCAAGATTTGTGTAACCACAAGAGCAGTACCATGCTCAAATTCACATCCAGTGTGTTCCTCAATTTTATGAGTGTCATCTACATTTCCTGCTTCAGCTTCCTCTTCAATAGCTGATGTATATTCTCCATCATCATTCACAAGGATCACACAATTATTTGGACACTCCTTTATGATATGACCACAACCTCCACACTTGAAGCACTGAATACCACTACTCTTGGCTGTCGAACCCACTGATGTTGAGGTGGATGTTGCTAGTTTACAACCTTTGCTTGGAGCAACATCGTTCTTTCCACTAGCATTGCCTTGAATATTGGATCGCAAGCCTCTAGTTGAACCTTTTGTCGCTGAGGATGCAATAGTAAACCTTGAGATTTATTTGCTTTCTCCAGTCATGGTTCGTGCACCATATAACAAGGGCTTGCTGCTCTTTGAATCTTGTTGCAGCTGGCGTTCAGCTTTGGTGGCTTGATGTACCAAATCAATAAGACATTGGTACGGCTGAAACTCAACTATACATTGAATGTTGCGGTGTAACCCAGCCATGAAACCTGCAATGGTTTGCTCTTCGTCTTCATACACATTAGATCTAATCATGGCCTTCTCCATCTCCTTATAATACTCCTCAACAGAGAAACTTCCTTGCCTCAAATTCTGCATTTTATCAAAAAGATCACGTCGATAATGCTTCGGCATTAAACGAATTCTCATTTCTCGCTTCATCTCTTGCCAAGTAACAATAGGGTCCTCTCCATTTTCTTCACGATCACGAAGTAGTTGCTCCCACCAAATCAGAGCATATCCTTCAAACTCAAGAGATGCCATTACAAGTTTCATCTCCTCTGAATAATTATGTAGATGGAAGATTTTCTCCACCTTCCGTTCCCATGTGAAATAATCTTCAGGATCAGATCTACCATAAAATTTTGGCATGGTAAACTTAAGTTTCCCAAATCTCTCTTCTTGGTTGATGCCTCTATGATGACGACGACCATAGCGATGTTGGGACTGATCATCATCGTCCCAAAATTCAGATTCTTCATTGTCATCATTTCTTCGATTCCGCCCTCTTCCTCTACCACGTGCAGCACCTTGATTCCTCCTCCCATGTTCACTTGCTCTTCTACAATAATTTCCTTCACCTTCTTCCTCATCTTCATCATGGTTTCTTGCACCATCAGGGAGTCGACGACGACCTTTGATTTCAGCCATAAGTGTCTGAAGATCTTGTGCCAACCGATCTTGCTTGTCTTCTATGCTTTGTTTGAGCTCATTGAATTGGATCATGGTGACACATTCTTCAATCTCAGCGTTGGGATCTATCTTCCTGTGAAATTAGTGGCGACAAGGCAACAAATATAGGTGGAATATGAAGCTATATAGAATCTCACAACCTCACCACTTTTACCAACCAAAGCTCTTATGAGGTCCCTGCAGGTTGCAAGAAAAATTTGTAGTGGTAACAATAAAGTGATGGTTAAGCGAATACAAGACCAGAGTACCGATTACGATGGCTTATATGTGGAGCTTGGTGGGGAATAGTAAACAAGGAATGCAATCTGAATCCTAGTTGTCGTAAAGTTAAATAACCATCCAACTAGAAGTTCCCTGCCTAGTGCTGACCACAAGATATGAGTGATGTAAATAGATAAAACACACGCGCAAGAAAAATTTTAGATTTGATGCAGATAAAGAGTATGATTGGAATGCAACTGTTACAATCAGATCCAACCAAAATTTTGCACCAAATGACAATAGCAAACTGGTTGAACAACTTGATAAAACTTTTTGTACTTGACTTTCAGCACTTGTGCATATAAACAGACTGATTGTTCTACTTTTCTTTCACAACCTATCTCAACACTTTTTTTTGATACCTTCTTTCTTCTCTCTTTTTTTGATACCTTTTTTTGTAGAACTCAACACAGAGATCAGATATGATATTGCACACTTTATAATAACTTACAAGGAACTCAACCAGTTGCTATAGTAGATAGGATCAAAGTTGACGCGAAGGAAATGATGAGGGTTTTCAGATTTTTTTTTCTTTTTGTGGATATATATATACTACTTATTAAGGCAGTAAAGGGTAGGCTGCCATTCCATGTTTAGCCATTCTCATTCCCTGTTCTGCCTTTTCATTCCTCCTCCCCATACAATTGCCATTCCCATTCCCTGTTCTGCCTTTCCCATTCCCCCCTCCATGTCCTGCCACCATTCCCAGTCATTCTCATTCCTTATTCTGCATTTCTCATTTCCCCCTCCCCACAAAGCACATTCCCATTCCCACGTAGATCCCACGCCTAGCTAAAATTAAATTAAAAACACAAATGGCTCCAAGGGGGATTTGAACCCGCGACCCCTCAAGCAAATGAGCTCATAGCTACCACTACACCACATGTGTGTTTATGTCTACATCTATTATAGTAAAAACATCTACTACATCTCTCTCAAAGCCCACCTACTACCCTTGCACAATGTGTAGTAGTAGATAAGTATCACTGAATTCTTCAATTATATTTGTGGATGCAGGGAGTAGTATTTAAAGAAGAGCCTTGCATGCAATTTCTTTTGTTTGAATAATGTTTTCAACTTAAATTCCCTTTTTGCATTTGTGACATTTATTCTCCATAATATTTTTTTTCCATGGATCTGACTTGTGAGTCATTTTCATAAACCAATGCCAAAGATGAATACATGTTTCTTACACGGAAACCCCGAACAAACACCACTAGCAGGAGGCGCTCGCGTTGGCGTCGCTCATCGACGACGAGAAGAAGCTTGACGACTGCTAGTTCGACCTCTGGAAGCTGATGAGGACATCAACACCAACACGAGCACATCTACACCAGCAGCACCTTCTCCAGCCCAGGCACCATCTTCCCCAGTCCAGGCGCCACCCCTTCCACCTGGGGCAGTGACTCGGGCCCGTGCAAGAGAATTGAACTACATCATGCTGTTAAAGAACAAAGGCCCGGAAGAATAGACGACCAGCCCAACTACGGCCCATAATGGACGACCTAGGGTTGGCCGCCCCTAGGGGCTGTGCCCCCTCTCTATTCATCCAGGAGCTGCGCCTCCTTTATTTTTCGAGTTTTGTTTTAGATCTAGCTTTAGCTACCCCAGAACACGCACAAATATGTGCTGTCCTCTGTGATTCAGGACTCCACCTCGAGTGATATTAAGATTGCTCGCATCTTTTTCTTGTTCGTTCTTCGATTGCGCACAGGAAACGATCTTCGTGATCAGGCCGATCTCGCAGCAGCAAGGTCGGTAACCATTGGGAGTTGGTTCAGCGATTGCATTGGCGCTTCGGGTTCGCTCGTCGTAGTCGGATCGTGAGGGTCTACTTCCACCAAATCGGAATTATCTCCACTCACCGAAAGATCGGGCACTCCAGCTCTATCAAGTGGTATCAGATTTCCAGGTTGATCGGTGAGTTTATCGAGTGTTTTTTTCCTATAGTCCACAAAACCACATAAAAATTCAGGTTAGACCTTATCCCAGCACCCTTTTGAGCCTCGCACTTTCTTTCAATAATCTGCATTGTAGAATTTGTGTGCTTTCGCGTCATTTGTTGCTGGTTGCATTGTGTTCTTCCACCATTCAATACCTAGCGCCGCCACCATCTCCCGTTTGATCACGCCACAAACCGAGTCAACATCGTTTCCTTGTTTTTCTCCTTCGGTTACGTAAAAAAAAACAGAAAAAACAAACCGAGTCAACGGCCGTTTCCTTGTTTTTCTCCTTCGGTTACGAAAAAAAAACAGAAAAAAAACAAACCGAGTCAACGGCCGCTTCCTTATTTTTCTCCTTTGGTTACGTAAAAAAACAGAAACAAAAAAAAAGAGAAAACGAAGGAGAAAGGATACGGTTGTTTCATTCCGGTCGTTTTAAAACATAACTTGAGGTACCTTCCGTAAACCGGGCATAACTTTTCGCTCGGGTGTCCAAAAAATCTGAAATTTTTACAGGAGCTAGTTGACACCATTCTGAGGCCGGCCTGTTTGGGTTTCGACAAAATTGTCAAAAAATTCAGGAAAATAAAGAAAAAAATTCGTCAAAGTTCTCGCACGCTTTTCAGAGAACTTCCTGATTTTCTGTAGAGCACATCTGATCTCTGTTTTAGGTGAAACTTCGTGTAGCTCCTATTTTGTTGCTTCTTCTGCTGAGAAAAATATCAAAAAAATCATACAAAAAAGAAAAACAAAATCACTTGTGATTCCTACTAGTGGCCTCGCTAGTACAATATTTACGGTACTGCCATTCTGCTAGTTCCATCCGTCCTTTGCACTTGTGGCCAGCAATATAGTTTCATGTTCTGCACTATAATTCAACTTTGCATTATTGTTTGATTGTGCTAATCATTGACTTGAGTGCAGCCTACCCAGAACTCCACATATTTCTACGACGAGCAGGCTTCTGTTTCTCCAGGCAATCGCTCATCCAATCTTTCACCGGTTCCACCTGTTGGTTGCAGTTCACCATTGTGGCTTGGTAAGAACGGATAAGAATTTGATAACAGCACTAGTGTGAGCGCCTTGTGAGCAGTACACCCCTGTTTTTGTCGTTGGTTTTTCTTCTTCTTCTTTTGGTGTTTTGGTGTTTGCGCTAACTATGGCAGGAGCACACGACACGGTGGATGCCCAGTTGCTGGAAGTAAGGGGACAAGTTGATGGACTTGCTGCTGACATTAGGACGATGCATGAACGGCTTGATTCAACGGTCACTTCGACGACCGAGCATTTCAACCAGCTTGACCTTGCTCAAACGGCAACTCGCACCACACTCGACACCATCCTGGCACGCCTTGATGCGTTGACCACAAAGATGGAGCAGGACTACGGCGGTGACACTGAGTGGGACGATGGAGATCGCCGTGGTCGTGCACGCCGTGTGGTTCGTCATCCCCCTAATGACTTATTTTCTAAGATTAAATTTAAAATTCCACCTTTTAATGGCAAATATGACCCTGCTGCATATCTTGATTGGGAGTTAGAGGTTGAACAAAAATTTTCATGCCATGATATTGCTGCACATTCTCAGGTTAAAGCTGCTATTAGTGAATTTACTGATTTTGCTTTAATTTGGTGGCGTGAGTTTAAAATAAAACATCCCACTACCATTCCATCCACTTGGGATCAGTTGAAAGCTGCGATGCGACATTGATTTGTGCCTTCGTATTATGCTCGTGATTTGCTTAATAAAATGCAGCGTTTTCAGCAAGGTTCTCAATCTGTTGAGGACTATTTCCAGGAGTTACAAAAAGGTATGATTCGTTGTGGGATATTGGAGGACAACGACGCTGCTATGGCACGTTTTCGTGGTGGTTTAAACCGCGAAATCCAAGATATACTTGATTATAAGGAATATTATGATATGACTACTTTATTTGAATATGCTTGCAAAGCTGAACGTGAAGTGCAGGGACGCCGCTCGAAGCCATATTCTAACCCTTTTGCAGGACGAAGCTCGACATTCACCTCAGCACCAGTTCCCCTGCGCCATCCATGTCCACCACTACTCCACGCGAGAAGACGACCAAACCAGCCAGCACTGCCCCACCCACAGGTCGTACACGGGATATTCAGTGTCATCGCTGTAGAGGATTTGGCCATGTGATTCGGGACTGCCCAAACAAGCCCACTTTGCTCATTCGTGACGATGGTGAGTACTCTTCCGCTAGTGATTCTGAAGAAATTGAACATGCACTACATGCCACTGACCATGCAGCTAAGGCGGAGGTACATGTCAACCCGGGCGCGCTGATAGGTATGAAAGTCTTGTTGTGCAGCGTGTTCTCAGTACACAGGTCGCTTTGCCCGAGAAGAATCAGCGACACACTCTGTTCCATACAAAGGGTGTTGTGCAGGAGCGGTCAATTCGCATCATTATCGACAACGGCAGTTGCAACAATTTGGCGAGTACCATGCTGGTCGAAAAGTTATCGTTACCCACTCGTAAGCATCCAAACCCATATCACATTCAATGGCTTAATGATGGTGGTAAAATAAAAATCACACGTTCCGTGCGCGTTCCTTTCTCCATGGGTGCTTATTCTGATTTTGTTGATTGTGATGTTATTCCCATGGAAGCATGCTCTTTGTTACTTGGTCGACCTTGGCAATATGATACTGATAGCTTGCATCATGGTCGTTCGAATCATTATTCTTTCATTTTTAAGGGTCAGAAAATAATTATACATCCAATGACACCTGAACAAATTGTTAAAGATGATCTTGCCCGAGCTGCTATAAATGCTAAACAACTTGATCCATCGCCCTCTGTTCCTTCTGAAATCAAGTTGAAGGCTCCTGTTTTACTTGCTACACGTGCTGATTTTGATGATCTACACGGTGCTCATTTGCCATGCTATGCACTTATATGCTCTAGTGTCCTCATTTCACTTGATGATGCACCATCTTTGGCTATTCCCCCTATGGTTGCTAACCTTTTGCAGGAGTACGCTGATGACTTTCCCAAAGACTTACCACCGGGTCTCCCACCACTTCGTGGCATTGAGCACCAGATCGACCTCATTCCCGGCGCACAGCTTCCGAACTGCGCACCGTACCGTACAAATCCGGATGAGACGATGGAGATTCAGCGCCAGGTACAGGCGTTGCTTGACAAGGGATACATTCGTGAGTCTCTTAGCCCTTACTCTGTTCCTGTGTTACTTGTTCCCAAGAAAGATGGGTCATGGCGTATGTGTGTAGACTGTCGTGCTATTAATAACATCACTATTCGTTATCGATATCCTATACCACGCCTTGATGATATGCTAAATGAGCTTAGTGGTGCCATTATTTTCACTAAGATTGATTTGCGTAGTGGTTACCACCAGATTAGAATGAAACTGGTGATGAATGGAAAACGGCTTTTAAAACGAAATTTGGTTTATATGAATGGTTGGTTATGCCGTTTGGATTGACTAATGCTCCCAGCACTTTTATGCGAGTGATGAATGAAGTTCTAAGGCCCTTCATAGGATTGTTTGTGGTTGTTTATTTTGATGATATCCTTATTTACAGCAAATCTAAGAAAGAGCATTTGGAACATTTAAGTGCTGTTTTTGATGCATTGCGTGCTGCCCAGTTATTTGCTAACATGGAAAAATGCATCTTTTGTACACGACGTGTCTCGTTTCTTGGTTATGTTGTTACTCCACAGGGCATTGAGGTGGATAGCAGCAAGATTGCTGCCATTCGGGAGTGGCCTACACCAACGACGGTCACACAAATTCGGAGCTTTCTTGGACTTGCCGGTTTCTACCGCAGATTTGTTCGTGATTTTAGCTCCATTGCAGCGCCTCTATATGAGCTTACAAAGAAAGATGTGCCATTTGCTTGGAGTGATTCACAGGAGGAAGCGTTCAGCACTTTGAAAGATAAGTTAACCCAAGCTCCCCTATTGCAATTGCCTGATTTTAATAAAGTGTTTGAGCTTGAATGCGATGCTAGCGGTATTGGGCTAGGTGCTGTTTTGTTACAAGAAGGAAAACCAGTTGCTTATTTTAGTGAAAAATTAAGCGGTGCTAATCTGAAAAATTAAGCGGAGCTTTACGCTTTAGTGTGCACTTTGCATACATGGCAGCACTATCTTTGGCATCGTGAGTTCATAATCCATTATGATCATGAGGCTTTAAAACATATTCGTTCCCAAACAAATCTGAACCGTCGTCATGCTAAATGGGTAGAATTCATTGAGTCCTTTCCTTACATTATTAAACACAAGAACGGGAAGGACAATGTTATTGCTGATGCTTTGTCTCGTCGCTATACCATGCTGTCACAGTTAGATTTTAAAATCTTTGGTTTGCACACTGTGAAAGATCAATATGTTGATGATGCTGATTTTAAAGATGCTTTCGGCCATTGTATTAATGGGAAACCATGGGGCAAATTTCACATACAGGATGGGTTCCTGTTTCGCGCTAACAAGCTGTGTGTTCCAGCTAGCTCGGTTCGTCTTTTGTTGTTACAGGAAGCACATGGAGGCGGTCTCATGGGGCACTTTGGCGTCTACAAGGCACATGAGGTGTTGGCTGCCCACTTCTTTTGGCCTCGGATGCGCGCTGATGTTGAGCGCCTTTTTGCACGCTGCACTACTTGTCAGAAAGCTAAGTCACAGTTGAACAACCATGGTTTGTATATGCCTTTGCCTGTTCCTACTTCCCCTTGGATTGATATTTCGATGGATTTTGTTTTGGGATTGCCTAGAACTAAGAAGGGGAGGGATAGCATTTTTGTGGTTGTTGATCGATTCTCCAAAATGGCTCATTTCATACCTTGTCATAAGACTGATGATGCTAGCAATGTTGCTGAATTGTTTTTTAGAGAGATTATTCGTTTGCACGGTATTCCCAATACAATAGTCTCGGATCGTGATGCTAAGTTTCTGAGTCATTTTTGGAGATCTCTATGGAATAAATTGGGAACTAAATTGCTGTTTAGCACCACTTGTCACCCTCAGACTGATGGTCAAACTGAGGTAGTTAATCGAACTTTGTCTACCATGCTTAGGGCTGTTTTAGACAAAAATTTGAAACGTTGGGAGGATTGCTTGCCTCATGTTGAGTTTGCTTATAATCATGCAATACATTCTTCTACAAAGATGTGCCCTTTTCAAATTGTTTATGGTTACATTCCTAGGGCGCCTATTGCTTTGTTTTCGCTTGATGCTGCGGACGCCCCACACATAGATGCTCTTGCACATGTTGAACAAATGATTAATCTCCATGAACAAACTCAACAAAACATTGCTGCTGCTAATGCTAAATATCAGATTACTAGTAGTAAAGGCCGGGAACTAGTTACTTTTGAACCTGGTGATATGGTTTGGTTACATTTGAGAAAGGATCGTTTTCCTACTTTGCGCTGTTCTAAATTGATGCCTCGTGTTGCTGGTCCTTTTAAGATACTAACCAAGATTAATGATAATGCTTATATCCTTGACCTGCCTGCGGAGTTTGGTGTTTCCACTAGCTTTAATGTTGCAGATTTGAAACCGCATGCGGGAGAAGATGAGGAGTTGCCGTCGAGGACGACTTCAGTTCAAGAAGGAGAGGATGATGAGGACATCAACACCAACACGAGCACATCTACACCAGCAGCACCTTCTCCAGCCCAGGCACCATCTTCCCCATTCCCGGCGCCACCCCTTCCACCTGGGCCAGTGACTCGGGCCCGTGCAAGAGAATTGAACTACATCATGCTGTTAAAGAACGAAGGCCCGGAAGAATAGACGACCAGCCCAACTGCGGCCCATAATGGATGACCTAGGGTTGGCCGCCCCTAGGGGCTTCGCCCCCTCTCTATTTATCCAGGAGCTACGCCTCCTTTATTTTTCGAGTTTTGTTTTAGATCTAGCTTTAGCTACCCCAGAACACGCACAAATACGTGCTGTCCTCTGTGATTCAGAACTCCACCTCGAGTGATATTAAGATTGCTCGCATCTTTTTCTTGTTCGTTCTTCGATTGCGCACAGGAAACGATCTTCGTGATCAGGCCGATCTCGCAGCAGCAAGGTCGGTAACCATTGGGAGTTGGTTTAGCGATTGCCTTGGCGCTTCGGGTTCACTCGTCGTAGTCGGATCGTGAGGGTCTACTTCCACCAAATCGGAATTATCTCCACTCACCGAAAGATCGGGCACTCCAGCTCTATCAGAAGCAGTCCTATGTGGCCACATGCACCGCTGTGTACGGTAAACTCCGGCACAGCCACCGCTTGGATGTGGTCTAGAGCAGTTGCACCGCGCTGTCCATCGTCAAATAGGGGTACCTCATGGTCGTCGCCAACGCCAACGACTCTTGGGTTGTTCTGGGCACCGCATCCAACGACTGTGCCATCACGCCGTCCAGCTCATCATCGACCTAAAGCCCAACCTACCAAGTAAGTTGCTACTGACCGACCATGAATTCTTTTGCGCTGGGACGATGGCCGTTGCTAACATTGTGTGAGTGTCCTCGAACAAGATGTATGTAGAGGAGTAGCACATCCGGTGGTACAACGGCCAGATGTATTACCTCGCTGATGAGCCCGGGGTGCACTTCGTTTGGTAGCCCAACAAAGAGTTATCGGTACTCACTATGTTGCGCGCGTTCGATGACTACTATATCAAGGACTGTGGCATCATCTCGGCGCCGGAGGTGACGCAGAGGAGGACCAACATCAATGACCACTCGCCATCGTCGGGGTAGCTTTTGTGCCGGCCTATCTTTAATTCTCTTCGCAAACACACACATTGCCTTTTTGTTTAAACAAGCGTTTATGGTGGTGTGTGCCTGATGACTGACGATGTACGAGGGAACTTCTACCGGTAGGTGTGGCACGTGCTCTCCAATGATGAGACCATGCAAATCGTGGCATATATCGAAGTCTGCATGATACTAATGGTTGCAATGTAGTAGTGAAACAGCTAAATTAAAACAACAAAATTTATGTATGGCCAGGATCACAAATAGATTATGAAACATTTTCTTATAATAATATAAGACACATTTTGTATATAAATTATCATGGTATTATATGTTCCCGTTGCAACGCACGGGCACTCACCTAGTATATATATATCTCTACTACTTATTAAGGCGGTAAGGGGTAGGCTGCCATTCCCATTCCCCCTCCCCGCACTGTCTTTCTCATTCTCCCCACCCCGCAAAGCCCATTCCCATTCCCGGTTGTCATTCCGTGTTCTGCCATTCCCATTCCCCTCTCCTCGCACTGTCTTTCTCATTCCCCCTCCCCGCAAAGCTCATTCCCATTTCCACGTGCATCCCACGCCTAGCTAAAATTAAATAAAAAAGCACAAATGTGGCCCCAATGGGATTCGAACCTGCGACCCCTCAAGCAAATGTGCTTGTAGCTAGCACTGTACCACATGTCAATATCTGTTACAGTAAAAATATCTACTACATCTCTCCCAAAGCCCACCTGCTACCCTTGCACAATGTGTAGTAGTAGATAATTATCAACGAGATTCCTGAATTATATTTTTGGATGGAGGTAGTAGTATTTAAAGAAGAGCCTTGCATGCAATTTCTTTTGTTTGAATAATGTTTTCAACTTAAATTCCTTTTTATATGTGTGACATTTATTATCCGTAATATTTTTTCCATGGATCTGACTTGTGAGTCATTTTTATAAACCAACGCCAAAGATGAATCCATGTTTCTTACTTGGAAACCCCAACAAACACCACTGGCAGGAGGCGCTCGCGTTGGCGTCGCTCATCGACGATGAGAAGAAGCTTGGCAACTGCCAGTTCGACCTCTGGAAGTTGTACTACGTGGCCGCATGCGTCGTTGTGTTCGGCAAGCTCCGGCGCAGCCGCCACTTGGATGCGATCTAGAGCGGCTGCACCGCACTATCCATCTTCAAACAGGGGGACCTCATGGTCGTCGCCAACGCCGGCGACTCTCGAGTTGTTCTGGGCACCGCATCCGACAACGGTGCCGTCACACCGTCTAGCTCATCCTCCACCTGAAGCTCAACCTGCATGTAAGTCACTATTGACCAACCATGAATTCTTGTGCGCTGGGACGACGGCCATTGTTGACGTTGTGTGAGTGTCCTCGAACAAGATGTATGTAGAGGAGTAGCATATCCGGTGGTGCAACAGTTAGGTGTACTACCTCGCTGATGAGCCTGGGGTGCACTTCGTTTGGCAGCCCAGTCAAGAGTCATCGGTACTCTCCATGTCGTGCGTGTTCGACGACTACTATATCAAGGACTATGGCGTCATCTTGGCGCCAGAGGTGACGAAGAGGAGGACCGACAGCAATGACCACTCGCCATTGTCAGGGTAACTTTTGTGCTGGCCTTCCTTTAATTCTCTTCGCCAACACATACACTTGCCTTTTTTATTTAAGCAAGCATGTATGATGGTGCGTACCTGATGACTGACAATGTACGAGAAAACTTCTACCGGCATGTGTGGCACGTGCTCTTCAACGATGAGACCATGCAAATCGTGGCATATATCGAAGTCTGCATGATACTGATGGTTGCAATGTAGTAGTGAAACAACTAAATTAAAATAACAAAATTTATGTATGGCTAGGATTACAAATGAATTATGAAACATTTTCTTATAACAATATAAGACACATTTTGTATATATGTTATTATGTTATTATATGTTCCCGTTGCAATGCACGGGCCCTCACCTAGTATATATATATATATATAAGAGGCTCAAAAGGAACACAATTGATAGAGTGACCAGCTACTAAACAAACACTCTAAGGACTGAATCTTAACAAAACTCACTGGAACAACAGATTGAAACAAAGGGCTATGGCAAAAATATTTTATGGCTTTTTGGTGGATAGGACGAACACAAAATAGATGTAGCTAGGGGTAAAGAATCCTACCGTGGCAACTGAGGCTTTGATACCAGATGATGCGTCACGATGCCCGATCTTCACGACATAGGATCAATCTTCAGATAACTAGCTTCGAAGAAGCCAAGATAACTTGCTGCAAACAGTGATAACTAGTGCAACCTGACAAATAAAACTCGAAGCCAACCATCGTCTTTAACCGGCAACCTGAATCGAGGATTCGCCCAACCAAACTCTCAAAGAACCAACCAACACAACCTACAATCAATCAAGGAGACCTCGAAGGGAGTAGGATCACCACTTGGAAGCGGATGAAGCCGCCGCTTCTGCAATCCCACGAAAGAATTCACAAGAGCAAAGGGGTAGAGATCACTCTCAATATTTGTTAGCACACAGCTGAACAAAATGGTTCTGATTTTAGATTATCCAAAGCTGCCTTACATCATAGACATAGGGGTTATTTATACTAGTAACAACCAGCCTTAGAGAGGTATAAACATGAAACAAAAGCATTTTCACGTGCTAATGTGAAGGAGCCTCTTCGGGAGATCTGCAGAGCTGAATTCCGTGTGGCTGTTTGACTTCTGCGTAGCCTTCAGCATTTTGATAATAACTTCTCCTGGGAATCTTCAAATGATGCGTGGCTAGATGCATTGGAAAGCTGACTTGATAAGCTTTCTCACCATGTATAGCATGCTTAATGAAACTTCGTAGAATGATGCAGTTTAATACGAAAACTTGGTCATCAAGAAGACTGTTGACCTTTTGGCCAGTCAGCACTAAAGTAGGTCGGCTGCCTTTCTGGTAGATTTGATTAAGTCAGCCTTAGAAGCATAGTAGACTTCAAGAGCTTTCCAAAAAGTACTTATGGGCCTTTATAGCTTTTAGGAATCAAAAGATATTACTGTTTCTTCTAGACGAATCTGTTGCGCTGGACTAACTCGGACATAGCTCTTCTTGCTGATTCGCCCTTGATATGTTTTATCCTTCCTCTTTGGTGAACCTAAGTAATATCAACATACACGACTTAGGTAGCATAAAGTTCTCATTAGTGTTTAATTGAAATTCATAAAGTAGCGCATACACCTCTTGTTGTAGTTTCTTAGCTTGGCTACGTGTAATTGGTCCATCAAAGACTTGGGTTGGTGATGATGTTGGTTGTACTTGAGTTGATGTAGTATGACTTGGGGGTTGTAACGTGTTGCTTAATGGTGTTGTCGTATCATATAATGATCCTTAGACAAAGGTCATGAAGAACAAGTTTTCATCATTCATAAAAGTAAGAATTTAAATAAGCAAAATGTGATATCCAATCACACATTTACTTCATAATAAATGTATAAACATTATCAAAGTTTATATTACATTGATACTTTCGATTTGTTTGAAGGTGATGACGAGAGAGCAATTACAATTCAGCGTGAAAAGTACGGGGTACTGTTCACCTATTTATGGGCACGAGACGTAGCTCGAGTAAAAATACATTTATGGCCTTAACATGTACATGTGATCCTAATACAAAACAACATGGATTAACTAGTCTTTTCCTCTTCGACTCAACATTATGTTTGACCTTCGTTTTCACCTTAAGCCGAAGGTATCATCCCTTAGCTCTTTCACACATGTTTGTTGTAGCTTCGACATTCTATCTTGTCGTTTATAGACAGTATCTTTGTCTTGAGGACCTTCAGCAGAGAAGAAGACCCCCAATAGAAGGGTGACTAACAAAAGCAACATGAAAGAAACTCAGCACTCCGCCTCGGCAGAGCAAGTACTGTGTCCGGACCCCATTGACGGCACGACGGTGAAGCCAACTACACCTCAAGTTCCTCAGTTAAGGGCGTGCTATTCCACCCTCATGGTTGTACTGTTTTCCGGGGGTTCATCCAACGAACAGGTCCTTACGAAGAGGTACTCGAGAAACAGTCCGAGTCCCCTAAAGTATCACAAGTTCATCATCAATTCTAGGATAACATCATTGTATCATAAATATTCTCATCATGTTCATTGATTAAAGTAAAGCAGTAGCATAATACTAATCCTAGTAACCAATTCCCAAAGGATAGCCAAGCACAGGAAAAACAGAACACTAGCCAGTCCTTAGGTTGATCATGGTAAGCGGGACAAGGAATTATAAAGTAAATAGGAGATAATGGGTCAAAGGACACCTGCCTTCACTAGGTTGCTACTCAGGGAAGTCTCCTGCAACACACTCAGGGACCATGGACTGCTCGTTGTCGACGCAAAGCAATCATTCATTCAACACACTTGGGGAATAACAAAGAACATTACACCAACATATGCAATAGATCAAACATAGGTTCAGTAGAAAGGTACAGATACAAAAGTGAACTCTAGGTTCTATTGTAGATCACTATGCTTAAGGGATCTACTATCCTCTAACTAAGTTTATCTCAGTAAATTACTTACTTAATTAAAGTTATTCCAAAGATGGGTTCATATATTAAATGAGATTAATTCCAGAAAGTTAATCACTTGACTATTCATTAGAGTTTTACCTTTTTTATTTTATTACTAATGACATTCCTATAACCTTGCAATAGCCTAGAGACTAATCATAAAATTGGGACATGGAAACTGTGAATGAACATAATTTAAACAGATAGAGAATAATGTTATGAACATTTTGCAATTTGAACCATCCAATTTGGAGTTCATATGCAAAATATATGAAATATGCAAGTTTTGGAATTTAAAACCCTATATTAGACACCTTTCATTAATAAAATTAAAGCCTGGGGCTCTTTCTGCAAAAATCCTGGGGCTCGGCTGAAAGAAATAAGGACGACGAGTTCTAATACCAGAGAATCGAGGGTTGTTTTTACAAAACATCAGAACCGAAGGGGTATCGGGTCTCCTCGGCCGTTCGATCTCGGTTCAACGGTCGAGATTAGAAGTCACGGGCGAGGGTGCGAGCACGCGGGATGTAGACACCTGACATGTGGTCCTCACGGCAGGGCGCGACACTGACGAGCGGGGCCCACGAGCTGGCAGCGCACGAGGGCGCGTGGCACTCTAGCCACTAGATCTCAGATCAAGGGCCCTGGTTCAACAAACCACGCGAACCATTATTCGAAGACCTAGGCCATTGGATCAAGGGTGGAAGGCTAGGATCGGGTGTCCATGGACTTAACAGTCTCTGGCCAGCCAGGGGCGGTGCCGCTCGCACCCGAGGCAGCGTAGCCACTGGAGGCGAGGCAGGCCAGGGGTCTAGGGGTGTTGGGGCAGTCTGGGCAGGCCAGGGAGGCTGGGGAGGACCCGATGAGCATTATGGCGAAGCTTGGGTCATGAGAACGGGACCGAGGCTGGCAGACATCGGAGAAGGGTCTCAGGTGGACCGAAGAGCACTCTGGTGAGCAATCCCCATTATGGTGGGGGACAATCCGGTGCACCGAGGCTGGCATGAGTTTCAGTGAGGGGTAGGAGTGTTCTATGCCCGGGTGTTCTATGTCAGTGAGGGGTAGGGGCGCCAAGAGGATGCGGTGGTCTAACGAGGGGTGGTTCTCGTGAGCCGAAGTTCCTTACAGTGAGACGAAATCAGTGCAGAAGAAGGGCGAGGAAGGTTCCTTACCTAGAGGCGGCGCTCGAGGCAGCTTGAAACGACGCTTGGAGGCTTCGGTTGGATAGACGACGAGGAATCACAACGGCAGTGAACTCTGGTCTACGTAGAGGAGAAGTTAGGCATGGATCGGGCAGAGGAGTCACTGAAAGGGGAAACCTAGGCGGGTTCCCGGTGCACCGAGCTCAGGCGAAGCTCACTGTGGCTGAGGCGATGGCAAAGGCTCGGCGGGGATGGCGAAACGATGGAGCAATGGTGGTGGCGACACTGCGAGCTGGGTGAGTGCGAGTGTAGGGAGAGAGTGAATCAAGGGCAGGGCGAGCTGAGTGGGGGTCCAGGGTCTTCACCTAGGAGCTCCAGCGACGTGCGTGGGCAAGTCGTGGGGCGTGGGCGCGGTTTGACTACACGGAGCGCACGCGATGGGCGCGGGCGTGGCGGTTGCGGGGAGGGGGACGGGACTGACGAGTGTGACCCACGTGCCGGAGTTCTTGGGTTGCTAGAAGAAGCTCTGACGGGCGCAGTTCATGATTGTGCTGGCACTTCCTTAGCGGCCTCAGCTTGAGATATATTTGTCACATCCATAAAAACCCCTCTTGATTCCACGTTCGCGGATGAGCCTCGGTGAGGGGGCATGCGAATTAGCCGGCGAACTGTCGCTGATGAGGCGGCGCCACCGAGCAAAGAGGAAAGGAGAGAGAGCGAGTGCGTGTGGGTGGCGAGGTGCGGCGTCGACAGGTGGGGCCCACTTGGCAAAGAGCGGACGAGGACACACGCAAGGGCTGGCTGGCTGGGCTATGTGGGCCTAAAGGCCAGGGAGGGGCGGCTGGACTTCTTTCACTTTTTCTTTTATTCTGAAGTTCCTAATTCATTTTCCTTTTGTTTTCTCTTTTGGATTCAAATTCAAAGATGCCAAAAATTCAAATTCATGTGTTCCAAACATGTGCATCAAACAAAAGAATAATCTAGGCTCAACATGATGCAACATTTCATGACTCCCATAGGTTTTGATATAGTAAAAAAATAATTCATCTCCCAAATACTAGACATGACTCTAATAAAAAGAAGAGAGAAGAAATCTATAAAGAGTGAAACTAGGAGTAACACCTGAATTTGGTAGATATTAGAGAAGAAATTTTATACCCCCAAATTCAGGGTGTTATAGACCACTACCGCCAAAAGCGAAGAAGTTGTTTACGAAGTCGTCTATCTGGTTTGGAGTCCAAAAGAAAGAAGAATACTGTTGGGGGCTGCCTTGCCGAAGGTCCTCAAAACACCTATACTTCGGTCTAACAAAATATGTTGTAGGTGAATAACAAAGGCTGGAAAAAGCTGGCAGCTTCGGTCTGGAGAAAAGCTAAGGGCGTCCCATACCACCCTCATGGTTGTATTGTTATCCCGGGTGGACTCTCAACGAATAGGTCCTTATGGAGAGGTACTCAAGAAACCACCCTAGCCCCCTAAAATGTCAAAACTTCATAATTATAATCATAATGAATCATCATATCATAAAGTAATTCCCATCATGTTCGTTGATTAGGATAAAGCACTAGCATGTAGCTGATTATAATAACCCAACGCAAAAGGTTAATCAAGGACAGGATAAATAGAAAGCTAGTCAATCTTTAGGTTAATCATAGTATGTGGGACAATGAATTATAAGGTAAATAGGACATAATAGGTCAGAGGACACTTGCCTTCACCAAACTGTTGTTGATCAGGGGCTTCTTCTGCAATTTTCTCGGACTCCGCGGACAGAACATTATCTAAGCCAGTGTGAACATACATTCAACATTCTTGAAACAGAAAGGAACAATATACCATACAAGGGAAAACATTATAAGCATGTGCAATACCAAAATAGCGCTCGCTTTTACGGTCACACGAGAAAAAGAAACGCCGAGATCGAAGTTACAATTAGGAAGTTATCACGTCTACGTTGTACAAATATGAAATAGAACATTTACTTCGACATACTCGCATTATTCGACATTTATTAAATGTAACTAGAGCTATCGCCTAGTTTTAATTAATCGACTACGCTAACAGCTTTCAGTTAGATGAGTAATTTAAAATAATATTAGCGAATCTAAGTGAGACGAATTAACGGCATGAGACGAAATACGTAATGTGCGAAACAGCACGACAGCACACGCACAGTACGCCCACAGCACGTGTATGGTGCGTGGGCCGACACAACACGCGAGAACTAATAAATAGTTAGCATGTTTAACCTAAAAATTATACATAAAGAATATTTCAGTTAAGGTTAACCATGTTTATTTATAAATGCACAAATCGAAACCCTAAATTAGTTTTAAATTGGAACGTCATTCTAATAACCATTGGTCAAACAAACATTTAAATAAATTAAATAAAATGTGCAATAGCAGAGAATAATACTTCTAACAACTAGACAATTTTAATACGAATCTAACGCAAATTGAACTGTGAATTGGATTTAAAACACAAAAGTTGTCACGGTTGAAATAAATTTCGGCGTACATTTTTAAAATTACCCAGGGGCCTATTCACAAAATAACCATCTTCTTCCTCCCTCCATCTCCTTCCTCTCAACCATGGAAGAGAAGGGGAGGGGGAAGGGGGCTGCGCGCAGGGGCCATAGGGGGGCATGCGGGCGCGGGGCCACGGGGGGGGGGGGGGGGGGGGGGGTAGGGGCCGCATCAGGCCGCCATCACCGAGGCTGTGCGGGGAGGGGGAAAGAGGGGGAGGAGAGGGAGGGACTGCGCGGGGAGAGAGAAACGAGAAATTTCTAGGCACAACAATGGTGGAGGGCTCACCGGAGAAGATAACATCACCAGAGCCGAGGACAAATTCACCGATTGAGGATGAACCGTTGGTCGGATCAACGAATCGAAGACATCAGGACGAAGCTCTCTGTGAGACGCCCACTGATTCCGTCGATGAAACACTGATCAAAAGTAATTGCTCGCCGGAGTTGGAACCATCCCAAATTTCGGCGAGCAATTCCTGGAGTTTCGGATCTAGACTGGGGCGGGGTTTTGAAATTCGGAAAGGGCTCGACGAGAGGATTCCAGCCATATATATTGCAAGGGTTTGAAGATATTTTATTTTTCATAATTATCCCATTTTTAAAATTAAAAGTAATTTTATAAAAAGGTTGAAATCGTCGTTTTTAATATCCGAAAAATATTTCGAAGGCTCCAAAATTCTAGGAAAATTCCTGGATATGATTTGTCACCAAATGAACTCAAAAAACATATGTAGAACTTTTGAAAATGTTTTTAGTACCTTAAATAAATAGATTTTGAATTTCGGAAAATAGAAAAATATTTAGAAAAATATGAAAATTTATAGGAAACTTCTACAAGACATATGAACATGTTTCAAACACTTCTTGCACTTAGAAACACTATGAAACAACATGAATGCAACAACCATGACACTTCTAGGGCTCACGCCAACATAGAACAAAATAACTCTATATTGTTTTAATAAATGGAAAAGAAAAGTGAAGAAAGGAAAGGGTAACACCTGAATTTTGAGTATAGAGTAAAGAAATTTTTATACCCCAAAATTCGGGGTGTTACAGATCTATCCCCCTAAAAGAATCTCGCCCCGAGATTCAAGGATGGCTAGCGAAGAGTTCTGGATACTTGGCTTTCCGATCATCTTCGTGTTCTCAGATTGCTTCTTGTTCAGAGTGGTGACCCCATTTGACTTTGCACAATCTGATGGTATTTCTCCAGGTGACTCTATCTGTTGTTTCTAGAATATACGTTGGTTTCTCCTCACATGTTTGGTCTTCTTGGACATCCAGTCCTTCCACTGGCAACTGCTCCTCTAGTACTCGCAAGCACTTCTTCAGCTGAGACACATGGAAAACATCATGCACCACTGACAGATCTTTTGTTAAGCTGAGCTTATATGCCACTTCTCCATACCTTTCTAGAATCTGGCACAGCCCAATATATCGCGGTGCTAACTTGCCCTTGACTCCGAACCTTCTGACTCCTCGAATAGGTGACACCTTCAAATATACATAATCTCCCACTTCGAAACTTAGTTCTCTTCTTCTTATGTAAGCATAACTGCGCTGCCTTCACTTCGCTATCTTCAGATTCTCTTGAACCATTTTGATGTTTTCTTTTGCTTTGAGCAAAACGTCGGGACCGAACACCTGCCTTTCTCTAGGTTGAACTCAAAGTAGTGGAGTTCTACAACTCCTTCCATAGAGTGCCTAAAATGGTGACATCTTCAGGCTAGCCTGATGGTTGTTGTTATAGGAGAATTCCACATAAATAAATTTCTTATCCCATCCTTACTTATCCTACAATGCATAGACTCTCAACATGTCTTCCAGAATCTGATTAGTTCTTTTAGTCTGACCGTCGGTCTGCGGGTGATAAGCTAAACTGAACTTCAAATGCATGCCCAAAGGTTCTTGTAGCTGCTGCAAAAAAAATGAGAGGTGAACAATTTTCCTCGATCTGACACTATCTTCTTCGGAACACCATGTAAACAAACAATCCAGGAGATGTATAATTCAGCTTGTGTTGCTCCACTGTATGTTGTCTTCATTGGTATGAAATGGGCCACCTTTGTTAAGCAGTCCACAATCACCCAAATGGAATCATAATAGGCCTGGATACGAGGTAGGCCAACTACGAAATCCATCCCGATCTCATCCCATTTCTACTGAGTAATTTGCAACGACTGCAAAAGTCCAGCTAGTTTTAGATGCTCTGCTTTGGTTCTGTAACAACTGTCACAGATGGCGACATGCTCTGCAATCTCCTTTTTCATCCCGTACCGCCAAAACATCCTTTTCATATCCTGATACATCTTCTCGCTTCTGAGGTCTATGAAATATGTTGTCTCATGAGCTTCTTTGAGAACTAGGTCTCTGTTGGGGACTTGTTCTCAAATGCTATGAATTAAGAATAAGGCAACATAAAAATGTTAAATGTTAATGCCCTTCGTCCGCTGAAGCATTATCTCCCCAATGATTTAATGAACCTCGGACGAAGGTCGCGGGCAAAATATCACGAAGGTCATACCTTCGTGATTAGACTTATACAACAATGTAAAATGAAGTATAACATGTAAAACATATGTCAGAAACAGATAACATTATTCGTATATTCCATTATATGGATCTGAATATTAGAACATGATATTTGGGTGCATTTATACCTTCTCCTTGACGGAAAACAATAATTCCAGTGTGATGCGTCAGCAATTACAAGATTGCATGAACAGTACAGGGGTACTATTCATCTATTTATAGGCACAGGACACAGCCTATGTGAAATTACATTTATGCCTTTTATAATCAATTACAATACTGACACAAAACATCATGGGTCTTTGAGTCATTTCATCTTTAAGTCGGTTCGCCCCATTCGTCTTGAGATTTTTCACTGTGCCAAAGCTCTATCGGTGATAACTTCGGCGCTGCTTCTGAAAGGATCTGCCGAAGGTGTTTTCCTCTTTTAGGATCTTCGGCTACAAAGCATACCCCCAACAGTAGCCCCTTCGCGGTGCTAGATCGTTTTTCGTAACGAGCTTGATCCGTGAAAAAGTCTTCTAGGCTTCGGGATGCCGAAGATCCAAAAAAACACCTTCCCTGAGCTCGTTGGCAAGAAACGATTAAAATAATCCGCGCGCGAGGTGGCCCCATGTTGCAGTAGTTGAGCGCGCCCTGGCGATTCACATTCCCGGACCCTGTGGCACACCGTTCACTGAGTATGGGTGGCTGTTTTTCCGGTGCGGAAGACCTTGACAATTCACCTTCCCACCTGCGGCACTATATAAACAGACGGGTAGGTGTGAAGTTACCACAACATTCATTGCTATTGTACTATTGTGCTGCCAAAAATTTAACCATAGCCGAAGCTTGATCATCATGCTCAAACGAAGCACCGCTTTCGATTCTGCTTCGTCATAAGAGAAAGAACTTCGGAGAAATCGAGAAAGTCAACAACTTCAAAAAATTTCAAAAAATTCATAATCAGATGGCAAGAGTACGTTCTACTGCCAGGATTGACCGTGAGGGAGATGAGGCCTAAGCTACTGAAACTATTCCAATTTCCGAAGCAATGAGGCGGTCTGGGCTAGCAACATCGGACGATATACCTGCCGCCGAAGCAGGACGGGCTGATGCTGAAGAAACTGATTCCGAAGATGATTATAGCAGTGCAGTGCCGAGCAAACCTAGCCACCTGGACTTCGGAAAGTCTACCATCTCTGAAGCTGATTTTCCTAAGATGGTGAAGTTGGGCTATTTTAGTGAGGCGAAGAAGGAGTTGATTCGTTTTGGTGGAAAAGAATCTATCCCAAAGCCGGGAAAGAATGAAGTAGTGGTTTTCAAAAGTCTTTTTAAAGCTAGTTTAAGATTCCCTTTGAACAAGATGATTGCTGAAGTGCTGAAGAAATTTGGGATCTACCTTCATCAGCTAACCCCTAACGCTATCGTTAGGCTAAATGTTTATATCTGGGCTCTCCGAAGTTAGGGGGTGGAACCAATCGCTGAAGGTTTCTGCCAAGTGCACGAACTGCACTACCAGACCAAGGCTAGAGGAGATGGTCTTCATGAAAATTTTGGCTGTTACAACTTTGCTTACCGCAAGACTACAAAGTTTCCAGTGATCAGTTACCAAAGCAAATGGCCAGCTAGATGGAAATCTGAGTGGTTCTACGTCAGAGTTGACGAGGATGAAGATAAGTTGGTCCAAAGTCCGTTAGAATTGATCTTTGGAGAGACCCGACCCCCGTGCAACATGCTGCCAGGGAGTCCAAGTCAAATTGCTTTAGCTGAATTTAGAGTGATTGCTGATCATATTGGCACTAGAGACTTGGTGCAAGAATTTCTGGCCTTCAGAGTATTCCCGACTTTGAAGGAGTGGGAAATGCCGAAGCTGGAGGGGAAAAAGAAGAAAGGGAAACTTGTTCGGTTGCCCTACCATTTCAAATTTAAGAAACTTTTCAAAGTACCTTGCCAAGAGTGGCTGGACACAATCGAAGTAATGTTTAATGAAATACTCGGAAATTATTCTAAAAAAGAAGACCAATTGATGACTGCTGTAACACCCCAGGTGTTACCTTGGCTAGAACCCACCTTGATACTAAAGGCTATGATCACATGTGGAAGAACTTAAGGGACAAAAGCATGAGGGTCTTGGAAAGCTAGATGTTAACCAAGGATTGTGAGCAACCAAAAGCATTACTCTAATCCTTGCACACTTACTACCTTGGATAAGAGGGGAGAAGAACCCTAGACCCCTCTTAAACCCTATCTCCCAAAACCCTAGGTAAGAGGGGAAAGAGAGTGAACAAGTGTGCAAAGCATGAGTAATTTTTACCCAAACCTTAACTAACCTTGTAACCATCAATTAGGGGGGGGGGAATATTGCAAAAAGACCCCTGGAGAAACCCCAATTCAAATCTCCAAGTGGAGAGAGAGCTAGAGCTCTCTATTTTCCCTCTAAGTCAAATTCTAACCCTAATCCAAAGACCAACCGTGTTCACCTTAAAGATGGCACCAAAACCACTTAGGTTCTATACCAAAAATGTGGTATACCACCTAAGGCACCCCCTGGAAAAAGTGGAAACCGAGACTTGGACGTTTGACAGGATTTGGCATCAGTTTTGTCGCGAGGTGGGCAGTGAGACAAGCCAGATTTGGCGCCCGTCTATCTCCTGATCTAGGGCGTATCCTCCATTGGAACTCACACATGTGAGATAGCCCTAGGTGCCAGGAAGAGGTCTGCGCCGGATTCATGGCAACATTCGCACGTTTGCGATCTCTGGAGACGTTTGAACAATGGAAGAAACACACCTCCACGTGTTCGACGCTTCCTGCCCGCGCCAGAGCACGCTCGCGTGTGCCCCCGCACGCCCAGCGCCGCGCCCGAGCCAAGCCAGTGCCATGACCCGCGCCCGCGCCTATAAAACCCTCCCAGACTTCGATTGTACCCTTCCGCGCACCCTGAAACCTCACCGGAGTCCAGCTCGTCGCCGTTTGCCCGTGCGCAGCGTGTCCACGGCCGCCCAATCCCTCTGCCACCGTAGACCGGCCAGTGGAGCCATTTCCAACTCCGTCCAGCCCTCGGAGAAGACTGTGCACACCTCCGTGAAGCTCCCCGAGCAGGGAATCGGAGTTTGCTTCGCTGGAGAGGCCAGTCCACGCTCGCCGGAGCTCTCAACCCCGCCGGTGTACGTGGACCGGGTAAACCACTCAACCATCCTTCGATTCCTTGTGCACACGGTCACTACGTTACCCCGTGAAGCTCACCGTGCCCTTGGATTTAACCAGTTCGCCGTGGTTTGGCCGGTACACTCGCCGCCGACGAGAACACCTGCCTGCGCGCGTCGACCGGGCGATTCCGGCCATCCCCGACGTTAAGCCGTACCTCGACGTGACCGCCAGAGTCTCCCCGAGCCAATACCACCCTTCGCCGGACCTCCCTCGCCGCCGGTAAGCCACGCCACCCTTTTCTTTCCCGTGGTTACTGTTTGCATAAGGGGAAGGACTGCGGGTGAGAGGGAGAGAAGGTCAGGGATTTTGTGAAATGTCAGAGGCACAGGGAAATAGTGGCACGAGGGTAGATTTGTGAAGGTTGATTTAGTTTAAACCCAGGGACCTCGGTGTAAACTGTTTTTCCAGAAAACCTTTATCAAATCTGTTTTTAAATTGAACAGAAACTTTGAAAATCCATAACTTCTGTTTAGTTCATCCAAATTTGGTCAAACCAATTTTGTCAGACTCTAAATAATGCAACCTACTTAAGAAAAATATAAAACCCCCTATGTACTATAGAAAACATTAAAGCTCTGATTTAATTATAGTTTGACCAAAAGCTCAATAATAGGGCCAAAATTAGTTGCACTATTTGACTGGGGTTAGAAAAATTTTGAGAAGTTTGTATCTACCTACTAACCCAAATAAAAATGTTAAACCTCTCTGTCCACTCCATTAAGTTAGTTTTTACCCCTTATTCTATAATATGCTTAAGGATAAGAAAAATAGAAAATGTAATTTAAACAATGAACCAGAAAGCACCTCTATTTTTGTTAGGATACTTGTTTAATGTAGTTCACTGGAAAAATATATCATACCCTGGTGTAGTATAAAACAAGTAGGATACCTTTTATTTTAATAAACTAAGGATAATTAGAAAAACCCTACAAAAATGACCCCAAGGTAAAAACACCCCCACCCTTGGGATAACTAATGTTTTATTAATGAGAACTTAGGAAAAATATGAAATCTGCTGTTTGACATTTTTCAAATAATAATGTAGTAGAAAGTGCCTCTCTGACATTAAGCTTAAGAAAATCATAACTAAATAACCACCCCTTAGTTTTCTGTGATTTTTAGCACAGAAGCCTATTATTACTATGGGATGCCAGCAAAAATAACCTTTAGGACAGAACCTACACCTAACTAAGAGAGGTAGTGTAAAGTGGCCCATTTTGCATAACTCTTGTTATTTTTGTTTAAAGCCTAGCCCTTGTACTTTAAGCCTCAAATTCTTAAAACAAGCTAGAATAGCAAATGACAACCCACTGTAATTTTTACAGAATTTTTGGAAATTATTAAAACACTGTCGTAGTTCAAACCTACACTAGAAACCCTAAATGGAGATTAAAGTAAGGAAAATGAATAATGTAAATTAATGTCATCCTAAAACCTTTGTAATCTGTCCACTAAAATGTATCAAGGCAATACCAATCCACTAGGTTATCTTCACTGAAAACCCAAGCCTAAAGAGTAATAAGCTTAACCCACTCGAAGCCCCGCATGACTAAGAAACCCTAAGTTACTTCTTAACTTAGTTCTCTTTAGCATAATATTATTAAATCCTGCATAATCATGACATACATGTTCATTGCATTTCGATAGACTGTAACCTTGCTGACGGAGAGTACATCCTCGTGCCGGAGCAAGGAGCTGCTCAGGAGGTAGCCCCGGATCCAGCACCCGAGCCTGCACCAGAGGACCTGTCTGCCACTGCTTTGGAAGGCAAGCCCCGGTTTTATGCATAACCTGTTCTATATGCTATTTTACTGCACTTAATGTTTGTAGGATTGTACTGTGCACTTAAGTGTAGGAGTTGATTGAAACCCTAGTTGCATGATCTCAGGAATCCTTTTGAGATGAATACTAGTATGATAGGACGAGTAGTTGCTTTATTTAATTAGGATCTCGGTAGAAGACGAGTGATTTTTCTAGCACTCGCGCGAGATCAGGAATTTGATTGTACCCACTTTCACACTATCATGATACTAGTTGGTGGACAACAATCCATGGGGATTGGTTGTCTACGAGATGGAAAATGGAATAAGGATTAACGTGCGGAAACCTGTGTCAAGCGTTTGAACGTACTAAACACATACCGAGAAATATGGTAAATCGGTAAGCCTAGTACCTGATTGAACCTGGCAGTAGACTTTGCCCCTCACGCGACCTGAGACGAGGTCTCCCATTCCGGTTATGGTGGGTACAAGTGCGGTCACTGCACGACGGCCAGTCGGGGTCAGTGAGGCATTGTACGCCAAGGCGGTGAGCCCTGATCTGCTGACGGGGAATCGATGGGGACGGTTGATGTGTGTGGGGACGGAGTGCCCCTCCATATCGTGTGTTTAGGTTTACCTTGCAAGGATAAAAACTCGATTCGAATCGTCTGCTTCTCGCAGCTAATGAGACTGCTTGATCCATTGTACTGCATTGAGTAACAAGTGGAAACATGATGAGTTGATATAAGATGTTGATTGCTAATAATGCTTGCTACCATGTATGGATAGATAGTCCACTTTTAGCCTTAAGAGAGTCACACTTAATTTTGACTAAGTTAAAAACTTGATTTAGAAACTCAGCTAGTGCTTTTGGCAACCAAACCCCACAGCCAAATAGCTGCATGTCTAGAGGTAGAGGAGTAGACTCCTCACACCGGGTAAGTCTAGCTGAGTATTAGTATACTCAGCCTTGCTTGTGGCATAATTTTACAGGTTCTCTGGAGGAAATGGTTGCTGGAGTGACTTGGCCGTCCATCTTGCCACCGGGTTGGACTATCGAGTGGGACCCTGCCTCGGCTGAGGAGGAGCATGAGGAGTGATGGGACAGGCTTCCCCATCTCTCTGTTTCATTACCGTTAGTTTTATTCCGCTGCACTTCGAACAATGATGGTTACTTTTGCAAAAACTCCGATGATGATGATGGTGATGTAATAATTTAATACTCTGACATGTATGGTTTTATGCTTTATTGTATTTGCTCTGTGACTCACCTTCGAGTGAGATTGTGGTACTTGATCCTGTCAGTGGCCGTGTCGGACTAGATCCGAGGGATTGACGGGTTATTCCCATTTAAGTGTGGGCTAGCCTCTAAGGCAGGGCTTAGGCACTTAAGTCGGAATAATTCGGGCAGTTCCGCCACAGCTGGTATCGGAGCTTGTACCACCACAGAGGAATCAATAAAACATGAATGCCATCCTTTTACAAAGTAAAACTTGGTAGAAACAATGTTGGATAGACAGTAGGACGAGCAGGATAGACCTAGGACGTGAAGCCTTAGGGTAATAGAAGGGTAGCTAGGTGGCTAAGTAACTAGGCCCTACAGGCCGCTTTTACAGGATGGGAGTCCTTCCCGATTCCTTTTATCTTTGTGAGGTCGTTCAGGACGAGCATGCATGCATTCTTAATTAAGCAAATGGATAACTGAGTAAGGGACTTAAAACAAGATAACAACCAACTAGGTCCCAAGTGCCTTTTTACTTAACTAGAGAAAGGCTGAGTTTTATTTTTTTCTTTTTTCCCTGTTCTTTTTTATAATTCTTTTTCTTTTACTTACGCTTAACCGTACACAGATGACTTCCCACGGATCCTCCGATGACGGAAATGCACTGACCCACACTGACGGACTTGCACGAGAGGGCTTTCCCCGCATTTTGTGGGAGGTACTTCAGGGGGCTGGATACACGACACCCCCTCAGTACGCGGTGCAGCAATTCGAGAAGCACCGAGTGCCTCGCTGTAGAGTGAGGATGACTTTGGGGCCTCATCCCCTGCAGCCAGGCTGGCGCTCCTTGGACTCCGAGTCTTTCGGATACCGAGCGGAGGACACGATCGAGGCGATCGCTCTGCATGGATTGACTACTTTCTGCGGATTCCATCCTTTGGAGCTGGCTACCCACCCCATTGGCTTGTTCCCCGCTGAGAGGGAGGACGACCCAATGTGGAAGGATCGGGTGGAGCATGCCAAGGATATCTAGGCCATCTACCCAGGACAGACCGCACACTTGACCGTACGGTGCATGAATGCTCTGTACCGTCTGCAGGTGATGCGTGGTGAGGCGATGTCCCATCTGATGGCACTGCTGGAGGCAACAAAGATTACGTTGGATAACAGAGAGGAACTCGTGGTTGATTTGTCTCAAGAAATGGTGGAGAAGGACTTGCAGGTGGAGCAGCTATCCACTGATATTCAGGAGTTGGAGGAGCTAGTGGGCACCAGGGAGAACACCATCGAGGTTCTAGAGGATCAGCTCATTAACACTCAGCAGCAGCTTGCTGAGGCCAACGAGCACCTGGACATGCATCACCAGGAGATCCAGGACCAGGAGGCCAACGAGGACGTCGACATTGAGGGAGGAGATGAGCCTGCCTCCAGTGTGGACACTGCTGGCTCGGGAAGACCACCTTCCCCCGAGTCGAGTGTTGCTTCGTTCGCTCACTAGGTTTCAGGATAGGATTAGAAGTTGGATGGTCGGACTCCTCGCAGCTAGCTTAGCTTTTGCACCCTTGGGGTACTAGGCTAGATAGAGTTGAGTCATTTTGGGAAAATTGATGTAATCATGCTAAACTCTCTTGAAAGCTTGTTTGATGGATGCTGTCATCAGTTTAAATTTGGAAGGAAGAATTTGTGCCTTTTAAAATCCTTTTGTTGAAGCCGGAGTCTATCATGTTGTTTTAACTTTTTCTCCGCGATAAAATCTTGAACTTGGAGATGTGGTGTTAAGCATGTATGTGGTTTTTCAGATGGCCGGGAGGCAGCGTCGTGGCCAGAATGAGCACATTCCTCCACCGCCACCGCCTCCCACTCTGCAGGAGCTCATGGCTCAGCAGAATGAGATCTTGAGACAGCTGGCTCAGCGTCAGCCACCACCTCAGCACTATGGTGGTGGAGACCATCAGCGTCACCCCGCGGCGGCTACCTATCAGGAGTTCCTCAGCACCCAGCCTCCATTGTTCACAAGGGCAGAGGACCCACTTGATGCAGATGTATGGTTGCGAGTGGTGGAATCCAAATTCCCACTGCTCCATGGAGCTTGCTCAGAGGTCACCAAAGTCAGGTTCGCCACCCAGCAGCTTCGTGGACCCACAAGGACTTGGTGGGATCATTTTCTTGCTATGCAGCCAGAGGACCGAGAGGTGGAGTGGAGGGAGTTCAAGGCAGCTTTCAGAGGACACCATATACTAGCCGGGATCATGGACCGGAAGCTCAATGAGTTTTTGGCACTCACTCAGGGCAACAGGACAGTGTTGCAGTATGCCCAGGCCTTTAATGACTTGTGCCAGTATGCTGGGTATCATGCAGATACAGATGAGAAGAAGAGAGACAGGTTCAGGAGGGGGCTCAGCACTAAGCTCCGTGACCGTCTCAACACCGTTAGGGCCAACAGTTACAATGAGTTGGTCAACATGGCTATCTCCCAAGAGGACTGCATTACAGCTAGACAGGCAGAGAAGAAGAGGAAGACCCCTGTGGCAGGACCCTCAGCTCAGCCACAGCGCTTCAGGATTGTGTCCGACACCCAGAGCAGGGGACCCCAGCAGCAGCAAGGGCGATGGGTGATCCGACCACAGCAGCAGCAGCAGGCACCCAACCGCGCCCAGTTTTCAGCTCAGAGGAACAATCAGCAGCAGAAGTATCGTCAGGCAAATGACAACAGGTGCTTCACTTGTGGCAACACCGGGCACTATGCCAAGAATTGCCCCAGGAACCAGCAGAGGCAGGGGCAGAATGTTAATCAGAACCAAGGGAAGAGGCAAAAGGTGCAAGTGAGGCAGGGCAGGCTAAACTTCACCACCATGGCTGAAATTCCAGAGGGAGCACCCGTCTTGACTGGTATCTTTACAGTTTTGAATTATCCTGGTATTGTTCTTTTTGATTCTGGTGCATCGCACAGTTTTATCAGTACCAAATTTAGTGCCAAGTGCCAATTGCCTTTTCACCACACCAATGGGGGTATTACAATCTCAACCCCAGGAGGCAGGGTTGCCACCTATCAGATCAATAGGCACGTACCAATTAAGCTGGGTAGTCTCATTTTCAAAACCACTCTATTGATAATGGGTTTGGATAGTGTGGATATCATCTTAGGGACTGATTGGTTATCACGGCACCACGCGGTGATCGATGTCGCAGCCAGAGCCATAGAAATCTGCTCCCCTTTAGATGGCGAGATCACCTTATATCTACCCGACCAGGGATGCACCCGTTCTTGTGCCTTTGTTATGATAGAGTCCCCAGTGGAAAAGATCCCAGTGGTCCGTGACTACCCGGACGTTTTTCCGGATGAATTGCCAGGGATGCCACCTGACCGAGATATTGAGTTCGCCATCGAATTGCAACCCGGGACAGCTCCTATCTCTAAGAGACCCTATAGGATGCCTCCCACGGAATTGGCAGAATTGAAGAAGCAATTGCAAGAGTTGTTGGACAAGGGGTTTATTCGACCAAGCACTTCACCATGGGGATGTCCAGCATTATTTGTGAAGAAAAAGGATGAGAGTTTGAGGATGTGTGTTGACTACCGCCCTCTTAATGTGGTGACTATCAAGAAGAAATACCCACTGCCCCGCATTGATGTTCTGTTTGATCAGTTGGTAGGAGCCAAAGTGTTCTCCAAGATAGATCTTCGCTCAGGATACCATCAAATCAAGATCCGTGCCAGCGATATTCCCAAGACGGCCTTCTCAACCAGATATGGACTGTATGAGTTTCTGGTGATGTCTTTTGGGCTGACCAATGCCCCGGCTTATTTCATGTACCTGATGAACTCAGTGTTTATGCCAGAATTGGATAAGTTCGTGGTCGTTTTCATTGATGATATTCTGGTCTATTCCAAGAATGAAGACGAACATACTGAGCACCTGCACATCGTGCTTCAGCGGCTGCGCGATCATCACCTTTATGCTAAGTTGTCTAAATGTGAATTCTGGCTGAAGGAGATTAAATTCTTGGGTCACACAATTTCTCAGGATGGGATATCAGTTGATCCTGAGAAGGTACAAGAGGTAATGGATTGGAAACCCCCGACTACAGTGAGGCAGATTCGGGGTTTTCTGGGATTGGCAGGGTATTATCGATGATTTATTCCGGATTTCTCCAGAATTGCCAAACCAATGACTGAACTGTTGAAGAAGGGAGTCAAATTTGAGTGGAGCAAAAAGTGTGAAGATGCCTTTCATACCTTGAGGCAGCATTTGACAATAGCCCCAGTGCTGGCCCAACCTGACAACACCAAGCCATTTGAAGTTTATTGTGATGCTTCTGGTACTGGATTGGGATGTGTCTTGATGCAAGAAAACAGGGTCATTGCTTATGCTTCCAGAGCACTCAGGCCCCATGAGCGGAACTACCCTACACATGATCTAGAATTGGCAGCTGTAGTTCATGCTCTAAAGTTATGGAGACACTATTTGATGGGAGCCCACTGTAACATCTACACTGATCACAAGAGTCTCAAGTACATTTTCACTCAGGCAGATCTGAACATGAGGCAAAGAAGATGGTTGGAATTAATCAAGGACTATGATTTGGAGGTGCATTACCACCCTGGTAAGGCCAATGTTGTGGTAAATGCTTTGAGCAGAAAGGCCCAGTGCAATTGTATGAGCATGGATGCAAAAGTCACCACCCTGTGTGATGAGTTGTGCAAGCTGAACCTGGAAGTTGTTTCTTCAGGTGACTTAAGTTATATCTCGATGGAGCCCACATTGCAAGAACAGATAGTCAGGGCACAGGTTGAGGATAAGGGTGTTCAGGTTATCAAAGATATGTTCAAGCAAAAGGCAGAAAAATACAAGTGTTTCCGACAGGACAGCAAGGGAATTCTATGGTTTGGAGATCGATTGCTTGTTCCCAAGGACCCTGAGCTCAGAAAAAAGATACTAGATGAAGCTCACCTCTCCAAATTCTCTATGCACCCGGGCAACAACAAGATGTACCATGATCTTAGATCTCTATATTGGTGGACTAGAATGAAAAGGGGAATTGCCAAGTACATATCCGAGTGTGACACCTGCCAGAGGATCAAAGCTAGTCATTTGAAGGCAGCAGGCCCTCTGCAACCCCTTCCCATACCATCTTGGAAATGGGAGGACATTTGCATGGACTTCATAGTAGGATTGCCCAATACCTCCAGGCACCATGATTCCATTTGGGTTATTGTGGACAGGTTGACCAAGACTGCTCATTTCTTGCCGGTGCACACCACCCACAAGACAGAGAAGTACGCAGAAATTTATGTTGATCAGATAGTAAGGTTGCATGGTATTCCAAAGACCATTGTATCTGACAGAGGAGCACTGTTTGTGGCCCGCTTTTGGGAGAAACTGCAAGAATCACTTGGGACCCAAGTAATCCGAAGCTCAGCATATCACCCTCAAACAGATGGCCAGACAGAAAGGGTGAATCAGATTTTGGAAGACATGTTGCGAGCATGTGCATTACACTATGGGAAGGATTGGGACCAGTGTCTGTCTTTGGCAGAGTTTTCTTACAATAACAGCTATCAGTCCAGTCTGAAGATGGCACCTTTTGAAGCATTATATGGGAGAAGGTGTAGGACCCCACTAAATTGGTCTCAAGCAGGACAAAGGGAAATTTTTGGGCCAGACTTGGTACTCGAGGCAGAGGCAAAGGTCAGGGTTATTACCAAGAACTTGGAAGCTGCTCGGGCCAGGCAAAGGAGCTACCATGATAAGAGGCGGAAGCCTCTACAGTTTGAGGTGGGAGATCATGTCTATCTTAAGGTATCACCCACCAAGGGTGTCCAGAGATTCGGGATCAAGGGCAAGTTAGCTCCTCGCTACATTGGACCTTATGAGGTCAAGGCAAGTTGTGGACCCATAGCCTACCAATTGGATTTACCACCTCACATGTCAGCAGTTCATAATGTGTTCCATGTATCACAGCTGCGGAAATGTGTTCGTCTACCCACTGAAGTGCTACCAGAACCATACATTGAGTTAGAACCAGATTTGTCCTACCAAGAGTACCCCGTCAAGGTATTAGATCAAAAGGAGAGATCAACTCGGGCAAGGTCGGTCAGAATGTACAAGGTTCAGTGGAGTCACCATTCAGCAGACGAAGCTACATGGGAGACTGAGGATTTTCTACGCTCTCGCTTCCCCGATTTTCTGCCCAAAGGAGTCGGTATGTAACCCCAAAACCCCACCCCCACCTGCCCTTTGAATTCAATTATAAGAAAAACTTAGATAACAAGGATAGTCTAAGTTGTGGATTTAACTTAAGAAGGGCTTCCTTCTGAAGTTGCAAAGAGGATGACATTCGAAGAGCAATTAATAAGAGAAACTTAAGTGTAAAGGAAAAAATAACACCAACACACCTTCAAGCACCCTCCAAGGGCCTCTACCTAAAATCTCGGGACGAGATTCCTTTAAGGAGGGAGGGCTGTAACACCCCAGGTGTTACCTTGGCTAGAACCCACCTTGATACTAAAGGCTATGATCACATGTGGAAGAACTTAAGGGACAAAAGCATGAGGGTCTTGGAAAGCTAGATGTTAACCAAGGATTGTGAGCAACCAAAAGCATTACTCTAATCCTTGCACACTTACTACCTTGGATAAGAGGGGAGAAGAACCCTAGACCCCTCTTAAACCCTATCTCCCAAAACCCTCGGTAAGAGGGGAAAGAGAGTGAACAAGTGTGCAAAGCATGAGTAATTTTTACCCAAACCTTAACTAACCTTGTAACCATCAATTAGGGGGGGGGAATATTGCAAAAAGACCCCTTGAGAAACCCCAATTCAAATCTCCAAGTGGAGAGAGAGCTAGAGCTCTCTATTTTCCCTCTAAGTCAAATTCTAACCCTAATCCAAAGACCAACCGTGTTCACCTTAAAGATGGCACCAAAACCACTTAGGTTCTATACCAAAAATGTGGTATACCACCTAAGGCACCCCCTGGAAAAAGTGGAAACCGAGACTTGGACGTTTGACAGGATTTGGCATCAGTTTTGTCGCAAGGTGGGCAGTGAGACAAGCCAGATTTGGCGCCCGTCTATCTCCTGATCTAGGGCGTATCCTCCATTGGAACTCACACATGTGAGATAGCCCAAGGTGCCAGGAAGAGGTCTGCGCCGGATTCATGGCAAGATTCGCACGTTTGCGATCTCTGGAGACGTTTGAACAATGGAAGAAACACACCTCCACGTGTTCGACGCTTCCTGCCCGCGCCAGAGCACGCTCGCGCGCGCCCCCGCACGCCCAGCGCCGCGCCCGAGCCAAGCCAGTGCCATGACCCGCGCCCGCGCCTATAAAACCCTCCCAGACTTCGATTGTACCCTTCCGCGCACCCTCAAACCTCACCGGAGTCCAGCTCGCCGCCGTTTGCCCGTGCGCAGCGTGTCCACGGCCGCCCAATCCCTCTGCCACCGTAGACCGGCCAGTGGAGCCATTTCCAACTCCGTCCAGCCCTCGGAGAAGACTGTGCACACCTCTGTGAAGCTCCCCGAGCAGGGAATCGGAGTTTGCTTCGCCGGAGAGGCCAGTCCACGCTCGCCGGAGCTCTCAACCCCGCCGGTGTACGTGGACCGGGTAAACCACTCAACCATCCTTCGATTCCTTGTGCACACGGTCACTACGTTACCCCGTGAAGCTCACCGTGCCCTTGGATTTAACCAGTTCGCCGTGGTTTGGCCGGTACACTCGCCGCCGACGAGAACACCTGCCTGCACGCGTGGACCGGGCGATTCCGGCCATCCCCGACGTCAAGCCGTACCTCGACGTGACCGCCAGAGTCTCCCCAAGCCAACACCACCCTTCGCCGGACCTCCCTCGCCGCCGGTAAGCCGCGCCACCCTTTTCTTTTCCGCGGTTACTGTTTGCATAAGGGGAAGGACTGCGGGTGAGAGGGAGAGAAGGTCAGGGGTTTTGTGAAATGTCAGAGGCACAGGGAAATAGTGGCGCGAGGGTAGATTTGCGAAGGTTGATTTAGTTTAAACCCAGGGACCTCGGTGTAAACTGTTTTTCCAGAAAACCTTTATCAAATCTGTTTTTAAATTGAACAGAAACATTGAAAATCCATAACTTCTGTTTAGTTCATCCAAATTTGGTCAAACCAATTTTGTCAGACTCTAAATAATGCAACCTACTTAAGAAAAATATAAAACCCCCTATGTACTATAGAAAACATTAAAGCTCTGATTTAATTATAGTTTGACCAAAAGCTCAATAATAGGGCCAAAATTAGTTGCACTATTTGACTGGGGTTAGAAAAATTTTGAGAAGTTTGTATCTACCTACTAACCCAAATAAAAATGTTAAACCTCTCTGTCCACTCCATTAAGTTAGTTTTTACCCCTTATTCTATAATATGCTTAAGGATAAGAAAAATAGAAAATGTAATTTAAACAATGAACCAGAAAGCACCTCTATTTTTGTTAGGATACTTGTTTAATGTAGTTCACTGGAAAAATATATCATACCCTGGTGTAGTATAGAACAAGTAGGATACCTTTTATTTTAATAAACTAAGGATAACTTAGAAAAACCCTACAAAAATGACCCCAAGGTAAAAACACCCCCACCCTTGGGATAACTAATGTTTTATTAATGAGAACTTAGGAAAAATATGAAATCTGCTGTTTGACATTTTTCAAATAATAATGTAGTAGAAAGTGCCTCTCTGACATTAAGCTTAAGAAAATCATAACTAAATAACCACCCCTTAGTTTTCTGTGATTTTTTGCACAGAAGCCTATTATTACTATGGGATGCCAGCAAAAATAACCTTTAGGACAGAACCTACCCCTAACTAAGAGAGGTAGTGTAAAGTGGCCCATTTTGCATAACTCTTGTTATTTTTGTTTAAAGCCTAGCCCGCCCTTGTACTTTAAGCCTCAAATTCTTAAAACAAGCTAGAATAGCAAATGACAACCCACTGTAATTTTTACAGAATTTTTGAAAATTATTAAAACACTGTCGTAGTTCAAACCTACACTAGAAACCCTAAATGGAGATTAAAGTAAGGAAAATGAATAATGTAAATTAATGTCATCCTAAAACCTTTGTAATCTGTCCACTAAAATGTATCAAGGCAATACCAATCCACTAGGTTATCTTCACTGAAAACCCAAGCCTAAAGAGTAATAAGCTTAACCCACTCGAAGCCCCGCATGACTAAGAAACCCTAAGTTACTTCTTAACTTAGTTCTCTTTAGCATAATATTATTAAATCCTGCATAATCATGACATACATGTTCATTGCATTTCGATAGACTGTAACCTTGCTGACGGAGAGTACATCCTCGTGCCGGAGCAAGGAGCTGCTCAGGAGGTAGCCCCGGATCCAGCACCCGAGCCTGCACCAGAGGACCTGTCTGCCACTGCTTTGGAAGGCAAGCCCCGGTTTTATGCATAACCTGTTCTATATGCTATTTTACTGCACTTAATGTTTGTAGGATTGTACTGTGCACTTAAGTGTAGGAGTTGATTGAAACCCTTGTTGCATGATCTCAGGAATCCTTTTGAGATGAATACTAGTATGATAGGACGAGTAGTTGCTTTATTTAATTAGGATCTCGGTAGAAGACGAGTGATTTTTCTAGCACTCGCGCGAGATCAGGAATTTGATTGTACCCACTTTCACACTATCATGATACTAGTTGGTGGACAACAATCCATGGGGATTGGTTGTCTACGAGATGGAAAATGGAATAAGGATTAATGTGTGGATACCTGTGTCAAGCGTTTGAACATACTAAACACATACCGAGAAATATGGTAAATCGGTAAGCCTAGTACCTGATTGAACCTGGCAGTAGACTTTGCCCCTCACACGACCTAAGACGAGATCTCCCATTCCGGTTATGGTGGGTACAAGTGCGGTCACTACACGACGGCCAGTCGGGGTCAGTGAGGCATTGTACGCCAAGGCGGTGAGCCCTGATCTGCTGACGGGGAATCGATGGGGACGGTTGATGTGTGTGGGGACGGAGTGCCCCTCCATATCGTGTGTTTAGGTTTACCTTGCAAGGATAAAAACTCGATTCGAATCGTCTGCTTCTCGCAGCTAATGAGACTGCTTGATCCATTGTACTGCATTGAGTAACAAGTGGAAACATCATGAGTTGATATAAGATGTTGATTGCTAATAATGCCTGCTACCATGTATGGATAGATAGTCCACTTTTAGCCTTAAGAGAGTCACACTTAATTTTGACTAAGTTAAAAACTTGATTTAGAAACTCAGCTAGTGCTTTTGGCAACCAAACCCCACAGCCAAACAGCTGCATGTCTAGAGGTAGAGGAGTAGACTCCTCACACCGGGTAAGTCTAGCTGAGTATTAGTATACTCAGCCTTGCTTGTGGCATAATTTTACAGGTTCTCTGGAGGAAATGGTTGCTGGAGTGACTTGGCCGTCCATCTTGCCACCGGGTTGGACTGTCGAGTGGGACCCTGCCTCGGCTGAGGAGGAGCATGAGGAGTGATGGGACAGGCTTCCCCATCTCTCTGTTTCATTACCGTTAGTTTTATTCCGCTGCACTTCGAACAATGATGGTTACTTTTGCAAAAACTCCGATGATGATGATGGTGATGTAATAATTTAATACTCTGACATGTATGGTTTTATGCTTTATTGTATTTGCTCTGTGACTCACCTTCGAGTGAGATTGTGGTACTTGATCCTGCAGTGGCCGTGTCGGACTAGATCCGAGGGATTGACGGGTTATTCCCATTTAAGTGTGGGCTAGCCTCTAAGGCGGGGCTTAGGCACTTAAGTCGGAATAATTCGGGCAGTTCCGCCACAACTGCGGCCTTCGGCACCCGTCCGAAACGAAGACTAAACCGCGTAATGGATGCCCTAGGTTTTGAATATCCTGACTACGAGCGGCTAGATAAGGGTGCTGAAGGCCAAAAGAGAAAAAGAGTAGCTGATGTTCTGAACAAAGACGATGAATAAGAATCGAAAAAGAAAAAGCCGGAGTCTGAGCCGAAAACGGGTGTTTCGAAGAAGAGAAAAGCTTTGACTCCGAAGCAAAAAGCAATTGATGAAGAAGAAGGAACTCCTGCAACACCCTCTACTACCGAAGTAGAGAAAATTTAAAAGGTAATGACTGAATCTTTGCCTATCAAGCTAAGTCCACTGGGGCCACAACCGACGAAGCTTTTTCAGAAGGAAAAGGAGCCCGCGAAATCGAAGGAAGCAGCTAGAGCAAAAAAGCAAAGAATCATCACGGTGACTGAAGTCATTGAAAAGACAACACCAGGAGCTTCAGCTCCGAAGGCACCAGCTGCTAAAAGTTCGACAGCTACTGAAGCTGCACCTTCGGAGGCCACATATGCCGAAGCTACTAGAGCCGAAGATATTAGTTTAGAAAGCATGGTTGCTGATATAGATAAAATTCTGCTAGACATGGCCACAGAAGAAGCTGCTGGGGCCACCAAAGAAGCTTCGGCCCCAGAACCCGAGAAAAAGAAAGAATTTGCTGAAGAAACATCGGAAGATGAAATTTTCAATTTTCAAAACTTGATTGGGGAAGAATTGACGAAAGCCGAAAAAGAAGAATTAAAAGAGTATGCGATATCTTCGGCTATCGGACAGGGGCGGTTCTCTTCGGCGATGTTGATGATGAGGAGCTAGGCTACATCCGGGATCAGGCCGGAGCGAAGGTTATCGGCACTCTATCAAACAGTATCGGTTTCCCGAAGCTCGAAGCCGATATTAGCCGCTACCGACGACATCATATCGTCGGTAGTTTGTTTTATTCCAATTTCAAGGTAAACAATATTTCTCTAACTTTTTATTTTTCATAACAAAAATGTTTTCTAACGAAGGTTGTTCGCGTATAGAGTATGCTACTGAGCAAAGCTTTGAAGATGCAACAGGATCTAGAAGATAAAAATCACGAGGTTATAATTGAAAACTTAGAGAAAAAAATAAAAGAACAATCAGCTTCTTTTGAGAAGAAAGAGTTCGAACTCCAGACAACTGAAGGCTTATTAGCAGAAGCCGAAGCTAAAATAACAGAATTGAATACGAAGCTTCTCTGCCAGTCAGAAAGTTTCGAACAGGAAAAGCTGAAGCTTAATGAAAAACTTGAGGCCGAAGTCCAGAAGGGTTTAGATTTGAAAAAATCATTGATAAGCCTTCAAAACAAATGTTTGGAATTCAGCAATCAACGAGTTCAACGGCTGAAGAAGGTATTTTATTCGGTCGGGGCCAGTAGTGAAAAATTTACTCCTTCAGCTGAAGATCTACCAGGAGCCTTCGAACACATCGAAGGTGAGATTGATGACCTTGATGATGTTATTGCTGGACACGGTGACTTCTGTGCCCTGGTAGCTTCTCGGGGCACCGCTGCTGCGTTCCTGAAATCTGGCAGTGAGCACGGAAAAATCATCAATAGACCCAATTTCAGCCTATCACCAGCAGTTCTGGAGGATATTCCCAGCCTCGCCCGAAGCATTGGGAATAAATTTATAAAGGTGGTATGGACAAAGGGTGGGCGAGAGAAAGCTGGTGATGAAGCTCGGAGTCATCTTAAACCGGTAGCAAAATCATACCTTCGTGCTTACCTCTTCCTTCGAAATTGAATTTTGCTTATAATACTTTAATTCGTGTAGGATGATGAAGCCGAAACTAAAGCTTGAAGAGTAAGAAGATGACGCCGAAGCTTTTATTGGATGACAATGCTGAACCTGAAGCTCAATGAATATTGATGAAGCTTAGATGAATGACTGTAGAAGAGATTCTAAAAACTTTCTGTAATAACTTTTACAAATGTAATTAAATTGTATTCTCTGAACTATGTCCATACCTTGTAATATATTCTTACCTTTTCGTCAATGTATGGAGTGCTTTGGTGTGGACAAAATTATCATTTTTGAGCCGGAGGCGAAAAAACACCTTCCCTTCTTTTCGTACGCAACGAAGCAAAAAAACTGCTTCTTTTTTCTCTTTTGCCGAAGCATGATCTTTAGAGACGAAGCGATTGCTTGTGTTATGATGATAATGATCCTACGTATGTCTAAATGAATGTTTATGAATGCAAATGCTATGATGTGATGTATCATGCAAATGAATGTCCAAACACATATCCGAAGCCATAACCATAGTCGTCGTTCCCTTAGGAATAAACACAGTCTCTTTGCCGTTTATTTTTCGGCTTCACCGTTTACTTTTCGGTGTATCAGCGCTGACTTTTCGCTGTAAGCCTCCCTTAGGAGCTTCTTCGCCTTTTACTTCGGCGGAATCAACGTTTATTTTTCGATGTAAGCCTCCCTTAAGAGCTTCTTCACCTTTTACTTCGGCGGAATCAGCGTTTATTTTTCGCTGTAAGCCTCCCTTAGGAGCTTCTTCGCCTTTTACTTCCACGGAATCAGCGTTTATTTTTCGCTGTAAGCTCTACATTCCCTTAGGAACGACTTTTGAGCAGAAAACTTACGCTGCGCTCCCTTAGGAACGGTTTTTTTTGTAGCTTCGTCGTGCTCTGCATCCCCTTAGGGATGTCTTTTGAGCTTCTCCCTGTTTTCTTTTCTTTTTTCTTTGGACTCGATGGTGCGTGGTCAGCTTTTACATTTACATCTTTGGGGGATATTGCTCTTATAGAGCTGAAATAAGAAAAAGAGAAATTACATGCTATGGCCCCATTAAAAACCTTTCTCCCCCTTTGAAAAGGAAAAAATTACATCAAGCTAGACATAATATCACCGAAGCTCATCCGCATTCCATGAACTAGGAATGTTGTTGCCGTCCATATCCTTCAATCTATAAGAACCGGGTCTTGACGAAGATACTACCAGAAAAGGTCCTTCCCATTTCAGCTGTAGCTTGCCTACTGTATCTGGGTTGGCCACTCTCCGAAGCACCAAATGTCCTAGCTTAATGTTCTTTAGCCGAACCTTTCTATCATGCCATTTTATTGTTTCGGTTTGATATTTGTTGATGTTTTCCATAGCCAGAAGCCTGATCCCTTCTATAGCATCTTTCTCCACTGAGTAATCAGCTTCATCTTCTGCCGAAGCCACTGTTCTTATTGATCCTGCTTTCGCTTCTTCTGGAGTTATTGCTTCGTCACCAAATAATAACTTGAATGGTGTAAAGCCTGTTGACCTTGATGTTGTTGTATTGTGGCTCCACACCACTTTAATTTATTCATCTGGCCATTTTCCTCTGGGCTGATTGAAGATTAATTTCATTATTCCCATCATTATGATGCCGTTAGCTCTTTCGACAAGTCCATTTGACTCTCGATGTCTAACCGATGCAAAATGGATCTTCGTGCCAATTTGTCCACAGAACTCTTTAAAAGCTTCGACATCAAACTGTGTTCCATTATCCACAGTAATGGCCTTCGGCACTCCGAAGCGACAAATAATATTCTGCCAGAAAAATTTCTGAATAGTAACCGAAGTTATTGTGGCTAAAGGCTTCGCCTCAATCCACTTAGAAAAATATTCTACTGCCACCACAACATATTTTAAATTTCCTTGTGCTGGTGGTAGCGGGCCTAACAAATCAAGGCCCCACCTTTGCAATTGCCAAGTTGGTTGTATTAACTGAGTCATGGACGAAGGCTGTTTTTGATCTCTTGCGCATTTCTGACAACCTTCGCATTTTTAAACTAATTCTGCTGCATCCGAAGCTGCCTTCGGCCAATAAAATCCTTGACTAAAAACTTTTCCCAGTAAGGGCCTAGATCAAATGTGAGATCCACACAGGCCTGCGTGTATTTCCTTCATCAATTCTATACCTTCAGCTCTGAATAAACATTTGAGCAATGGAGAACAAACTCCATGCTTGTATAGCTCCCCTTCTATTATGACATATGGTCGGGCTCTTGCCTCTATTCTCGTATTATAAGCTTTGTCATCTGAAAGGAAATTACCCTGGAGGAAAGACATAATCTCAGTTCTCCAATCTTCACTATGAACAAGAGATATATTGAACACTGCTCTTTCAAGAAGTTCCACTGAAGGTGCTTTTATTGTTTCAAAAAATACTACCAAAGGTAAGGGCAGCCCCTGTGCCGCTGACTTGGCTAGCAAATCAGCATGTTCATTTTCTCCTCGAGGAATATTCTTGACAGAAAACCCTTCGAAGGAAGCTTCAATCCTTCGGACCATGTCCAAGTATTTCTCAAGCTTCGGGTCTTTTGCTTTACAACTCTTGTCAACATGACCAAAAATAACTTGGGAATCGGTTTTAAGAACCACCCTTCTAATCCCCATTGCCTTTAACTTCCGAAGCCCCAAAAGCAAAGCTTCGTACTCAGCAATATTATTTGTGCAGCTAAAATCAAGTTTCACTGCGTAACAAGTTCTAACTTTGGAAGGTGCAACTAACATAGCAGCTGCTCCTACCCCGAAGGTTCCCCAAGAACCGTCGTAGAATACTGTCCAAGCTTCAACATCTTTAGTTGTTTCTTCTCCCTGAGCCCCTGGCGTCCAATCAGCGATGAAGTCTGCTAACGCCTGGGACTGTATTGAGGATCTATGCACATAATCAATGCTGAACTCGTTGAGTTCCGCAGCCCACTTTCCAATTCTTCCAGTAGCTTCTCTGTTTCTCATGATGTCCTTCAAAGGTTGCGACGAAGGAACAATTATATGATATGCTTGAAAGTAATGTCGAAGCTTCCTAGAGGCCATTAAGACAGCATATAACACCTTCTCCAATTCTATATAGTTCTTCTTTGATAGACTAAGGACTTTGGAGACGAAGTATATCGGGGCTTGCCTTTTGGTTTGTCCCTCAAGCTTTTCTTGGACAAGTGCCGCACTCACTGCTGAATGCGAAGCTGCCACATACAATAACAGAGGAGCCCCTGGCGCTGGTGGAGTTAGCGTCGTTAGATCTATCAGATACTGGCATCTCTGAATCGATTCATATCTAGATCTGCTGCACAGAGAAGCTGGTTTTTGACTCATCCTCATTCTTCATCCAAATTTGATGATAGCCTGAATAACAATCTAGCAGACTCACGAGCTCTGATGAAGCTGCTGCGTCTATTAGAGAATCGATCCTTGGTAATGGAAACTCATCCTTCGGACAAGCCTTGTTGAGATCAGTAAAATCAATACACATCCTCCATTTACCATTGGCCTTCTTCACCATAACAGTGTTGGCTCGCCATTCTCGGTATTTCACTTCTCTGATGACTCCAGCGCTAAGAAGTCTTTTCACTTCATTCCGAGCACCTTCGGCTTTGTCATCAGGCATTTTCTTAAGCCTCTTCTTTTTGGGTCTGAAGGATGGATCAACATTGAGCGAGTGTTCAATGACATCCCTGTTAACACCACAGAGATCATTGGCTGACCATGCAAAGACATCTTTGTTGTTGAACAAAAACCTTATCAGGGTTTTCTCCTGTTCTTCAGACAATTGAGATCCCAGCAGCACCTTCTGCTCTGCAATATCTTCACATAAAAGCATGGGCTTCGGATGATCGGCCGAAGCAGCCTTCTCCCTTCTGTTCTTGTACTGCTCACAAGCTTCGGCTCCATCTACTATGGATTGCCTTTGAATCTGTCCAGTTCCCTTCAGCCTTTCTGGCAGCTTCCTGACTCCCATGAATAGCAATAGGTCCTTGATCTGAAGGTATCTTCATGCAAAGATATGCTGGATGAAGAATTGCTTCGAAAGCATTGAGTGTTCCACGACCAATGATTGCATTGTAGGGGTACTCCATGTCGACAATATCAAACACAACTTGCTCAGTTCTGGTGTTGTTAACAAATCCGAAGGTCACTGGCATCGTGATCTTGCCTAGTGCTACAATCTGTCTTCCTCCGAAGCCATAGAGAGGGTGTGTAGCATCATGAATCTTATCTTCTGGCTCTTGCATTTGTCTGAAGGTCTTAGCAAATATAATATCCGCTGCACTGCCTGTATCAACCAGAACATTGTGGACCAGAAACCCTTTGATAACACAAGAAATAACCATAGCATCATTGTGAGGGTAATCCTTGAGCTGAAGGTCGTCTTGGGAGAAGGTAATTGGGATGTGAGACCATCTTGACTTGATGAAGGGTCCCTGCACACCGACATGATGTACCCTTCTCTGTGCCTCCTTCTTCTGCTTCTTATTGGCCGGTTCTAAGCACGATCTGCCTGTTATCGGAAGCACCAGCTTCGTAGCCGAAGTAGCTCCAGCTTGGTTGTTGAACGAAGCCATTAGCTCAGAAAGTGGAAGTGAGTTCACAGGAGGTGGGCGCCAATGTTGGGGACTTGTTCTCAAATGCTATCAATTAAGAACAAGGCAACATAAAAATGTTAAATGTTAATGCCCTTCGTCCGCTGAAGCATTATCTCCCTAAGGATTTAATGAACCTCAGACGAAGGTCGCGGGCAAAATATCGCGAAGGTCATACGTTCGTGATTAGACTTATACAACAATGTAAAATGAAGTATAATGTAACACCCGGCTTTAAGGAACAAAGCCAGGTGCATCTCATACATGCGCCAAGAAGACAACATATATAATAACAGAGTGTATAGAGATAAATGTCATAAAACATCAGAGTACTTATTACATAGCGGAAGTCTTATTACAAAATAAAGATAAATATAAAACGAACTAAGGATCGTCGGCGCCAATGTCGACTGAGAAACGCCACCTAGATCAGATCGAACTCCTCAGTGTTAGGCGGCTCCTCTTCGACCACCTGTTCTTCTCCTGTGGGGGGGTGTGAGACAGCAAGAGTGAGCTCACATACGTTCATAGCTCAACAAGTCGTGGGGAATAATGTGGCATGAACTCACCAAAGGTGGGAGTTCATGTAGTGTAAGGCTGATCAATGAAATAAAGGCTAAGGCTGAGCATTGCTTTTATAAGTTGGTCAAAATTTTATTAGCAATTACTAAGTGTAAGTAAATACCAAACCTTAATAATAATAAAGAATAGTAATAGTAAAATAATCCCAAATGCGATGCAAATGTCAAATTAAACTTAAGTTCCATAATTAATCATGTGAGGGTCCGAGCCGCTCATGACCGTGAGCACGGCTAGTATACTAGTTTTACACTCTGCAGAGGTTGCGCATCTTTACCCACAAGTCGTGTATCCCATGTCGCCAGGGTTTGCAAGGCCCTTAGACACTACCGAGGTGAATGGCTAGGGATCCACTACGAGGCCTTTACAAAGTTCCACTAGCTTCCGAAAACCCGCTACAGTTTATAGGAAGTTCCAATGCAGCGTTCCTGGCTGACTGCCAACGCAGCAAAATCAACCAGGGACCTCCCTACACTGACCACTCCCCTACTGCCCTTGCCCCTTTCGGGTAAGGTAGTCTTCCACTAGCTTTCCTAATTAGTCAGCCAAGGGCGTCCCATTAAACCCTTGTGGTAGCACTGTTTTCCCGGGTGGTCGCTCCATGTTCCCATTAATTTAATGATCTTAACATGAACAACAATAATAACAAGATAATAACAGAATAATCATGAATAATGAATCTCCATACCCAATCCACATAAAGCAATAGCAAGTACTACCCAAAAATATTCCAGGGGTGAACAAGGTATAGAGGTAATCAAAACTGGGGTACATAAAGGATCCCATCAAAATTAACCTATGCAGATCATTAAAATTAATAAGAACATGGCTGGGAAAAGTAAGTGATCAAGGGCACAACTTGCCTGCAATGAGCTCCTGCTCAGCTACTTCTACTTGTTGAACCTCAGTTTCCACAGTGGCTTGCTCGTCTACTCGCATCAACACAATACATACATAGTATAGCCAAAATCAACATCACACCAAACAGATGAATGAAATATACAGTAAAAACCTACACATTAAAATGAAACCATAGGAACTGGAATCACTAAATTTGGAGTTATAGAATTCAAGTTATGAATTTCTGTAGCTTTTATGTATTTAATACAAGATTAAGTATTAGATAAATTTAAATGAGCCTTTCATGCCAAAACAGAGGCACTAATGCGTAGACAATATTATTACAAAAATTTAGGAATTGGAATGAACCAATTTGGAGCTCATATGAATTTTCTATGAATTATCAAAGTTCTAGCAATTATTTTCATATTAAAAATCTATTTTCTATTTCAATTATTCAATTTAAATAGGCTCTGGATTAGGCGTCAAAATCTGAGAACCGCAGGGGCCTAGCTACAAAAATCCCTGTGACTCAGAGCATAGCGCACCAGGACGGCGGGTTGATTTTCTGTTTACCAGGGGCTCTTTAGCAAAATGTCCACGGCGAAGGGGTATGGGCGAGTCTCGACCGCCCGATCGCAAATGAACGGCCCCGATTAGATCCACACACGGCTGAAACGATACATACTCTACACCGTCGGATCTGAGTTCAACGATCGCGATATAATTATGCTAGATCTAACCTCATCCATTAGATCTGAGATCGACGGTACCCGACCAAAGTGGCGAAGGGGTACGCTACTTCTAATCGCAGCCGTTCCCTGGGATATCAACGGCGCGTAAGCCTTCTTCTCCCCTGGTTGCCGAGCGCGACGGCGCCCGCTCCCACGGCGTCCCGCTCGCCGGAGCACCATCCAATCGGCCACAAACCCGCCCGAGTTTCCAATCCAACCGAGCCACACTAAGCCAAAGGTAGGGCGAACCCGATAGAGCCCCCAATTTAATGTTTGACTAACGCTACCGCCCTGGCCACGGAGTAGGGCGGATTCGCGGCGGCCATGAATTCCGGTGAGCAATTCCAGGGGTTCTTGTAAGCTAACTTCAATTCGAGTTGGTGCAACACGATGGGGGTATGAAAACGAATGCCGTTGAGGGAGCCATACCGAAGATGATGCGCGCAGGCGGGCGATCCACGGCGCGAGCGGCGAGCCAATAATCCCAGCTGGACACCGACGTGAAATTGGGCCGCTTCTCCGCACCTGCTTCGCCGGTGCACCGCCGTATAGGCTCCCCGGCCGCGGTCGAGCCCCCAAGGCGATGTCTAGGCGCGATACGGCAAGAAGACAGCCACGGTGGTCGCTCTCTCCTCACCAAGATTTCTAGCGGGGCGTAGATTACTTACGGTGGTAGGGGTGTGCGAGCGAGAAGGGTAGAGCGGCGCAGTTCAAATAGCCCTGGACCCGGTCCCGGAGGCCGTTCCCTTCTTCCGATCCACACGCGCGAAACCAGGGCGAGCTCCGTGCACGGCGCCTGCGTTGTTGACGCGGATAGAAACAGAAGAAGCGAAGAAGGGGGAAGAGATAAAGATGACAGACGGGGCCCACACGGCAGAGAGCCAGCGCACGCGCGTGAGAGAGGCTGGGCGAGGCTGACAAGGAGGGCCCAGGTGTCGGCGCGCGCTCGTGTAGAAGGTGGGCCGGGCGGGTGGAAAGCTGGAGCGGGCCGAATTCCAGGTTGGCGGCCCATCAGGTATAGTATTCCTTCTCCTTTTTCTTTTATATTTTCTTTTTCCTTTCTTCCTTTTAAATTTTAGATTTCAAATTTGAATCTATTTTTGTGTGAAGATCAAACTCAGGTTAATTTTATAAATCTTCTTAACCATATGGACCAACTTTTATTTATTTATGAATTTATTTTATCCTCTTTGTTTAGTATTTTCCCAATCTCCTCCAATTGTAGAATTCCCTTTAGAATTCAAATTCCAATTTGGGTGTCCACATATTCTTTTATATTATAAGTTTCCATTTTGGGATTTTAATACATTTCTTGTCATTTTATTTTATTGTTATTTTTATTTAATGCACAAACATAAAAACTCCAACAAATGCACTTTTTCTTTATTTTAGAATAATTGTTTTATTTAGTCACTCTCAATTACATAGGTGCTCTTTTTATGATGCAAATGAGACACAGAAAATGAGGAGCTCTCTCTATTACTCTTGGTATACAACTTTGAGTATTACAAATCCTACCCCCCTTAAAAATAATCTTGTCCTCGAGATTTAAGAAGATCTAGGGAAAAGGTGGGGGAAATCTATACGAAGCTCTTCTTCTCTTTCCCAAGTTGCTTCATCTTCACCGTGGTGACTCCATTGAACTTTGCACATCTTTATAACCTTACTCCTCGTAACTCGAGTCAAAGTATCCAGAATCTTGATGGGGTACTCAGCATAAGTCAAATCCTCTTGAACACTAAGGTCCTCCATTGGTAACTGTTCCTCAGGTACCCTGAGACATTTCTTCAGCTGAGATACATGAAAGACATCGTGAACATCCACGAGATGATCCGGTAACTCCAATTGGTATGCAACCTCTCCCACTCGCTTTAAGATTAAGAAGGGTCCGATAAAGCGAGGGGACAATTTTCCTTTGACCTTGAATCTCCTCATACCCCGGAGTGGTGATACCTTCAAATAGACATAATCTCCCTCCTTAAACTCAAGTAGTCTTCTCCGGGTATCAGCATAACTTTTCTGCCTGGATTGTGCAGTTCTCAAATTCTCCCTTATTTGCTGAACTTGTTCCTCTGCTTCTTGTATAATCTCAGGTCCAAACAACTGTCTTTCACCAGTTTGATTCCAATACAAGGGAGTCCTGCACTTTCTGCCATACAAAGCCTCAAACGGTGACATCTTCAAGCTGGCCTGATAGCTATTATTATATGGGAACTCCGCATACGGTAGACTCTTATCCCAACTTCCACCATGCTTAAGAGCACAAGCTCTTAACATATCTTCCAGTACTTGGTTAGTCCTCTCAGTCTGCCCATCAGTCTAGGGATGGTAAGCCAAACTAAAATTCAATCTTGTATCCAATGACTCGTGCAACTTCTTCCAATATCGAGAGGTAAACTGTGATCCCCGGTCTGACACAATCTTCTTTGGTACACCATGTAGGCAGACAATCCGTGCCATGTACAACTCTGCCAACTTAGCTCCTGAATAAGTGGTCTTCACTGGAATAAAGTGGGCTACCTTGGTTAGCCTGTCCACAATCACCCATATAGAATCATATCCAGCAGACGTGCGGGGTAATCCAACAATGAAGTCCATGCCAATCTCTTCCCATTTCCACTCAGGTATCTTCAGTGGGTGCAATAGTCCGGCTGGCCTCTTGTGTTCAGCCTTAACTCTTTGGCATACATCGCACATAGCCACATGTGCAGCCACATCTCTCTTTAGTCCATACCACCAATACTTTTGCTTCAAATCTTGATACATCTTAGTGCTCCCAGGGTGGATAGAATAAACTGAATCATGTGCCTCCTTCAATATGGTTTCCCGAAGACTATCAATATCGGGAACACAGATCCGATTCTTGAACCATATCGTGCCTTGCTCATCCTCCGTGAACTCTGGGCCTCTACCCTCTGTTATCAGATCCTTGATCTCCTGGATTTTAGCATCACCAACCTGGCCTTTACGAATTTCTTGCTCCAAGGTAGGTTCCAATTCAATAGTAACTCCTTCCGTATGTGTAACAATTCCCAGGTTGAGTCTCTCAAAATCTTTTGCTAATTCATCAGGTAGCTGGACAACGAAAGCGGAGTGGACATGCTCCTTCCGACTCAAGGCATCTGCAACCAAATTCGCCTTGCCTGGGTGGTAGTGAATCTCCAAGTCATAATCCTTAATGAGCTCCAACCAACGGCGTTGCCTCAGGTTGAGATCCTTCTGAGTGAATATATACTTCAAACTCTTATGATCCGTGTATACTTGGCACTTAGTTCCCATAATATAGTGTCTCCAAATCTTAAGTGCATGCACAACGGCAGCCAGCTCTAAGTCATGGGTGGGGTAGTTCAATTCATGCTTCCTCAACTGACGAGATGCATAGGCAATCACATGACCATCTTGCATAAGCACACATCCAAGTCCTTGGCCACATGCATCACAGTAAATGTCAAATCCCTTCTGCAGATCTGGCATAACCAATACTGGAGGTGACATCAATCTCTCCTTCAATTGATCAAAACTCTCTTGGCACTTCTCATCCCACTTGAATTCTCTTCCTTTCTCCAAAAGCGAGGTCATGGGCTTAGCAATCTTAGAAAATCCTTCAATAAATCTCCGATAATATCCTGCGAGTCCCAAGAAACTCCGAATCTCAGTAACTGTAGTGGGCACTCTCCACTCCATAATCTCCTTCACCTTAGCAGGATCCACTGCTATTCCTCCATTAGAAATAATATGACCAAGGAATGGCACCTTGTCAATCCAAAACTCGCACTTGCTGAACTTAGCGTAGAGTTGATTATCTCGTAGCTTCTGTAGCACCAACCTTAGATGTTGTTCATGATCACTTTCATTCTTAGAATAGATAAGAATATCGTCGATGAATACCACGACGAATCTGTCCAAATACTCCATAAACACCTTATTCATCAAATTCATGAAGTAAGCTGGTGCATTGGTTAGTCCAAATGACATAACAGTAAACTCATATAATCCATATCGAGTCGAGAAAGCCGTCTTGGGAATATCCGATGGTCTAATCCTCATCTGATGGTAACCGGATCGGAGATCAATCTTCGAGAATACTCTAGCACCTCGCATCTGATCAAATAAATCCTCAATACGGGGCAACGGATACTTGTTCTTCACCGTAACATCATTAAGAGATCTATAATCCACACACATCCGTTGCGATCCATCCTTCTTCTGCACAAATAACACCGGTGCTCCCCAAGGTGAGGAACTTGGACGAATGTAACCAGCCACTTGTAACTCCGTTAACTGCTTCTTCAGTTCCTTCAACTCCTCTACGGACATTCTATATGGCCGTTTAGAAATAGGGGCGGTTCCAGGTAAGAGATCAATAACAAACTCAACTTCTCTATCAGGTGGCATCCCTGGTAACTCCTCTGGAAAGACATCCGGAAAATCTCTAACCACCCGGATGTTGTCGCCAACAAACTCCTCAGGCATAAAGAACATTGCACGCATGGATGAGGAGGTTACTGCAATATTAACTTGAAATCTTTCTCCTTTAGTGGTAGTGAGCTCTATGGTACCTCTACCACAAGCTATAACGGCCTTTGCCTTTCTCAGCCATGACATACCAAGGATCAGATCTATACTGCTTGACTCTAATACTATAGCAGTAGCTCCAAATTTTCTACCCATAATGGTTAATGTCAATCTACGTGTCATTTGATTCGCCTCAACAGGCCCTTTAGGTGTAATTACTATCAGGGGTTTTCTCATATTTAGCAGTGGTATTTCATTTGTGTTGGCATATCTAGCAGACATGAATGAATGTGTAGCACCAGAATCAAATAATATGGTTGCAGGAATTGCATTAACATAAAACATACCAATTACGAGGTCCCCACCATCAGGAGTATCATCAACGCTGACTTGATTCCCCTGGCTATAGAATATCCCTTGCCAGGGGTCTGTTGCTTGTTCTGAACTGGAGTAGTAGCAATCCTCTGTGGCAGACATTTGCATAATGACCAATCTTCCCACACTTGAAACATTGAGTGCCCGGACTCTGTCCTGCAAACTTCGTCGGGGTGCCAGTGGGAGTAGCCTGTCGAGGAGGTGGAGTCCTCAGTGGTGATTGCTGAACTGGGCGTGGTCCTCCTGGTCGGGTCGGTGTACCCTGTGGTGAACTGTAGCGAGGACGAACACTGCTGCTACCCTGTCCCTGTGAGATAGCCTTCCTCTTCAAATCACCCAGTTGAACACGCTTGTGTTCAATAGCAAGAGCCTTATCCAGTAGCCTCTGAAATGATGGAAAAGTGTGTGCCACTAGAGCATACTGCAGCGGTCCATTAAGTCCTTCAATAAAATGCTCCTGCTTTCTCTCATCCTCAGCAACTTCCTCTGGAGCATATCTCGACAGCTGAATAAATTTATCCCTGTACTCGCTGACTGACATACTTCCTTGCTTCAATGCCAGAAACTCCTTCTTCTTGATCTTTATCATACCAGCTGGAATATGGTAGTTCCTGAACTGTGTACTAAACTCTGCCCAAGTAATAGTATCAGCAGCATCATGGGCAGCAGTATAAGAATCCCACCAGTCAGCAGCAGGACCAATCAGACGTCCAGAAGCATATAAAACCTTCTCCCGGTCCGTGCACTGTGCAATAATCAGCATCTTCTCAACGGACTTCAGCCAATCATCCGCGTCCAGTGGATCAGGTGAGCTAGCGAATGTAGGTGGCTTATGGCTCATGAACTCCCGGTGCTTATCACGAGGTGGAACTGGTGGTGGTGGTGGAGGCAGTGGTACTTGTTGTTGCTGTTGCTGTTGTTGAAGTTGCTGTTGCAGCTGCTGTTGTTGCGCCCTCCTTTCTTGGCGTATCTCATCTCTCTCCTGGCGCAACTCCTGGCGTATGTCTTCTCTTTCCTGACGCATCTCTTGGCGTTCTTGCTGCATCTGGGCACGCATATCAGCCATAGTGTCCGCCATTTGCTGCATCACCGCCATCTGAGCAGCAACCAGTGGGTCGACTCCGCCTGGTGGAGGATTAGGAGGATTCATCTCTGCAGGCTGTGGCTGAGGTTGTCTATAAATTCTTCGAGTGTGTCGGTTAGGAGGCAAATCAATTCCACCACCCCTCCTGGTATTGACCATCTGAGTTAGATACATATGGTAAGAAAGAGCAGTAGACAAGGCAGTAATTACAATCATGTTACTTTGGGGGATTTATTAGCTAAGCAGATTAATATTTCACCTACTATAGCTAATTCAATACCTTATGTTGGTACATGCTAAGATGTCCATCTATAATAATTCAATCAATCAAAGAAGCAAATCAGGCATTGATCATCAGAACAATCAACCAATATTTTTAATAGAGAAAATAGTTTTAATTTTGTCTTAGGCTTCCTATCTCTTAAAAATGTCATAGGGGTAGGGATTCCAAGGTTTGAAATCCATCTTGTCTCAGAGTAGAAAAGGTAAGAATGATCAGAGTAGAACAGTAGAAGGTGAGACAGGATCAAGATAAGGTAAGTATGGAATGAATCAGAGTAAGATAAGTAGATAAGGGTTTTGTCCATTTCTATCTAGGTTTCGTCCTACAGTCAACATTTCCTCTGATACCACTTCTGTAACACCCGGCTTTAAGGAACAAAGCCAGGTGCATCTCATACATGCGCCAAGAAGACAACATATATAATAACAGAGTGTATAGAGATAAATGTCATAAAACATCAGAGTACTTATTACATAGCGGAAGTCTTATTACAAAATAAAGATAAATATAAAACGAACTAAGGATCGTCGGCGCCAATGTCGACTGAGAAACGCCACCTAGATCAGATCGAACTCCTCAGTGTTAGGCGGCTCCTCTTCGACCACCTGTTCTTCTCCTGTGGGGGGGTGTGAGACAGCAAGAGTGAGCTCACATACGTTCATAGCTCAACAAGTCGTGGGGAATAATGTGGCATGAACTCACCAAAGGTGGGAGTTCATGTAGTGTAAGGCTGATCAATGAAATAAAGGCTAAGGCTGAGCATTGCTTTTATAAGTTGGTCAAAATTTTATTAGCAATTACTAAGTGTAAGTAAATACCAAACCTTAATAATAATAAAGAACAGTAATAGTAAAATAATCCCAAATGCGATGCAAATGTCAAATTAAACTTAAGTTCCATAATTAATCATGTGAGGGTCCGAGCCGCTCATGACCGTGAGCACGGCTAGTATACTAGTTTTACACTCTGCAGAGGTTGCGCATCTTTACCCACAAGTCGTGTATCCCATGTCGCCAGGGTTTGCAAGGCCCTTAGACACTACCGAGGTGAATGGCTAGGGATCCACTACGAGGCCTTTACAAAGTTCCACTAGCTTCCGAAAACCCGCTACAGTTTATAGGAAGTTCCAATGCAGCGTTCCTGGCTGACTGCCATCGCAGCAAAATCAACCAGGGACCTCCCTACACTGACCACTCCCCTACTGCCCTTGCCCCTTTCGGGTAAGGTAGTCTTCCACTAGCTTTCCTAATTAGTCAGCCAAGGGCGTCCCATTAAACCCTTGTGGTAGCACTGTTTTCCCGGGTGGTCGCTCCATGTTCCCATTAATTTAATGATCTTAACATGAACAACAATAATAACAAGATAATAACAGAATAATCATGAATAATGAATCTCCATACCCAATCCACATAAAGCAATAGCAAGTACTACCCAAAAATATTCCAGGGGTGAACAAGGTATAGAGGTAATCAAAACTGGGGTACATAAAGGATCCCATCAAAATTAACCTATGCAGATCATTAAAATTAATAAGAACATGGCTGGGAAAAGTAAGTGATCAAGGGCACAACTTGCCTGCAATGAGCTCCTGCTCAGCTACTTCTACTTGTTGAACCTCAGTTTCCACAGTGGCTTGCTCGTCTACTCGCATCAACACAATACATACATAGTATAGCCAAAATCAACATCACACCAAACAGATGAATGAAATATACAGTAAAAACCTACACATTAAAATGAAACCATAGGAACTGGAATCACTAAATTTGGAGTTATAGAATTCAAGTTATGAATTTCTGTAGCTTTTATGTATTTAATACAAGATTAAGTATTAGATAAATTTAAATGAGCCTTTCATGCCAAAACAGAGGCACTAATGCGTAGACAATATTATTACAAAAATTTAGGAATTGGAATGAACCAATTTGGAGCTCATATGAATTTTCTATGAATTATCAAAGTTCTAGCAATTATTTTCATATTAAAAATCTATTTTCTATTTCAATTATTCAATTTAAATAGGCTCTGGATTAGGCGTCAAAATCTGAGAACCGCAGGGGCCTAGCTACAAAAATCCCTGTGACTCAGAGCACAGCGCACCAGGACGGCGGGTTGATTTTCTGTTTACCAGGGGCTCTTTAGCAAAATGTCCACGGCGAAGGGGTATGGGTGAGTCTCGACCGCCCGATCGCAAATGAACGGCCCCGATTAGATCCACACACGGCTGAAACGATACATACTCTACACCGTCGGATCTGAGTTCAACGATCGCGATATAATTATGCTAGATCTAACCTCATCCATTAGATCTGAGATCGACGGTACCCGACCAAAGTGGCGAAGGGGTACGCTACTTCTAATCGCAGCCGTTCCCTGGGATATCAACGGCGCGTAAGCCTTCTTCTCCCCTGGTTGCCGAGCGCGACGGCGCCCGCTCCCACGGCGTCCCGCTCGCCGGAGCACCATCCAATCGGCCACAAACCCGCCCGAGTTTCCAATCCAACTGAGCCACACTAAGCCAAAGGTAGGGCGAACCCGATAGAGCCCCCAATTTAATGTTTGACTAACGCTACCGCCCTGGCCACGGAGTAGGGCGGATTCGCGGCGGCGCATGAATTCCGGTGAGCAATTCCAGGGGTTCTTGTAAGCTAACTTCAATTCGAGTTGGTGCAACACGATGGGGGTATGAAAACGAATGCCGTTGAGGGAGCCATACCGAAGATGATGCGCGCAGGCGGGCGATCCACGGCGCGAGCGGCGAGCCAATAATCCCAGCTGGACACCGACGTGAAATTGGGCCGCTTCTCCGCACCTGCTTCGCCGGTGCACCGCCGTATAGGCTCCCCGGCCGCGGTCGAGCCCCCAAGGCGATGTCTAGGCGCGATACGGCAAGAAGACAGCCACGGTGGTCGCTCTCTCCTCACCAAGATTTCTAGCGGGGCGTAGATTACTTACGGTGGTAGGGGTGTGCGAGCGAGAAGGGTAGAGCGGCGCGGTTCAAATAGCCCTAGACCCGGTCCCGGAGGCCGTTCCCTTCTTCCGATCCACACGCGCGAAACCAGGGCGAGCTCCGTGCACGGCGCCTGCGTTGTTGACGCGGATAGAAACAGAAGAAGCGAAGAAGGGGGAAGAGATAAAGATGACAGACGGGGCCCACACGACAGAGAGCCAGCGCACGCGCGTGAGAGAGGCTGGGCGAGGCTGACAAGGAGGGCCCAGGTGTCGGCGCGCGCTCGTGTAGAAGGTGGGCCGCGCGGGTGGAAAGCTGGAGCGGGCCGAATTCCAGGTTGGCGGCCCATCAGGTATAGTATTCCTTCTCCTTTTTCTTTTATATTTTCTTTTTCCTTTCTTCCTTTTAAATTTTAGATTTCAAATTTGAATCTATTTTTGTGTGAAGATCAAACTCAGGTTAATTTTATAAATCTTCTTAACCATATGGACCAACTTTTATTTATTTATGAATTTATTTCATCCTCTTTGTTTAGTATTTTCCCAATCTCCTCCAATTGTAGAATTCCCTTTAGAATTCAAATTCCAATTTGGGTGTCCACATATTCTTTTATATTATAAGTTTCCATTTTGGGATTTTAATACATTTCTTGTCATTTTATTTTATTGTTATTTTTATTTAATGCACAAACATAAAAACTCCAACAAATGCACTTTTTCTTTATTTTAGAATAATTGTTTTATTTAGTCACTCTCAATTACATAGGTGCTCTTTTTATGATGCAAATGAGACACACAAAATGAGGAGCTCTCTCTATTACTCTTGGTATACAACTTTGATTATTACATATAACATGTAAAACATATGTCAGAAACAGATAACATTATTCGTATATTCCATTATATGGATCTGAATATTAGAACATGATATTTGGGTGCATTTATACCTTCTCCTTGATGGAAAACAATAATTCCAGTGTGATGCGTCAGCAATTACAAGATTGCATGAACAATATAGGGGTACTGTTCATCTATTTATAGGCACAAGACATAGCCTATGTGAAATTACATTGATGCCCTTTATAATCAATTACAATACTGACACAAAACATCATGGGTCTTTGTGTCATTTCATCTTTAAGTCGGTTCGCCCCCTTCGTCTTGAGATTTTTCACTGTGCCGAAGCTCTATCGGTGATAACTTCGGCGCTGCTTCTAAAAGGATCTGCCGAAGGTGTTTTCCTCTTTTAGAATCTTCGGCTATGAAGCATACCCCCAACACTCTCGAATAGACTTGATGTCAAGAACATATAGCTGGTCCTTGAACCATATCACGCTTTCTGCATCCTATTGAAAGTCTTTGCCTTTTCCCTCTGAGGTTAGCTGGCGGATCTCGCTGATCTTTTCATCATCTTTCTGTCCTTCTTTGATATCCCACTCTAGGGTGGGTTCCAGCTCAACTGTCACTACCTGGGTGCTGTTTAGAAATCTGAGACTCAGTCTATCAAACTCCTTGGCTAACTCATACAACATTAGGTGAGCAGCCATCATATTGACTTGACTCTTTTTGCTGAATGCATCTGCAACCACATTTGCTTTGCCTGGATGGTAATGTATCTCCAATTCATAGTCTTTAATCAACTCTAGCCATCTTTGTTGCCTCATATTCAGCTCTGAATGGGTGAATATATACTTTGGACTCTTGTGGTCTGTGTAAACATCACACTTCTGCCCATATAGGTAGTGCCTCCATGTTTTCAATGCATGAACCACTGTTGCTAATTCCATGTCGTGCGTGGGATAATTCCTATCATGAACCTTCAGCTGTCGAGACGAATATGCAATGACTTTTCTTTCTTGCATTAGCACACATCCCTAGCCGGTGGAGGAAGCATCACAGTACACTGAGAATTGCTTGTGAACATTAGGCAGAACTAGGAAAGGCGTTGTAGTCAACTTCTCTTTCAACGCTTCAAAGGCCTCTTAGCACTTCTGGGTCAACTTAAACTCAACTTTATTTGCTAGCAAGGCTGTCATTGGTCTCACAATCTTTGAAAACCTTTTAATGAAACGCTGATAGTATCCGACCATTCCAATGAAACTTTTAATTCCACAAATATCTTTCTATGCTTTGCAGTTCAGAGTACCTGCTACCTTCTTTGGATCCACGGCTAATCCATCTATGTTTATGATGTGACCCAAGAACAAGCCTTCATGAATCCAGAATTCACACTTACTTAGCTTGGGATATAAATGGTGCTCTCGTAGCCTTTGCAACACCTTTCTCAAGTGATCCACATGCTCTTCCTCACTCTGAGAATATATGAGAATATCATCAATGAACACCACCACAAACTTGTCCAGATAATCCATGAACATGCTGTTCATCAGATTCTTGAAGAAAGTTGGTGCATTTGTTAGACGAAATGACATCAATGTGAACTCATACAACCCATACTTGGTGGTAAATGATGTCTTTGATACATCGGAAGGTCAGATTCTGAGCTCATGGTAACCTGACCTCAGATGTATCTTTGAAAACACCTTGGTTCCTCTCAGTTGGTCGAACAGATCTTCTATTCTGGGTAGGGGTACTTATTCTTGATAGCGACTTCATTCAAGTCTCGGTAGTCTATGCCCATCCTCTTCGTACCATCCTTCTTCTCTACAAACAACACTAGAGTGGCACTAGGTTAGGTGCTGGGTCTAATGTAACCCTTCTCCAACAACTCGTATATCTGCTTCTTGAGTTCCACCAATTCTGGTCCGGACTCTCTGTAGGCTCTTTTAGAAATGGGGGCGGTGCCTGGGATAAGCTCTATGACAAATTCAACTTTTCTCTTAGGTGGCATGCCTGGTAACTCCTTAGGGAACACATCTGGGAATTCTGATACTACTCTAATGACCTCAAGCGGATTGACTTCCTCACTATTGATAGATATCTGGTGACAACTTCCTTTCCTTGGTTCAGACAAGATTAGCTCCACCAACACTTCTTCTCCTGATAAGGACACCAACATCACAGTCCTCTTATCACAGCTAAGGCCTTCTTGGTACTTGGTCAACCAATTCTTCCCTAGGATGACATCTATGCCTACATCCCGAGTACACATTACTACCAGATCAGCGGGGAACTCTATCCCCCTTATTTTGACTCTTGCATTTAGACAAAATTTATCTGTTTGGGTCCTCCCACCAACTGAACTAACCCTCATAGGCGGGAACATGGGTGCTACTGGTATGCTGTGTGTTTCTACCCACGATGCAGTCACAAAAGAATGCATGGCTCTAGTATCAAACAACACATTTACAGGATGAGATTCGACTGAGAACATACCTAGTGCCACTCTTGGGGTCTCCTGAACTATGTTGGCCTCTAGGTGGCCACCTTTCCATACTTATTACGCGGTTGGCCACGGTTGCTTGCTCCCTACTGAGGTGCATTCTGCCTTGCTGGAGCATGAAGAGCTAACTGATGTTGAGCCATCTTCTTCGGGCACTGCATTGCCCAGTGGCGTTGCTCTCCGCAATGAAAACATCCTCTGCCTCCTCCATGCCCTGGGGTTGCCTGGCTATTTTGATTAGCTGCTAGGGAAGGAAGACAAGGTGCCTGGTTGTTCTACTTCTACTATTGGTTTCCTCCTGGTTGATTGTTCCAACGGTACTACTGCGGCTGCTGATACTGCCTCTGAGTCTGCTACTGATTCTGACGTTGATTCGGATGTTGATATCCCGACGGGTGGCCATGTCTGAACTGCTGAGATGAGTTGCTTGAGAAATGGGGTGACTGTTGCTCCTAGGCTGGGGTCCACTCATCTTGCGCTTCTGGTCTTCCATCTCCTTGCACTTCCTCTCAGTCATGATACCTCTATAAATCAGATGTTGGAAGGTGGGGAAGGTGTGATTCATCAGCTGGTAATGCAGGGGATCAACCAAACCTCTCAAGAATCGGTACTGCCTCTTCGCATCAGCATTGACTTCTTCGCGTGCATAGCGAGATAGCTACATGAGTCTATCTCAGTATTCACAGACAGACATGGATCTCTACTTCAGTGCTAGGAACTCCTCTTTCTTCACTATCATCAGGCCCTTTGGAACATGATATTAGCGGAAATTTTCTCTGAATTCCTTCCAGGTGATAACTTCAGGGTCGGCATGGGTGGTGAGATAGGACTCCCGCCAAGACTGAGATGCTCCCCTTAGCAAATAGGGACCATACAGAACATTCTTTCTGCTATTACATTGGGCGGTGTTCAACTCCCGCTCGACTATGCTCAGCTAGTCTTCGGCGTCCATGCTGTCGGTAGAGTGGGCGAAGGCAGGGGGATGGCCTCTCATGAACTCCGCACGCTTGTCCCTTGGCATCTGAGGCATCTGCATCTGCGGTTGGGGTTGAGGTTGCTGTTGTGCTTGCTGCATGGATGCTAGAGTCTGCCCAATTGCTTGAACTACATAGGTCTGCATGAAGAACATCTGCTCTACTGACATTAGGGGTGACAGTGGAGGCAGCCGATGAGGTGCCTCATCCTGCGGGGAAGCTACTCCTACTGAGTCTGCCTCCTTCCTCAGTGCCTATTATCAGACATCTACGGAAGGCATTCACACATCAGAACTAATCTTGCAATCTTTCAGCATAAGAAAAGGCATACAGAGATCTTCACAACACTGAATGAACAAACATCTTCACTAATTCTCAACACAGCCAAACACAACTTCTCAGATAAAGAGGAAAATAGAAGTAAAATGTTTCCCAACTAGATAACTAACTTTATTAACACTATAACTAAACCAAACTGTAGGGAACACCCACTGTTGGGGGCCTTCCTCTTCCGAAGGTCCTCAAAAACATGACTAACCATTTGTTTTTATCGTACTGTTGAATATTACAAGAGCTTCATCATAAGAAAAGCTTTGTTGTGATGAGGATCTTCTTCCCTGCTAAAGGTCCTCGAGACAAAGACATTGTCTAAGACCAATAACGACGAATGCCGAAGCTGCAACCAAAGGATGTCGGCTTTGGCTTAAGACGACACCGAAGGTCAAACATGATGCTGAGTCGAAGAGGAAAAGACTAGCTAATCCCTGATGTTTTATGTCACGATTATGGCTATATGTTATGGTCATAGATGTATTTTTACTCGGGCAGTGTCTCGTACCTATAAATAGGTGAACAGTACCCTCGTACTGTTCACGCTGGATTGTATTCGCTCTCGCGTCAACACCCTCAATCAAGCCGAAGGTATCAATGTAATATACATCCAGTTAATGCTCATGTATACCTATTATGAAATAAATATATGAATGAATGATAGGATATCATATATTATCTCTATGGATTTTTGTTCTCATAAATGATGAAGGTGTGTCCTTCATGATCTTCGTCCAAAAATCATTATATCCGAAAGGAGTTAATGCTTCCAATGATGAAGGTCCTTAATCTTTAGCAATTGTGTTGCCTTGTTCTTGATTCACTACATTTGAGAACAAGTGACCAACACCCATACTTTGGAGACACTCATTACAAAGATTCAAATCCATCACAAGTTCACCATGAAAAGCATAAAAACACAAGATAAGCAAACTATCCTGACTAACTAAGACTAAGACACTTGACTTAAGAACTTATTATAAACTTTGACACTAGCGATATTATGATCCAAATAAATCTTGGTTCTGCAGTCGGGAGTGCCATAAACATGGTACCCTCGTGGGGGTGAGAGGTACGGGTGATGAGTCCCAGCGAGGGTGGGAGAACCATACTTCTGATGATGGTGCTCTGCGCGCTCAGCCCGCAACTCTGTGATCTCAGCATGAGCCCTACTCAACTCGTCAAGAGTGTGGTCCAGCTCGATGTTGAGCACATCAACTAGGTTGACTGTGTTGTTCAACCTAGGATTGCCCACACCAACAGGTGCGACAATCACGCTCCCGGTACTGCTAGTCAAACGGCAAGGGTATTACTTCTAGTTAAGACCATTAACCACCCCACTAAACAACGAGCAATACTACAGAAGTGCACGCCATGCAACATCCTGCAAGGTTGCATCTGTAGTGTCCCTCTCAGAGACAGAATAGTACTCCGAGCATACCTCTACACCCTGGAGGTCATCCTCCGGTTGGAGCACGAAGCAGGTAGCCTCTAGTGGTCCGGGTACGTCCCGTGACTATGCTCGTAGACTACACAATGGTACTCGATTGATTAGGTATGTCGATCCATAGTCCGGCACAATAAGGTGTCGAGTGCATCATGAAAGTGACAACCGCGAGTGGTGTCATGGGTGATGGGTCGAGCGATCCATCCTTCTGGCTCTTGCTCCTCAGAAAGCGCGGTGTTGTGGCTCAAGCTTCCATCGTTGTTGTCTCCATCAAGATCTCGTCTAGCAGCTCCTCCTGCAGCCGGGACGCCCTATGGTTGTGCAGAGGGTGCCTCCAGTGGGGGCACATGGGAGAGACGTCTCGCAGACTCCACCTCCTGCCGTGGTGAGGAAGGAGAATCCTACTGCTCCATCCTCTGTCACTGACGTTCCTGCTCCTCAAGCAAGCGGTGGTGCAGCCTCTCCATGTGACTCAACAGACTGGTCACTATGTGGTGAAGCGAACGCTCCGCAAGATGAGAGGACAGAAAAGGAGTCACTAATTTGTGTGTTGTGTGTCTAAGGCGAGCCTTCTACAAAAGACACCATAAACATAAGGATAAGATTAGAGCTAATAGGACCAGCAGGTAAACATAAACATATTAGGAGACAAAATAGAATAAGATTTTATCAAGGTATAATATATACAAAGTGAAGCACAGGGTTGGTCGAGACGGCCGACTTTTGAAGTGACACCAAAGATCAAGGTGGGAATAAGGGTCCAAATCCTTAGAACGACCATTCTACTCTAGGTTAGTGGTCCTACAGTCAGCAAGGCTTTGATACCACTTATGTCACACCTAGATTTGGAAGGTAAACCGAATGCGAACCATGTACGTGCCAAGATAAGAAGTTCACATACACAACGATTACATAATTGGACATCATCACACAATGCTCAAATAATAGTAGAAATAAGTATAAATTTATTACATCATGATGTCCAAAACATCCACATAGTCATTAACTTAAACATAAATCAAAGTGTTGAACGAAATGTAGTAAGATAAGGCCTTCACAAGCATGAAACCGACTGGGGGTTTGCCGCTAGTCTAGTTTAGAATTCCTCGAAGTCTTGAAACTCCTGAAAATCCTCTGCATTTCCATCATCTTCTCTTGAGCAATGGTTGCAATAGGGACAATCTAGTGTTTGGTGTTTAAGCAAGGGTGAATACACATCAATGTACTCGGCAAATGTCCCATTTGGTTGAAGTAGACTAGCTGTATGTGGGGTTAAGCTCAAAGCAGTTGCTTTTAGTTGGTCAGGTATTTATCATTAATAGAAGCCAAGTTTTATCATAAAACGCAAGTTGATATTCCCAAAAGAGAGCACTTACTCATAGAGGAAAGTACCAAATATCATAAGTATAGCCATCATCATTAAACCATCAACATAAATGAATCCAGAGTATCTCTAATCAAAGAGGATCCCAAGGCAGATCTTAACCGTGAGCACGACTGATATACCAGTTTCTAAGCCTCTGCAGAGGTTTCACACTTTACCCATGAGTCAAGATCCCTTACCAGCCTAGGTTTGCAAGACCCGATCTTCACTACCGATGTGAATGGCCCCTAATTCACTACATAGCCTTAACAAAGATTCTTCGGGTGTGCAGCCGTCAGTTAGGTTTCGCCAGTCGTACAAACATAGTACACCTCCCTAAGGTGGGTGATTAACAAAACCAAATAGAATGAACCTCAGCACCCACCCTTAGCAGAGCAAGCACTATGCCCTTGCCCCATTGATGGCACAATGGTGAAGCAAACTACAAATCCAAGTTCCTCCAATTAATCAGCTAAGGGTGTCCCATACCACTTTCATGGTGGAGGGCTCACCGCAGAAGACGACCTCGCCAGAGCCGAGGACAAATTCGTTGAATGAGGACAACCCATCTGTCGGATCGATGAATCGAAGGCATCGGGACGAAGCTCTTGGAGAAACGCATGCAGCAGTACCCTCTGATTCCACCACCGACTCACTGATTGAAAGTAATTGCTCGCCGGAGTTGTCGCCGGAGTTACAACTGTCCAAACTTCGGCGAGCAATTTCGGGAGTTTCGGATCTAGACATATGATGGGGTTTTGAAATTCGGAAAGGGCTCGACGAGAGGATTCAAGCCATATATATTGCTATGGTTTGAAGAAATTTTATTTTTCATAACTATCCTATTTTTAAAATTAAAAGTAATTTAAGAAAAAGGCTGAAATTGTTTTTAATATCCAAAAAATATCTTGATGGCTCCAAAAATTATAGGAAAATTTCTAGACATGATTTGGCACCCAATAAACTCAAAAAACAAATTTAGAACTTTTGAAAATGTTTTTAAGTACCTCCAATAAATAGATTTTAAATTTTGGAAAATAGAAAATTATTCGGAAAAATATGAAAATTTATGGGAAACTTCTATAAGACCTATGACATGTTTCAAACACTTCTTGCAATTAGAAACACTATGCAACAACATGAATGCAACAACCATGACACTTTTAGGGCTCACGCCAACATAGAACAAAATAACTCTATATTGTTTTAATAAAGGGAAAAGAAAAGTGAAGAAAAGGTAGGGCAACACCTAAAATTTTGAGTACAGAGCAAAGAAAGTTTTATACCCCAAAATTTAGGGTGTTACAGATATGAAGTTCCCCTTCATCACTCTCACATTATTTCATTATGTTTCTCAATAAAAACCTTCATCCCATGCTTTAACGCTTCGAAGAAGTGTTAAATCAGGAGGACGAAGGTATTTATAACTAAATTGTGTTGCCTTGATTTTCGATGCCTTTAGGGAAATTGAAATCAAGTATCAACATTGGTGCCCACCTCCTGTCCACGACTCGCACAATGCCACCGAAGAAGGCAACAGTGACTGGCCCCATCCTTAGGACCTTGGACACCATTCAAGGGGAAGAAGCTCTCCCAAGGAAAGAAAGGAGCCAAAAGAGGAAGGCTATCAGCCTAGAACCACAAGACCAAGAGCTTGACCAAGAGATCAACAATCTCGAAGCAATCCACCAACAATTGGAGATGGTGCTTCGTTTTTCTAAGCTTTAGAAAAAGATTGACAAAGCAACTGAAGAAATGTGCAACTTTAAAGCGCTGGACTAGAACAACTACATGGACTAGAATTATGAGGGTTTTAACCAAGACAATCTTCATCATGAACCAGTCAACTTCAAAGATTTTCTCTATGACGAAGCTTCCCCACTAACACCAGACCTACAGGCTACACCTTGTCCACCTTTATATAGGCCCCCACATTGCCAATGTATGATGGCTTAACTGATCCAAAGCAATTCATTATGAGTTACGAAGCCACTGTATCTTCATATGGTGGTAACTCAACAGTCATGGTAAAGTCCTTCGTCATGGTAGTTAGGAATGTGGCTAAGACTTGGTACTCGTCTCTTCGTCCAAGAACTGTGACCTCATGGCAAAAGTTGAAGGAGATGCTCCTCACCAGCTTTCAAGGCTTCTAGTCAAAGCCAGTCACGGCACAAGCCCTATTCCAGTGCACCTAGGACCCAGATGCATATATTTAGGCATTTGTCCAAAGATTTCTTCGACTTTGGGCCTTGGCACTAGCAGTCTCGGATGACATCATCATCGAAGCCATGGTCATGGGGCTCAGGCCAGGACCAGCAGCTCAGTATTTTGCAAAAAACCACCCCATTCCCATGAACAATTGCTGCAAAAGATGGATGAGTATATAAGGGCTAACAACAATTTTCACTAAAGAAGAGAGGAATTTCATAGATACACCAAAGTCGCCACGGGCTTCAGAGGAAGGTTTCATCCAAGGCATGTTCGAAGCATCCACAACTCGGTGCATGGTGAGGAAAACATGGCCCAGTCTCAAGGTCAGTTGGGCCAGCAGTAGGCAAGCTCTTAGTAGCAACCTTCACACAACACATTTGGTCCACCTACTCCAAGGTGCGGAAGGGGAGGCTGAAGTTTTGTTGGTAGATTCGCACCTCCAAGGAAACCATTCTGCTTGTTTTGTAGCGTAGAAAGAGGCCGTACCACAAGAACATGCCATTATACCATCAACAAGCAGAAGGAGCTTGCTTCGTCAGCCACTTGTAATACCCATTTTGTAAAAGAAAGAAAAGGAGAATTTCCTTTCCTTTATATGTGATTTTTCCATTTATCATCACATGTGAACACTTCATTTGAAAATAAATGATTAATAAGAATATAAATACAATTAAATCATGCATCATGCTGGTGTTTATTGGTTTGTGCATTTGTCTACAGTGGTAATGATAATAAGAATACATAAAAGAAGAGAATTAGTCCTAACCTAATTTGCACTCAAGAATTTAGAAAAGGGGAAGGAAATGAATACTATACAATACAAAATCATAATTAAATAACTTCACCACAGTAGGTATGATCAAACTAAATAATTAGTCAGTGTACAAAGGTGCCACAAAGTTTGAATTTAAATTGAAGTTTAAATTTGGAAAGAAGGAAAAGATAAAAGAAAAGAAAATAAAAAGAGAAAAGAATAAAACCTAACTGGGCCGACTGTCCCCAATCTAGCCCACTTCTGCTTTCCTCAGCGCGACCAGCCTAGTTCCGCTCCCCGCGCCGCGCGCGTTGCCACGTGGGACCCACCTGGCGGTCTCTCGCTCGCGCTCGTGCTTGTGCTCAGCGTCTCACTGCGTACGCGGGCCCACAGATCAGCTCCTCTCACGCGCGCCGTACCACTGCCGCTGGGACACAGTTGTCAGGAGCGTAAAGAATCCCTCCGCGTGGACCGCGCCCACCTCACGCTGATGATCGCGGAGTTCTCGGCTTCCATGAACGGTCCACTACCCGGCTGGGCGGGATAAGACTCTCGGCTAACCCTTCCCCATCCTCATCTCGCTGAAGCATTCTTCCTTTGCGCCCCTTCCAGACGCCACCAGAGAGAAAACCGATAGCTCATCGCCGCCGTCGTTGAATCGCGTCATCAATGCCCATCTACTTCGGTTACCTCGTCCTAGGCGTTCGGGTGGTCGCACGGGACACGCGCAGGGCAGAGACCGGGTGCGAGCGACATCGACTGGGCAGGAATCCCTCACCGGAGTCAAAGCGCCACCGCGATTCCGCCTAACGCCGCGGCCAGTACCGTCCAGACAACCATCCGCGGTATGAACTCCCCCCTCCGTTTTGTGGACCCTCCGATTTGGTTTTTACCGGGTAGCTATGGTGGATTGCGCTCGGGAACGAGCTCGGGCGTAGTACAACGATGGCGCCGCCGTGGGGGAAGCAAACCCCGGTGACTGGAGTTGGGTGGCACGGCCATAACCACGTGGGCCGTTGATCCTTCGGTCTACGGCTGCAATTAGAAGATCATACCCCTTCGTTTGAGTGACTCGCGCGGCCGTAGATCTTTGATCTGTCGGCACAGATCGCGTCCTGCTTCATTAAATCGTGACTGTCGCTCGTTGATCGAGTGGACGCGCTCGTGTACCCATTTACCGCGGCCGGGATCTAATCCTCACCGTCCGTTTTGGATCAGGCGGCCAGTAGACCCCAATACCCCTTCGGCCATGCCATTATGCAAAAGAAACCCCGTAGATCCCTATATTCAACCCGCCGTCCGCGCCTAGATCTGTCTGTGTCATGTGGACATTTACCCCGAGGCCCCTGCCTTCCTCTGTAATAGTGCGCCCAGTCCAGTGTTGTTTTAATTCGATTAAATGAATTGGAAATTTGATTTTTAATATGAAAATAAACCCTAAAACTTGTGAAATTCATAGAAAATTCATATGAACTCCAAATTAACCCATTCCACTTTCTAATTTTTTGTAATTTTCTTCTTTATCAGCTAGAGTCTCTATTTTATCATGAAAACAGTAAGAAAAATAGTTTCTCACTTAATCCTATTTTAAGCACATAAAACCATTGAAAATCCATAACTTAAAATCTATAACTCCAAAAATTATGATTCCTATTCCTAGGATTTTATTTTAATGTGTAAATTATCACTGCGTATTTTGTTTATATGTTTGGTGTGATGTTAATTTTCCCTATATACTGTGCTTGTTTGTATTGTGGCGAGTAGAAGAACCTGTTACTGAGGATCCTGGTGAGCAGCAGATAGAAATAGCTGAGCAGGAGCTCATTGAAGGCAAGTTGTGCCCTTGACCACTTTTTACCCAATAATGTTCTTTAATATCACTTTCATGCATAGGTTAATTTTGATGGTGTTGGGGCGAAGGCGAAGACGCTACCCTTCGCTCCAGCCTTCGTCTATCTCGCTGCGCCAACGGGAGCAGAAGAACCGGCAAGGTCCACCCTTCGCCTTGCACACTACGAGATGAAGGCCTACGACGACGTCACCTCGTCCCACGTCCTCACTCGACCTGGAGGCCCACGTGGGTTTCGGCCCATTGTAACAGGCCCCGCACGGAGAAGTATGTTGCGGGCCCGATTTGTAATAGCTTTTCTGTAATGACAGTCTATAACCCTCCTTTATAGGAATATTCCGGGGATAGTCTAGGTGCCTGAGGTTACATGCGTCCTTACATTGAGACGTTGGGCACTCAGGCACCTATAAATACCCCTGTATAGTGCCCTTGAGAGGCTAGATTAACAGAGCTATTGCCATCTCGAGTTGAAACTTTGTTTACGTTGCTTTCATTCCCCCGTTGGATCAACTTGCCCAGGAGAGCAAGTTCCAACATTTGGCGCCCACCGTTCGTGCTACGAAAAAACCACCCGCGATGGCACCCAAGAGAGCTAGCTCGAAGGCAGCCCCATCCGTTGACGAAGCATCGAAGGCAGCGCTGCTGGCCGAGAAAAAGGGCAACGCCCTTGTCGACACCACCCACCAAGAAGCCTACAAAGATGACGCACTTAGCAAGAGGCAGCGCAATGAACAACCTACACCCGAAGGTAGTCTCCGCACCTGCAGGTCCGGAGGACAACCGCAACCTCCCCCAGGCTTCGCTCCACTAGAGGGCGTGGACGCCACTGAGGATGGCGAAGTCATCGGTGTTTCAGCAGAGGAATAGCTACAGCTGCAGGCCTTGCGCATCAAGAACCGCAACCTCCAGAAGCAGAAAGAGATCCTCGAGGCCAAGCGCCAACGTGTCTCTGCGCAGGCCAAGGTACGCCAGATGATATGCAACGAGGATCAGAGGGCTCAGGAGCTTGAGCAAGAGATTGCACTCATGCAGCGCGAAGGCCAACTTGGTCTGCAACACAGCCCACCCCTCCAACAGCGCGCGCCATTCGAAGACCTATTCATTCCTCAGCGCGGACCCGTCATCCCGCACGCCACAGCATTCCAAGGTGTCAACTACCTTGACGAGCGGAGTCCCCTGGCATCGCACCTGCAAGTGTCACCATGGCCCTCCAACTTCAGGGCAGGGACCTACCCCAAGTACAACGGCAGCACTGACCCAGCACAGTATATCATGAGCTATCAAGTCGCCGTTGCATCATCAGGAGGGGACGACGCCACGATGGCCAAATCATTCATCATCGCACTCGAAGGCCCGGCTCTCACCTAGTACACCAGGTTGCCCCTGTTGTCCATCGACTCCTGGAGAAGTCTCCAGGACAAATTCCTGCTCAACTTCTAAGGGTACCGCCCAGACACCGACGCCTTGGCTGAACTGTCACTCTGCAAGTAGCTGGAAAGAGAAACTCTGCGGGAGTACTACCGCAAGTTTCTGACTCTCAAGTCACAACTGCCTTCAGTTGGTGACCAAATCACCATTCACTACGCCATCAGTGGCCTTCGGGCTGGCGTCCTTTACAGCCACTGCATCAGAGATCCACCCAAGAACCTCCAAGAGCTGTATCAGATGTTCGAAAAATATGCCAGATCCGAAGGGCTCCACCAGCGCAAGGTCCAGTCCTAGAGGAAACCCAAAGACCCTCCGCAGTCCAGCCGAACGTGGACGAGACCTTCGCAGTCAGACTCCGGTCGGGACGGCCGTAGTCAGCAGCATGTACACAACATCACCAACCAGCACCCCGCCGGTGAGGCCCCTCGCCGCCAAGATTATCCACCCCAGGGTCGCGGCAACGGAACTCGTGGTCGGGGCCAAGGACGGGCGCAGCAGCCGCGCAGATTTTACAGCTTGTTCCACGGCGAAGACTGCGTGCACCCAACAATGGACTGCCCGGAAACAAAGGCCACCAGAGACAGGATGTCTCGGGCAACCAGCCGACAACCCAAGAGTTGTCGGGCACACATATCAACAACCCCCACAACCATACAACCACGGCCCCGCTCAGCATCCACCTAACCACGCATACCAACACCACCAGGAGGTACAAATCGTACCTCCCCCACTCCCACCTCCACACCCGCAACAGCCAAACATCCACCACCCCAACCACCCCCAAGCACCAAAACAAGAAGAATTCGCTGATCAGACGTATCGCGGAGTCATTCACATGATCACTGGGGGGTCCAGCGTCGACTTTGACACGAAGCGACAGAAAGAGGGACCACTATCGTAGCATCAACCACGTCGCCTCACCGGTCTAGTCATGCAGACAAAGTGGTCCCATGTGCCATTGACCATCGACGCCAGAGACGTCGACCTGCGCAGCGCACCCCACATCGACGCCATGGTTATCAAGTGCAGCGTGGTAGGCTGGGACCAGCACAAAGTCTTAGTTGACAACGGCAGCCAGGCGGATATCATTTTCCTCCACGCCTTTGACCGCATGGGCATCAGCCACAGCTTGCTTAAACCTTCGGACAACCCACTGTATGGCTTCGGCGGCAGGGGCACCTTTCCTGTCGGCAAAATAGAGCTACCCCTCTCCTTCGATGTAGCACCCAATGCACGAAGTGAGCAAGTCACTTTCGACATTGTCGACATGGTGTACCCGTACAACGCCATAATGGGTCGGGGCTCCATCAACAAGTTTGAGGCAGCCATTCACGGACTTTACGTGTGCATGAAGATCCCGGGTCCGCAAGGCGCGATCACAGTCTACGGTAACCATCAGGCCACGCGTAACATAGAAAGAGACTTCGTTCCAAGGCAAAGGAACGTACACTGCCTCACGGCGCAGCGCGAGGTCCCCGAGGCTACCAGCCCAACCGCCAAAGAGCATGAAAAGGCACAGCTGCAAAGCAACAATGGGACCAAGACTGTTCCCCTTGACCAGGCAACGCCCAAGCAAATGGTCATCATAAGCGAAGACCTTACTTCGCATGACGAGGAGAGACTCCTCTCCTGTCTGTCCAAAAATAAGGACGTCTTCGCCTAGTCCACCCTCGACCTGGTCGAAGTCAGTCGCTCTATCATCAAGCACAGCTTGGGAATCGACCCTTCGGTGAGGCCGAAGAAGCAGCGACTGCGTAAGAGGTCTGATGAGAAGACAGAAGCCACCAAGGCCAAGGTACACCGCCTGCTTGATGCCAACTTCATCGAGCTAGTCGCCTACTCAACATGGCTCGCCAACGTAGTCATGGTGCAAAAGAAGAGCGGCAAGTGGCGAATGTGCATTGATTTCACTAGCCTCAACAAGGCCTGCCCCAAGGATAATTTCCCGCTGCCTCGGATCGACAAGATCGTCGATAGTGCGGCCGGGTGCGAAGTCATGTAACTCCTTGATTACTTCTCTGGCTACCACCAAATATATATGAAGGAGGAAGACAAGGCTAGCACCAGTTTCATAACACCCTTTGGCACGTATTGCTTCATCAGAATGCCGGAGGGACTTAAGAACGCTGGGTCCACTTTCTCTCGCCTCACCAAAACGGTGCTCGAGAGCCAAGTCGGCAGAAACATATTTACGTATGTGGATGACATCGTTGTCACCAGCAAAAGCAAAGAAGACCATCTGGCTGACCTCGCAGAAACGTTCGCGAACATGCAGGACGCACGACATCGCCTAAACCCCAAAAAGTGCATCTTCGGCGTCCGCCAGGGGAAGATACTGGGCTACCTGGTGTCGCACCGAGGGATCAAAGCCAACCCAACAAAAATCTAGGCCATCATCAACATGACGCCCCCGCAGTCAGCTAGAGACGTCCAACGACTGACAGGCAGATTGGCCGCCCTCAACAGATTCATTTCCAAGTCCATAGAGCGAAGCCTACCTTTCCTCAAAACGCTACGTGGCGCAAAAGACTTCGCATGGGGACAAGAGCAGGCGGCAGCCTTCGCTTCACTAAAGTAGCACCTGTCAGAGCTGGCGATTCTTACAAGCCCCAACCCCTCGTTACCCCTGTTACTCTACATCGCAGCTTCGCCGCACGTGGTCAGCGCAGCGCTGGTTCAAGAGCAGGATAGAGAGGGCACAACCAGGCAGTGTCTAGTTTATTACGTCTTCGAAGTACTCACAACATCCAAATGCAACATGACGGAACTGGAAAAAATCACCTACACAGTCGTTATGGCTTCGCGCAAGCTGCACCATTATTTTGAAGCATTCAAGGTGTGGGTCACCTCGGACAGGGGACTCGGTGAATTGTTCAGAAATCCGGAGGCATCTGTCCGGATCGCCAAATGGGCAGCCGAGCTTTCCGGCTACCACATAACCTTTGAGCCCAGGACAGCCATCAAGTCACAAGTCCTGGCATACTTCATCGTCGATTGGACCGGGCCAATAATGCAGCCGGACACGTCTGCAGAGAATGTGTGGACCATCCACTGTGACGGCACATGGTGCCATGCGGGGGCAGGCGCAGCTACAGTCATTACTTCACCCATAGGGGTCAAGCACAAATATGCAGCACGTCTCAGCTTTGCTTTGGAGTCCGACAGATGCACCAACAATATAGTAGAGTACGAAGCCGTCATCCTCGGCCTTCGGAAGCTACGGGCACTTGGTGTCACTACCTGCATAATCAGAACAAACTCCAAAGTGGTCGCCGACCAAGTCGAGAAAGATTACGCAGCAAAGGACCCCGCACTTATGCAGTACCTCGCGGCTGTCCGCAGTCTCGAGATACAATTCAAGGGCTTTACCTTGCAGCACGTGGAACGAGCCAAGAATGAGGAGGCTGACGCATTGGCCAAGGCAGCCGCCAGAGGCGAGGCCCTGCCCTCCGACGTATTCTACCATATCATCAGCACGCCAGCCGTCCGCAGCCCAGAGGGCCTCCAAAAAACCAATGACACCGAGGGCCACCGCATAGTTAACCTCATCATAACCGAAGACTGGCGGGCACCAATAACCCTGTTCCTGCAGGGATATTACCATCCAAGCAATATCAACTAGGCCAAGCGCCTCAAACACCAAAGAGGGACTTCGCACTCATTGAGGGACAGCTTTACAAGAAGGGGGTCAGCTAACCCATGCTTAAATGCGTCACCGAGACTGAAGGCGTCCAGATCCTGCGCGAAGTCCACAGTGGAACTTGTGGCTCTCACGTGGGGCCTAGGGCCCTAGCTGCCAAAGTGATCCGCCAAGGCTTCTACTGGCCTGCTATGATCTGCGCCGCGAATCGGGTCACGAGGTCGTGCGAATCCTGCCAGAAGTTTTCTCCACGCTCGGGAAACCCTTCGCAATTCACAAAGCTAATCGCCCACATGTGGCCCCTTCAGCGCTGGGGCCTGGACATTGTCGGGCCACTACCTACGGCGCAGGAGAAGCTCAAGTTCACCTTCGTCGCCATCGAGTACTTTACCAAGTGGATCGAGGCAAGGGCAGTATCCACGATAACATCGAAGACTGCTCAGAAATTCTTCTGGCAAAACATTGTTTGCCGATTCAGAGTTCTGTCTAAGCTCATAGTTGCCAACGGCAAACAATTTGACAGCCAGGACTTCAAAGACTTCTGCTTCTCAATTAGCACCAAGCTTGCCTTCGCCTCAGTATATCACCCACAATTCAACGGCGTCGTGGAGCGCGCCAACGGAAAAATTTTCACGGCCATCAAGAAAATGCTTCTCGATGACAAGAAGGGCAAATGGGCCGACCTGCTACCTGAAGCAGTCTGGGCGCTGAACATGACCGAGTGCCGGGTGACTGGGTTCAATCCATTCCGCCTGCTATATGGATCGGAGGCCATGACCCCGCCGGAAATAAAACATGGGTCACCATGGACAAGCACTTCAGCCATCCCCAACGTAGACGAACCAACTTCGAAGGACCTCATCGACGGAGACCATGTCTTCGCCCTACAGGCCCTCAACAAATACCAAGCTCAAACAAAAGCATGGCACGACCACGCAGTCGTCCCGAGAGAATTCAACGAAGGGGACCTCGTACTCATCCAGACAACTCGAACAGAGTCACGAAACAAGCTAGAGCCAAAGTGGGAGGGTCCCTTCATCGTCAAGACGAAGGCGTCCCCCAGCGCGTACAGGCTAACCACGCCCTCTAGCGAAGACCTAGAGCATTCCTGGAATATTGACAGTCTCCGTAAATTTTTTGTTTAAATCCTCAGGGCTAACACGCCCTTGTAATTCACCAAACAGTTTTATTCCGGCCCGCACTCTTTTCCTCCCGGGGGGTGAGGTTTTTAATGAGGCGGAGCCATATAATATACACGCAAAAATCCCCCGCAAAATTAAGACACAACATGTCGAAAAAGACCGCATCGACGGTCTTTGGCATTCGACCACACCAAAGTCACCGCGAGGGGCAGCGCTAACTACCCTCGCGTGCGACACTCCACGCAAAAGTCACCTAAGGGTGCAGTCGGACTAGCACAACAAGTGCGCAAAATCGAAGTCTTCCTCAAAAGACTATCTGTGCAAAGGTCGCCTAAGGGTGCAGCCGGACTAGCACAACAAGTGCGCAAAATCGAAGTCTTCCTCGAAAGACTATCCGTGCAAAAGTCGCCTAAGGGTGCAGCCGGACTAGCACAACAAGTGCGCAAAATCGAAGTCTTCCTCAAAAGACTATCCATGCAAAAGTCGCCTAAGGGTGCAGCCAGACTAGCACAACAAGTGCGCAAAATCGAAGTCTTCCTCAAAAGACTATCTGTGCAAAAGTCGCCTAAGGGTGCAGTCGGACTAGCACAACAAGTGCGCAAAATCGAAGTCTTCCTCGAAAGACTATCCGTGCAAAAGTTGCCTAAGGGTGCAGCCGGACTAGCATAACAAGTGCGTAAAATCGAAGTCTTCTTCAAAAAGACCATCCGTGCAAAAGTCGCATAAGGGTGCAGCCGGATCCTCCGTGCAAAAATCGACTACGGGTACAGCCGGGCCAACACAATAAATGCGCAAGCTCAAGTGCACAGGTCGCCTACGGCGCAGCCGTATCAGCGAAGGCACGCAGCCTTATCATACAAATTATAGTTACATACATGCAGCGAGGGCATCACACATTACATCGGCTCAAGCTTCGGGATGATACCCATCTCCCTATAGTTGAACAGCATTATCCTCAATTCATCACCCTCAAACAGACTTCGCAGCTCTCCCTCACCTACACTCGCCCCAGCCGGCGAGGCCAGCAATTCCCGCTTGCCAGTCCCGTCCACACGAAGGCGACCACCCTCCACCTCACCACGATGACGCCTATCACTTCGCGACAACTCACTCACCCTCCGTTTCGCCATCGCCCTTCGCCGCCTATGCCCAACACTCGCACCCAGAAGATCCTCATCACCCATTACACACGGAGAAGCCTCCACCGCAGCCACATCCAATGCCGCAAAGTAATCCAAATCCTCATCCGAAGACTCCTCTGTCCACACAACCGAACTCCTAGAATCATCAGACTGAAAACACTTAGACACAGAATCATCAGAATCGTCTTCAGCAACCACGGTCGAAGCCGCCAAAAATTAGCATTGACAGTAGCGATTGCGTGCGTAGGCCCAAAATCCTGAACCTACGCAGCAACCAAGGTTCAGTAACACAGACAAAATTTACAAACTCCCCAAACTCCTACTCAGCCACCTGCGAAGGCCCGGCCGCGGTCATGGGGTCTTCGGCTGCCAGCTCAGCCACCACCTTCGGGGGATCTTCGGCCATCGGCGCAGGGGCTGGCAAAGGGCCTTCACCGGCCACGGTAGGCATGGGTGCAGCCGAGGAGCCTTCACCGGCTCTCGAAGGTGGCACCGGGTTGACCTCAGCCTTGGGCGGTGCGCCGACCAGATCTCCAAGGTCCTCGACATCCTCGGCACGCGCCATCTGCAGCAGCATCACACTCATTCAGCAAAACCACACGTACCCACACAACCACACAAAACAAAAGATAGCCTTTACCTGCTCTATCGCTCGGTCAGACTGCTCCTTAACCGCCTCCCGACCGTGCGGACCCCACATCATATCGAAGAGTGCCCTCGCTGACTGCTTCGCCATAGGGTTTTCGGCCTTGAAAATTTCACGTTCAAAGTTCTCGTCTGATTGGTCGAAGACCTTGTATTGTTGGCACCCCTCGCGGGACAATGCATTCAGGGTCCCCTCGCAGGTGACGAGGGAGGTGAAGGACATGAATCCCTGCACAATGGTCGGGAGCACCAGCAGCTCCTCCTGCAACCATTCGAGGAAGCGAAGGCCTACCTCTTGGGCAGGTACTTCGAAGTCTGCAGTCCGTGCGCCTAGATCGCGGTACGCATCCACGAACTGCGCGTGCGTCCGCTCGACTTCCGAGCGCGCCGAGGCCTCGGCCTTGTCCACGCGGCCACGCAGGGCGTCGAACCTTGCTTCCCACTCCTCGATGCGTTGGCTGGCGAGACTGTTCTCCGCCCGCGCCACTTTAGCCTTCGCTCGCGCAGCCTGTGCTTCAGCGATGGCCTGGTTAGCCTCCCTCCTCCCCTCCGCCAGCCGGCGCCGGAGGTCCGTCTTATCGGCCTCCAAGGCAGCCACCTTCTCCGCCAGCGTGCGGTTTTTGCTCTCCACAGCCGACTTCTCCCGGACAGCATCTGCATGCTGCGCCCGAAGACTCTCAACTTAGGCAGTGACGTCTGTAGTCAGGACGCCCGACGCAACACGGTCGGCGAAGTCGGCCGCCTAACAAAAACACATGAGACCCAAACCTTCAACGAAACAACAAACGTCGAAGTCCAGCACAACTTACTTGCTACGTCAGCTGCTGCGACAGCTGCTGCGACACCTCCCTCAGCCGCTGGGACTTGGTGCCCACCACGTCCTTAGCGGCAGCGGCTGTCAGAATCTCGCCGCTCGCGCAGAAGGCGGCCCACGGGTCCTGCGCGGCTCCCTTCGCCCTTACCACCTCCGATGGCGAAGTGGTTGCCACTGAAGGCGGGACAACAACCAATTGTCCCTCACCCAGCCCTGCAACATATCTTCGGTCAAAAAAAACTTACCAACAAGATAATCCTTGACACTGATATTCGTGCCGAAGTCAGCAACATGTCTCCCCAGCGAAGGCAGCTCCTGTCCTTTCGTAGGTCCGCCCGGGGGAGGCCTAGCTCCGCCTGAGGCGGCAGCCTTCGCGCTCGCCGACGCCTTGCTGGGTCCAGGGGCAGCTGCTTTTGCAGGTGGCACCGACTTGCTACTACCGGAGGCAGCAGCCTTCGTGCTCCCCCGCGTCCTCTTCGTCTCGCGCATAGGATCTGCCATCCTGACGACGGCCCGGCGCTTCTGCGCAGCGTCTTGACGGTACTTGTTCATCACTGCCGACACAATAGCAGCAATATTTCGTCCGTAAGGAAACACCTTCAACTCGTGTGCCATGCGGGACATATAGAAGTCTTCGCCAGCCGAGCGGGGGATCGGAACATTCTTGGACCATCGGCCCCCGGTAACCTCCAGCATTCGCGCCGAAGACTCCCGGAGCTCAGGCGAAGACATCCTTCCCCTGGGGGCCACGCACGTCCCCATCAAATCCACAACGAAACTAACAGACACACCCATTCCCCCCACTATAGTACCTAATTTTCTCTTCTTAGTGGCCGGGGCAGCCTCCTGCGAAGGCCCTTCCTCGGTCACGCCCATCGGTTTTTTTCCCGCGGCGATCGGTGGCGTCTTCCCTGGGATAACCACCTTATGGCAAGCGGTTCAATTCGAAGACCCGATTCAATCTGTCGTTGGACCCATGGATATCCTAACTCCATAGACCCTCTATCTTCGGCACGTAGCGCCCCATGATCCTTCCCACACCGTCTTCCGCTTCACGCACGAACGCGGCGGGATCCTGACTGCGCAGTTCCAACGCGAAGGCAGGACTTCGCACCCGCTGCCCGCCCTGGAAGGGCATCTCGCGAGGGCATACTTCACCCAGCGCCCAGCCATGCGCCAAGGGCCATACCCCATACCCGACAAACTCCTCAACTAAATCGCGCCCGCTACTCATGCGGGCAGCGCAACGAAGGGCTCCTTCGTCTTCATCATCCTCCACCACCTCAAACTGCGGGTACGCTACGTAATAGTGGGAGCACATGACGGCTATGGGGAGCCCTGGGTGGTCTTCGACTGAGCCTTTGGAAACGTAAAACCAGAAATCCCACCAGTTGCCCCAATTATTGCGGGCGCAGGGAACCAATTCCACGACCTCCATCGAAGTCTTGCCGGTCCTCGGCGTAAATGTGCACGATCCAAATTGTGCAATCTCATGTCCAATTTTCCTCTTTTGCCAATGCAGACAGTAATGTTTTGCGAAGACCTCCACAGAGGACTGACCGCCATACGAGGTCGTCGCCCAGACATACTTTGCCAGGGCCACCACGGCATTGGGCGTCAGCTGGTGGACCTGGACCTCGAACTTTCGCAGGACCTCCGCCACGAATCAATGTGCAGGCAGATGAAGACCAGCGGCGAAAAATGCCTCGAACACGACCAGCTCGCCCTCCGGCTCGGGGACCTCCTCCGCCCCCGGGACACACCCCACTCCGCTACCAAAATATCCAAGTTGCTGCATATCCTGAACGCGGACTGAGGAAATCCGCGACACGCCAAACTTCACTGTATCACCAAGATGTAACTCCTCCGCCGCCAAGTTGCTCAAAGTGTCCTCGGATGATGTGCCGGCCGGCGGTGTACTTGCAGCATATGAGGAAGAGGACGACATGGCTACGTACAGTCGGCGGCGGCGGGCGGTCTGCTTGACGCGGGCCAGATCTCCGACGAGCAGGAGCAAGGAGGGCAGGCGAGAGCACGAGCGGTTTCAAAAGGAGGCTAGGGTTGTGCGGCACGCAGAAAGTGAACCTGAACCGCGCCGCACCGCCCTCCTTTTTATACACGGGACGCGACGCTTCGGGAAACCCGCAGTCCAACAGTACCGCGTGCGTCAACGGTCACATCAGAAACCCCTGTGGAACCATTTCGAGCAAGGGCAGCGTCTCCACCATCTAGCGACGTCTTCGACACTAGATGACTTAGTCGAACTGGTCCCTCGGAGGGCAAATGTTGGGGCGAAGGCGAAGACGCTACCCTTCGCTCCAGCCTTCGTCTATCTCGCTGCGCCAATGGGAGCAGAAGAACCGGCAAGGTCCACCCTTCGCCTTGCACACTACGAGATGAAGGCCTACGACGATGTCGCCCCGTCCCACGTCCTCACTCGACCTGGAGGCCCACGTGGGATTCAGCCCATTGTAACAGGCCCCGCACGGAGAAGTGTGTTACGGGCCCGATTTGTAATAGCTTTTCTGCAATGACAGTTTGTAACCCTCCTTTATAGGAATATTCCAGGGATAGTCTAGGTGTCTGAGGGTACATGCGTCCTTACATTGAGACGTTGGGCACTCAGGCACCTATAAATACCCCCGTACAGTGCCCTTGAGAGGCTAGATTAACAGAGCTATTGCCATCTCGAGTTGAAACTTTGTTTACGTTGCTTTCATTCCCCAGTTGGATCAACTTGCCGAGGAGAGCAAGTTCCAACAGATGGGACCCAATAGGTCACCCTAGATTGTTTATCTCATTACCTTGTTTACCCCTGAATCACTTGGGTAGTTTGCTATTTCTTTACTTGGTTTTGGGATAATCATTTATTATATCTATGTTCCAATTCTTTTGTTATTCTATTTATGTTCATGTCAAGATCATTAATGTTAATTGGAACATAGAGCTTAACTTGAGTAACACGTGCCACCACAAGGTTTTAATGGGACACCTTTGGTTGACTAATTAGGAAAGCTAATGGAAGACTACCTTACCCGAAAGGGGCAAGGGCAGTAGGGGAGTTGCATGCAAGGAGGTTCTCGGGTTGATTTAGCTGCAATGGTGGTCAGACGGGGGATTCTTGCAAGTGCTCTTCCCATAAATTGTAGCGGGTTTTCGGAAGCCAGTGGAACTTTGTAAAGGCCAGTGTTGCCCTACCTCGCCTCCTAGGTAGAGGTGTATGGGAGTCGTGACCCCTTGGCAGATGGGTAACATGACTTGTGGGTAAAGGGTACAACCTCTGCAGAGTGTAAAACTGGTATACTAGCCGTGCTCGCGGTCATGAGCAGCTCAGGACACTCTGATGATTAATTTATGGAACTTAAATTCAATTTTGTCATTTGCATTGCATGGGTTTATTATTAATTTTGTTCTATTATTAGTATTATGATTTGGTATCTACTTACACTTAGTAACTGCTAATAAAATTTTGACCAACTAACTAAAAGCAATGCTCAGCTTTAACCCCTGCCATTGATTAGCCTTACACATCACATGAACTCTCACCTTTGTGAGTTCATGTCCACTGGTTCCCCACAACTTGTTGAGCTATAATCATGTGTGAGCTCACCCTTGCTGTCTCACACCCCCCCACAGGAGAAGAACAGGTGGTTCAGGAGGAGCCACACGGCGAGGAGTTTGATCTGATTTAGGTGACGTTTCTCAGTTGATATTGGCGTCGACGATCCTTAGTTCACTTTATATTTATCTTTTATATTGTAATAAGACTTCCACTATGTAATAAATACTCTGATTATTGTGACATTTATCTCTATACACTCTGTTCTTATATATGTTGTCTTCTTGGTGCATGTATGAGATGCACCTGGCTTTGTTCCTTAAAGCCTGGTGTGACAGAAGTGGTATCAGAGGAAATGTTGACTGTAGGACGAAACCTAGATAGAAATGGACAAAACCCTTACCTACTTACCTTATTCTGATTCATTCAATACTTACCTTACTCTGATTCTCTATATACTTATCTTGATCCTGTCTCACCTTCTACTGTCCTACTCTGATTACTCTTATCTTTTCTACTCCAAGACATGATGGATTTCACACCATGGAATCCTACATTTATAACCTTTTTAAGAGATAGGAGACCTAAAAAAATTAAAACTATTTTCTCTATTAAAAAATGTTGGTTGATTGTTCTCATGATAAATGCTTGATTTTCTTCTTTGATTGATTGAAACATTATAGTTGGGCATCTTAGCATGTACCACCATAAGGTAATGTGTTAGCTTTATTAGGTGACACACTAATCTACTTAGCTAATAAATCCCCCACAGTAACATTCCCCATAATTACTCGCCTTGACTACAATTCTTCCTTTCTTACCCTGTGTTTCTAACCCAGATGGGCTACCCCTATAGTGTTAGAATAGAGCACTATAGATGTGATCCTTGGTATGTCATGGTTAAGAAAGGCAAAGGCAGTTTATACACTGTGCTAAAGGAACCATAGAACTCACCAGTTCCAAAGGAGAAAGGTTTGAAGTTGGAATTGCAGTAACTACCGCCACCAGACTAGCGGCATTCTTAGTAGATGGGAAGTTTGTTGGTGTTAACATCCGTGTGGTTAGAGATTTTTCGGATGTCTTCCTAGAAGAGTTACTTGGGACTGCCCCTACTTTCAAACGGCCATACAGGAGGTCTGTAGAAGAGTTAAAGGGACTAAAGAAGCAGTTAACGGAATTACAAGAGACTGGGTACATTCGTCCAAGTTCCTCACCTTGGGGAGCGCCGATTCTGTTTGTCAGAAGAAGGATGGATAACAGCGAATGTGTGTGGATTATAGGTCCCTTAATGATGTCACTGTGAAGAACAAGTATCCATTACCCCGCATTGAAGATTTATTTGATCGGATAAGAGGTGCAAGGGTATTCTCGAAGATTGATCTCCGATCGGGTTATCACCAAATGAAGATTAGGCCATCGGATATTCCCAAGACAAATTTCTCGGCCCAATACGGTTTATATGAGTTCACCGTTATGTTATTTGGACTAACTAATACACCAGCCTATTTTATGGATCTGAAGAATAAGGTGTTCATGGTCTAGATAGCTTCGTCGTGGTCCTCATCAACGATATTCTTATCTATTCTAAGAGTGAATGTGATCATGAAGAACATCTGAGATTGGTGCTACAAAAGCTACGAGATAATCAACTCTATGCCAAGTTCAGTAAATGCGAGTTCTGGATTGACAAGGTGCCATTCCTTGGACATATCATTTCTAATGGAGGAATAGCAGTGCACCCTGCTAAAGTGAAGGAGATAATGGCGTGGAGCATACCCACTACAGTTACTGAGATTTGGAGTTTCTTGGGACTTGCAGGATATTATCAGAGGTTTATTGAAGGATTATCTAAGATTGCCAAGCCTATGACCTCGCTTCTGGAGAAAGGAAGAGAGTTTAAGTGGGATGAGAAGTGCCAAGAAAGCTTTGATCAATTAAATAAGAGATTGATGTCGCCACCAGTGTTGGTTATGACAGATCTATTGAAGGGATTTGACATTTATTGTGATGCATGTGGCCAAGGATTGGGATGTGTGCTCATGCAAGAAGGACATGTGATCGCCTATGCGTCTTGTCAGTTGCGAAAACATGAGTTGAACTACCCCACTCAAGACTTAGAACTGGCAGTCGTTGTGCATGCGCTTAAGATATGGAGACATTATATCAAGGGGACCAAGTGTCAAGTATATACGGATCATAAGGTGTTGAAGTATATATTCACTCAGAAGGATCTCAACCTTAGGCAATGCCGTTGGTTGGAGCTTATTAAGGATTATGATTTGGAGATTCACTATCACCGGGGCAAGGCAAATTTGGTTACAAATGCGTTGAGTCAAAAGGAGCATGTTCATTCAGCTGTTGTTGCCCAGCTACTCGATGAGATTGTTAAGGATTTCAGGAGACTTAACCTAGGGATAGTTGTTCACCCTGAAGGAGTAACTATTGATGCGGAACCTACTTTGGAGCAAGAAATCCACAAAGGACAAATTGGTGATGCTAAAATACAAGAGATTAAGGATCTGAATACCGAAGGTCGAGGTCCAGAATTCACGAAAGATGAACAAGGCACTGTGTGGTTCAAGGACAGGATAGGTGTTCCTGATATTGGCCTTCATTAGACTATTTTAAAGGAGGCCCATGACTCGGATTATTCTATTCATCCTAGTGGTACCAAGATGTATCAGGATTTGAAGCAGAAGTATTGGTGGTATGGATCGAAGAGAGATGTAGCTGCACATGTGGCTATGTGCGATGTGTGTCAAAGAGTTAAGGCCGAACACCAAAGACCAGTTGGACTACTGTACCCATTAAAGATACCTGAATGGAAGTGGGAAGAGATTGGTATGGACTTCATTACAGGATTGCCTCGCACAGCGAAAGGATATGATTCGATATGGGTTATTGTGGATAGACTGACCAAAGTGGCTCATTTCATTCCAGTCAAGACTACTTATAAGGGATCTCAATTGGTAGAGTTATATATGGCTCAGATTGTGTCTCCATACGGTGTACCAAAGAAGATCATTTTGGATAGAGGATCACAATGTACCCCCAGATTTTGGAAAAGTTTTCATGAGAATATGGATATGAAGTTTAATTTTGGTTTGGCCTACCATCCTCAGACTAAAAGGACTAATCAAGTATTGGAAGATATGTTGCGAGCATGTGCCCTTCAGCATGGAGGAAGTTGGGATAAAAGTCTACCTTATGCTCTTATGCTGAGTTCTCATATAATAATAGCTATCAGGCCAGTCTGAAGATGTCACCTTTTGAAGCTTTATATGGCAGGAAATGCAGGACTCCTCTATATTGGATCAGAATAGTGGAAGATAGTTCTTTGGATCTGAACTTATTCAAGAGGCAGAAGAACAAGTCTGTATAATCAAGGAGAACTTGAGGGTAGCTCAGAGCTATGCTGATAATAGAAGAAGACCACTGGAATTTGAGGAAAGAAATCATGTGTACCTCAAGGTTTCACCACTTCGTGGAATGAGGAGATTCAAAGTTAAGGGCAAATTGTCCCCTCGTTATATTGGACCATTCTTGATCTTAAGGCGAGTTGGGGAGGTGGCATACCAACTAGAACTACCGGCTAATCTATCGGATGTGCATAACGTGTTTCATGTGTCTCAACTTAAGAAGTGTCTCCGTGTCCCTAAGGAACAGTTACCAATGGAAGAGCTCAGTGTTCAGGGTGATTTGACTTACACAAAGTATCCAATCAAGATTCTTGACACTTTGACTCGAGTTACAATAAATAAGGTGATAAAGATGTGCAAAGTGCAATGGAGTCACCACGGAGAAGATGAAGCAACATGGGAAAGAGAAGAAGAGCTTCGCATAGATTTTCCCCATCTTTTCCCTAGACCTTCATAAATCTCGAGGATGAGATTATTTTTAAGGGGGTAGGATTTGTAATACCCATTTTGTAAAAGAAATAAAAGGAGAATTTCCTTTCCTTTATATGTGATTTTTCCATTTATCATCACATGTGAACACTTCATTTGAAAATAAATGATTAATAAGAATATAAATACAATTAAATCATGCATCATGCTGGTGTTTATTGGTTTGTGCATTTGTCTACAGTGGTAATGATAATAAGAATACATAAAAGAAGAGAATTAGTCCTAACCTAATTTGCACTCTAGAATTTAGAAAAGAGGAAGGAAATGAATACTATACAGTACAAGTAAAAGCATAATTAAATAACTTCACCACAGTAGGTATGATCAAACTAAATAATTACTTAGTGTACAAAGGTGCCACAAAGTTTGAATTTAAATTGAAGTTTGAATTTAGAAAGAAGGAAAAGATAAAAGAAAAGAAAATAAAAAGAGAAAAGAATAAAACCTAACTGGGCCGACTGTCCCCAATCTAGCCCACTTCTGCTTTCCTCAGCGCGGCCAGCCCAGTTCCGCTCCCAGCGCCGCGCACGCTGCCACGTGGGACCCACCTGGCGGTCTCTCGCTCACGCTCGCGCTCAGCATCTCACTGCGTACGCGGGCCCACAGATCAGCTCCTCGCACGCGCGCCGTACCACTGCCGCTGGGACTCAGTTGTCAGGAGCGTAACGAATCCCTCCGCGTGGACCGCGCCCACCTCACGCTGATGATCGCCAGAGTTCCCCGCTTCCGTGAACGGTCCACTACCCAGCTGGGCGGAATAAGACTCTCGGCTAACCCTTCCCCCTCCTCATCTCGCTGAAGCATTCTTCCTTTGCGACCCTTCCAGACGCCACCAGAGAGAAAACCGATAGCTCACTGCCGCCGTCGTTGAATCGCGTCATCAACGCCCATCTGCTCCGATTACCTCATCCTAGGCGTTCGGGTGGTCGCACGGGGCACGTGTAGGGCAGAGACCGGGTGCGTGCGACATCGACTGGGCGGGAATCCCTCGTCGGAGTCAAAGCGCCACCGCGATTCCGCCTAACTCCGCGGCCAGTACCGTCTAGACAACCATCCACAGTATGAACTCCCCCTCCGTTTTGTGGACCCTCCGATTTGGTTTTTACCGGGTAGCTATGGTGGATTGCACTCAGGAACGAGCTTGGGCGTAGTGCGGCGATGGCGCCGCCGCGGGTGAAGCAAACCCTGGTGATCGGAGTTGGGTGGCGCGGCCATAACCACGCGGGTCGTTGATCCTTCGGTCTACGGCTGCGATTAGAAGATCATACCCCTTCGTTTCAGTGACTCGCGCAGCCGTAGATCTTTGATCCGTCGGCACAGATCGCGTCCTACTTCATTAAATCGCGACCGTCGCTCGTTGATCGAGTGGACGCGATCGTGTACCCATTTACCGTGGCCGGGATCTAATCCTCACCGTCCATTATGGATCAGGCGGTCAGTAAACCCCAATACCCCTTCGGCCATGCCATTATGCAAAAGAAACCCCGTAGATCCCTATATTCAACCCGCCGTCTGCGCCTAGATCTGTCTGTGTCATGTGGACATTAACCCTGAGGCCCCTGCCTTCCTCTGTAATAGTGCGCCCAGTCCAGAGCTGTTTTAATTTGATTAAATGAATTGGAAATTTGATATCTAATACGAAAATAAACCCTAAAACTTGTGAAATTCATAGAAAATTCATATGAACTCCAAATTAACCTATTCCACTTTCTAATTTTTTGTAATTTTATTCTTTATCAGCTAGAGTCTTTGTTTTATCATGAAAACAGTAAGAAAAATAGTTTCTCACTTAATCCTATTTTAAGCACATAAAACCTTTAAAAATCCATAAATTAAAATCTATAACTCCAAAAATTATGACTCCTATTCCTAGGATTTTATTTTAATGTGTAAATTATCACTGTGCATTTTGTTTATATGTTTGGTGTGATGTCAATTTTCCCTATATCATGTGCTTGTTTGTATTGTGGCGAGTAGAAGAACCTGTTACTGAGGATCCTGGTGAGCAGCATATAGAAATAGCTGAGCAGGAGCTCATTGAAGGCAAGTTGTGCCCTTGACCACTTTTTATCCAATAATGTTCTTTAATATCACTTATTCATGCATAGGTTAATTTTGATGGGACCCAATAGGTCACCCTAGATTGTTTATCTCATTACCATGTTTACCCCTGAATCACTTGGGTAGTTTGCTATTGCTTTACATGGTTTTGGGATAATCATTTATTATATCTATGTTCCAATTATTTTGTTATTCTATTTATGTTCATGTCAAGATCATTAATGTTAATTGGAACATAGAGCTTAACTTGAGTAACACGTGCCACCATAAGGGTTTAATGGGACGCCATTGGCTGACTAATTAGGAAAGCTAGTGGAAGACTACCTTACCTGAAAGGGGCAAGGGCAGTAGGGGAGTTGCATGCAAGGAGGTTCTCGGGTTGATTTAGCTGCGATGGTGGTCAGACGGGGGATTCTTGCAAGTGCTCTTCCCATAAACTGTAGCGGGTTTTCGGAAGCTAGTGGAACTTTGTAAAGGCCTCGTAGTGTTGCCCTGCCTCGCCTCCTAGGTAGAGGTGTATGGCAGTCGCGACCCCTTGGCAGATGGGTAACATGACTTATGGGTAAAGGGTACAACCTCTACAGAGTGTAAAACTGGTATACTAGCCGTGCTCGCGGTCATGAGCAGCTCAGGACTCTCTGATGATTAATTTATGGAACTTAAATTCAATTTTGTCATTTGCATTGCATGGGTTTATTATTAATTTTGTTCTATTATTATTATTATGGTTTGGTATCTACTTACACTTAGTAACTGCTAATAAAATTTTGACCAACTAACTAAAAGCAATGCTCAGCTTTAACCCCTGCCATTGATTAGCCTTACACATCACATGAACTCTCACCTTTGTGAGTTTATGTCCACTGGTTCCCCACAACTTGTTGAGCTATGATCATGTGTGAGCTCACCCTTGCTGTCTCACACCCCCACCGGAGAAGAACAGGTGGTTCAGGAGGAGCCACACGACGAGGAGTTCGATCTGATCTAGGTGGCGTTTCTCAGTTGATATTGGCGCCGACGATCCTTAGTTCGTTTTATATTTATCTTTTATTTTGTAATAAGACTTCTGCTATGTAATAAATACTTTGATTATTGTGACATTTATCTCTATACACTCTGTTATTATATATGTTGTCTTCTTGGCGCATGTATGAGATGCACCTGGCTTTGTTCCTTAAAGCCGGGTGTGACACCACTCAACCATCCTAGTCAAAAGAGGTGTTCAATACATCCTCATACTGTTCACCTTATATCCCACAGTATGTCCAGCCTTAGTTATAGGAGCCAAGGTAAAGTTTTCCTTCGGCCTCAAACTCCTCAAGTAACCAGGTAATGAGTGCATAGGACCACCTCCTTATGACCAAGTGCTCGCTGGTCAACCCAAGTTCCAAAGACAAGACTTGCAGCAAAGCAACAGAAGGTAGGGATCTGAAACACATACTGTTAAAAATATGGTTGTGAAGACGAAGCATATTTATGAAAGACCCCAAGGGGCTGGGTAAGTAAGCCCGAAGCTATCAAGAAGTCATTACTATATCTACGTTTACTTTGCAGATTTTTCTATATCATGCAAACAAATGTAATAATGATCTGGCAACTTCGATTCTAATGACAAAATGTTGCAGCTGAAGCTTCGACAAAGTAATAGTGAAAAAGCTCCGAAGTCATTCCTAAGGGAATGCAGAGCCATGTTTCATTTCACCTAAGTAACCGTGAAAGAGCTCTGAAGTCATTCCTAAGGGAATGCATAGCTACATTTCATTTCACCTAAGTAACGGTGAAAAAGCTCCGAAGTCGTTCCTATGTAAAGGTGAAAAATCTCTAAACTCGTTCCTAAGGGAATGCAGAGCTACGTTTCATTTCACCTAAGTAACGGTCAATAAGATTCGAAGTCGTTTCTAAGGGAATGCAGAGCTACTTTTCATTTCACCTAAGTAACGGTTAAAAAGGTCTAAAGTCGTTCCTAAAGGAATGCGAGCTTTGTTTCTTTCACCTAAGTAATGTAACACCCAGTGTTACCTAGGGTTCTTCACAGTGCTAACCTCAAGATCATTATCACATGTGAATCAATTTGAGCCAAAGGTACCAAAATTTAGGAGCAAAGATTTAATTAAGTCTTTTCCATCTCAAGGATCATACCTTAACCATATCATGCACCTCAAAGTGAGAAACATGCCCAAACCCTAAAATAACCCTAATTAAGCCATTTAAGGGCAAAAGGGAAATTTGTAAAAGGGGAATGAAAAATGTGAAATCATGGCCGGAGCCAATTATAAAACTTGAAATACACTTAATAAGCTACAAAAGTTAGTAAGGGAGTGTGGCCAAAAGAATTTTTCAAAATCCCCAAAAAGGCCATGCAAGTGGGAGCTCTCTATACAAATCTGAAATTCAGATTTTTGAATTTCATCCCTTCCCTTAGAACTCGAGCGTGTTCACCTTGATCCCTAACTCAAAACCCTAAGCTCCCATTGACAAAGTTGTGTTAAATTAACCCCTCTGCAACATGTGTGAAGATGGCATCGGGATTCATGCCATAGACACGTCAAGTCAAGGATTTTAGCTCGGATTCAGGTAGTGAGACAAACCCTACTAGAGCACCCAATATCTTCGGTTCCAGTCAATAAAATCCATAGGTCGCCACACACAAACAACAAAGGGAAGTCCAGTGAAGAGATCTTACAAAGGGATCATGGCCATAATCACGAAGATTTGGAGCCAATGGGCGCCTGAAAGTGACCACTCTGATGAGGACATCACTATGAGTACGACTACACCAGCAGCACCTCAACATCAAGTGCCACTTCCTTCATTAGCTGGGCCAATCACTCGGGCCCGTGCCAGAGATCTTAACTTCGTCATTGTACTAAAGAATGAGGGCCCAGAAGAATAGACGATCAGCCCAACTGCGGCCCATAGTGGACGACCTAGGGTTGGCCGCCCCTAGGGGCTGCGCCCCCTCTCTATTTAAACAGGAGCTGCGCCTCCTTTGTTCTTCGAGTTTTGTTTTACATTAGCTTTAGCTACTCTCGAACACGTGCAAATCTGCGCTGTCTTCGTGTATTCAGAACTCCACCCTCGAGTAATAGATTAGATTGCTCGCATCTTTTTCTTGTTCGTTCTTCGATTGCGCACAGGAAACGATCTTCGTGATCAGGCCGATCTCGCATCAGCAAGGTCAGTAACCACACGTTCAGCGATTGCATTGATGCCTCGGGCTTGCTCGTCGTAGTCGAATCGCAAGGGTCATCTTCCACCAAATCGGAATTATCTCTACTCGACGAAAGATCAGGCACCTCAGCTATATCAATCGGTATCAGATTTCTAGGTTGATCGGTGAGTTTATCGAGTGTTTTTTTCTCCTTTTGGTGTTTTGGTGTTTGCGCTAACTATGGCAGGAGCACACAACATGGTGGATGACCAGTTGCAGGAAGTAAGGGGACAAGTTGATGGACTTGCTGCTGACATTAGGACGATGCATGAAAGGCTTGATTCAACGGTCACTTCGATGACCGAGCGTTTCAACCAACTTGACCTTGCTCAAACGGCGACTCGCACCACACTCGACACCATCCTGGCACGCCTTGATGCGTTGACCACAAAGATGGAGCAGGAATACGGCGGTGACACTGAGCAGGACGATGGAGATCGCCGTGGTCGTGCACGTCGTGTGGTTCGTCATCCCCCTAATGACTTATTTTCTAAGATTAAATTTAAAATTCCATCTTTTAATGGTAAATATGATCCTACTGCATATCTTGATTGGGAATTGGAGGTAGAACAGAAATTTTCATGCCATGATATTCCTGCTAATAGCCAAGTGAAGGCTGCCATTAGTGAATTTACTGATTTTGCTTTAATTTGGTGGCGTGAGTATAAACAAAAACTTCCCATTAACAGTGTCACTACTTGGACCCAATTAAAAACTGCCATGCGCCACAGATTTGTTCCTTCCTATTATGCTCGTGATTTGCTTAACAAAATGCAGCGTTTTCAACAAGGTTCACAATCTGTTGAGGAATATTACCAGGAGTTACAAAAGGGTATGCTTCGTTGTGGTTTGGTTGAGTCGGATGACGCTGCTATGGCGCGTTTTCGTGGTGGTTTGAACAGGGAAATTCAGGATATACTTAATTATAAGGATTATTTTGATATAACCACATTGTTTGAATATGCTTGCAAAGCTCAACGTGAAGTGCAGGGACGATGATCAAAGACATATACTAACTCTTTTGCAGGCCGGGGTCCGACACACAGCTCAACTCCTTCCAGCCCTGCACCTTCTACGCCTAGCACTACACCGCGCACAGGGACGACCAAGCTAGCGACGCCCCCTGCCAAAGGCGCCGCTTCTTCCATAGGACGTACACGGGATATTCAGTGCCATCGTTGTAGAGGGTTTGGGCACATGATTCGGGACTGCCCAAACAAGCATACCTTGCTTATACGTGACAATGGTGAGTACTCTTCAGCCAGTGATTCTGAGGAAACAGTCATGCTATGATTGCCAGATTTGCCACTAACCATGCAGAAAATGAGGAAGTCCACGTTGATCCCATCGACGCCGATAGGTCTGAGAGTCTTGTTGTGCAGCGTGTTCTCAGCACACAGGTTGCCCAGGCCGAAACAAATCAGCGACACACTCTATTCCATACCAAGGGCGTTGTGCACGAACGGTCGATTTGCATCATCATCGATAGTGGCAGCTGCAACAATTTGGCAAGTACAGCGTTGGTAGAGAAATTATCCTTGCCCACTCGCACACACCCACATCCGTATCACATTCAATGGCTTAATGATGGTGGTAAAATAAAGGTAACACGTTCGGTACGTGTCCCCTTTTCGCTGGGTTCTTATTCTGATTACGCTGATTGCGATGTTATTCCTATGGAAGCATGCTCTTTGTTATTGGGTCGACCTTGGCAATATGATACTGATAGTTTAACATCATGGTCGTTCAAATCATTATTCTTTCATGTTTAAAGGCCAGAAAATAATTATACATCCAATGACCCCTGACCAAATTTTGAAAGATGACCTTACTAGGGCTGCTAAAACTGCACAACAAGTCAAATCGACATCAGCCGCACCTATTAAATCTGAAATCAAGTTGCACTCTCCTGTTTAACTTGCTACACGTGCTGATTTTGATGATCTCCATGAAGCTCATATGCCCTGTTATGCACTTGTATGCTCGCGCATGCTTGTTCCGCTTGACGATGCACCATCTTTGGATATACCCCCTGCTGTTGTTAACCTTTTGCAGGAGTATGCTGATGTTTTTCCTACGGACTTACCACTGGGTCTTCCTCCCCTCCGTGGCATTAAGCATCAGATCGATCTCATCCCCGGCGCTTCTCTTCCGAACCGCGCCCCGTACCGTACAAATCCAGATGAGACGAAGGAGATCCAGCGCCAGGTGCAGACGCTGCTTGATAAAGGTTACATTCGTGAGTCTCTTAGCCCTTGCTTGGTTCCTGTTTTACCCGTTCCAAAGAAAGATGGGTCATGGCGTATGTGCGTAGATTGTCGTGCTATTAATAACATCACAGTTCGTTATCGATATCCTATTCCACGCCTTGATGATATGTTAGATGAGCTTAGTGGTGCCGTTATTTTCTCTAAGGTTGATTTGCGTAGCGGTTACCATCAGATTAGAATGAAACTCGGTGATGAATGGAAAACGTCTTTTAAAACGAAATTTGGTTTATATGAATGGTTGGTTATGCCATTTGGATTGACTAATGCTCCCAGCACCTTTATGCGTTTAATGAACGAAGTTCTATGGGCCTTCATAGGTTTGTTTGTTGTTGTTTATTTCGATGATATCCTTATTTACAGCAACTCTATAGAGGAGCATTTAGAACATTTGCGTGCTGTTTTTGATGCTTTGTGTGTTGCTCGCTTGTTTGGTAACATGGAAAAGTGCACATTTTGCACGCAACGTGTCTCGTTTCTTGGTTATGTGGTTACTCCGCAGGGCATTGAGGTGGATAGCAGCAAGATTGCTGCCATTCGGGAGTGGCCTACACCAACGACGGTCACACAAATTAGGAGCTTTCTTGGACTTGCCGGCTTCTACCGCAGATTTGTTCGTGATTTTAGCTCCATTGCAGCGCCTCTACATGAGCTTACAAAGAAAGATGTGCCGTTTGCTTGGAGTGATTCGCAGGAGGTAGCGTTCAGCACTTTGAAAGATAAGTTAACCCAAGCTCCCCTCTTACAATTGCCTGATTTTAATAAAGCTTTTGAGCTTGAATGCGATGCTAGCGGTATTGGGCTAGGTGCTGTTTTGTTACAAGAAGGAAAACCAGTTGCTTATTTTAGTGAAAAATTAAGCGGTGCTAGTCTGAAATATTCTACTTATGATAAGGAGCTTTACGCTTTAGTGCGCACTTTGCATACATGGCAGCACTATCTTTGGCATCGTGAGTTCATAATTCATTCTGATCATGAGGCTTTAAAACATATTCGTACCCAAACAAATCTGAACCGTCGTCATGCTAAATGGGTCGAATTCATTGAGTCCTTTCCTTACATTATTAGACACAAGAACAGGAAGGACAATGTTATTGCTGATGCTTTGTCTCGTCGCTATACCATGCTGTCACAGTTAGATTTTAAAATCTTTGGTTTGCACACTGTGAAGGATCAATATTTTGACGATGCTGATTTTAAAGATGCTTTCGGCCATTGTATTAATGGGATACCATGGGGCAAATTTCACATACAGGATGGGTTCCTGTTTCACGCTAACAAGTTGTGTGTTCCAGCTAGCTCGGTTCGTCTTTTGTTGTTACAGGAAGCGCATGGAGGCGGTCTCATGGGGCATTTTGGCGTCTACAAGACACATGAGGTGTTGGCTGCCCACTTCTTTTGGCCTCGGATGCACGCAGATGTTGATCGCCTTGTTGCACGCTGCACTACTTGTCAGAAAGCTAAGTCATGGTTGAACAATCATGGTTTGTATATGCCTTTGCCTGTCCCTTCTTCTCCTTGGCTTGATATTTCTATGGACTTTGTTTTGGGCTTGCCTAGAACTAAGAAGGGGAGGGATAGTATTTTTGTGGTTGTTGATAGATTCTCTAAAATGGCTCACTTTATACCTTGTCATAAAACTGATGATGCTAGCATTGTTGCTGAATTGTTCTTTAGAGAAATTATCCGTTTACATGGTATTCCAAAAACAATAGTCTATAATCGCGATGCTAAGTTTCTAAGCCATTTTTGGAGATCTCTTTGGAATAAATTGGGAACTAAATTGTTGTTTAGCACTACTTGTCACCCTCAGACTGATGGACAAACTGAGGTAGTAAATAGAACTTTATCTACCATGCTTAGGGCTATTCTAGACAAGAATTTGAGACGTTGGGAGGATTGCTTGCCTCATGTTGAATTTGCTTACAATCATGCCACGCATTCTTCTACAAAGATGTGCCCTTTCGAGATTGTTTATGGTTACATCCCTAGGGCACCTATTGATTTGATTTCACTTAATGCTGTGAACGCCCCACATGTAGATGCTGCTGCACATGTTGAACAAATGATTACCATACATGAACAAACGAAACAGAACATTGCTGCTACTAATGCAAAAAATCAGGTTGCTGGTAGTAAAGGAAGAAAACTTGTTACTTTTGAGCCTGGTGATATGGTTTGGTTGCACTTGAGAAAGGATCGGTTTCCTACTTTGCGTCGTTCTAAATTAATGCCTCGTGTTGCTGGTCCTTTTAAGGTGCTAACAAAGATTAATGATAATGCTTATATCCTTGACCTGCCTGCGGAATTTGGTGTTTCCACTAGTTTTAATGTTGCAGATTTGAAACCATATATGGTCGAGGATGAGGAGTTATCGTCGAGGACGACTTCACTTCAAGAAGGGGAGGATGATGAGGACATCACTATGAGTACGACTACACCAGCAGCACCTCAACATCAAGCGCCACTTCCTTCATTAGCTGGGCCAATCACTCGGGCCCATGCCAGAGATCTTCACTTCGTCATTGTACTAAAGAATGAGGGCCCAGAAGAATAGACGACCAGCCCAACTGCGGCCCATAATGGACGACCTAGGGTTGGTCGCCCCTAGGGGCTGCGCCTCGTCTATTTAAACAGGAGCTGCACCTCCTTTGTTCTTCGAGTTTTGTTTTACATTAGCTTTAGCTACTCTCGAACACGTGCAAATCTGCGCTGTCTTCGTGTATTCAGAACTCCACCCTCGAGTAATAGATTAGATTGCTCGCATCTTTTTCTTGTTCGTTCTTCGATTGCGCACAGGAAACGATCTTCGTGATCAGGCCGATCTCGCATCAGCAAGGTCAGTAACCACAGGGAGTTGGTTCAGTGATTGCATTGGCGCCTCGGGCTTGCTCGTCGTAGTCGGATCGCAAGGGTCATCTTCCGCCAAATCGGAATTATCTCTACTCGCCGAAAGATCGGGCACCTCAGCTATATCACACTCTCAGCGCTGGCTCATGCTCGCCTGTGTGCCCAGGCGGTAGAGCGAGCACTAGCGGTCCTCCACGCACGCCCCGAGCACATGTAAGAGCGACCCTTGGCTGCACTCGCCCACGCCTTTAAAAGCCACCCCTGGACGCGCAACACTCCACTCTGCGCTTGCCTTTACTATCCCGACCCAACTCTTAGCTTCGGCGAGCTCTGCGTCGTCCGACCGAGCCACCCGAATGCCGGCCATCGCGGCCAGCCATTCCCAGAGACACCTAGCCTCATCCGAGCCCCTGGACAGCTACCCCGTGGAGACGTGAAGCTTCTTCAAGCGAGAGTCAAGACCCTGCCTCACCGGAGCAACGGGATCACCCTCGCCGGACTTCGGCCGCCCGCCACCGCTCGTAGACTGGGCCACCAGGTGAACCATTCTTCAATTCCTTGCACTTACGGCCTCCCTGACCTCCCATGAAGCTCCCCAACTGATTGAATTGAACTATGTCGCCATGGTTAGGCCGGAATCCTCGCCGCCGACGAGCTTCCCCGTCTGCGCACGAGGACTGACCGACTCCGGTCATCCCCGCCAATGACCCGCACACCGTCGTGACCGCCGCGACCTCCCCCACGTCATCAACCACTTCACCGGTACTATTTCGTCGCTGGTGATTCACGCCACCGTGATCTTTGCCGCGGGTACTGTTCCAAGAAACCAGGGACTACGGGTTAGATTAGGGTAGAACTTAAGGGGTTTTTCGCATTGTCTGTCACCCGAATGAATAGTGCCCTGAGGACCTAGTTGTAATAGAAACAGTGAAGCAAACCAGGGATCTCAGCGCAAACTGGTTTTCCATTTGAATTTAAATTAAATTTTTAATAAATGACAGCAGCCAACTTCAAAATGGCATAAATTGAGTTTTATATATCAAAAATTGGTCAAACCAATTTTGCTGGATTCTAAAAATTATAAACTATCAGACAAAAATATTGAACTCCATACTTTCTATACTAATTTTTAGAGTTTGAATTTAAATTAGGAAACTACCCAAACCTTGTTAATGCAAAAAATAGAAATACTTCTATAGTGGACTGGAGGAAATTTGTAGAGATGCTCACCTGACATATACACTGTTTAAAAATACTAAGCACCCCAGTATACAAGAATAAACCAGAAATGTCCATTAAAGGTTATTCCTGCCCAAACTTTAGAAAAATGAAAAAGGTAATAGAAAATGAAAACTAGAGAATGACAATATTTTTCCTAGTATGCCTAAGTTATATAGAACCTAGAAAAAAATATATGGAACCATAGTCTAATGCTAATCTAAGGTTATAATTTTATTTGGCATTAAGAAATCAAGAAAAGCCATGATTAAAAATATAAGGTCAAATACAATAATGGCAAGAAAAATTCAGTAGATCTCTAACTACTAGTATACCACAACAAAAATGATAAAAACCCCAAACCATCACAGTAAGTAAGTTAAACAAATAGAACTTGGATTTAGCCAATACTTCAAATAAATCAAAAGAAAGGCTAAAAAGGTGAAACAGTGAGCAAACCAATTTTTACCCAATTACTTATGATGTAAGCCACTAGAGAAAAATATGAAACTAAGGTAAAAGTAAGATGTAATACACCTCACTTCCTACCCCATGGAAAAAGACCATATTTTCCAAGAAATTCTACCACCCCTTCACTTTGAGAAAAATTAGCCAAATTCTGGAATGATTGCTCTTGTGCAAAGAAGAAGATAGAAATATTAGGAAATCTGTTGTTTGACATTTTTCAAGTATAGTAGTAGTAGAAAGCACCACTAGGCCCTAAAATTTTAGAAAATCACAATAAGATGACCAATAGGTATCATTGGCTAAAACTTGGTATAAAGACATATTATTGCACCTAAATGCCAGCAAAAATAGGCCTTAGGAAATAATCCACGGTTAGAAGAGAGTTGTAGTTCAAAGCACCCCATCTGCCCTAAAACTTAATATTTTTGTACAGAGTGAACCCTTATCACTTTAAGCCCCAATTTTTGAGACTGAGAATTATACACCAGTGAGAAACCACTGTAATTTTTACAGAGTTTTTGGAAATTGTTAAAGCTATGTTGTAGTTCAAACCCACTTTAAAAAGCATAAATAGAAAAAGGGAAAAGAGAGAATTAGCAAAAGTAATAGGCCTCACCCATAATGATTCAGCAAGGATCTTGATAAACTTTTCACTAAGACACTAAAGAAAATCAGTGGGACACCCAAATAATCTGACCATTTAAACTTGACCATACTTGACCCTAAGTGGCTAAGTATACCACTAGAACTTCCAGTAGTAAGATTAAACTTTACCTTATCAACTTAATCATTTTTATTACAACTATATTGCATATCATGGCATACATGTATCTCACTCATTGCATTTATTAGATTGCAACCTCGCTGACGGAGTACGTGCTCATTCTCGAGCAAGGAGCTGTCCAAGAGGAAGTCCAGGAGCCAGCTCCCGAGCCTGCCACCGAGGATCTTCCCGCAGCCCCAGCTTTTGAAGGCAAGCCCCGGTTTTATGCATAACCGTTTATATATGCTACTTTACTACACTTAATATTTGTAGGTTTGTACTGTACACTTAAGTATAGGAGTTGTTTGAATCCCTTAGTTGCATGAACCCAGGATTCCTTTTTGAGATGGATACTAGTATACTAGGTCGAGTAGCCGCTTCGCTAATCAGGATGTCGGTAGAAGTCGAGTGATTTTTTCTAGCACTCGCGCGAGGTCAGGCATTGATTGTATTCATCTTGATAACAGGATCTATGATGGTCTATGGACTTGGATCTAGGGTGGATGCCTTGTCCATGAGACGGAGTTAGAATTAAGGATTAATGTGCGGATACCTGAGTCAAGCGTTTGAAAGTACTAAACACATGTTGGGAAATATGGTAACCGATAAACCTAGTACCTGAGTGAAGCCGGGCGCGGACTTTACTCCTCACTTGTCCTGAGACTGGGTCTCCCATGCTAGCTATGGTGGGTACAAGTGCGGTCACTACACGATGGCAGCCGAGGTCAGTGGAGCATTGTATGCCAAGGCGGTGAGTCCTGGCCGCGAACGGGGAATCGATGGGGTCGGTTGACATGTGTGGGGACGGAGTACCCCTACTTGTTGTGTGTTTGGGTTTACCTTGTAAGGTTTAAAAACTCGATTCGAATCGTCTGCATCTCGCAGCTAATGAGACTGCTTAACCCCTTGTACTGCATTGAGTAAAAAGTGAAATGAGGTTTTACTTGAGATAACATGTTGATTGTACTAAATGATTGTTACCATGTATGCTTAGAAAGAAGCGAACCTAGCTAAATTAATTATGTTAGAACTAGAAAAGCTAAAATTGATTTCAGACTCAACTAGTGCTTTTGGCAAACCAAACCCCTTAGCCAAACAGCTGCATGGTCTAGAGGTAGAGGAGTAGACTCCTCACACCGGGTAAGTCTAGCTGAGTATTAGTATACTCAGCCTTGCTTGTGGCACATTTTTTCAGGTACGCTACATGATATGATTGACGGTGTGACTTGGCCTTCCACCCTGCCACCGGGTTGGACGGTTGAGTGGGATTCTGTTTTAGCAGGAGAGGATCATGAGGAATAGGGGATAGGCCTTGCCCTATTCCTGAATATTCGACATTATCGGTTATCCGCTGCACTTTAATTATGAACTTATTTTCTGTTGTTAAAACTCCGATTATTGTAATAACTCCAGTACCTTAACCTGTGGTTTCATGTTTGTTGGGGGCCTTCGTCTTCCGAAGATCCTCAAAAACATGATTAACAATGTTTCCCAAGCATAATATATGTACAGGAACCTTCGGACTCGGGATGAAGCTGTAAACAATATGGAAAGCAGGATCGGAACGAAGGTTGAACCAGCGCCGAAGCTGCGCGCAAGGAAGCTTCGACTCAGTAGCAGAAAGAGGAACCGACTTAAGGAGGAAAAGGCTATCTAGTCCTTGACAGATTGTTATTAAGTCAATAGTGTCAATAGTGAATATGAAGGGCTTGAATGTAATTTTACGCAGGCTGCGTCCTGCGCCTATAAATAGATGAACAGTACCCCCGTACTGTTCACGCTGACTTGTACACGCTCGTGCGTCGCGCTTGTACTTTTGCCTTCTGTCGAAGCTGAAGGTACGAATGTATTTCAATGTTGTTCTTATTCATTTATGATAGTATAATAAAGATATATAAATAGCCATATAATCATTCATGTTATTTCTCATGTCCCTTATGCTTCGTCTTTCATCAATATATACTGTGATGATGAAGGTACGTCCTTCATGACCTTCGTCTGAAGATTGTTATATCCTAAGGGAAATAATGCTTCGAAGGACGAAGGACATTAACCATTAACCTCTTTTTGTGTTGCCTTGTTCTTAACTCATAGCATTTGAAAACAAGTCCCCAACATTGGCGTCCACCGCCCACCTCCGGTGTACTCACTTCCACAACCTTCGGCAAAGCATCAACCTTCGTCAGGCCGCCGAAGAAGATAACAGCGCCAGGGGCTGTACTGCAGCCACTGGACGCAAACCAAGACACTCTCTCTTCGAGAGGCCAGATGCCAAAAGAGGAAGGCCACCAGTTCAACACTTCAGGAAGAAGAGTTGGACCTGGAGATCAGAGACCTAGAAATCATTCAACAGTAGGTACAAAGGAAAAAAGAGAAGATGGCTTGGCTGGCCGACCTCTAGAAGAAGATCGACGAAGCCACTGAGGAAGTGCATCATCTTACTCAAGATGATCACGACCGAAGGCCTCAACACTAGGAGCTTCGTCAAGAGGGCTCATTCAATGAAGATGAATGGTACGATGATTTTAATCATGGTGCCTTTGCTTTTGATGATGCTTCTCCAGCAGCAGAATTGCAGGCTATCCCATGGCCACAATCCTAAAGCCACCCTAGCTACCCATGTACAATGGGCACTCGGACCCAAAGCAATTCTTGATGAGATATGAGGCAACAATATCCTCGTAAGGAGGCAACACAGCTATCATGGTAAAGTCCTTCGTCATGGCAGTCCGAAAAGTGGCCCAGACATGGTATTCTTCCCTTCGGCCAGGGACAATCACGTCGTGGTAGAAGCTCAAGGACATGCTGGTTACCTGTTTTCAAGGCTTTAAGACGAAGCCAGTCATAGCTTAGGCCTTGTTCCAGTGCACACAAGACCAGGAGGAATACCTTTAGGCATATGTCCGAAGGTTCTTGCGACTGAGAGCACAAGCGCCCACATGCCCAATGAAATTGTCATTGAGGCCATGATCAAGGGTCTTCGGCCAGGACCTACGGCCCAATACTTCGCTAGGAAACCTCCCCAAACTCTGGAGAAGTTGCTTCAAAAATGGATGAGTACATCCGGGCTGACAATGACTTCCGAAAAAGAAGGGAGGAAGCTTACAGATTTTCTGAGATGACTACGGGATTCAGAGGGAGAGTCCACCCTAGGCATGTCAGATCAATCCATAGCTTCAGTCAGAATGATGACAAAGGAAGCCAGCTTCAGAGGCCGCAGCACACCTCATAGTCTTCGGGTTAACAACAAAGCTCCTTCAGGCTGCCAGTTCCAAGGGGCAGAGGCGCCAAGGGCTTCAGAGGAAGATATGGGGATCAGCCCAGGAAGATCTATTGCTTATTCTATGGTGAGGACAAGGGCCATACTACAAGAATGTGCCAAATCACTATTCTGATGCCAAAGGAGATCGCTGAAGCCGAAGCTCGGCAGAATGAGCCGAAGCAGGTCTTGCACACTGCATCGTGCCATTCTCCCTACATACTAGAATATGTGGGCAATCATCCCGCAGCTTCTGTTGCTTCGGCAAGCCATTCACAGTCTTCGTGGCCTCAGCCCCCACCGCCTCCACCACTGCAACCTACTTATTCACGAAGCCAGCAGCCAGAAGGGCGCCAGCACTCCCAACAGCAACGTGAATTCAGAGAGGAATCCAAAGCTCGTACATTCAACAGTACTGTGCCAGAATCAAAGCACATATACTGAGCGATATCCTGCCTCTGAAATACTTTTATGTTCTATGTCATTTTGCTTTTTAATAAGGAACAAGCAATGTAAATTTAGTTTTAATTTCTTGAAATGATTTTGCTTCTATCAGAATGAAATATATCTCCTTCACAGATTTACGAAGTTACAAAGCTAGAAAAAGTCGTTCCTAAGGGAGCGCAGCGTAAGTTTTGTGCTCAAAAGACATTCCAAAGGGAATGCAGAGTTAAAATTGTTGAAGCTACAAAAAGTCGTTCCTAAGGGAGCGCAGCGTAAGTTTTCTGCTCAAAAGTCGTTTTAAAGGGAATGTAGAGCCCAATACCGCCGAAATATAAGGCGAAGAAGTTCAAAAGTCGTTCCTAAGGGGATGCAGAACTTATACCGCCGAAATAGAAGGCGAATAAGTTCAAAAGACGTTCCTAAGGGGATGCAGAACTTACACCGAAAAATAAACGGTGAACACCGAAAAATAAACGGTGAAGAAGCTCAAAAGTCGTTCCTAAGGGGATGCAGAGTTTGTGTATTCCAGTGTGAGTGTGTGGGTGTGTGTCTTCGGCATCAGTATCATTTTGCATCATATCATCACATCATTCCACATAGCATCACATCATACATCATATCGCATCAATGACACGAGAATCGAATACGGAGTAAGCTTCGGCAAATGCTTCGAAAAAATGAAAATGTGCTAAGGCACGAAGTAAGCTTCAGGAAATACAGCTTCATCAGCCTTGTCACAAAAGAAGGGACCCCCCTTTGCGAAGCATGGATATTTTTACGAAGCATGGATCTTTTTCTTTACGAAGCATGAAAAGAAGGGAAGGTGTTTTTTTGCCGAAGGCTCAAAAACGGTATGTATGTAAAGTTTCATGCATCGCAAAGAAATAATTTACATATTTGATTCAAAGCTACACACATCAAATATTACTGTCTTGTTACAATAAAAGTACAATGTCCATTTCAAAATGTTTTTACAATAAGAGCTATTCCTCTTTGAGGAATTTTTCGGCAACTTCGTTCAGTAATTTGTTTACAACTTCATCAACAATAGATTAAGCCATACTAATGATTTCCAGTGCTTCCTTCGTTTTTGGATCAGCCAGGGGATCGAACGGATCCGGCGGCGGAGATAATTTAGCTGAAGTGGGAAAAATTAATTAGTCCGAAGCCACAAAAACAAATGCCAAAGCTGAAAATCAAAAGATATTACCTATACACTTTTCTCGCTCTGCAGCTTCTTCAGCTTGTCTTACTTCTACTCGAGCGTCATGGGTGTATTTTTCACTTTTCTTTATAATTTCATGGGCCAGCTCTCGACCACCATTCACCAAGACATCATTATAGAATTTTCTGCCCATCAAGGTTGCTTCAGCTGAAGGATCCTTCGTATCATCTACGGAGAAGACAGCTTCGGTCTGGGCCATGGTTTTAATATGGTCACATCCCTTCTTCTCCAAGATGGCTGAAATTCCCCGCGCACCGGAAAACGCGCAAACATCCCCACGATCACTTAAAATTTCTTCGAAGGTCTCGGCCACTCCACTTATCCATTCAATAACGCCTTCGGGGTCGCCTCGTATGAAGTTTTCATCAGCAGAATAGGCACCCACTTTGGCGAAACTATCTTTTATTTTCTTCACACAATCCAAGGATTTTTCAAACCATCTTTCCTTGGATGTGCGAAGTTCTTCAACATTTTTCTCTAAATGATTTTTCAAATATTCGCTAGTTTCTCGGTTAGCTTCTGCGAGTGCGCATTTTTCCTTAGCTTCGGCCAGTTGCCTCCGAAGTTCTTCAATTTCAATCTTTTGGGCTTCGACCTGAGCTTTGAAACTTGCTTCGTATTCTTTCACTTTGTTAACCAGAAAAAGTAAGATTTTATCTTTTTCAAGACCTTCGTTTCTCAATTTGATTACCTCTGAACGAAGGTTGTTCAAAGCCATTGTATAACCTTCTTCTTCAATATTTTTCTGTGCCCTAAGGGCATTACTAAGAATCCAGCCTTGTAAGAGGAGGAGAGAATTGAATATGACAAATGAAATATCTCATTTCAAAATTCAAAATTAACTTTTATACCTTTATGCTATTGTATGCTAGGCTATCAGCAAGTTCATCCTTCGATAAAATCGAAAGGTCGTCTTCTAGCTTCTGGAATCCAATGCTTTTACCTATATCGCGGCAAACGAATATTTCTTTGTTATCCGGGAGATAGTATAGAAAATCTTCTTCGTCACTACCATTGAACACTAACACCCCCCTTCGGATATTTCAATTTTTGGGTGTAGTGTCATGCTTCTAGCATTTCTTCTTGGGATAGTTCTTTTCCCGAATCATGACGAATAATGTAGTCAATGCTTTTGTTCGAAGCTTTGGGAGCAGAAGCTTTGATCTTTTCAGATGCAATCTGTTCTGTCATTTTTTTTCTTTGGATCAGCAGGCTCCATCTCGGTGGGCACTTTAGGCCCAGCTATGGCATTAGCTTGACCTTGCGTAGCTTCGGCTTCTGCTTGCCTGGTCGGCTTCGGCCTGTGATTTGGCTTTAGTTTGAGCAACTTTCTTTGCAGGAGCAGGGCTCAGCACCTTCGTAGTTTCTAGCACAACATCCAGCATGTTGGCCATTCTCCTCCTCTTGGGAGTTGCAGCAGAAGCCTTTTGCACCTTCGGCAGTGTTGCCTCTATCGGAGGGCTCAGAATTTTTGGCACTTGCATCATTTTTTCAGCCTTTGACCCTTCAGCCGTATCAATCTTATCTTTGACTGCCTTGACGGTATGCGTCTTCAGCATTACGGTCGGCTCTTCGGCGCTCTGTGTAATCGAAGCAGACTGTGTTGCTTCGGTTGCTGGAGTGGACCCTGCGCCAAATTCAGGCACAACGGCCGGTTCAATGTAATGTGGGCGGTGGGTCAGAACCTTCACCTTTTTGCTCTTCAGCACAGGCTCAGTTGGGGTGACCGAAGCAGCAATCTTCCTATTTTTCTCCTATCCTCGCAGTGGGTAGCGGTAATCGAGGTATATGAAGCCAATCGCATCAAAAACCTTGTTCAGCCTTTTCTTCCCTCGACCTCCGAAGGCTGCGGACAGAGCATTATCTTCGGCCTTGGAGTAAGCTCTAAGCAACTCATTGCTGGTAGCTTCAATACGCTTAAGCCAATCGTCGTTTGGCTCATCAAACTTCTCCCTGAATCTAAAGGTATACTTCAGTCGTACCAGACCACCTTCGCCAGAATTGGTGGTGGTCTCTTTCGGCATTTCCCAGCTTTCCATAAGTGGCCATACCCTGAAGGCTATATGTTCCTGAATTAAATCTCTTATGCCAATGAAGGAGCAAACAGTGCTGAAAGCCTTCTGACACGCTTCGATAGTGTCATCAATTTCCACCTTCGGCCTTCAGAGGCCGAAGCGGGACCAGATGGGGCGCATGATGACTTCTTTAATGTCTTCCCTTGCCTTTAAATCATTCTTCACATAAAACCACTATTCCATCCAGGCTTTGGGCCATCTCTTCCGAAACGTTGGCACCGGGTGGCTTGCGTTGGGGCGAGCAATAAATCCATAACAACTGAAGTTGTTGTGGTACTGTTCTTTGCCAGTAGCCTTCGTCTCATATAAGAGTTCGTGCATACTGCAGAAGCACTTCGCGCTTGGCTCTAGCCCCTGACTCCTCACAGCCCAGACAAAAATCCCCATCATCATTATAGCTTCGGGGGTGATCTAGTGAAGGAAGATCTGGTAGATCTTCAGCACTTATACTACAAACTTTCTTAAAGGAAACCGGAGACCAGCCTTGAAAAAGCTTCAGAAAATAACAACTTCATTTTCCTCAGGGGCAGGGGCGGTGTTGTCTCCGCCAACTCTCACGATAGACATGTCTTGAAAGTACCTTCCTCTCATATTGTCAAGATGACTCTATTTAATCGTTGATATTCCAAAGACTGTATGGCTTGGCCGCCAGGGCCGACCTTCAGAATCTTCGTCTCCACTTTCCACATCATAGCTATCGCTGTCACCAGTATCTTCAAATAAACCTTCCAGTATCTCTTTAGTAATCTTCTCTGTGTTAGTCTTTGACATCGATTCAATAAATCCAGCAATATAAGGATCCACAGCCTTCTTCTCCTCAAACAGCTTCGTCTCTTCAGTCAGCTTCGTCTCCGCAACAACCTTCTTTTCCTTGGACATTTTTCCTCACACATGGTGAAAACATGACCTTAAACCGCAGCTCAAGAAGCTTGAAAATCTAGTGAGAGCTAGTAAGCAAGAGCTAAAAGTTTGAGAAAAATAATGCAAATGGCAGAAACAGTGTATCAAATGATGCCGGTGTGAGTTCATATTTATACACCTAGCACGCTGCAACATGGAGGGCCCTGTCTGTCATTGATTATTGCTATTCTAGCAAAGGGAAGGTGTTTTTCGGACCTTTGGCTTAAGGCCTTTGTTCACGTCGCAGTCTGAATTCGTTATTATAACAAATTAATACTGCGAGGGGCTATTGTTGGGGGCCTTCGTCTTTCGAAGGTCCTCAAAAACATGATTAACAATGTTTCCCAAGCATAATATATATACAGGAACCTTCAGACTCGGGATGAAGCTGTGCACAATATGGAAAGCAGGATCGGAACGAAGGTTGAACCACTGTCGAAGCTACGCGCAAGGAAGCTTCGGCTCAGTAGCAGAAAGAGGAACCGACTTAAGGAGGAAAAGGCTATCTAGTCCTTGAAAAATTGTTATTAAGTCAATAGTGTCAATAGTGAATATGAAGGGCATGAATGTAATTTTATGCAGGCTGCGTCCTGTGCCTATAAATAGATGAACAGTACCCCCGTACTGCTCACGCTGACTTGTACTCGCTCGTGTGTCACGCTTGTACTTTTTCCTTCTATCGAAGCCGAAGGTACGAATGTATTTCAATGTTGTTCTTATTCATTTATGATAGTATAATAAAGATATATAAATAGCCATATAATCATTCATGTTATTTCTCAGGTTCCTTATGCTTCGTCTTTCATCAATATATACTGTGATGATGAAGGTACGTCCTTCATGACCTTCGTCCGAAGATCGTTATATCCTAAGGGAAATAATGCTTCAAAGGACGAAGGACATTAACCATTAACCTATTTTTGTGTTGCCTTGTTCTTAACTCATAGCATTTGAGAACAAGTCCCCAACAATGTTTATTGTATTCTCTCTATGCCTCACCTTCGCGTGAGCTAGTGGTATTCGATCCTTGGGAGTGGCTTTATCAGACTAGATCTGAGGGACTGACAGGTTATTCCAATTTAAGTGTGTCGCTGCCTCTAAGGCGTGACTTGGGCACTTAAGCTGGAATAAATTGGGCAGTTCCGCCACAGCTCGTATCGGATCGAATACCACCATAGAGAAATCAATAAGTCATGAATACAAACTTTTCAAAAATAAAATTTGCTTAGAAACCAGTATTGGAATCGTCAGGACTAGAATGCTAGACCTAGGTCGAAAGGCCTTAGGAATAGCGGGGAAAACAGGTGGCTAATTAATTAGGCCATATAGGCCAGTCTTAGAATTGTAAGGATGCCTTAAAAGCACCCTTTTCATCGGTGAGGAGACGTTCTTTCCAGCATGCATGCATTATAAAACATGAAAGGATTATAAATTAAAGGAAAATGCATCTAAGTAGGAATGTAACAAATAGGGTTAATAAGGAATTGCGAAATGGGTAGATGAATCGGATTTAACCCACCTCCTTTTAACAACCCGGACACATGTTTTTTTCCTTTCCACTACCATAACGTTTACGTCTAACTTTCTTTCACAGATGACTTCACCCACCCCCATCAATGGAGGAGACAATCATTTCAGTTACGAGTACATTTCCCACGAGGGTTTTCCCTCCATCTTGTGGGAGGTACTCTCCTCCGCCGGTTACCCTACACCCCCTCTGTATACGGTGTAGCTATACGAGGAGCATCGGGTGCCCCGTTGCAGGGTCTGGCCGACTCTGGACGCTCACCCTCTGTAGCCGGGTTGGCCTTCCCTTGATTTCGAGACTATTGGGTTCAGGGCGGATGACACCACCGAGGCCGCAGCTATGAAGACCCGGACCACCATCTGCAAATATCATCCCTTGGAGATGGTGATGCATCCACTGGGACTCTTCCCCGCTGAGAAGAGGGATGACCCCATGTGGTGCAACTGAGTGAGCCACGTGAAGGACGTGTGGGCCATGCATCCCGACCAAGTTGGGAGGATCACTGTTCAGTGTTTGAGCGCACTGTACCGCCTGCAGGCCCTACAAAGCGATGCGATGGCACACCTCACTAACCTTGCTCAGACCACTAAGCTCACCCTCGATAGTCGAGAGGACTTCGTGGTCGACTTGTCTTTAGATATGGTGGAAAAGGACCTACAAGTGGAACAGTTAAGCCAGCACATCGCGACCTTAGAGCAGCAGGTAGAGATCTGGGATAACACTATCGATATCCTAGAGATCCAGCTCCATGATGTGCAGGAGAACTTGAGGAAGCCAACGACCGCCTGGAGATGCACCATCAGGATATGGAGGCAAATGAGGCGGGAAGCGAGGGAGAGGAGGCTCCCGAGGAATTAGAGCCAGCTCCCGGTCAAAATGTGACTCCCTTCGGGATGCCCCTTCACCCGCATCCAACGTTGCCTCTACCACTCAGGGTTGATGGGTTAGTTTTACATATTAGGAGGATAAGAACCCACGCGAGCTTAGTTTAGTATCAAGTTTTTGGACTAGGCTTATGGGTGCATCCCCCTAAATTGTTGTAACCTAGGGAAAACTTTTATGAGCAAGGAAATGAAAGTAGTCATGTTATCCTCGTTCGATTCAATATTATGTTATGACATTTTCTCTATATGGTATAAAGAATATTGTTTGGAATCACGGATCGAGATAACAATGCGACAATTTCTGTTTTCAGATGGCAGCTAGGCAGCGTCGTGGGCAGAACGAGCAGGTTCCCCCACCACCTCCTCCAGATCCCATGGTGCAGGAGCTAATGGCTCAACAGAATGAGATTTTGCGGTAGCTATTGCAGCGCCAGCCCCACCCTTAGCAGTATGGTGGAGGCTAGCCGCAGCGTCCTCCAGCCGCGATAACCTATCAAGAGTTCCTGAGCACGCAGCCGCCCCTGTTCACCAAGGCAAAGGATACGTTAGACGTCGACGTGTGGATAAGGGTTGTGGAGTCAAAGTTCCCACTCCTCACAGGAGCTTGCCCTGACAACACGAAGACCCGCTTCGCTGCACAGCAGCTTTGCGGACCTGCTAGGACATGGTGGGATCATTTCCGTGCCATGTTACCTAATGACCATGAGGTGACATGGGGGGAATTCAAGACTACTTTTAGGGGGCACCATATTCTAGCAGGGATTCTGGATCGCAAGCTGAATGAGTTTCTAGCATTAACTCAGGGAACCCGCACTGTGTTGCAGTATGCCCAGGCCTTCAATGACCTATGCCAGTATGCAGGCTATCATGCAGATTCTGATGAAAAGAAGAGAGACCATTTCCGTAGAGGTCTCAACACCAAGTTGCGTGAGCACCTCAACACTGTTCGGGCTGACAGCTTCAATGAATTGGTCAACCTGGCCATATCACATGAAGACTGTATTATAGCTCATTGGGTAGAGATGAAGCGGAAGGCACCAATGTCATGACCCTCAGCTCCACCCAAGAGATTCCGGATTGTCTCCAACAGTTAGAGTAGAGGAGTTTAGCAGCAGGCAGGAAGATGGGTTATCAGGCCACCTTAGCAGCAGCAAGCACCCAACCATTTTCTAGCTCCCGCCCCAAGGAACAATCAACCTCAACAGCAGCAGCAGTAGTTCCGCCAGGGGAATGGAAACAAATGCTTCACGTGTGGCAATGTGGGCCATTATGCCAAGAATTGCCCGCGGAATCAGCCAAGGCAGATGCCAGCACCCAAACAAGACCTAGGAAGGAAGCAGAAAGTGCAGGTCAGGAAAGGTAAGCTCAACTTCACTACTCTGGAGGAGTTACCTGAAGGAGCGCCCGTCATGACTGGTACTTTTTCCGTTTTTCATCGACCTGCATTGATTTTGTTTGACTCTGGTCCATCGCATCACTTCATTAACCAGAAGTTTAGTGCCAACTGTCAATTGCCTTTCTGTCATACCCGAGGGTCTTTCATGATTGCAATGCCAGGAGGCAAGGTTGCAACAAATCAATTAAATCAAAATGTGCCTATTCAGCTAGGAAGCAAAATTGTCAAAACCACCCTCCTCATTCTGGGGATGGATAATGTGGATATTATTTTGGGAGCCAATTGGATGACCCAGCACCAAGTGGTGCTAGATGTCGCCAACCGCATTGTTGAAGTCCATTCCCTAATCTGTGGAAAATTCACCTTATTTTTGCCAAGCCAAGAAACCACTCGGTCATGTGCTCTTGCTATGATAGGGTTACCCTTGAAGAAAATTCCAGTGGTCTGTGAGTATGCAGATGTTTTTCCTGACGAGTTTCCAGGAATGCCGCCAGACCAGGATATTGAATTCGCCATCGAATTGCAACTGGGAACGACACCTATTTCCAAAAGGCCCTACAGGATGCCACCTGCTGAGTTGGCAGAACTAAAGAAGCAGTTGCAAGAACTATTGGACAAGGGTTTCATCCACCCAAGTAATTCACCTTGGGGATGTCCAGCCTTTTTGTGAAGAAGTATGAAAGCTTGAGATTATGTATAGATTACCGCCCCCTCAATGCAGTGACTATCAAGAACAAGTATCCTTTGCCTCATATTGATGTTCTTTTTGACCAATTGGTTGGAGCCAAGGTGTTTTCCAAAATAGACCTTCGCTCCAGCTATCATCAGATCAAAATACGAGCAAGTGATATTCCAAAGACAACCTTCTCAACCAGATATGGGTTGTATGAATATCTGGTGATGTCTTTCGGGCTAACAAATGCGCCAGCGTACTTCATATATCTAATGAATTCAGTCTTCATGCCTGTACTAGACAAGTTCGTGGTGGTTTTCATCGATGATATCTTAGTGTACTCAAGGAACGAAGAAGAGCATGCCGGTCATTTGCATGTAGTGCTCCAACGTCTGAGAGAACACTGCCTTTATGCCAAATTGTCAAAGTGTGATTTCTGGCTAAAGGAAATTAAATTCTTGGGTCACACTATCTCTCAAGATGGCATAGCTGTTGATCCAAATAAAGTGCAAGAGGTGATGAACTGGAAGCCACCCGTGGCTGTTCGTCAGATTCGAAGTTTTTTGGGATTGGCTGGGTATTATCGATGATTCATTCTTGACTTCTCCCGAATTGCGAAGCCCATGACGGCATTGTCGAAGAAGGGAGCAAAATTCGAATGGGGTCAGAAATGCAAAGATGCTTTCCACACCTTGAGGCAGCATCTGACCACAACCCCCGTGTTAGCGCATCCTGACAACAACAAGCCATTTGATGTGTATTTGTCACACCCGGTTTTAGAAGGCAAACCGAATGCGAACCATGTACGTGCCAGGATCAGTTATTCACGTACACAGCAGTTACATAACATGGACATCATCACACAGTGCTCAAAATAGTATTAAAAGGGGAAATAATAGTCGATTACATCATACGTCTGAGACGTCCATATAGTTCTTACAATAAATCAAAGTGCGGAAAAGAAACGTAGATAACGCGGCCTTCACAGGCAGCCGACTGGGGTTGCCGCTAACCCACGCCTAGAACTCGTCGTAGTCTTGGAACTCCTGGAAGTCTCCTTCCACAGCTTCATCTTCTCCTGAGCAGTGGTTGCAACGCTGACAACCTGGAGGGGGGGGGTTTGGTGTGTAGAGCAAGGGTGAGTACACATCAACATACTCAGCAAGCATCCCGTTTGGCTGTAGTGGACTAGCTTTATGTGGGGATAAGTCAAGCAGTTGCTTTTAGTTGGTCAGGTTATTACTTACTAGTAGAAAGCCAGGTTTTAACATTAACCCAAGTTATTAGCCCAATGTATCCTTTCCAAACGGAAAGAATACCACTTACCAATACCATAATCATAGTCAGAACCACCAATCTCATTGCCACCTGTACCAAAGTGACTCTGATCAAGTATCACTAATCTCTGGAGCTCCCTTGGCCGCTCATAACCGTGAGCACGGCTGATATATCAGTTTCATAACACTCTGCAGAGGTTGCGCACTTTACCCACAAGCCGTGATTCCCTTTCTAGCCCGGGCTTGCAAGACCCTTATTCACTCCCAAGGTGAATGGCTAGGGATTCACTACGAAGCCTTTACAAAGATTCCCCGAGGCTGTAGCCGCCCGTTAGGTTTCCTAAATGTACCGCACTCCTCCCCAAGGGACAAATCAACCTTGGCAGAGCGAGCCGCATACACCGAGCCCCATTGACGGCACAACGGCTAAGCGGACTACACCCCGGTTCCTCTAATTATTCAGCTAAGGGCGTCCCATTCCACCCTCATGGTTGCACTGTTTTCCCGGGCGGTCATCCATTGAACAGGTCCTTACGGAGAGGCACTCGAGAAACCGCTCGAGTCCCCTTAAATGCCACAAGTATAATCATAAATAAGAAGGGGAAAACAGCGTATCATAGATAATCACATCATGTTCATTGATTAGAGTTGAGCAATAGCATCAGACTAAGCAGTAATAATCCGACCCAAATAGGTAAACAAGGACATGGGTAATAAAAGCTAGTCAATCCTTAGGTATAAATGTGTAATGCAGGAGGTGAATTAAAGAATGAATAGGACAGAGATAGGTCAAAGGACACTTGCCTCCACCAACCGACTGCTGCTCAGGGGCTTCTCCTGCGAATTCCTCGGGCTCTTCGACCGGATCGTTCTCTATGCGAGCGCAAACATACATACATCCATCCACATATTTAATACAAAAGAACAGTACACCATACAAGGGAACAAATAAAGTGAATATGCATCAAGTATGACGTTCGATATCGCATTTATTATGGTTAGAAAGAAACAAACGGGAAAGGGTCTCGCAGGGGGGTTAAAGTTTATGCACTAATAATCAATTACAATTGATTCCTAACAAAAGAATTCTGTTATACATATATACTAATGGGAACCTAATCATTTTTAGTTGATCAACATTGCACGAGATAAACAATTAACTACGTGAATCAATAGCATAACGGAATTTTAAATTAAACTTCCTATTTTCCATAGCATGAACAATGATCAGTCTACCTAAAATAAAGTAATTATGATCACAGAAAGTAAATAAAATAAAATAAAAAAAATAAAAAAAACAGAGGGGGGGGGGGCGGTTGAACCGGCCCTAGGGCGGTTGAACCGGCCTTGGGCTGGGCGGCCGAGCTGGGCGGGCGCGCGGGGGAGGGCGGCCGAGCTGGGGCCGGGCGGCTGAGCCGGCCGGTTGAACCGGCGGCCAGGCGGCTGAACCGGCCCCGCGCAGGGGGCGCGGCCAGGGGGCCAGGCGGGGCGGCCGGGCGCGGCTGGGGGAGGCAGCGGCCGGGCTGGGGCCGGCAGCGGCCGGCTGGGGGCGGCAGCGGCCGGCTGGGGCCGAGCAGGGGGCGGGCCGGGGCGCGGCTGGGCGCGGCCGGGGCGGGGCCAGGCGGCCGGGCGGCGCGGCCAGGGGCCAGCGGCTGGGGGCGCCAGGGCGGGGGAAGAAGAGGGGAGGAAGGGGAGAGGGAGAGAGGAGGGAGAAAGGGGGAGGGGCTCACCGGCGATGGGGCGGCCGACGGCGGGGGTTGGGGTCGGCTGCAGGGGGCGGCGGCTAGGGCAGGGAGTAGGGCGGCGGTGGGGAGAGAGAGAGGGAGAGAATGAGGGAGAGGGAGAGGGTTTTGGGAAAAAAAAAGAGGGGGGTGGGGGGGCGGCTGGGCCTCTTGGGGCCCAAGAGGGGGGCGCCAGGGGCGGCTGGGCCGGCCGGGGTCGGCCCAGGGCGCGGGAGAGAGAGAGAAAGAGGAGAGAGAAAGAGAGAGAAAGAAAAAGAAAAGACCATTTCCCTGTTTTCGAAATCCGATCTTTTAGATGAATGCGTTGGCACTTTCAAACAATCAAAAAAAATGCAAGGTTCGGCATGGTGCATCAAACAACACAAAGTATTTTTAGAGTTTTCTTACACGGGAAATCCAAACCGAGTCCCGCTAAAACTTTGGAAAAGGTCAAGGTTTAGCGAGGGAAAAAGAAAAAGAAAAGGTAACGCCCGAATTTTGGCGAGTAAAGAAAGAAAAAAATTCAACTACAAAATTCGGGGCGTTACAGTATTGTGATGCCTCTGGCACTGGACTGTGTTGTTTTTTGATGCAAGACAACCAAGTCATTGTCTACGCGTCAAGAGCACTCAGGCCTCATGAGCAAAATTATCCTATTCATGACTTAGAATTGGCAGCCGTGGTTCATGCATTAAAAATGTGGAAGCAAAACTTGATGGGAACCCACTGCAACATCCATACAGATCACAAGAGCCTCAAATACATCTTTACTCAGGCTGATCTCAACATGAGGTAGAGAAGATGACTAGAATTGATCAAGGACTACGACTTGGAAGTACACTATCACCCGGGGAAGCCAATGTGGTAGCTAATGTTTTAAGTCAGAAGTCGCAATGCAACTGTATGATGATGGACTCTCGCATTAATACCCTGTGTGACGAGTTGAACAAGATGAAGATCGAAGTGATTCCTTCTGGTACCTTATCTCACATCTCCATTGAGCCAACCATGTCAGATCAAATTATTATGGCCCAACTTAGTGACAAGGGAGTGCAATTCATCAAAGAGCATCTTAATCAGAAATTGGAGAAGTATAAGTGCTTTCGCTAAGACAGCAACGGGATACTATGGTTTGAAGACAGATTGGTGGTTCCTAAAATTAGAGACCTCAAGAAGAAAATCTTGGATGAGGCTCATCTGTCCAAATTATCCATGCACCCGGGGAGCACCAAAATGTACCATGATCTGAAGCCCCTATATTAGTGGACCAGAATGAAAAGAGAGATAGCTCAGTATGTATCGGAATGTGACACCTGTCAGAGGATAAAGGCAAGCCACTTAAAATCAGATGGTGCCTTGCAACCCCTATCGATACCTTCGTGGAAATGGGATGACATTAGCATGGATTTCATTGTGTGTCTGCCCAACACCTCTCGGCATCATGATTCAATTTGGGTCATTGTGGACCGATTGACGAAAGTGGCACATTTTCTTCTAGTGCACACCACCGATAAGGCTCATAAGTATGTAGAGCTGTACATTGACCGAATCGTGTGTTTGCACGGGTTACCCCAGACAATTTTCTCTGACCGAGGAGCCCAATTTGTAGCCAGATTTTGGGAGCAATTGCAAGAGTCATTAGGAACCAAGCTAATAAGAAGTTCAGCTTACCACCCCCAAACTGATGGTCAGACCGAAATGGTAAATCAAATTCTTGAAGATATGCTAAGGGCTTGTGCTATTGATTTCGGTAAGAACTGGGATAAGTGCCTCTCTTTGGTAGAGTTTGCTTATAACAAGTGTCATCAATCCAGTCTGAAGATGGCACCTTTTGAAGCTCTATATGGAAGGAGGTGTCGAACACCCCTCAACTGGTCACAACCTGACGAAAGAGAAATCTTTGGGCCTGACCTAGTGACGGAAGCCAAAAGAAAGATCAAGCTGATCAGAAAGAATCTAGAAGCTGCTCAGACCATGCGAAAGAGCTACCATGACAAGAGAAGGAAACCCCTCTAGTTTGAAGTGAGAGATTTCATATATATGAAAGTATCGCCCACAAAAGGAGTGCAAAGGTTTGGAATCAAGGGCAAGTTAGTCCCTCGCTACATTGGATCTTATGAAATCGTGGAGGCATGTGGACATGTGGCATACAAATTGAAGCTACCTCCAAGGATGTCTGCCATCCACAATGTGTTCGTTTGCCAACTGAGCTCGTAGCAGAACCAGATGTGGAGATAGAGCTAGATCTATCATATCAAGAGTACCCTTCCAAGGTTCTAGATTGTAAGAAAATATCAACTCGTGCGAGGTCGATCAAAATGTATAAGATCCAATGGAGCAACCATTCGAAGGAAGAGGCTACCTGGGAGGCTGAGGAATTTCTACGCTCGAACTACCTCGATTGTCTACATAAGAAGATCGGTATGTAACCATGCCCTAGCCCCTTCCCCCTGGCCTTTGAATCCAAATATAAGAAAGATGATCTTAACATAAACCAAAGTAAGCTATGAAACAAAAACAAAAAGGACTTCCTTCTGAAGTTGCAAAGAGGATGACATTCGAAGGGCAAGTTTTTAAAGAACCTTAATAAACAAACCCACACCACGAGATCAAGTCATAAACTTCTCTTCACCCCTGGAGGATTCTGACCCAAATCTCGGGATGAGATTCCTTTAAGGGGGAAGGCTGTAACACCCCAGTGTTACCTAGGGTTCTTCTCAGTGCTAACCTCAAGATCATTATCACATGTCAATCAATTTGAGCCAAAGGTACCAAAATTTAGGAGCAAAGATTTAATTAAGTCTTTTCGATCTCAAGGATCATACCTTAACCATATCATGCACCTCAAAGTGAGAAACATGCCCAAACCCTAAAATAACCCTAATTAAGCCATTTAAGGGCAAAAGGGAAATTTGTAAAAGGGGAATGAAAAATGTGAAATCATGGCTAGCGCCAATTATAAAACATGAAACACACTTAATAAGCTACAAAAGTTAGTAAGGGAGTGTGGCCAAAAGAATTTTTCAAAATCCCCAAAAAGGCCATGCAAGTGGGAGATCTCTAAAGAAATCTGAAATTCAGATTTCTCAATTTCAGCCCTTCCCTTAGAACTCGAGCGCGTTTGTTGGGGACTTGTTCTTAAATGCTATGAATTAAGAACAAGGCAACACAGAGTGTTAATGGTTAAAGACCTTCGTCCTTCGAAGCATTATTTCCTTTAGGATATAATGATCTTTAGACGAAGGTCATGAAGGACGTACCTTCATCATTTCAGCATATAATAACGAAAGTAGAAGCATATGAAACATGGAAAAATAACATGAATAATCATATGACAACATCAGGACATTTTTATTATATTATCATGAATAAACATGAAGAATATCGAATTATATTTATACCTTCGGCTTGACAGAAGATAAAAATCCAAGTATGACGTGCGAGTGAATACAAGCCAGCGTGAACAGTACAGGGTTACTATTCACCTATTTATAGGCGCGGGACGCAGCCCGGTCGAAATTACATTTATGTCCTTGACAACAAATTACAAATGTGACACAAACTATTAAGGACTGCATGGTCTTTTCCTCTTTAAGTCGGTGCTGCCCTTCGTCTCAAGGCGCGTAATTATGCCGAAGCTTTCTGGGTTGTAGCTTCGGCTTGTGCCTTCATGCTGTGTCAGTTCGCATATTATACTGCCGAAGGTGTTTTTGATTGAAGGACCTTCGGTGAAGAAGCAGGCCCCCAACAGTAGCCCATTCGCGGTGCTGGATCGTTTTTCGTAACGAGCTTGATCCGTGAAAAAATCTTCGAAGGGTTCAAAATGCCGAGGGTCCGAAAAACACCTTCTCTGAGCTCGTTGCCGAGAAACGATTAAAATATTCCAAGCGTCAGGTGGCCCACCGCTCAGTGAGTACGAGCAATATGTCGATTCACCTTCCAGGCGCCGAGTGGTCCACCGTTCAGCGGGTGCGGGTGATTTGATGGTTCACCTTGCCACCTGCAGCACTATATAAACAGACACGTAGGTGTGGAGTTACCACAACATTCATTGCGATTGCACTGTTGTGCTGTTAAAAAATTTAACCATAGCCAAAGCTTTTTCATTCCAGCCTCGAGCGAACCATCATCTTGTGTTAGCTACGTCAAAAAAGGGAACTTCGTCAAAACTGCAAAAATCGTCAACTTCGTAAAAAACCCCAAAAAATTCATCAGATGGCCAGAGTACGCTCGACTGCAAGGGTGACTCATGAAGGAGAGGAAACCGAGGCCACCGAGACGGCTCCGATTTCTGAAGTCATGAGACAGTTGGGCTTAGTTGTGACAGAGGGAACCGTTGACAAAGGTACTTCTGCTGCCGAAGCTGAGCAGGCTGATATTGAAGAAGAAAACACTGACGAAGAAGAGGAAGATTATAGCATTTTGATCCCATCAAAACCTAGCCACCTAGATTTTGAGAGATCTACTATGTCTGAAGCCGACGTGCCCATGATGATGAAATTGGGCTACTTCGGAGAAGCTAAAAAGAAGCTTGTTCGTTTTGCCGGAGAAGAAACTACTCCAACGCCGAAGGATGATGAAGTAGTGGTTTTCAAAAGTTTCTTCAGAGCAGGATTATGGTTTCCTCTGAGCAAAATGATAGGAGAAGTTTTGAAAAATTTTAAAATTTATCTTCATCAGCTGACCCCTAACGCTATCGTTAGGCTCAGCATCTTCATTTGGGCCCTCCGAAGCCAAGGGATGGACCCGAATGCCGAAGCATTTTGCCGAGTGCATGAGCTGCACTACCAAACGAAGGCTAGGGCAGATGTTTTACATGAGAATTTTAGTTGTTATAATTTCGCGTATCGCAAGGATACGAAGGCTCTGGTCCTCAGCTATCGCACCATGTGGACAACCGGCTAGAAGAGTGAATGGTTTTATATCAAGGCCAATGAGAAGAAGAGGGGGAAACTGATGACGATGGTCATGTGCTCGCTAGCTTTAAGCTTCGGAATGACCAGACCTTTGTGCAACATGAAGTCAGGGTCACCATGCCAACTGTCTGTATCAGAATTCAGGGTGGTGGCTGAATAAATCAGCACTAGAGATCTAGTTCAAGAATACTTGGCTAACAGAACGTCTCCAACATTAAGTGAATGGAGCATGCCGAAGCTAAAGGGAACAAAGAAACACTTGAGCTTGTGTGATTGCCTTATCGTGTTAGGTTTGAGAAATAGTTTAAGGAGCCATGCTAAGAGTGGCTAGAAATGATTGAGACAATGTGCAATGAAATTTTGGGAAACTACACCAAAAAAGAAGATCAATAAATGACTGTGGCCTTCAGCACCCGACTAAAATGAAGGTTGAACCGGGTATTGGACGCTCTAAACTTTTAATACCCTGATTACGAGCGACTCAACAAAGGTGCCGAAGGGGCAAAAAGGAAGAGGGTTGTCAGCGTTCTGAGCAGGCAGGCTGCCAGAATGGTGAAGGAGGATGAAAAAACTTTGAAGAAGAGAAAATCCAGTCCTGAGCCGAAAGCTGCGGTTTTGAAGAAGAGAAAGGCTGCAACTCCAGAGTCGAAGGTGACAGAGGTGGATGAGGAAACTCCTTCAACACCTCTTGCTGCCGAAGTAGAAGAGATTTTAAAGGTAATGACTGAATCTTTACCTATCAAGCTGCTAAGTCCTCTGGGACCGCATCTAACGAAGCTTTTTCAGAAGAAACAAGAGCCTTCGGCTACAAAGAAGGCAGATGGGCAGAAGAAGCGAAGGATTGGTAGCGTGATGCAAGCTATTGAAAAGACACCACCTTCGGCCTCGGTATCTAAGAAAACACCTACTGCAAGTATCAAGGCCAATGCCGAAGCTGCAGCTGCCATCGAAGCTGCCAACCTGGAGGCTACCTTATTTGGGATTGATAAATTGTTATTGGATATGGCCATAGAAGAAACAGTTGCAGCAGCAGAACAAGTCACGGCCCCAGTTCCTGACAAAGGAAAGAAAATAGCCGAAGCTACTTCGGCTAAAGAAGATTTTGAGCTTCGGAACCTGATCGGACAGGAACTATCTGAGGCTGAAAAGAAGGAGCTACAGGAATACGACATTTCCTGTGGCTACCAGCCAGGAGCCATGCTCTTTGGTAGAATCAACGAAGAGGCCTTGGGATGTGTTTGTGACCGTATCGAGGCGAAGGTAATCGACACTCTATCGAAGAGTGTCGGTTTTCTAAAGCTTGAAGCTGATATTAGCAGCTATCGACGACAACATATCGTCGGTAGTTTATTTTATTCCAACTTTAAGGTAAGATTCTTATAATAAAACAAAATTTTATTATTTGTTTGAATCAATGAAGTTAGCTGATGAAGGTCTATTCTGTACAGAGTATGCTACTGAGTAAAGCGCTGCAAATGCAATAGGACCTCGAGCACAAGAAGAATGAAATTATAATCGAGGGTCTGGAAAGCAAAATCAAAGAATACGAAGCTTCTCTTGAAAAGAAGGATTTCCTAATCCAAGCAGTGGAAGGTTCTCTTGCAGAAGCACAGGCCGAGAAATTAGATTAAACAAGGAACTCCTGCAGAAATCAGAGAGCTTCGAACAGGAAAGAAAAAACTTGCAAACAAAATTCGAAGCTGAAGCTGCTAAAAATACGAAGCTGAAGTAATTTTTGGAAGAGCTTCGGAACATGTGTCTGGATTTTGTCCACCGCTTCATACAACGACTAAAAAAGGTTTTTAACTCGGTTGGGGCCAGCGCTGAAAAGTTTACTCCTTTGGCCGAAAACATTTCTAGCACCTTCGAACATATCGAGGGCGAAGTAGATGCGCTCGACGAAGTAATAGCCGGGCATGGAGACTTCTATGCCCTGCTAGCTTCTCGTGGCACAACTGCAGCATTTCTGAAGGCTGACTGTACGCACACAAAAATTTTAAATAGACCAAATTTCAGCCTATCTGCATCGGATTTGGTTGATCCCCCCAATATAGCCCGAAGCATAGGGAGCAGGTTTATAACACAAATTTGGGCGAAGGGTGGTCGAGAGTTGGCTAGTGACAAGGCCCGAAGCCTGCTAAAGCTGGTACGATACTTATACCCGTTGCTTGCTTTCTTGTAATTTCATTTTACCTTATACTATTTTGATGTATACAGGATGACGATGTCGAAGGTCAATAGTCCGAAGCTCATTTCGAAGATTGCTAAGGCTGCTGAACAAAGCTTACAAACATTTGAAATATTTTTATAAAAGACATTGTAACTGGGAATCGAACATCACTCTGTAAATTTTTCCATACCTTGTAACATATTTTAACCTTTCCATCCATGTATGAATTGCTTGGCTGTGGACAAAACTTGTATCTTTTGAGCCAAAGGCGAAAAACACCTTCCTTTCTTTTCGCACACAACGAAGCGTATTCTTGCTTCTTTATGCTCATCGAAGCATTGTTATCAAAGCTGAAGCATCTGTTTGTGCTTTATGTTATGCTGATGATGAACCTACGAATGTCTACATGAATGTGTATGGATGCAATGAATGATGTAATGTAATGTCCAAATGAATGTCCAAATACACACACGAAGCCACACCCAGACTCTGCATCCCCTTAGGAACGTGTTTTGATTCTTAAGCTCTGCATCCCCTTAGGAATGACTGTTGAGCTTCTTCACCTTCTATTTCGGTAGTATAAGTTTTGCATCCCCTTAGGAACGACTTTTGAACTTCTTCGCCTTATATTTCGGTGATATTTGGCTCTGCATTCCCTTTGGAACAACTTTTGAGAAGAAAACTTACACTGCGCTCCCTTAGGAACGACTTTTTGTAGCTTCGTCATGCTTTGCATCCCCTTGGGGACGTCTTTTTAGCTTCTCCCTGTTTTTCTTTTTGCACTCGATGGTGCATGCTCAGATTTACATATTACATCTTTTGGGGGATTTGGCCCTCATGGGGCTAAATAAGAATGAAAAATTACAAGCTATGGCCCCATTAAAAACCTTTCTCCCCTCTTGAAAAGGAAAAGGGTGCCATAGGAAAAAATGAAAAAAGATTACAACATGTCACACATAATATCGCCGAAGCTCGTCCGCATTCCAAGATCTGGGTATGTCATTGCCGTCCATATCCATCAATCTATAAGAACCAGGCCTCAACGAAGATACTACTAGAAAAGGACCTTCCCACTTCAGTTGCAACTTGCCCACTATGTCTGGGTTAGCCACTCTCCGAAGCACCAGATGCCCTGGCTTGATATTTTTCAACCGAACTTTTCTGTCACGCCATTTTACTGTTTCAGCCTGATATTTATTGATGTGCTCTATTACCTGAAGTCTGGTCCCCTCTATAGTATCTTTTGTTACTTGATAATCAGCTTCGTCTTCTGCCGAAGCTATTGTTCTTATTGACCCTGTCTTTGCTTCTTTTGGAGTTATCACTTCGTCACCAAATAGGAGTTTGAAGGGTGTAAACCCTGTTGACCTTAACGTAGTTGTGTTGTGGCTCCACACCACTTTAATTAGTTCGTCTGGCCACTTTCCTCTGGGCTGGTTGAAGATTAGCTTCATTATTCCTATCATTATAATACCATTCGCTCTTTCTACCAGGCCACTGGATTTTGGATGCCTAACTGATGCAAAGTGAGCTATGGCAAAACTGCCTGAATTATTCCAACTTAAGTGCCTAAGTCCCGCCTTAGAGGCTAGACCACACTTAAATCGGAATAACATGTCAGTCCCTCGGATCTAGTCCGACGAGGCCACTAAAAGGATCAAGTACCACGTACTCACTCGATGGTGAGGCACAGAGCAAATACAATAAAGCATAAATCCATAAATTGAGGAGTATTAAATTTATTACATCACCATCGGAGTTTTAGCAAAAGTAGCCATCATTGTTCGGAATGTAGCGGAATAAAACTAGCGATAAATAAACAGAGAGATGGGGAAGCCTGTCCCATCACTCCTCATGCTCCTCCTCTGCCGAGCAGGGTCCCACTCGACTGTCCAACCCGGTGGCAAGGTGGACGGCCAAGTTACTCCAGCAACCATGTCCTCCAGGGAACCTGTAAAATTATGCCACAAGCAAGGCTGAGTATACTAATACTCAGCTAGACTTACTCGGTGTGAGGAGTCTACTCCTCTACCTCTAGACGTGCAGCTGTTTGGCTGAGGGGTTTGGTTGCCAAAAGCACTAGCGATGTCTAAAAATCAAGTTTTAGCTTTTTCAAGTTTTAGTGTGACTCTCTTAAGACTAAAGGTGTACTATCTACTCATTCATGGTATCAAGCAAATTTTTGCAATCAACAACTTTTGCCAAAACATCATGTTTTCACTTGTTACTCAATGTAGTAGAATGGATCAAGCAGTCTCATTAGCTGCGAGAAGCAGACGATTCGAATCGAGTTTTTATCCTTGCAAGGTAAACCTAAACACACGACGTGGCGAGGCACTCCGTCCCCACACACATCAACTGTCCCCATCGATTCCCTTCCAACAGAAAGGGGCTCACCGCCTTGGCGTACAATGCCTCACTGACCCCGACTGTCGTCGTGCAGTGACCACACTTGTACCCACCATAACTAGAATGGGAGACCACGTCTCAGGTCGCGTGAGGAGGGCAATCTGCGGGCAGGTTCACTCAGGTACTAGGCTTATCGATTTACCATATTTCTCGACATGTGTTTAGTATGTTCAAATGCTTGACACAGGTATCCGCACGTTAATCCTTATTCCAATTTCGTCTCGTAGACATCGCAATCCCCATGGATCCGAGTCCACAGACCATCATCATTCCGATATAAAAAGTGGATACAATCAAATCCTGACCTCGCGCGAGTGCTAGAAAAATCACTCGACTTCTATCGAGATCCCTAATTAGTAAAGCAGCTACTCGACCTAGCATACTAGTATCCATCACAAAAAGGATTCCTGAGTTCATGTAACTAGGGTATCAATCAACTCCTACACTTAAGTGCACAATACAATCCTACAAACATTAAGTATAGTAAAATAGCATATAGAACAGGTTATGCATAAAACCGGGGCTTGCCTTCCGAAGCTGAGGCAGGCAGATTCTCTGGGGCAGACTCTGGTGCTGGATCCGGGGCTACCTCCTGAGCAACTCCTTGCTCTGGCACGAGGATGTACTCTCCGTCCGCGAGGTTGCAATCTATCGAATGCAATGAATAAGAATATGTATGCTATGATTATGCAGGATTTAGTAATCATTGTGCTCTTAGTGAAGGAAAAACTAAGTTAGCTAATCACTTAGGGTTTTCTAGTTATTAAACGAGGCTCTTAGTGGTTTGTGCTTATCAATTTTTTCTTTGGGTTTTACTTAGGAATAAGCATATGGGATTTAGTCTTGGATTGTCCCTTAAATGTTTTAGTAGGCATTTAGTCTCCACTATAATTTTCCCCGTTTTATTTTCTATTTATGATTTTTGAGTGTGTTTGAACTGCAACAGTGATTTAAATTTCTCCAAAAATTCTGTAAAAATTACAGTGGGTTACTATGGGTCACTGTAGTCTGTCCCATAATTTTGAGGTCCAGAATAATTTGAATAATCCTTGGACAAAAACACAAAAGCTGGGGCAAAAAGGGTCACTTTGCACTACAACTCTTATCTAGGGGTGGGTTCTGTTCTAATAGTCATTTTTACTGGTATCTATAGGTAATAACATGCTTCTGTGCCAAAAATCACAGAGGGCCATTTAGTGGTTATTTAGTTATGATTTTCTAAAATTTAATGCTTAAAAGACACTTACCACTAACTTGTTATTTGAAAAATATCAAAGAACAGAACTCATAATTTTTCTATGTTCATAATAACAAAATATTAGTTATCCCAAGGGTTGGGGTGTTTTCTCCTCAGGATTATTTTTCTAGGGTTTTTCTAAGTTTTCCTTATTTTTCTAAAACAAAAGGTATCTCTTTATTTTTATACTAGACAAAGGTATTATCAAGTTTTTTAGTGAACTACACTGAATAAGGGAGCCAATAAAAATATGGGTGCTCCCTAGTTCTTTATTTAAACTACCTTTTATATTTTCTTTAACTTTAAGCAAAAAGTGATTTAAATGGCAAACTCTACCTTAAATGGGTGTACAAAGGGGTTTAGTATTTTTAAACAGGTTAGGAGGTGATTAAGTACTTCTCTGAATTTTCTTAACCCTAGTCTAACAGTGTAGCTATTTTTCCTTATTTCTTTCAGCCTTTGACCAGTTAATCATTTAATTCAAAACTTAAAAGTTTTCTGTAACACTTAGAGGTTTTATATTTTTCCTAAGTAGTTTACCTCATTTAGGATCTGGCAAAATTAGTTTGACTCAATTTGGGTAAACCAAACTGAAGTTATGAATTTTTCAAGTTCTGCTTGGATTTAAATCAGAATATTTAAAAAGGTTTCCTGGAAAACCTATTTGCATCGAAGACCCTGGGTTCTTTCTAAACTAATTCTTTCAGTTATACCCTTGCGCTACTATTTCCTTGAGTCGCTGACAGCGCACAAAACCCCCTGGCCTTTTCTTCTTCCTCCTCGCGGTCCCTCCCCTTATGAAAACAGTAACCGCGGAAGGAAAAAGGGCGGTGTGGCTTACCGGCGACGAGAGATGTCCGGCGAGGGGCGGGGTTGGCTCCGGGAGGTCCTGGCGGTCACAGTGATGTACGGCTCGACGGCGGTGGTGGCCGGAATCGGCCGGTCCACGTGCGCAGGCGGGTGAACTCGTCGGCGGCGAGAGCTCCGGCCTAACCACGACGATCTAGTCCAATTAAATGGCACGATGAGCTTCACAGGATGATATAGAGGCTATGCGTGCAGTGAATCAGAAAATGGCGCAGAGACTCACCCGGTCCGCGTGCGCCGGCGGGGCTCTGAACTCCGGTGAGCGCGATTGCGCCCTTCCGGTGGCGGGGGTCCCTGGTTCAAGCTCTGGCAAGCTTCACGGCCTCCTACGGAAGCTACCTAGGGGCTTGGATCGAGCGGAGGAGGGTGGAAAATGGTTCGACCACAGTGGTTGTCCTCGGGCGGCTCTAGAGAGTCGCGGAGAGGTCGCCGGAGCTATGGGCGAGCTCCGGGGAGTTCGGCGTGGGACAGAGGATGCAACGGTGAAGATAGCCGGGCGCTGGGGCAGGCTTTATAGCCGTGGCGTGGGCGTGGTCACGGGCAGCGGCGGGCGCGCGGGGGTTGGCGCACGGGCGTGCTTTGAGCGCGCCCCCGAGGGTTAGCCCGCGTCGAACACGTGTGTGTTTGCTTCTGCCATGGTTCAACGGCCGATTGGAGCACCTTAGCGTGAAGATCTTGGCAAAACCACTATGTACGATATCTTCCCTGCACCATATCCTACCTTTTTGATGTGTGTCCTAAGCCAAGATACGGTCGGGGTAGGGAGAGATAGGGGTGAGAAGTTGCCTCTGTCCTAGCTGTCCAAACCGAGACAAAACTTGTGCCAAGTCATGTCAAACGACCTAGGGTTGGGTTCAAACTTTTCCAGGGTATTCTAGAGGTATTTTGGCGCCACTTTGTCAATTGGGTCAAATGGTTTTGAAGTTTGAATGAGGGTGAACATGTTTGATCTTTGAAAAAGGGTTGGTTTTGGACTTAGAAGAATTCTGATTTTTCTCTTATGCCCAAACCTTGGGTGAACCTTTTGGGGGTTTTCTGTAATCTTTTTGGGGTTACTTTCTTACTATTATTTGTAGGGTATTAAGTGTACTACAACTTTTATAATTGGCCCAAGTCATGATCATGTGGTTTTCATAACCTTTTGGTCATACTTACTTATAGTGCCCAATTGTCCAAAGGGGTTTGCATTATGGTTTTGGGCAATTTCTCCCCCTTCTATGTGCATGGTAAGCCAAGGCATGACATCTTAGATGGGCTGCACTTCTTTAGGGTCTTTGATTTCCATGTTTGAAGTCCTTCACTCAAGTTAAGCCACATGTAATGATGGCTTTACTTGTGTAGTCTTGAGTGAACATCCTAAGTAACACCTGGGGTGTTACATGAATCTTCGTACCAATTCGGTCACAAAAATCCTTGAATGCTTCGACCTCAAATTGCGTGACATTGTCCACAGTTATTGCCTTCGGGACGCCGAAGTGACAAACAATATTCTGCTAGAAGAATTTTTGGACGGTAGCCGAAGTTATTGTAGCCAAGGGCTTCACCTCAATCCACTTGGAAAAATATTCCACTGCTACTACAACATACTTCAAGTTGCCTTGTGATGGTGGAAGTGGACCCAACAAATATAAACCCCATCTTTGCGATGGCCAGGTTGGCTGTATTAGCTGAGTAAGCGACGAAGGTTGCCTCTGATCCTTTGCACATTTTTGACAGTTTTTGCACTTTTGAACCAGATCTGCTGCATCCGAAGTTGTCTTCGGCCAATAAAAACCTTGCCTAAAAACCTTTCCCAGCAAAGGCCTGGACCCAATGTGAGATCCACATAGACCTGCATGTATTTCCTTCGTTAGCTCCATACCTTCGGTTTTGGATAAGCACTTGAGGAGTGGAGAGCACACTCCATGCTTGTACAACTCCCCTTCTATCATGACATATGGTCTTGTCCTTGCTTCCATTCTTTTATTATAAACTTAGTCATCCGAAAGACAATTTCCTTGGAGGAAGGATATGATTTCAGTTCTCCAATCTTCACTATGTACAGGTGATATTGTGAGGACTGCTCTCTCCATAAGTTCAACCGAAGGTGCTTTTATTGTCTCAAAGAATACTTCTGAAGGTAAAGGGAGCTCCTGTGCTGCTGACATGGCCAGTAGGTCTGCATGCCCATTTTCCCCTATTGGGATATTTTTTACAGAAAAACCTTCGATAGAAGCCTCCAACCTTCGGACTGTGTCCAAATATTTTCAAGCTTCGGGTCCCTTGCCTTGCTACTTTTATCCACATGGCCAGAGATGACTTGGGAGTCAGTTTTAAGAATCGCCCTTCTTATTCCCATTGCCTTTAGCTTCGGAAGCCCCAACAGAAGGGCTTCGTATTCAGCAATGTTGTTTGTACAACTAAAGTCCAATCTTGCTGCATAGCATGTTCTGACTTTAGAGGGCGCTACTAAGACAACAGCGGCTCCTGCACCGAAGGTTCCCCAAGAACCATCACAGAAAATTGTCCAGGCTTTGGCATCCTTTGTTACTTCTTCCTGAGCCCCTAGCGTCCAATCGGCGATGAAATCTGCCAATGCCTGGGACTGAATTGAGGACCTATGCACATAGTCTATAGAAAATTCATTGAGCTCGACAGCCCATTTTCCGATCCTCCCAGTAGCTTCTCTATTCCTCATTATGACTTTTAGAGGTTGCGACGAAGGAACAATTATATTGTATGCTTGAAAGTAATGTCGAAGCTTCCTGGAGGCCATCAACACAACATATAGCACCTTCTCCAGTTTTGTGTAATTTTTCTTTGAAAAGCTTAAAACTTCGGAGACAAAATATACTGGTGCTTGTTTTTTGACCTAGCCATCTTGCTTCTCCTATATAAGCGCTGCACTAAATGCAGAGTGCGAAGCTGCCACATATAAGAGCAATGGAGCCCCTGGCGAAGGTGGAGTTAGTGTTGTCAAATCGGTCAAATATTGCTTTAACTCTTCGAAAGCCTTTTGCTGAGCCGGACCCCACTGAAAAACTTCGGCTGACTTTAGTATTCCGAAGAATGGCAGATTTATTTCTGCTGATCTGGATATGAATCTATTTAATGATGCCAGTCTTCCTGTCAGCCGTTGGGCCCCCTTTTTTGTATTTGGCAGCTCCATCCTAAGGATAGCTTCGATCTTATTGGGGTTAGTTTTGATTCCCTTCGTTGATACCAAACGACCAAGAAACTTGCCCTTCTTTACTCCAAAAACACATTTTTCTGGATTTAATTTCAAACTAGCTTGCCTGAAATTGGCAAATGTTTCTTGCAAGTCAGCAATGTGATTCTCTTGCTTTGTGCTCTTTACTATGATATCATCAACATAAGTCAGCACATTACTGCCTATTTGAGAATGAAGGACCTTGGCTGTCATTCTGCTGAAGCTTCCTCCAACATTCTTAAGCCCCTCAGGCATCCGAAGGTAGCAATAAGTGCCACTGGGAGTTATGAAGCTGGTCTTCGGCTCATCTTCCTTTTTCATCCAAATTTGATGATAACCTGAGTAGCAGTCAAATAGACTCATGAGCTCTGAAGAAGCTACTGCATCTACATGGGAGTCTATTCTTGGCAATGGGAACTCGACCTTTGGGCATGCCTTGTTGAGATCCGTGAAATCAATACACATTCTCCATTTGCCATTAGCTTTCTTCACCATAACAGTGTTAGCTAGCCAGTCTGTATATGTTACTTCTCTGATAATGTCACACCCGGGTTTCGGGGCACCAAGACCCGGACGCGAACATAATCATCAGGTGTGCTGGGACCAAGTCTCACACATATGATGAATCATGGCACATGAACGAATGTCACATCTTTACTATATAATAAGAGTTCTGTACAAAATAAATAAATAAATACATTATAAGGAGACACCGGTCCAGCAACCCAATGTTGACTGGGAGACGACGGCCTAGACATCTCACGAACTCATCACAACATCCTCCATACGCCTCATCCTGCGGTACCTGTTCTTGACCTGTGGGGGGTGTGAGACAGCAAGAGTGAGCTCACATGCGTTCATACAACAAGTTGTGGGGAATAATGTGCCTGAACTCGCCAAAGATGGGAGCTCATGTGAAGTGTTAGGCTTACCAAAGAGGATGGTTAGAGTTGAGCATTGCTTTTAAAGTTGGTCAAAATTTTATTAGCAGATACTAAGTATAAGTAAATACCAACCCAATTAAGTAGTAGAACAAAAGTAAAAACACCGCCTGTGATGCAATGCATATGGCAAATTGAATTTAGTTCCATAAATTAATTATGTGAGTGTCTGAGCTGCTCATGACCGTGAGCACGGCTAGTATACCAGTTTTACACTCTGCAGAGGTTGCACATCTTTACCCACAAGTCATGTTACCCATCTGCCGAGAGACGGCCAATCCCATACACCTCTACCGAGGAGGCAAGGCAGGGTAACACTACGAGGACTTTACAAAGTTCCACTAGCTTCCGAAAACCCGCTACAGTTTATAGGAAGCTCCAGTGCAGGAATCTCTCGCCTAACCGCCATCGCAGCAAAATCAACCCGAGGACCTCCCTACACTGACCACTCCCCTACTTCCCATGCCCCTTTCGGGTAAGGTAGTCTTCCACTAGCTTTCCTTGTTAATTAGCCAAGGGCGTCCCATTAAACCCTTGCGGTAGCACTGTTTTCCCGGGTGGTTCTCCATGTTCCAATTAACATAATGATCTAAACAGTAAATAACAACTGATAATAAACATATAATCATGAATAATATATCTCCGTACCCAAAACCACATAAAGCAATAGCAAGTACTACCCAAAAAGTTCTGTGGTAATCAAGGTATAAAGATAGTCAAATTGAGGTAACCTATTGGGTCCCATCAAAATTAACCTATGCAGATCATTATGATTAATCAGAACATGACTGGGTAAAAAGAAGTGATCAAGGGCACTACTTGCCTGGCACTTGAGATTCTAGGTACCAACTTGCTCTTTAGATGACACGTGGCCTCACTACTAAACGTAGCAATACAAACAAACATTGTATGGACAAAATTAACATCACACCAAACATAAGAATAAACTACGTAATAATAATCTACGCGCTGCAACGAGATCGTGGAAACAAGAATCACTAAATTCGGAGTTACGGTTACTAAGTAATGAATTTCTGAAGTTATTAAGCACCTAGGATAGATTGATCCAAATGAATATTTTTAATTCAAGTTTCATGGCTAAATAGAGGCACTAGGTGATAGACAATATTAAAACAAAATTATTGCAACTTAAACGGATTAAAAATGAGTTAAAATGGAATTTCTATGAATTAAATAAGTTCTGGAATTATTTTTATACTCAAAATCAATTTCTAAATCTCTTTTCCTGTTTACTTTAATTTCTGGACTGCGCGCTAAATATTGGAAAGTACAGGGGCGTTAACACAAAAAGTCCACAGACACAGAGTTCTCTGCCGTGGACTACGGGTTGTTTTTAAACAAATACAGGGTCTCATACGTAAACATGTCTGGCTGAAGGGGTACGCGCAGATCTATGCCGTCTGATCAAGAACCGAGGGCCTAGATTTACCCAGCTGAATCGGTATTCACCAGATATGATCCCAGCCAGCCAACCCCGATCGGACGGTCACAAAGCATCGCGGTGAAGGGATATGGCCGCGTCTAATCCGGACCGCCCATCTAAATCCAACAGCCCGAGGCCATCTTCAACCTCCCGTCGAATGGGCACGGCGGTGCGGCCATGTTCCGCCCATGGAGTTCACCGGGGCGACACCGCCCATCGCACTGATGCCCAAAACTCAACGATGACTGGTTCAAAATGTTGTGGGTACCAAAGCGAAGCTAGGGGAACATCTTTACCAGAGATCATTGCAGGTGGATCCCCGGCCACGGTGGTGAGGCTGGCCGACGATGGAGTGCGGATCTGCGGTGAGGCGTAGACCTAGTGCTCGACTCCTTCTCCCTGAGATCGCCCTGACCATCGTTCGGCTGGACGTTGATGACCGCGCAGCGAGCTCCGGCAGTCTGCAGTGGCCGCACGCCAGGATGCACCACACCACGACGACAACCCATTCCTGCACAACTATACGGTGGTAATCAGCTCTCGGTTACCTTCACGGCGTTTGCAACCTCACGATGAAGTTTCTCCACCACCAATAGGGCTCCGGACGACCACGTAGGCAGGGATTTCGGCGTGGCCTGATCTCTATCTTTCTCAATGGCTATGAGGCAGACATCTCTGCTCACGGTGGTATATATCTAGTTACTTTAGTTATTTATTTTAGGAAGGTATAATCCTTTATTAGAAGATACTTTAGTTTAATTCTATTTGGAAAAAAAAATTACTAAACCCAAAATCAGGATTTTGGGGTGTTACAAATTCTACCCCCCTTAAAAATAATCTCGTCCCCGAGATTGCTAAGAAAAGGGATATAGAAGGTTTTGTTTGTATTTCGCTTCTAGTTTCCAATTGGTACCAAACGATAAAGTGTTTTTTAAGACTAACTAGTAGGTGAGTAGGATAGCATGGGTACCTTATAACCATGTTTTAACTATTATTAAGAAAGTTGGGGTAAGAAAGATCAAGACAAGTATAAGAAAGAAAGATTTTGGCAAGGAAAGTCTCCATCATGCATAGTGGATCTTGACTCATCTGATGATCTAGCTTGGTCTTTGAAGACTTGAATTGGTGCTTATCCTTCCTTGATGAGGTTGATCATCTTCGGTCTTTAATCTTGGAGTTATCATCTGAGTTTATGGACAAGTAGATAGATGTGGGTAGGATAGGTTTTATGAGATAGTTCAAAATCTTGGGTGTTTTTAATTTATGTTGATCTATACGGATTATGCATGTAAGTCAAATAGTGGTATATGGCTGAGTTGGTCTATGGTACTAATTTAGTGCAAAGTGAACTATGTTAAAACATGTTTTATAGGAGTACAGTCTAACCAATTCCACCAACTTTAACTAACATTAGATTAGATCATATTATATTAGATGAGATTTGGTATATTCAGATTATATCTAATTGAACTTGGTTAGATTAGATTGATCTGTTAGGTCACATTAGATTAGATCACACTAGATTTAATGGGATCTAGATTAGATCGGTATGACTCAGACCGAATTGGACCTAATTAACTTCGATTACATCATGGTGAGGGTGGGGTAAGTATGTTTATCAGGACAAGATGAATCTATTGGGACAAGATAGAATCTTTAAGATAAGATGGATCTATTTAAAATAGATATACTTTAATGGAGGATAATCTAGGTTGTCTAGTTATCTTATGAATAGATTTTTTTATGCTTAATTATGGACATTACTCCACAACTCATCTCATTCAATCAAAGATCCAAATCAAGCAGTTATCATAAGAACAAACAGTCACGCATATAAATATTTACAAAAAATAGTTTTGATTTGGTTCCTAATATTAGGTCTCCTATTCCTGTTGGTGACTTGTTCCCAAATGCTATGAATCAAGAACAAGGCAACATAAAATGTTAAATATCAACGCCCTTCGTCCTTTGAAACATTATTTTCCTTAGGATATAATGATCTTCAGACGAAGGTCATGAAGGACATACCTTCGAATATCGAAGGTAAGATGGTAATAGAAGAAGCGTGTAAAATACAAAAGATAACATAAACAATTATATAGCATTATAAATTCATCTCCATTATATTATCATGAGAAAATAAAAACAATATTGAATTACATTTGGTACCTTTGACTTGATAGACAGCAAAGGTATGAGCATGATGCAAAAGCAAATGCCAAGTCAGCGTGAACAGTATGGGGGTACTGTTCATCTATTTATAGGCATGGGACGTAGCCCACGTGAAATTACATTCATGCCCTTTACATTTGCTAACGACTATAAGGTAACTCATCGGGGTCTAAATAGCCTTTTCCCCTTTAAGTCGGTTCCCTTTCCCGCTGTCATGCCGAAGCTCCCTTGCGCGTAGCTTCGGCGCTGCATCAATCTTCGTATTGTTCGTGCTTCTCCCACTGTGGTTCTGATTCGAATCCTAAGGTACCTGTTCATGTATTACAACTCCGGAAACATTGTTAAATCTTGTTTTTGAGGACCTTCGGAAGACGAAGGCCCCAACAGTAGCTCCTCACAAGGTTAATTTGTTAGAATAACGAATTCAGATTGCGATATGGACGAAGGCCCTAAGCCGAAAGTCCAAAAAAACACCTTCCCTTTGCTAGAATAGCAACAGTCAATGACAGACGGGGCCCTACAACTTGGAGCGCACTGGGCGTATAAATAAAACTCACCCCGAGCACATTTGGTACGTTACTTGCCGCCTGCTTTGCTTTGCTCAATTTCATAGCTCTTGCTTACCAATAGTTGCTTAGTTTCTTAGATTTTCTAAGCTTTGGTTCTAAGGACACATTTTTGCCATTTCCGAAGAAGAGATGTCTCAAGACAAAAAAGTTGCTGCTGAGACGAAGCCGAGCGAGGAGGAGAAGCTCCTTGAGGAGAAGACTGCTGGATTTATTAAGTCAATTACAAAAACAAACACAAAGAAGATAACTAAAGAGATATTAGAAGGCTTGTTTGAAGATACTGATGATGGCGACAGCTATGATGTGGAGAGTGGAGGCGAAGACTCGGAAGATCGTCCTTGGTGACCAAGTCACGCAGTCTTCAGGAAATCAACTATCAAACAGAGTCATCTTGATAATATGAGAGGAAGGTACTTTCGAGATATGTCTATTGTGAGGGCTGACGTAGACAGAGCCGTTCCTGCTCCTGAAGAAGACGAAGTTGTAATCTACCGAAGTTTCTTCAAAGCTGGACTTCGGTTCCCATTAAGCAAATTTGTGGTTGAAGTTTTAAAGATATATCAGATTTTCCTTCACCAGATCACTCCCGAAGCTATTATCGGAATGGGGATCTTCGTCTGGGCTGTGAGGAGTCAAGGTCTAGAGCCAAGCGCAAGATGTTTTTGCAGTATGCACGAGCTTTCGTATAAGACGAAGCCTTGGGGTAAGGAACAATATCATAACAACTTTGGGTGCTACAGCTTTGTTGCTCGCTCTGGCGCAAGCTACCTAGTGCCAACGTTCCGGAAGAGGTGGCCCAAAGCAAGAGAAGATATTAAAGAAATCATTATGCGACCCATCTGGTCACGCTTCGGCCTCCGAAAACCAAAGGTAGAAATTGATGAGGCAGCCGAAGCATGCCGAAGGGCCTTCAGCACAGTTTGTTCTTTTATCAGGATAAGAGATTTGGTTCAAGAACATGTAGCCTACAGGATATGGCCACTGATAGATAGCTGGGAAATGCCAAAGGAAACCATCACTAACCCTAGCAAGGGTGGTTTGGTTTGATTGAAATATACCTTCAGGTTTGGAGACCAATTTATCAAACCAGACGATGACTGGCTGAAGTGTGTTGAAAATACAAGTGATGAAATACATGGAGCATACTCCAAGTATAAAGATAATGCACTATCTGCGGCCTTCGTGAGCCGAAAAAAGAAAAGGCTAAATAGAGTTTTTGATGCTATCGAATTTGTGTACCCTGACTATCGCTACCCGCCGTGGGGGCAAAAAAGAAAGGGTGCAACTTCTAGGAAGGCTGCTGCTTCGGCTGCCTCAAGCGAGCCCGCACCAAAAAGGAAAAAGTTGAAGGTCCTTACTCACCGACCGCGCTACATTGAACCGGCCATAGTGCCTGAATTTGGCGGTGAGACTTCTTCAGCTATTGAAGCCAAAGGACCTGCTCTTACACAGAGGATTGAAGAGCCGGCTGCAATGCCGAAGACTGACAAAATTGAAGAACCGAGAATCGAAGAGACGAAAACATTAGAAGTTCTAAGCCCTTCGGCAGGAGTGGAGGTGCCAAAGACACAAAAAGGTCTAGCAGCGACCCCAAGAGAAAAAGGATGGCTAGTGTACTAGATGTGCTCGAGACAATAAAAGCTTCAAGATCTACTCCAGGGAAAATTGCCAAGGCTTCGAAAGCGCAGATTGAAATCGAGGCAAAGGTAACCGAAGCCGAAGCTACAATGAGCCAGGATGATGCCGAAGCTGGGCCTTCAGAGCCCATCAAGGAGAAATCCTCAGAAAGTGGAGAAAAGGCAGCGAGAGAAGAAGCTATAAAACAGATTTTGCTTATAAAAGCTGTCGCACCTACTCCCGAAGCGTCTTCCGAAGTCCTTGATTATATTATTCGACACGCTTCGGGAAAAGATTATCTGAAGAAGAAATTTTTGAAGCTAAACACTATGCCCGAGAACTGAAGTACCCGAAAGGGGCCTTAGTGTTTAATGGCACAGATGAAGATGACTTCTTGTATTGCCTCCCAGAGAACAAAGAATTATCTGTCTGCCAGGAGATGGCCAGAAGTATAGGGTTCCCGAAGCTTGAAGCTGGCCTCTGCGCCATGACGAAGGACGATCTTGCGGATAGCCTTGCATATAACAGTCTGAAGGTACAAAAATTGTGTATTTGGAAGTTTATGAATTTTGAATTATTCTTTTGTTCTTATATTAACCCATTCATTCTTTTCATATAGGGTTTAATACTTAGCAACGCCTTAAGGGTGCAAAAGAATGGTGAAGACGAGAGTTGCACTATTGCTCTCAACAACCTTCGAATAGAGGTTATCAAGCTGAGGAACGAAGCTTTGGAAAAAGACAAAATTCTACTTACATTGGTAGACACAGTAAAGGGGGATGAAGCTAACTTCAAGGCTCAATCTGAAATCCAAAGGAATGAGATTGAAAACCTTCAAAAACAACTGGCCGAAGCCAAATTGAAATGCGCTATTGCCGAAGCTGGCCGAGATGCCAGTGAGTACTGGAAAAATTATTTTGAAAAAACAGTTGCAGAGCTTCGCTCATCGAAAGAAAGATGTTTTGAAAAATCTGTAGAATGCGTCAAAAAGATAAAAACTAGCTTCGCCAACGTGGGCACATACTCAAGCGAAGACAACTTCATAAGAGGCGACCCTGACGGCGTAATTGAGTGGATCAACAGTGAAGTCGAAGCTTTTGAAGAAATTCTGAGCGACCGCGGGGACGTCTGCGCGTTCTCTAGTGCGAGGGGAGTTGCAGCTATTTTGGAGAAAGCAGGGTGTGATCATGTTAAAACTTTGGCCCAGGCCGAAGCTGCTTTGTCTATTGATGATACGAAGGACCCCTCGGTCGAAGCAAGCTTAATAGGTGGAAAATTTTTCACTAATATTTGGGAAAATGGCGGCCGAGGGATGGCGCATGAAATAATGAAAAAGAGTGAAAAAGACATTCATGACGCTCGAGAAGCAACAAAAGCAGCTGAAAAAGCTGCGGAACTTGAAAGACGGATAGGTATTAGTTAATGGCTTTTAACTTTATTGTTTATTTTTGTGATTTTGAACTAATTTATATCTTCTACTGTAGTTGAACTATCTCCTCCCCAGAGCCCTTCGACCCATTGGCCGACCTAGAGACAAAGAAGACAATAGAAATTATTAATATGGCCGAAGCTATTGTGGACGAAGTTGTCACCAAATTATTAATTGAAGCTGCAGAAAAAGTCCTGAAGGAAGAAGAATAGCTATTTGTAAAAACATTGCTAGAATATTAATATAACATTTGCTAGAACATGCTTGTAATATTCGGTGCTCGTAGGTTTTGAATGTAATATATGAATGGTTTTGTAATTCATTTCTTTGCGATGCATGAAACTTTTATGTACATACCGTTTTTGAGCCTTTGGCGAAAAAACACCTTCCCTTCTTTTCATGATTCGTAAAGAAGAGCTTCTATGCTTCATAAAAAATCCTCCAAGCGTCACAAAAACGTTAATGCTTCGTCAACAATAGATTTGTTCCTCCACATCAGAGCTGATGAAGCTGTATTTCTTCAAAACTTATTTTGTGCCTTAGCACAATTTCACTTTTTCGAAGCATTCTCCGAAGGTCAACATTGTATCCCCTTCTTGTGCTATTGATGCAATATGATGTATGATGTTATGTTTTGCGAAATGATGTGATGATGTTATGTTATGCAAAATGATATTTATGCCAAAGACACACACTCATACCCCCATAATGGAATACACAATCTCTTTGCCACTTATTTTTCGGCTTCACCGCTTATTTTTCGGTGTATCAGCGCTGACTTTTCGATATAAGTTCTGCATTCCCTTAGGAACGTCATTTGAACTTCTTCGCCTTCTATTTTGGCGGTATTCGCGTTGACTTTTCACGCTTCGCCTTATATTTTGGCGGTATTTGGCTCTGCATTCCCTTTGGAACGACTTTTGAGCAGAAAACTTACACTGCGCTCCCTTAGGAACGACTTTTTGTATCTTCGGCAAACTTACGCTGTGTTCCTTAGAACGACTTTTTGTAGCTTCGGTGATACTTGTAATGTGATTTTTAGCCCTGCGTTCCCTTAGGAACGACTTTTGTGCTTCAGCGACTTTTTGGACTTCGTGAGTCTGTGGAGAAGATATATTGTTGGGGCAAAGGCGAAGACGCCACCCTTCGCTCGAGGCCTGCACCGTCCTCGCTGTACCAACGGAGGCAAGACGACTACAGTTTTACCCATCGTCCCACGCGTCGCCAGACGAAGACCTGTGACGAGGTCGTCGCATCCTGCGGCCTCGTCCAACATGGAGGCCCACGTGTGATCTGGCCCATTGTAACAGGCCCTGCATGGTCACTGCGCGTTACGGGCCTAATTTGTAAAGGTCTCCCGGTAATTACAGTCTGTAACCCCGCTTTATGGGAATATTCCGAGGATAACCTAGGCGCCTGAGGGCACATGCGTCCTTAACACTGGACTCTGGGCACTCAGATACCTATAAATACCCCCGCACAGTGCCCTTGAGAGGCTGGATTAACAGAGCTATTGCCGTCTCGCGCAAAAACCTTGTTTCCGTCTCTATACTCCCCCGTTGGATCAACTTGCGCCGGAGAGCAAGTATGGGAATATTCCAGGGATAACCTAGGCGCCTGAGGGCACATGCGTTCTTAACACTGGACGCTGGGCACTCAGATACCTATAAATACCCCCGCACAGTGCCCTTGAGAGGCTGGATTAACAGAGCTATTGCCGTCTCGCGCAAAAACCTTGTTTCCGTCTGTATACTCCCTCGTTGGATCAACTTGCGACGGAGAGCAAGTTCCAACATTTGGCGCCCACCGTTCGTGCTACGAAAAAACCACCCGCGATGGCACCCAAGAAAGCTAGCTCGAAGGCTGACAAGGCTGCGAAGGCAGCACTCCTAGCCGCAAAAAAGGGCAAGGCCCTCGCCCTCACCCACTCCACCCAACAAGAGGCCATTGAAGACAACGTTCTCCACACCTGCGAAGATGACGCTCTTCGACCTGCGGCCCTGAGGGACAGCCGCAGCCTCCCCCAGGCTTCGCTCCACCAGAGGGCAAGGACTTCACCGAGGACGGCGAAGTCATCGGTGTATCAGCAGAAGAACAGCTACAGCTGCGCGCCCTGCGCATCAAGAACCGCAATCTCCAGAAGCAAAAAGAGATACTTGAGGCCAAGCGCCAACGTGTGTCCGCACAGGCCAAGGTGCGGCAAATGATACGAGACAAAGAGCAGAAGGCCCAGGAGCTCGAGCAAGAGATCACGCTAATGCAGCGTGAAGGCCACTTCGGCCTGCAACACGGGCCACCCCTGCAATAGCGCAAAGGCCACTTTCGGCCTGCAACACGGGCCACCCTGCAACAGCGCGAAGGCCACTTCGGCCTGCAACACAGGCCACCCCTGCAACAGCGCGCACAAGTCGAAGACCTGCACTTTCCCCACCGGGATCCCGCCATCCCACACGCCACGACATTCCAAGGTGTCAACTACTTCGACGAGCGAAGTCCCCTGGCGCCACACCTCCAAGTGACACCATGGCCTGCCAACTTCCGGGCAGGGACCTATCCCAAGTTCAACGGCACTACTGACCCAGCACAGTACATCATGAGTTATCAGGTCGCCGTTGCATCCTCCGGAGGGGACGACGCCACGATGGCCAAGTCTTTCATAATTGCCCACGAGGGCCCAGCTCTCACCTGGTTCACCAGATTACCCCCGTTGTCCATTGACTCCTGGAGAAGCCTCCGGGACAAATTCCTGCTCAACTTCCAAGGGTACCGCCCAGACACCGACGCCCTGGCCAAACTCTCACTCTGCAAGCAGCTAGAAAAGGAGACTCTGTAGGAGTACTACCGAAAGTTTCTGACACTCAAGTCACAGCTACCCTCGGTCGATGACCAAATCGCTATCCACTACGCCATTAGTGGCCTTCGGGCCGGCGTCCTCTACAGCCACTACATCAGGGATCCGCCCAAGAACCTCCAGGATTTGTACCAACTATTTGAAAATATGCCAAATCCGAAGAGCTTCACCAACGCAAAATTGAGTCTCAGAGGAAACCCAAAGATGCTCCACAGTCCAACCGCACGTGGACGAGGACTCCGCAGCCAGACTCCGGTCGGGACGGCCGCAATCAGCAGCAGGTGCACAACATCACCAACCAGCACCCCGCTGGTGAGGCCCCTCGCCGCCAGGAATATCCCCCCCCAGGGCCGCGGAAACAGAACTCGCGGATGGGGCCGGGGACGTGCGCAGCCGCCGCGCCGATTTTACTGCATGTTTCACGGCGAAGACTGCGCCCACCAAACCAGAGACTGCCCAGAGACGAAGGCCACCAAAGACAGGATGGCCCGGGCGCAACCAGCCGACAACCCTAGAGTTGTCGCGCACACATATCAGCAGCCCCCTCCACCATACATCCACGCCCCCGCTCCGCATCCACCGCACCACGCATACCAACACCACCAGGAAGTACAAATCGTACCTCCCCCACCCCCTCTTCCACATCAGCAACAACAAAACATCCACCACCCCCATGCCCCGAAACAAGAGGACTTCGTCGATCAGCCATATCGCGGAGTCATTCATATGATCACTGGGGGGTCCAGCGTCGACTTCGACACGAAGCGGCAGAAGCGGGACCACTACCGCAGCATCAACCACGTCGCCATCACCGGTCCGGTCGTCCAGACAAAGTGGTCCCATGTACCGCTGACCTTCGACGCCCGAGACGTTGATCTGCGCAGCGCCCCCACAGCGACGCCATGGTTATCAACTGCAGCGTGGCAGGCTGGGACCTGCACAAAGTCCTATTCGACAACGGCAGTCAAGCAGACATCATCTTCCTCCATGCCTTCGACCGCATGGGCATAAGCCATAGCCTGCTCAAGCCTTTGGACAACCCGTTGTATGGTTTCGGCGGCAAGGGCACATTTCCCGTCGGCAAAATAGAATTGCCTCTCTCCTTCGGCGTAGCACCCAATGCCCGAAGCGAGCAAGTGACCTTCGATATCGTGGATATGGTGTATCCGTACAACGCCATCATGGGCCGGGGCTCCATCAACAAGTTTGAGGCAGCCATCCACGGACTTTACCTCTGCATGAAGATACCAGGTCCGCTAGGCGCCATCATGGTCTACGGCAACCAGCAGACTGCACGTAACATAGAGCGAGACTTCGTCCCCAGGCAAAGAAATGTGCACAGCCTCACGGCCCAGCGCGAGGGCCCTGCGTCCACCAGCCCAACTGGTAAAGGACACGACAAGGCACAGCTGCAGAGCAACGACGCGACCAAGACTGTTCCCCTCGACCAGGCCACGCCCAACCAGACAGTCACCATCAGCGAAGACCTCACTTCGTACGACGAGGAGAGACTCCTCTGTTGCTTGTCCAAGAAAAAAGACGTCTTCGCCTGGTCAGCCCTCGACCTGGTCGGGGTCAGCCGATCCATAATTGAGCACAGCCTGGGAATCGACCCTTCGGTGAGACCGAAAAAACAGCGGCTCCGCAAAAATGTCCGACGAGAAGACAGAAGCCGCCAAGGCCGAGGTACATCGCCTCCTGGAAGCCAAATTTATCGAGCCAGTGGCTTACCCCACGTGGCTCTCCAACGTTGTGATGGTGCAGAAAAAGAGCGGCAAGTGGCGAATGTGCATCGACTTCACCAGTCTCAACAAGGCTTGCCCAAAGGACAACTTCCCACTGCCTCGGATCGACAAAATAGTCGATAGCGCGGCCGGGTGCGAAGTCATGTCACTCCTCGACTGCTTCTCCGGTTACCATCAAATATATATGAAGGAGGAGGACAAGGCCAGCACCAGCTTCATAACACCCTTCGGCACATATTGCTTCATCAGAATGCCGGAGGGACTCAAGAACGCCGGGTCCACTTTCTCCCGGCTTACCAAAACGGTGCTCGAGGGGCAAGTCGGCAGGAATATATTCACGTATGTGGACGACATCGTCGTCGCCAGCAGGAGCAAGGAGGACCATCTTGCTGACCTCGCCGAAACCTTTGCGAACATGCGGGACGCACGACTTCGCCTAAACCCAGAAAAGTGCGTCTTCGGCGTTCGCCAGGGGAAAATATTGGGCTATCTGGTATCACACCGCGGAATCGCGGCCAATCCAACAAAAATTCAGGCCATCATCAACATGACGCCCCCGCAGTCAGCCAGAGACGTTCAGCGCCTGACGGGCAGATTGGCCGCCCTCAACAGATTCATCTCCATGTCCGCCGAGCGAAGTCTCCCCTTCCTCAAAACACTCCGCGGCGCAAAAGACTTCGCTTGGGGACCAGAGCAGGCGGCGGCCTTCGCCTCATTGAAACAGTACCTGTCGGAACTGGTCGTTCTTTCAAGCCCCGACTCTTCGCTACCCCTGTTGCTTTATGTTGCGGCCTCGCCGCACGCGGTCAGCGCGGCACTAGTTCAGGAGCAGATAGTAGAAGGCGTGATCAGGCAGTGCCCAGTTTATTACGTTTCCGAAGTGCTCACACCATCAAAATGTAACATGACGGAACTGGAAAAGATTGCCTATGAAGTTGTTATGTCTTCGCGCAAATTGCGCCACTATTTTGAAGCATTCAAGGTCCGAGTCACCTCCGATAGGGGACTCGGCGAATTGTTTAGAAATCCGGAGGCATCGGTATGGATCGCCAAATGGGCGGCCGAACTCTCCGGCTACCACATCACTTTCGAGCCCAAGACAGCCATCAAGTCACAAGTTCTAGCAGACTTCATCGTAGACTGGACTGGGCCAATAACACAGCCGGAGCCATCCGCAGAGAAAGTTTGGATGATCCACTGCGACGGTGCATGGTGCCATGCGGGGGCAGGCGCTGCTGCAGTCATCACCTCACCCGCCGGGATCAAGCACAGATACGCGACACGCTTAAGCTTCGCCCTGGAATCTGACAGATGCACAAACAACATAGCAGAATACGAAGCTGTCATCCTCGACCTCCGCAAGCTAAGGGCCCTTGGTGTCACCACCTCCATTATCAGAACAGACTCCAAGGTAGTCGCCGGCCAAGTCGAGAAAGACTATGCAGCAAAGGACCCCGCACTTATGCAATATCTCGCGGCCATCCGAAGTCTCGAGAGACAATTCAAGGGATTTACCTTGCAGCATGTGGACCGGGCCAAGAATAAAGAAGCCGACGCATTGGCCAAGGCTGCAGCCAGAGGCAAGTCCCTGCCCTCCGACGTGTTCTATCATGTTATCGGCACGCCAGCCGTCCGGAGCCCCGAAGGGCTCTAGATAACCAATGACAGCGAGGGCCACCGCATAGTCAACCTTATTATGACCGAAGACTGGCGGGCACCAATAACCCTGTTCCTACAGGGGTACTACCACCCAGCCGACATCAACGAGGCCAAGCGCCTCAAACATCGAAGCCGGGACTTCGCACTGATTGAGGGCCAGCTTTACAAGAAGGGGGTCAGTCAGCCAATGCTTAAATGTGTCACCGAAGCCGAAGGCGTCCAAATCTTGCGCGAAGTCCACAGCGGTACTTGCGGCTCTCACGCAGGGCCAAGGGCCCTAGCCACAAAGGTGATCCGTCAAGGTTTTTACTGGCCCGCAATGATCTGCGCCGCAAATCGGGTCACAAGGTCCTGCGAAGCTTGCCAGAAATTTTCTCCTCGATCAGGCAGCCCTTCGCAATTCACAAAACTGATCGCCCACACATGGCCTCTCCAGCGCTGGGGCCTGGACATCGTCGGGCCCCTGCCCACGGCTCAGGGGAACCTTAAGTTCACCTTCATCGCCGTCGAGTATTTTACCAAATGGATCGAGGCGAGGGCTGTTTCCATAATAACATCAAAGACTGCACAGAAATTCTTCTGGCAAAGCATTGTTTGCCGCTTGGAGTACCGTCCGAACTCACAGTTGACAATGGCAAGCAGTTCGACAGCCAAGACTTCAAGGATTTCTGCTTCTCCATTGGCACCAAGCTTGCCTTCGCCTCAGTATATCACCCGCAGTCCAACGGCGTTGTGGAACGCGCCAATGGAAAAATTTTCACAGCCATCAAGAAGATGCTCCTCAACGAAAAAAGGGCAAGTGGGCCGATTTGTTACCTGAAGCGGTCTGGGCGCTAAACACGACTGAGTGCAGGGCGACTGGGTTCACCCCTTTCCGCCTTCTGTATGGATCGGAGGCCATGACGTCGCAAGAAATAAAACATGGGTCCCCGCGAACAGTTTCGTCAGCTGTCCCCGACGTGGACGAACCCACTTCGAAGGATCTTATCGATGGAGACCGCGTCTTCGCTCTACAGGCTCTAAACAAATACCAAGCCCGGACAAAAGCATGGCGCGACCACGCAGTCATCCCGAGGGAATTCAGCGAAGGGGACCTCGTACTCGTTCGAACAGCCCGGACAGAGTCCAGGGGCAAGCTAGAACCCAGGTGGGAGGGCCCTTTCATTGTCAAGACGAAGGCATCCCCCAGCGCATACAGGCTCGCAACGCCAAACGGCGAAGACTTGGAGCATTCCTGGAACATCGATAATCTCCGCAAATTTTTCGTTTGACTCATCAGGGCCAGTTCGCCCTTGTAATTCGCAAAAACAATTCCATTCTGGCCCACACTCTTTTCCTCCCGGGGGGTGAGGTTTTTAACGAGGCGGAGTCATGTAATAGACAAATGAAAAATCCCCCGCAAAAATCTACGTCGAAAAAAGACCGCGCCGACGGTCTTCGACATTCGACCAACACAAAGTCACCGCGAGTCTTAGCGCTAGCAACCCTCGCGTGTGACACTCCGTGCAAAAGTCGCCTAAGGGTGCAGCCGGACTAGCACAACAAGTGCGGAAAATCGAAGTCTTCTTCAAAAAAAGACTATCCGTGCAGAAGTCGCCTAAGGGTGCAGCCGGACTAGCACAACAAGTGCAAAAAATCGAAGTCTTCTTCAAAAAAAGATTATCCGTGTAGAAGTCGCCTAAAGGTGCAGCCGGACTAGCACAACAAGTGCGAAAAATCGAAGTCTTCTTCAAAAAAGATTATTCGTGCAGAAGTCGCCTAAAGGTGCGGCCGGACTAGCACAACAAGTGCGATACACCGAAATCTTCCTCAAAAAGACCATCCGTGCAAAAGTCGCCTAGGGGTGCAGCCGGATTGGCACAGCAAGTGTGAAAAATCAAAGTCTTCCACAAAGAGTATCCGCGCAAAAGTCGCCTAAGGGTGCAGCCGGACCAAGCACGACAAGTGCGAAAAAGACTACACCAAACCGTCCGCGCAAAGACCGACTACATGCGCACCAGACAGACATAACAAAAACACTAGACCAAGTGCGCAACGCCTTCGTATGCATAGACGAATGTGCGAAGGCACACAACATCATCATACAAGCCATTACACATGTACAGCGAGGGCACCACACTTTACATCGGTTCAGCCTTCAGAATGATTCCCATCTCCCTATAGTTAAACAACATCATCCTCAGCTCCTCACCCTCAAAAAGACTTCGTAACTCCCCCTCACCTACACTCGCAGCGGCCTGCAAGGACAATAGTTCCTGCCTGCCAGCCCCGCCCATACGAAGCCGACCGCCGTCCGCCTCACTCACTCTACGCTTCGCAACCGCCCTTCGCCGCCTACGCCCAGCACTTGGACCAGGCACAACTTCAGCATCCGCAGCACGCGGCGAAGCCTCCGCTGCCGCGGCATCCAAGGCCGCAAAATAATCCAAGTCCTCATCCGACGACTCTTCAGTCCACTCAACCGAATTCCCAGAGTCACCAAAATCAGAAAACTTAGACGCAGGTTCATCCCCTTCATTCCCATCATCCACGGTCGAAGCCGCCAAAAAATTAGTAGTAGCGGTTGTGTGCGCAGGCCCAAAACCTTGAACCTGCGCAGCAACCAAGGTTCAGCAACATATACAAAATTCCCTAACTACCCACACCCGCTACGCCACCTGCGAAGACCCAGCCACCGAAGGATCCTCCGCTGCCAGCTCCGTCACCGTCTTCGGGGGATCCTCAGCCCTTGGCCGGGCGGTTGGCGACGCGCCACCACCGGCCGCAACGGCTGAGGGGGCAGCGAGGCAGCCTTCGATAGTTTCTGGGGGCGGCGTCGAAACGACCTCAGGCCCAGCCACCACCGGGTCCGACTCCGCCTCAGGTCGCGCGCTATTCAAAGCCCCGAAGTCCTCCACCCTCTCGTTACGTCCCGCCTGAGACACAGCGCACAGATTCAGCAAACCCACATATAACCCACATTCAACAACACCAAACAAAAGTCAAACATTACCTGACCCCTCGCCGTCTCGGACCGCTCCCGGACCACCTCCCGACCGTGGGGGCCCCACATCCGGTCGAAGAGGGCTCCCGCGGACTCCTTCACCACAGGGTCCTCAACCTTGTAGATCTCGCGCGCGAAATCCTCATCAGCTTGGTCGAAGACCTCATAGTGCCGGCACCCTTCACGGGACAGCGCGTTCATCGCCCCCTCGCAGGTGACCAGGGAGGCATAGGACATAAACCCCTCCACAATGGCGGGGAGCGCCAGCAGCTCCTCCTGCAGCCACTCGAGGCAGCAAAGTCCGGGCTCTCGGTCCGGCACTTCGAAGTCAGCGGTCCGCGCGCCCAACTCGTGGTATGAGTCCATCAGCTGTTTGCGTGTCCGCTCAGCCTCCGAGCGTGTCGAAGCCTCGGCCCTCTCCACACGGGACTGCAGAGAGTTGAACCGCTCCTTTAATTCCTCGGTGCGCTGTCTGGCAAGGCTACCCTCCGCCCAAGCCAAATTGGCCTCCGCCTGCGCAGACTGCGCCTTGGCGAGGGCCTCATTAGCCTCCCTTCTCTCCTCCGCCAGTTGGCGCCGGAGGTCAGCCCTCTCGCCCTCCAGCGCGGCCACCTTATCCGCCAACTTGCGGCACTTGCTGTTGGCGGCCGACTTTTCCCGGACGGCGTCAGCATGTTGCGCCCGAAGTCTCTCGACTTCGGCAGACACAACTGCCGTAAGGGCCCCCGACGCCACTCGGTCTGCGAAGTCAACCGCCTACAAGACACACATAAGACCACAACCCCAACGAAGCTGGTAAAAACTGAAGTCTAACACAACTTACCTGACCTAATGCCTCCTTCAGCCGGCGGGACACAGCGCCCACCTCGTCCCTGACGGCGGTAAGTGCCGGAATCTCGCCACCGGCACTAAGAGCACTACCCTTCGCCCTAGGCACCACAGCAGCTGCCGCGGTCGCCACCACTGGCGGAACAACAACAAGTTGCTCCTCGCCCGACCCTGCGACGTATCAACAGTTAAAAGAACGGCTAACGACTTACCAACAAGATAATCCTCCACGCTAATATCGGTGTCGAAGTCGACAACGCGCTTGCCCGGCGGAGGCAAGTCTCGGGCCTTCGCGGCTCCGGATGGGGCAGTCTTGGTTCCGCCAGCATCGGCCACCTTCATGGCCTCTGGCACCCTGCTGGACCCAGGGGCGGCTGACTTTGCCGCCAGCGTCGGTTGGCTGCCGCTGGGGGCAGCAGCTTTCGCCGCCCCCCGCGACCTCTTCGGCCTAGCCTCAGGCAGCCTGATGACCGTCTGGCGCTTCTGCGCAGCTCCCTGACAATCCTTGTCCATCACTGCCGACACAACAGTAGCAATATTCCGGCCATAAGGAAACACTCTCAAGTCACGAACCATGCGAGATGTAAAAAAGTCTTCGCCGGCCGCGCAGGGGACAGGAACGTTCTTAGGCCACCAGCCCTCGGTAACCCTCAGCATCCGCGCCGAAGACTCCCGAAGCTCGGGCAAAGACATCCTTCCCCCGGGGGCCGCGCATGTCCCCATCAGCTCCATAGCAAAACTATCAGAGACCCCCAGTCCTCCCGTAGTAGTACCTAGTTTCCTCTTCTTAGAGGATGGGGCGGCCGCCAGCGCGGGGTCGTCTCCAGTCTCTGCCACCGGTTTCTTCCCGCGACGGTCCACATCGTCTTGCCCGGGATAACCGCCATACGGCAGACGGTTCAATTCGAAGACCCTGTTCAAACGATCGTTGGACCCGCGTATATCCTAGCTACGCTGGTCCATCTTCGGCACGTACCGACCAATAATCCTCACCGCCCCATCCTCCGCCTCACGCACGAACGCGGTGGAATCGCGGCTATGCAGATCCAGTGCGAAGTCGGGACTTCGCACCAGCATCCCACCACGGGAAGGCATCTAGCGAGGGCATACTTCGCCCAGCGCCCAGCCATGCGCCAAGGGCCACACCCCATATGCGACAAACTCCTCAACCAGATCACGCCCGCTACTCAGGCCGGCCGCGCACCGCAGGGCCCCTTCGTCCGCGTCCCCCTCCGCCACTTCAAACTGCGGGTATGCTGAGTAATAATGCGAGCACATCTCGGCCACGGGGAGCCCCGGATGGTCTTCGACTGTACCCTCCGCAACGTAGAACCAAAAATCATGCCAATTGCCCCATTTATTGTGGGCGCAAGGAACCAACTCAATGACTTCCATCGAAGTCTTGCCAGTCTTCGGCGTAAACGTACAGGACCCAAATTGAGCAATCTTATTTCCGATCATCCTTTTCTGCCAGTGCAGACAATAATACTTCACGAAGACTTCGACCGATGGCTGCCCGCCGTACGAAGTCGTTGCCCAGACATATTTTGACAGGGCCACCACGGCATTCGGCGTCAGCTGGTGGACCTGGACGTTGAATCTGCGTAGGACTTCTCCCACGAATCGATGCGCGGGCAGGCGAAGACCAGCGGCAAAAAATGCCTCGAAAACAACCAACTCGCCCTCTGGCTCGGGGACCTCCTCCGCCCCCGGGATGCGCGCCACTCCACCGCCAAAATAACCAAGCCGCTGCATGTCCTACACGCGAACCGAGGATATCCGCGACGCGCCGAAATCCACCGTATCGCCGGCACGCAACTCCTCCACCACCACAGTACTCAGCGTCTCCTCAGACGACGCGTCGGCCGGCGGCGTAGCAGCAGCAGAAGAAGAAGAGGACGGCATCGCTACGTACCGTCGGCGACGGTGGGCGGTCTGCTTCACACGGGCCAGATCTCCGACGAGCAAGAGCAAAGAGCACAGACGAGCAGCAAGTGGTTTTGAGAAGGCAGTTAGGGTTTTCGCGGAGCGAGGAAACATAAAGTTCAAAACGCGCCACCCCCCGTCCCCTTTTATACACAGGGCGCGGCGCTTCGGGAAACCCGCAATCCAACAGTACGGCGTCAATCAACGGTCATGTCAAAAACCCCCGCAGAACCACTTCGAGCGAGGGCAGCGTCTCCGCCATCTAGCAACGTCTTCGGCACCAGATGACTTAGTCGAACTGATCCCTCGGATGGCAAATGTTGGGGCGAAGGCGAAGACGCCACCCTTCGCTCGAGGCCTGCAACGTCCTCGCTGTACCAACGGAGGCAAGACGACTGGCAGTTTTACCCTTCGTCCCACGCGTCGTCGGACAAAGACCTGTGACGAGGTCGTCACATCCTGCGGCCTCGTCCAACATGGAGGCCCACGTGTGATCTGGCCCATTGTAACAGGCCCTGCGTGGTCGCTGCGCGTTACGGGCCTAATTTGTAAAGGTCTCCCTGTAATTACAGTCTGTAACCCCGCTTTATGGGAATATTCCGGGGATAACCTAGGCGCCTGAGGGCACATGCATCCTTAACACTGGACGCTGGGCACTCAGATACCTATAAATACCCCCGCACAGTGCCCTTGAGAGGCTGGATTAACAGAGCTATTGCAGTCTCGCGCAAAAACCTTGTTTCCGTCTCTATACTCCCCCGTTGGATCAACTTGCGCTGGAGAGCAAGTTCCAACATATATTTCGCTATGACAAGAACGAAGCTATTACAGGAAATTGAAAATGACAAGAGAACTAGGTTTTCAATAATTGTTCCTTATTAAAAAAGAAAATAACAATGAATGTAAAAACTGTTTCAGGGGTAGGATATCTCTCAATAGATATGCTTCGATTCTGGCACAATACTGTTGACTGTGCGAGCTTCGGACTCCTCCCTGAAATCTCGCTGCTGATGGGTCTGTTGGCTCCCTTCTGACTGCTGGCCTCGTGAATACACAGGTTGTAGTGGTGGCAGAGGTGGGGGTTGTGGCCAAGATGCCTGTGGCTGACTAGCCGAAGCAACAGACGCTGCAGGATGGTTACCCACATACTCTGGTATGTAGGGTGAGTGATATGAAGCAGTATGCATGACCTGCTTCGGCTGGTTCTGCTGAGCTGTGGCTTCTGCTATTTCCTTTTGTTTCTGAATGGTGACATGGCTCATCCTTGTATTATGGCCCTTGTCCTCACCACAGAATAAGCAATAAATTTTTCTAGGCTAATCCCCAAACCTTCCTCCGAAGCCCCTAGCGCCTCTACCTCTTGGAGCTGGCGGTCGGAAAGAGCTTTGTTGCTGCCCCGAAGCGTGTGAGGAATACTGTGGCCTCTGTTGTTGACTTCTTCTATCGTCACTCTGGGTGGAGTGAATTGACCTGACATGTCTTGGGTGGATTCTTCCTCCGAAGCCCCTGGTCATCTCAGAGAACCTGTTGGCTTCCTCTCTTCTTTGGCGAAAGTCATTGTCAGCCTGGATGTATTCATCCATCTTTTGAAGCAGCTTCTCCAAAGTCTGTGGAGGCTTTCTAGCAAAATACTGGGCAGTAGGTCCTGGACGAAGCCCCTTAATCATGGCCTCAATGACAATTTCATTGGGCACTTTAGGTGCTTGTGCTCCCAGGCGCAAGAACCTTCGGACGTATGCTTGGAGATACTCCTCATGATCTTGTGTACATTGAAAGAGAGCCTGAGCTATGATTGGCTTCGTCTGAAAGCCCTAGAAACTTGTCACCAACATATCCTTAAGCTTCTGCCATGAAGTAATAGTTCCTGGCCGAAGAGAAGAATACCACGTTTGGGCCACATTCTTAACTGCCATGACGAAGGACTTGGCCATGATAGCTGCATTGCCTCCGTATGAAGATACAGTTGCTTCATAACTCATCAAAAACTACTTCGGATCTGAATGTCCATCATACATGGGGAGCTGAGGTGGCTTGTATGATGGAGGCCATGGGATAGCCTGTAGTTCTACTGCCAAGGGAGAAGCATCGTCAAAGGTAAAGGTATCATGATTAAAATCATCATACCATCCATCCTCGTTGAAGAAGCCTTCTTGGTGAAGCTCCCTATGTTGGGGCCTTCGCTCTTGTTCGTCTTGGGCAAGATGGCGTACTTCTTCAGTGGCTTCGTCAATCTGCCTTTGAAGATCAGCTAGTCGAGCCATCTTCTCCTTCTTCCTTTGTATTTGTTGATGAAGCATCTCCATGTTTCTGATTTCTTGGTCCAACTCCTCCTCCTGGAGTGTTGGACTAGTGGCCTTCCTCTTCTGGCTTTGGGCCTCTCAAAGAGAAAGGGTCTCCTGGTTTGGGTCCAGTGGTTGCAGAGCGGCAGCCCCTGTCGCTAAAGCTTTCTTCGGTGGCATGATGAAGGTCAGTGCTTGCCGAAGGTGGCCGAAAAGGATTCACCGGAGGTGGGCGCCAATGTTGGTGACTTGTTCTCAAATGCTATGAATCAAGAACAAGGCAACATAAAATGTTAAATATCAACGCCCTTCATCCTTCGAAACATTATTTCCCTTAGGATATAATGATCTTCAGACGAAGGTCATGAAGGACATACCTTCGAATATCGAAGGTAAGATGGTAATAGAAGAAGCGTGTAAAATACAAAAGATAACATAAACAATTATATAGCATTATAAATTCATCTCCATTATATTATCATGAGAAAATAAAAACAATATTGAATTACATTTGGTACCTTCGACTTGATAGACAGCAAAGGTACGAGCGTGATGCAAAAGCAAATGCCAAGTCAGCGTGAATAGTATGGGGGTACTGTTCATCTATTTATAGGCATTTGACGCAGCCCACATGAAATTACATTCATGCCCTTTACATTTGCTAACGACTATAAGGTAACTCATCGGGGTCTAAATAGCCTTTTCCCCTTTAAGACGGTTCCCTTTCCTGCTATCATGTCGAAGCTCCCTTGAGCGTAGCTTCGGCGCTGCATCAATCATTGTATTGTTCATGCTTCTCCCACTGTGGTTCTTATTCGAATCCAAAGGTAAGGGTCCCAACAATTCCTAAGGGTCACTTTAGGTGCAGGATTTCAAAGTGTGAAATCCACATTTGTCTTTTAGAGTGAAAAGGTAAGAGTAATCAGAGTAAAGCAGAAATAGATGAGAAAAGATTAAGAAAAGTGTAGAAAGAATCTTCTAGCAGAAGTAAGTAGATAATGGTTGTCCAGTTCTATCTAGGTTTCGTCCTACAGTCAACATTCCTCTAATACCACTTCTGTCACTCCTGGGTTTCAGGGCACCAAGACCCGGACGCGAACATAATCACCAGGTGTGCTGGGACCAAGTCTCACAAATATGATGAAATCTGAAATTCAGATTTCTGAATTTCAGCCCTTCCCTTAGAACTCGAGCGCGTTTGTTGGGGACTTGTTATTAAATGCCATGAATTAAGAACAAGGCAACACAAAATGTTAATGGTTCAAGACCTTCGTCCTTCGAAACATTATTTCCTTTAGGATATAATGATCTTCAGACGAAGGTCATGAAGGACGTACCTTCATCATTTCAGCATATAATAACGAAAGTAGAAGCATATGAAACATGGAAAAATAACATGAATAATCATATGACAACATCAGGACATTTTTATTATATTATCATGAATAAACATGAACAATATCGAATTATATTTATACCTTCGGCTTGACAGAAGATAAAAATCCAAGTATGACGTGCGAGTGAATACAAGCCAGCGTGAACAGTACAGGGTTACTATTCACCTATTTATAGGCGCGGGACGCAGCCCGGTCGAAATTACATTTATGTCCTTGACAACAAATTACAAATGTGACACAAACTATTAAGGACTGAACGGTCTTTTCCTCTTTAAGTCGGTGCTGCCCTTCATCTCATGGCGTGTCATTATGCCGAAGCTTTCTGGGTTGTAGCTTCGGCTTGTGCCTTCATGCTGTGTCAGTTCGCATATTATACTGCCGGAGGTGTTTTTGCTTGAAGGATCTTCGGTGAAGAAGTAGGCCCCCAACAGCGTTCACCTTGATCCCTAACTCAAAACCCTAAGCTCCCATTGACAAAGTTGTGTTAAATTAACCCCTCTGCAACATGTGTGAAGATGGCATCGAGATTCGTGCCCTAGACACATCAAGTCAAGGATATTACCTCGGATTCACGTAGTGAGACAAACCCTACTAGAGCACCCCATATCTTCGGTTCTAGTCAACAAAATCCATAGGTCGCTACACACAAACGACAAAGGGAAGTCCGGTGAAGAGATGTTACAAAGGGATCATGGCCATAATCGCGAAGATTTGGAGCCAATGGGCACCTGAAAGTGACCACTCTCAGCGCTGCTTCGTGCTCGACGCCGTACCCAAGCGGTAGAGCGCGCACTAGCGCTCCTCCGCACATGCCCCGAGCGCATGTCAGAGCGGCCCTCGGCTGCACTCGCCCGCGCCTTTAAAAGCCACCCCCAGACGCGCAACACTCCACTCCGCGCTTGCCTTCACTGTCCCGACCCAGCTCTTAGCTCCGGCGAGCTCTACGCCGCCCACCCGAGCCACACGAACGCCGGCCATCGCGACCAGCCATTCCCAGAGAAACCTAGCCTCACCCGAGCCCCTGGACAGCTTCCCCGTTGAGCCGTGAAGCTTCTTCAAGCGAGAATCGAGACCCTCCCTCACCGGAGCAGCGGGATCACCCACGCTGGACTTCGGCCACCCGCCACCGCTCGTAGACCGGGCCACTAGGTGAACCATTCTTCAATTCCTTGCGCCTACGGCCTCCCTGACCTACCATGAAGCTCCCCAACTCATTGAATTGAACCGTGTCACCGTGGTTAGGCCAGAATCCTTGCCGCCGACGAGGTTCCCCGCACGCGCACGAGGACCGACCGACTTCGGTCATCCCCGCCAACGACCCGGACACCGTCGTGACCGCTGTGACCTCCCCCACGTCATCGACCACTTCACCGGAGCTATTTCGCCACCGGTGTCTCACCACCGTGATCTTTGCCGCGGGTACTGTTCCAAGAAACCAGGGGCCGTGGGTTAGATTAGGGTAGAACTTAAGGGGTTTTTCGCATTGTCAGTCACCCGAATGAATAGTGCTCTGAGGACCTAGTTGTAATAGAAACAGTGAATGAGACCAGGGATCTCAGCGCAAATTGGTTTTCCATTCGAATTTAAATTAAATTTTTAATAAATAACAGCAACCAACTTCAAAAAGGCATAACTTGAGTTTTATATATCAAAAATTGGTCAAACCAATTTTGCTGGATTCTAAAAATTATAAACTATCAGACAAAAATATTGAACCCCATACTTTCTGTATAAATTTTTAGAGTTTGAATTTAAATTATGAAACTACCCAAACCTTGTTAATACAAAGAAAAATAGAAATACTTCTATACTGGACTGGAGAAAACTTGTAGAGATGCTCACCTGACATATACACTGTTTAAACATACTAAGCACCCCAGTATACAAGAATTAACCAGGAATGTTCATTAAAGGTTATTTCTGTCCAAACTTTAGAAAAATGAAAAAGGCAATAGAAAATGAAAACCAGAGAATAACCATATTTTTCCTAGTATGCCAAAGTTATATCGAACCTAGAAAAAATATATGGAACCATAGTCTAGTGCTAATCTAAATTTATAATTTTATTTGGCATTAAGAAATCAAGAAAAGCCATGATTAAAAATATAAGGTCAAAGACAATAATGGCAAGAAAAATTCAGTAGATCTCTAACTACTAGTATACCACTAAATAGAACCTGGATTTAGCCAATACTTAAAATAAATCAAAAGAAAGGCTAAAAAGGTGAAACAGTGAGCAAACCAATTTTTACCCAATTACTTATGATGTAAGCCACCAGAGAAAAATATGAAACTAAGGTAAAAATATGATGTAATACACCTCACTTCCTACCCCATGGAATAAGACCATATCTTCCAAGAAATTCTACCACCCCTTCCCTTTGAGAAAAATTAGCCAAATTCTAGAATGATTGCTCTTGTGCAAATAAGAAGATAGAAAAATTAGGAAATCTGTTGTTTGACATTTTTGAAGTATAGTAGTAGTAAAAAGCACCACTATGCCCTAAAACTTTAGAAAATCACAATAAGATGGCTGAAACTTGGTACAAATTCATATTATTGCACCTAAATGCCAGTAAAAATAAGCCTTAGGGAATAATCCACTGTTAGAAGATAGTTGTAGTTCAAAGCACCCCCTCTACCCTGAATCTTAATATTTTTGTACAGAGTGAACCCTTAACATTTTAAGCCCCAATTTTTGAGACTGAGAGTTACACACCAGTGAGAAACCACTGTAATTTTTATAGAATTTTTGGAAATTGTTAAAGCTATGTTGTAGTTCAAACCCACTTTAAAAAGCATAATTAGAAAAAGGGAAAAGAGAGAATTAGCAAAAGTAATAGGCCTCACCCATAATGATTCAACAAGGATCTTGATAAACTTTTCACTAAGACACTAAAGAAAATCAGTGGGACACCCAAATAATCTGAACATTTAAACTTGACCATACTTGACCCTAAGTGGCTAAGTATACCACTAGAACTTCCAGTAGTAAGATTAAACTTTACCTTATCAACTTAATCATTTTTATTACTACTACATTGCATATCATGGCATACATGTACCTCACTCATTGCATTCATTAGATTGCAACCTCGCTGACAGAGAGTACGTGCTCATTCCCAAGCAAGGAGTTGTCCAAGAGAAAGTCCAGGAGCTAGCTCCCGAGCCTGCCACCGAGGATCTTCCTGCAGCCCCAGCTTTTGAAGGCAAGCCCTGGTTTTATGCATAACCATTCATATATGCTACTTTAATACACTTAATGTTTGTAGGTTTGTACTGTGCACTTAAGTATAGGAGTTGTTTGAAACCCCTAGTTGCATGAACCCAGGATTCCTTTTTGAGATGGATACTAGTATATGCTAGGTCGAGTAGCTGCTTCGCTAATCAGGATCTCGGTAGAAGTCGAGTGATTTTTTCCAGCACTTGCGCGAGGTCAGGCATTGATTGTATTCATCTTGATAACAGGATCTATGATGGTCTATTGAAAGGGAAATAGGATTAACATTTTCCTACAATTAATTTTGGTGGTTGAATGTCCAACACAAACATATGGACTAACTAGTTTGTCTAGAACTCATGTATTACAGGTGCATAAGGTTCAACCCAAACCAATAAAAGATTCAAGTTAGGGACCAAATTGAACCGAAGCAAAGAACTGACTGTGCTGTGTTCTGGCACACCAAACTGTCTGGTGTGCCAACGGACAGTGTCCGGTGCAACAGGACCGTACAAGGGCCAACCAGCCACTCTCGAGAAAATGAAGGCGCGCTCCACTATAATTCACCGGACTGTCCGGTGTGCCACCGGACTGTCTGGTGTGCCACCGGAGCAACGACTAACTCCACACAACGGTCGACTCTGATAACGTAAACAGTGCAGCACAGTACACAGTAGAGGTCAGAGCAGCGAGTCAGAGGGGCACCGAACTGTCCGGTGCACCACCAGACTGTCCCGTGCCACAAGAAGACAAAGGCGCCAACGATCAACTGCTCTAGAACCCTGATGGTTGGGTGACGTGGCGGCGCACCGGACACTGAACAGTGAGTGTCCGGTGGCGCACCGGACTGTCCGGTGCGCCCATCGCTAGCAGCCTCCCCAACGGCTACCTTGGTGGTTGAGGGCTATAAATACCCCCAACCACCATAACTTCAAGTATCCAAGTTTTCTGAAGATCACATTCAATACAAGAGCTCTAGCATTCACTCCATGACACAATACAAAAGATCAAATCCTCTCCAAGTCCCAAATTCACTCCAAACACTTAGTGGCTTGTGAGAGAGAGATTTTTGTGTACATTTGAGTTCTTGTCGCTTGGATTGTCTGTCTTCTTTTCCCATTCTTATTCTCAAGTGCTTTGTAAGCGAGGCAAGAGACACCAAGTGTGTGGTGGTACTTGCGGGGTCTTAGTGATCCGTGAGATTAAGAAAGAAGGCTCACCCGGTCTAAGTGACCGTTTAGAGAGGGAAAGGGTTGAAATAGACCTGGTCTTTGTGACCTCCTCAACGAGGACTAGGTTCTTTGGAACCGAACATCGGTAAAACAAATCATCGTGTTCACTCGCCTTATTTCTTGGTTGATTTGTTTTCCCTCTCTTTCTAACTTGAATTTAACTCTAACGCTAACCCCGGCTTGTAGAGTGTGTTTTAAGTTATAAATTTCGGGTTTCGCCTATTCACCCCCTCTAGGCGACTTTTAATTGTTATCAGAGCCAGTGATTCATTAGAGTCTAAACACTCAAAGTGATGTCGGGAGATCACTCCAAGAGGGAGATTATGACCGACAAAAAGGCCTCAAGCTTGGGGAGGACTCTTTCAAGAGTGTCCGACAACAAGAACAAGGAGGAATCCTCATCCTCCATCTAGTCGCTTCAGAGAGGTGTCAAGAAGAAGAAGATGAAGAAGGTGGTCTACTACGAGACCGACTCTTCGTCACCCTCCACATCGAGCTTCGAGTCGTCTGTCGCTTCTAAGTGCCATGAGCGCAAGAAGTATAGTAAGATGCCTCTTCGCTATCCCCGTATTTCTAAGCGCGCTCCATTACTTTTTGTTCCCCTAGGCAAACCACCATATTTTGATGGTGAAGATTATTGTATGTGGAGTGATAAAATGAGGCATCACCTAACCTCACTCCACGAAAGCATATGAGACATAGTTGAATTTGGAGCGTAGGTACCACAAGTGGGGGACAAGGATTACGACTCGGACGAGGCCGCCCGAATTAGGCACTTTAACTCCCAAGCCACGTCTATACTCCTCGCCTCCTTGTGTCGAGAGGAGTACAACAAGGTGCAAGGATTAAAGACCGGCAAGGAAATTTGGGATGTCCTCAAGACCGCGCACGAAGGGGACGAGGTGACCAAGATCACCAAGAGGGAGACGATCGAGGGGGAGCTCGGTCGATTTGTCCTCAACAAAGGAGAAGAGCCGCAAGCAATGTACAACCAGCTAAAGACAATGGTGAACCAAGTGCGCAACCTCGGGAGCACCAAATGGGATGACCATGAGATGGTCAAGGTTATTCTTAGATCCCTCGTATTTCGTAATCCTACTCAAGTTCAATTAATACGTGGGGATCCTAGATATAAACTAATGTCTCCTGAGGAAGTTATTGGCAAGTTTGTGAGCTTTGAACTTATGATCAAAGACTCCAAACACATTGTCAACTTGATCAAAGACGTGGTGACAAAGGTGCCAACTGGACACTGAACAGTCCGGTGCGCCCATCGCCAGCAGCCTCCCCAACAGCTACCTTGGTGGTTGAGGGCTATAAATACCCGAAGTGTCCAAGTTTTCTGAAGATCACATTCAATACAAGAGCTTTAGCATTCACTCGAAGACACAATACAAAAGATCAAATCCTCTCCAAGTCCCAAATTCACTCCAAACACTTAATGGTTTGTGAGAGAGAGATTTTTGTGTACATTTGAGTTCTTGTCGCTTGGATTGTCTGTCTTCTTTTCCCATTCTTATTCTCAAGTGCTTTATAAGCGAGGCAAGAGACACCAAGTGTGTGGTGGTACTTGCGGGGTCTTAGTGACCCGTGGGATTAAGGAAGAAGGCTCACTTGGTCTAAGTGACCGTTTGAGAGATGGAAAGGGTTGAAATAGACCCGGTCTTTGTAACCTCCTCAATGGGGACTAGGTTCTTTGAAACCGAACCTCGGTAAAACAAATCACCATGTTCACCTGGCTTATAGAGTGTGTTTTAAGTTATAAATTTCAGGTTTCGCCTATTCACCCTGCCCCCCTCTAGGCGACTTTCATCTATGGACTTGGATCCAGGGTGGATGCCTTGTCCATGAGACAGAATTGGAATTAAGGATTAATGTGCGGATACCTGAGTCAAGTGTTTGAAAGTACTAAACACATGTCGTGAAATATGGTAACCGGTAAGCCTAGTACCTGAGTGAAGCCGGGCGCGGACTTTACTCCTCACTTGTCCTGAGATTGGGTCTCCCATGCTAGCTATGGTGGGTACAAGTGCGGTCACTGCACGGCGGCAGCCAGGGTATGTGGAGCATTATATGCCAAGGCGGTGATTCCTGGCCACGAATGGGGAATCGATGGGCACGATTGACGTGTGCGGGGATGGAGTACCCCTACATATCGTGTGTTTGGGTTTACCTTGCAAGTTTTAAAAACTCGATTTGAATCGTCTGCTTCTTGCAGTCAATGAGACTGCTTGAGCCCTTGTACTACATTGAGTAAAAAGATAAATGAGGTTTTACTTGAGATAACATGTTGATTGTACTAAATGATTGTTACCATGTATGCTTAGTAAGGAGCGAACCTAGCTAAATTAATTATGCTAGAACTAGAAAAGCTAAAATTGATTTTAGACTCAGCTAGTGCTTTTGGCAAACCAAACCCCTCAGCCAAACAACTGCATGGTCTAGAGGTAGAGGAGTAGACTCCTCACACCAGGTAAGTCTAGATGAGTATTAGTATACTCAGCCTTGCTTGTGGCATATTTTTTTCAGGTACGCTACAGGATATGATTGACGGTGTGACTTGGCCTTCCACCCTGCCACCGGGTTGGACGGTTGAGTGGGATGCTGCTTCAGCAGGAGAGGATCAAGAGGAATAGGGGATAGGCCTTGCCCTATTCCTCAATATTCGACGTTATCGATTATCCACTGCACTTATAATTATGAACTTGTTTTCTGTTGTTAAAACTCCGATTATTGTAATAACTCTAGTACCTTAACTTGTGGTTTCATGTTCATTGTATTCTCTCTGTGCCTCACCTTCGCGTGAGCTAGTGGTATTCGATCCTTGGGAGTGGCTTTATCAGACTAGATCTGAGGGACTGATGGGTTATTCAAATTTAACTATGTTGCTGCCTCTAAGGCGTGACTTGGGCACTTAAGCTGGAATAATTCGGGCGGTTCCACCACAAGTAATGGTGTAAAAACTCCGAAGTCATTCCTAAGGGAATGTAGAACTATCATTTCGTTTGTAATGTGTGAAAAGAAGGGAAGGTGTTTTTCGCCTTCAGCTCAAAAACACATGTTGAATAAAATTTCACACATCACAAAAGAAAGCAAAGAAACAAAAATAAAAGTAAGAAATATGAATATAACTTGAAAAGTCACGAAGCGTTCAGACACCTCGTACCAGCAAAAATATTACAACAATCAATCATTGTTTCTCACATTATTTAATCAATTCCCTTTGTTGCCTTGCATCACTTCGTCATAGATTTGCTCACAAATCTTGAGGACAACGTCATCTGTGGCTTTTTTCGTAGCTCTGGCAGAGACTGCTTCGGCATCGAAAGGAACATCTTTTGCTTTGGCTTCATTATGTTTCACTTAAATTATTACATATGAAGTGGAGACTTTTCCGCAAGGGTTAATAAAATAATTGCTAAAGCATGAGTACACTAAAATTTAACAGAAGTGAAATGTCAAAAACCTTTGGTTTTCTAGCTTTCCATCTTCTTTCTAATATCTACTACTCTTTCATCTGCTTGTCGTGCCTATACAGATTTTTTTGAATGTTAGTATGTGCATGCCCCACGAAAGTAAAGACCAAGGTAAAAAAGTACAAACCTTCTCCATGTTATATATAGATTCCTTGATACTTATTTCTTTTTTGCCCTTCTTCCATATTTCAGATAATATTTTTTTAGAGCACTCCAAAGCTTCGACAGTCATTCTTTGGATGTGGTCAGCAGAAACTCTAAAATCAGGGTTAGTGCAAACCTTCACATGATTGCGGCGGGCTGTCATCAAAACTGAGGCAGTGCTTCGGTCGCCTATCCAAGCACAATAGTCCTCTCGTAGTGAGAGGACACTTTTAAAAGCACAGGTCTCATTAAGAACCCACTGCATCAGGCCCTCGAAGTCACCATCCAAGAATTTTTTCTCTTTAGACAAAGCCCCGGTAGAGGAAATGTCTTCAATAACTCATATGGCATCTGTTGCCAAGGGTGTGATAGTTTGCTAATAGGATTCTGTAGTTTTCATTGAGTTGTCTCACATGATTCACTTCATCTTTTAGGTCATCAATTCTCACTTGAGCACCGCTAAGGTTAACGGCTACTTCGGTAGATGCTTGCATTATCTTTGTTGTTTCAGCTTCATATTCCTCTTTTGCTCGATTTAGCTTAGCCTGAAGCAATGCAATTCGATTGTCCTTTTCAGCATTAGAAGCTTCGAGCTCTGATATTTTCCTCCCCATTGTTTCTTCGAGCTTACTTTCCTCTTCACACATAGCTTGCACTTCGGTTAAACTTTCAATAAAATCTTTTTATAGAATCTTGAAAGTTTTTCCTTCTTCTGGCAATCAAACCGAAGCCCAAACACTTCGGATTTGAGTTCGATTATGTCTTTTTGGGTAGCTTTGCCCTTAACATTTCTCTTGTTCCTCATGGCCTTGCTTAGGAACAAATCCTATAAGACATAAAAAAGGGAGAGGTAACTAAATTATTCCATCAAGATAAAGCTTAAAAGAAAAAATCAATAGAAATTACCATTAGATGCTTGTAAGCCAAGTAATCAGAGAAGTTTTCGGAGGACATGTTAGAGAGCATGGACTCTAGCTTGGGGAAACCAATATTATCCGCCATGTAGCAGCATACTTTAGTTTCCATGTTGTCTGGGCAATAGTACAAGTAATCGTCTGGCCCTCCCCCAAAGATAGATGGACCCTGAAGGGTACCCAAGTTGTTCAGCAAAACCGATAGCTTCAGCGAGCTGCTTTCCACCCATAACTTTCCCAGTAGCATGATGAACCATGTACCTTTGACCACCCAAGTCTTGGTCAAAAGGCCCTTCTCCAAGTGGTGTGTCATCTTCAATGGCCTTCTTAGCCTCTTCAATATTAGCAGGCCCCTTACCTTTATGCTCCGGTGGAGCAGGTTTGGAGGAACCTTTGTCTTTAGCTACTATGATGGCTGAAAGGTGTCACTACTGCAGCCATCTGTTTAAACTCCGGACTACTTGGTATAGTCACATATATAGCAGGCAGAGCAGCACACTTCGACACTAATATGGTACCAGCATTATCCTTTTCATCAAATTCATCTTCGTCAATATCGAAGAACGAACTGATTACCAGAGCTATTTGCTCCTCCTCTTCCTCTTCTTCGCTCTTTAGGAGCGACTCAAAAGGTGTAAATTTTTGTGATATCAAGACAATAGCTTATCCGATCTTCGCCTATTCGGCTTCCATAGAAGGGAGTTCCTCAACTTCAGCTGCCACCTTAGCTTTGGGTGCAGCCTAAAATATATATATATATATATATCAAGAAATTAATATAGCAAATTTATCACCAATATAGTAAAAATAAAAAGGCCTTTTTACCATAATTTACTCCGAAGCTTGAGGTGTCGACTCAGCTTGTATCTTCGGGACTTTACTCCGCTTAGTAGTCATTTTTCTCTTCGACTTCTTCAAATCATGAACCATGTTAGGATAGTCAAGATAGAATAAGCCAACAACATCAAAAACACGGTTCAATCGACAACATTTTCAAGCTGCAACAGCCCGTTCTAAAACTTAGGCTTCATGTTTGCTGTAATTACCAAGTATTTCATTGCATTTCGCTTCAATATAGTCTAAGCATCTGTGGTAGAACCGCCCGAATTATTCCAACTTAAGTGCCTAAGTCACGCCTCAGGGGCCACAACACACTTAAATCGGAATAACCCGTCAATCCCTCAGATCTAGTCTGATAAAGCCACTTAACTAGGATCAAATACCACAAACTCACTCGAAGGTGGGTCACAGAAGAAAAACAAAAAATAGGAAACCTCAAATAAAAGTACTGGAGTTATTACATAAATCGGAGTTTTCAAGTAGCTGATATAAGTTCACAAAATAAGTTGCAGTGGATAAGCGATATCGTTGAAAGTGAGGAAATGGGCAAGGCCTAGCCCACTTCTCCTCCTGCTCCTCTCCTGCTGGAGCAACATCCCACTCGACCACCCAACCCGGTGGCAGGGGTAGGCCAAGTCACACCATCAACCATATCCTAAAGCGTACCTGCAAAAATTATGCCACAAGCAAGGCTGAGTATACTAATATTCAGCTAGACTTACCCGATGTGAGGAAACTACTCCTCTACCTTTAGACCATGCAGCTGTTTGGCGGAGGGGTTTGGTTTGCCAAAAACACTAGCTGAGTCTAAAATTAAATTTTAGCTTTTCAATTTCTAGCATCATTATCTTAGCTAAGTTTGCTCCTTCTAAGCATACATAGTAACAAGCATTTAGTACAATCAACAAGTTATCTCAAGTAAACCACATTTCACTTCTTACTCAATGTAGTACAAGGGGTCAAGCAGTCTCATTAGCTGTGAGAAGCAGACGATTCGAATCGAGTTTTTAAACCTTGCAAGGTAAACCTAAACACACGACATGTAAGGGCACTCCGTGGCCACACACGTCAACCGTCCCCATCGATTCCCCATTCGCGGCCAGGGCTCACCGCCTTGGCATACAATGCTCCACTGACCCCAGCTGCCACCGTGCAGTGACCGCACTTGTACCCACCATAGCTGGGAGACCCAGTCTCAGGACAAGTGAGGGGAAAAGTCCGCGCCTGGCTTCACTCAGGAACTAGGTTTACCGGTTACCATATTTCCAGACATGTGTTTAGTACATTCAAACGCTTGACTCAGGTATCCACACATTAATCCTTAATTCCTTTTCCAGTCTCATGGACAAGGCATCCTCCCTGGATCCAAATCCATAGACCATCATAGATCCCGTTATCAAGATGAATACAATCAGTTCCTGACCTTGCGCGAGTGCTAGAAAATTCACTCGACTTCTACCGAGATCCTGATTAGCATAGCAGCTACTCGACCTAGCATACTAGTATCCAGCTCAAAAAGGAATCCTAAGTTCATGCAACTAAAGGTTTCAAGCAACTCCTATACTTAAGTGCACATTATAAGCCTACAAATATTAAGTGTAGTAAAGTAGCATATATAAACGGTTATGCATAAAACCGGGGCTTGCCTTCAAATGCTGGTGCTGCGGGGAGATCCTCGATGGTAGTCTTGGGAGCTTGCTCCTGGTCTTCCTCGTGGACAACTCCTTGCTCGGGGATGAGCACGTACTCTCCGTCAGCGAGATTGCAATCTAATGAATACAATGAGTAAGATACATGCATGGTATGATATGCAATTTAGCAATTAAACTTTGATGGTGAATGATCAAATTAATAAGGTAGAGCTTAATCTTGCTACTGAAGATTCTTGTGGTATACTTAGCAAATTAGGGTCAAGCTTGGTTAAGCTAATTGGTAAGTTTATTTTGGTGTTCTACTGATTTCCCTTTAATGTCTTAGTGAGAGTTTATTAAGGTTTCTAGCTGAATCATTAGAGTGAGATTTATTATTTCCTCTCTTCCTTCTTATTTCTTTTATGCTTTTAAGGTGGGTTTGAACTACAAGATAGCTTAATAAATTTCCAAAAATTCTGCAAAAATTACTGTGACTTCGTACTGGTGTATAAGGCTCCTTCTCAAAATTTGGGGCTTAAAAAGTGAGTGGTTCTCTCTGTATAAAATTATCAAGTATTAGGGCACAGGGGTGTTTTGAACTACAACCTTCTTTTTACGGCGAGTTATTCTCTAAGACTTATTTTTGTTAGCATTCAGATGCTATAACATGATTTTGTACAAATTTTTAGCCACTAATACGCATTAGTTATTCTACTATGATTTTCTAAAGTTTCTAGCCAAATGGGTGCTTTCTACTACCACTATATTTAAAAAATATCAAACAACAGATTTCTGATTTTTTCTATCTTCTTCTTTGTGCAAGAGCAATCATTCTGAAAATTGGTAGCTTTTTGCTTAAGGGAAAGGTGGTAGGAATTACTTGAACTAAATGGCCTTTTTCATGAAGTATTGGCAATGAGTATTACTTGTAGCTTTCAATTGGGTTTTGCATTTTTCTCTAGTGGCCTACTTCTTTATTAATCTGGTAAAAATTTAGTTGCCCACTGTTGCACACTTTTTGGCTTGCTTATGATTTTAATTGAAACATGGCTTAATATCAAGTTCTATTTGTTTACCCTATTTAAAATGATGGAATATGGTATTTATCATTTTTGTAGTGGTATTTTAGTGGTTACAAGTCCACTAGGTTTTTTATTAAAAATTATGAAATTGTTTTCATAATTCTAATAATTGTTTTTCTAGTTTGATTAATGCTTAATAAAACATTTCACCTAGAATTTGTTCTGGACTAGGGTTCCCTTTATTTTTCCTAGGTTCTCTATTACCTTAGTAGACTAGGAAAAATAATTGCATTCACTGTTCATTATTTTCTAGTGCCTTTCTCATTTTCCTAACTTTTGGGCAAATATGGCTTTTAATAAATCTTTAATACTAGGGTGCTCACTATTTTTAAACAGTGCCTAAGTGGGGTTTACACTTCTACAAATTTTCTTAGGTTCAGCACAGAGGCATAACTAATTTTTCTTATTTTAATAAGGTTTGGTCAGTTTCTTTAATTAATTTCAAACTCTAAAATTTAAAACAGAAAGTATAGGGTTCAGTATTTTTATGTGATAGTTCATAATATTTTGAATCCAGCAAAATTGGTTTGGCTAAATTTGGTGGAACATTTCTCAAGATATGAAATTTCTAAGTCTTCTGCTGAATTTAAAAAGATTAATTAGAAATGGATAAAGAAAAAGGGGTTTTGCACAGGGGTCCCTGGTGAAAGGTTTTGAATGAATTACATACAGGTCCTCGGTGCACTATTCACATGAGTCTAAGGCTCTGCAGAAAACCCCTAGGGTTTCCCGAAATCGAATCCGCGATCCTTCCCCTAATGGAACAGTGACCATGGCGGAAGAATAGGTCGGAGGGGCTTACCAGCGGTGAGGTTGCTCCGGTGAAGGGTCGGGTGAGGTCCGGGAGTCTCTAGCGATCACGTCGAGGTGCGGATCGCCGGCGATGGTGGTCGGAGGATGTCGGTCCACGTGCGCAGGCGGGGGAGCTCGTCGGCGGCGAGGAGTCCGGCCTAACCAGGGCACGATTGATCAATTAAATGGGTCGGGGAGTTTCACCAGAGGCCAAGGATGATGTGCGAGCGGAGAATTGGAGAATGGCTCACTGGATTGCTCGGTCTACGTGCGGTCGCGGGCGACCGAAGTCCGGCGAAGGCGATCTCGGGTCTCCTGTGAAGTTCTGTCGGGTCCAAGAGCTTGGAAAGCTTTATGGGCCACTAGCAAAGCTAACCAAGAGGCCGGTGCAACTTGGACGCAGCTGAAGCGAGCTGGCCGCCGTGGCCGAGGCTTGGGCAGTGATGGCGGGCGGTGGCGCGGCGTGCTCGAGGCAAAGTCCGGCGAACTTTGGCTTAGGCAAGGCCATAGAGTGCGTGGGGAGGTACGACCGAGGCCTTGGGGCTGCTTTATAGGCACGGCGTGGGCGAGGGCGCACGACAGACTTGACCGGACGCTGGGGCAAGCACGCGCGCGGGTTGGGCGAACGCCGGCGTGCCGACCAGGGTCGAACACGTGTGCGCGTTCATTCTGCCCAAGTTCTGGCGCGTGTGGTCATTCATCCGAGCCTGCTCTCGCCTTGGTCAGTGCACAAAACCTCTTCTCCTCCCTATAAGCTACCGATCTTGTGTGGGGGTCATAGGATTTGGCCTACTGGTTTCAAAGATATTGAGCTCTCAAGTCTGGTCTATCTCTCAGCCCGAGCCCAAGGAAAATCTTCGGTTTTGTCGTGTCTATGGCTCGCGTCACGATGCCATCTTCAGACATGTGGTAGAGGGGTTAGTTAGACACATTTTTGTTAATGGGAGCTTTAGGATTAGAGCTAAGGATCAAGGTGAACGTGCTCGGTTTTGGTTCAAAGGCTGAAAATTCAGAAATCTGAATTTCAGATTTCCCCATTAAACCTCCACTTGAATGGCTTGTTTGGAGTTTTTAACAAACTATTTTGGCCAAACTTTTATTATCTTTATTGTACCTTAGTTAGTGTATTTCAACTTTTATAATTGGCCTAAGCCATGATCTCATGTTTTTCCTAGTCTTTCATCCCTTTTCTTCATTTCTACTTAAATGGCTTATTTAGGGTTGGTATTAGGGCTTCAACATTTTTCCCATTTTGAAAACCTCATTTGTTTTGGACATGATTCTTTAGATGCAAACTCAGTGTATCTTTTATTCTTAAGTTGATTTGGTGCTTCTTGCTCAATTTGGCTTACATGAAATGATGGTACTTGAGCTAGTACTGAGAAGAACCCTAGGTGACACTAGGGTGTCACAGTATCCACCGCTAGGCTCTCCAAATTAATCTTCATACGTGTAATGAAGTCTGATCAATCCAGGCTCCGCATCTAAAGCGTCTTTTTCAGACACCTTCGGCATCTCCCACTTAGCCGCTAGTGGCCATATCTTAAAAGCTTAAAATTCTTTAACAAGGTCCCTTGCTCCAATGTGTGTACAAAGAGCAATGAAAGCAACTATTACAGCTTGAGCTTCGAAGTTGATGTAACACGTTTGCTTTTTATATCCGAAGCTTATAACAATAAGAGTCTAAATAATTCCTTTTATATTAGTTCGTTCATTCAAATCATTCTTCATGTAAAACCACTCCTTCGCCCATTCATTTTGCCACTTGCTTCGGTATGTAAGAGTCAGAAACATCATGTCCCTTTGATAATCGAATTGTAGTAGCTAGAGTTGTTGTGAAGGCCTCTAGTTGCCTTTGTTTGAAAGTGTAACTCATGGACTTGATTGAAGGCTTCGCAGAAAGCTTCGGTATCAAGTTCAACCCCTTGACTCCGTACAACCCAAATGAAAATTTCTAGATGCACTATATCGTTTGGGGTGAGCTGATGAAGGTGTATGTTAAACCTTTTCAAAACTGCAACTACCGTCTTATGCAAAGGAAATCTAAGACAAGCCTTCAAAAAACTTCAAAACACCACGACTTCATCATCTCTTCGATTTGGCACTAAATCATCACCTCCTAACCACACCCTATCAACATTGTCAATATATCCATAGCGGTTAAGTACGTCAATATCTCCTCCTTTGATCTTAGATTTGTCGACGTCCACATGGCTTGGCTTCGTAGGACGTATTGTAATGCTATCCTCTTCAATGTCAATATTGTCACTATCCTCGGACGGATTCACAAAGCCGACTTCGGCCAAAGAGGCGGTAGCCTCCATTGTTGAAACAAACACCTCAACATTTGTCTCTTGAATGCTTGACAAAGGTGCCAAAGGCACACTAGCACCAGAGTGCTATCCTGCCATTTCGTATTGGAAAAGCATACTTTTTAGCTAGCTAAGGCTGGTATGGAGATGGAAATACAATCGAAGTAAGCTTCAAAGGTAGAGTAGGCTTGAGCAGCAACACGCACAAAAGCAGCAAATGTCATGTTAAAACCGCTAGGTGTCGCTCCCTTTTATACCTATAGATTTTTTGTACTTAATCATTGTACTCACTAAGACTGGGCCCTACTAGTCAGGGTATTCATAACAAGCTTCGGGATGGTGTTTTTCGTACCTTCGGCACAAGACCTCCCATTTATGATTTTTGTGATCTAAGCTCTTTATGAAGCAACAAACTCATCCCACAAGGGGCTACTGTTGGGGGCCTGCCTTGCCGAAGGTCCTCAAAACACATGTACTTCGGTGTAACAAAATGTGTTTCAGGTAAATAACGAAAGTTGGACGAAGCTGGCAGCTTTAGTGTGGTGAAAAGCTTCGTCCAAAAACATGTCAAAGTCATCATCATGCGATATGGAGAAAGGCTTTGGGCGCAAGCTAACGAAGGAAAAGGAGTGTTGGTTACTTGTTCTCAAATGCTGTGAATTAAGAACAAAGCAACAAAATTGTTAAAGATTAAGGACCTTCGTCCTTCAAAGCATTATCTCCTTTCGGATATAACGATCTTCGGGCGAAGGTCATGAAGGACATACCTTCATCATCTATGAGGATGAAAGTTCATAGAGACAATATATGTTATTCATTTATTCATCTATATATTTATTTCATGATATACAGATGAACATTAATAAAATTTATATTACATTGATACCTTCGGCTTGATTGAAGGCGTTTCGCGAGAGCGATTACAATCTAGCGTGAATAGTACGGGGGTACTGTTCACCTATTTATAGGCACAGGACACAGCCTTGGTAAAAATACATTTATGACCTTAACATGTACTCATAATTGTAACATAAATCATTAGGGATTAACCAGACTTTTCCTCTTCGGCTCAGCATCATGCTTAACCTTCGTTGCCATCTTAAGCCGAAGCTGTCATCCTTCAGACGTAGCTTCGGCATTTGTTGTTATCGCTTTCAGACAATGTCTTCGTCTCGAGGGCCTTTGGTAGGGAAGAAGATCCTCAACATCACCTTACAAACGATATCTTTGTCCTGAGAACCTTCGGTGGAGAGGAAGACCCCAACAATAGCCCCTTCACGGTGCTAGGTTGTTTTTTCATAATGAGCTCGATCCACGAAAAAAACGAAGGCTTTTGGATGCCAAAGGTCCAAAAAACGCCTTCCCTGAGCTTGTTATTAAAAACAAATATAAAATGCACTGAGCTTACTAGTCCACCGATCAGCCAGTACGTGTGTCTCGACGGTTCACCTTCTCCACCTGTGGGGCTATATAAACAGACGAGCTAGTGAGAAGTTACCACATCATTCATTGCTATTGCGCCGTTGTGCTGCTGAAAATTTTTACTGAAGCCGAAGCTTCCTGCTTTCTGCGAACTTGTTGTATAAGCTTCATACAAACATCCAACTAGTTGAGTGTGGCTTCGTCTCATAAAAACTGAAATGGCTAGAGTGAGATCTAGTGTCTGAGTAGCACGCGAAGGAGAAGAGGCTGGAACTTCTGAGACAGCCCCACCTCAGAAAATGATGAAACGTTCTGGGTTGATTGTACAAGAATAAAAAGAACCAGTCCCAACAGAAGATTTTGCTGTTGCCGAAGTCGATCCAACTACTGCTGAAGCTCACAATGATAACAAAGATGACGATGGCATTTTAAGTCCTAGCAAACCCATCCATATTGAGTTTGGAAAATCTACGGTTAAAGCGGAAGATCTGGTTTTAATGAAGAAATTAGGATATTTTGGAAAGCATGATGACGAGCTAGTTCGGTTTGTTGGCAAAGAAGTGATTCTAGAACCAAGGAACAAATAAGTCATAGTTTTTAAGAGCTTCTTCAGAGCAGGTCTTCATTTCCTCTATACGAGATGATTGGTGAGGTTTTAAAGAAATTTGAAATCTATCTTCATCAACTAACCCCAAATTCCATAATTAGAATCAGTGTGTATATATGGGCTCTCCGAAGCCAAGGGAAGAGTGCAATGCTGAAGGATTTTGCCAGGTGCACGAACTCCAGTACTAGATGAAGGCTAGAGCTGATGGGTCACATAATAAATTCGGATGCTACAATTTTGTGTACCAGAAAGATATCAAAGCTCCTGTTATTGGTTATCGTACCAAGTGGCCGACTGGCTGGACAAATGAATGGTTTTATGTGAATGCTGAATAGAAAAAGAGAGAGAAGCTTATGACTATGGTGATGAGTCCCTTGAGAATGAGCTTCGGCATGACATAGCCACTATGCAATATGCAGCTCAGCTCCCCCTGCCAGTTTGCCGAAGTGGAAATTAGGGTTGTTGCGGAGCATATTAGTACTCGGGATTTAGTGCAAGAATATTTGGCCAATAGAACTTTTTCAGTGTCTGGTGGGTGGGGAATGCCAAAGAAAAAAGAAGAAGGGAATAAATATGAACTTGTACGACTTCCCTACTGCTTCAAATTTCAAAAAAGTTTCAGCAAGCCATGTGCCGAATGGTTGGAACTGATAGAGAATATGTGCAATGAAATTCTTGGAAATTATACAAAGAAGGAAGATCAATTGATGATAGCCACCATCGGCACACGAGAGAAGTGGAGACTAAATCGGGTGATGGATGCCCTTAGCTTCGAGTACCCTGACTATGAAAGACTTGATGAAGAAGCCGGGATATTGAAGAGAAAAAGGGTTGTGATTATGTTGACAAGGCAAGCACAGTGGTCTATTGAAGCAGGCAAGAAGAAAAGGTTGACAAAGAAGCCAAAGCTGACACCAGAGCCTTCGTCACCAAAAAAAGAAAGGTTATATCTTCTGACCGCGGAGAAGAAGAGGGACCTTCTCCACCAAAGCATTTAGAAAAGACCCGTTCGGTGGCTTCCATTGGCGTGACAGAAATTCTAGAGGTAATGACTGCACCCTTACCTTTCCCAATGCTAAGTCGTCTAGGATCAGACTTAACAAGCTTGTTACAGCCACAGAAGAAAAATGTTGAGGGAAGTGCCAAAGCAGAGGAAGATAAGGACCAGAAGCGTCCGATGATGAATGTGATGAGGGCTATCCTTAACACCCCTCCTCCAGCGATTCAAAAGGAGGTTACTCTTGCTATAACTGATCAAGGTCCCCAACAAGCTGAAAACAGTGGTGGTCCCCTTGGTACAACCATGTCAAAAATCGATAGACTTATTGCTAACGTTGCACCTGGGAAAAGTACTGGGGGGCAATTGCTGCAGAGACTTCAGCATCGAAGGAAAAGAGAACTGAGGAAGCCTCTTCGAAAGACAGAAGCTTCGATCTTCCGCACCTGGGTGGCCAACAACTTTTCGAAGTGGATATATTAGAATTGAAGGAATTTGCTATATCTGGCGGCTATCAGCCAGGCTCCGTTCTCTTTAGCAGCGTGGATAAAGAGATTTTAGGATGTTTTCGTGATCGCGCTGGAGCAAAAATTGTGAGAACACTGTTAAAGAGCATCAGATTTTTGAAGTTAGAAAAAGACATAAGCTGTTACAGAAGACAACATGTTATAGGCAGCTTGTTCTACTCAAATTTTAAGGTATAACTCCTTTACTATTTTTCCTTCGTCGGACTGATTTAAGCATTTCACTAATGAAGATCTAATTCAATTTGTCTTTAAGAACTTACTAAAAATGCAGCAAGATGATGAAGACAAAAAGAATGAGTTTGTTATCAACGGCTTGGAAAAAAGGATTGATGAACTTGAAAATTCATTGAAGGAAAAGGACAACTTGCTCAAATCGACCGAAGACTCTCTTGCCGAAGCTCGGGCTCAGAATGAAAGATTAAGTATAGAGCTGAAGGGAGCATGAACACTTTTGAAAGAGAACGCAAATAGATTTAGCCATGAATCTGAAGCTTTAAACATGACAATCAAGGCTGAAGCTTAAAAGAATCTTAAGCTGAGTGAAACACTTAAAACTCTTTGAGATAAATGCTTCAGCTTTACAACTCAATGACTGCTCGGCTAAAAAATATCTTCAATTCTGTCGGAGCTATGTCCAAAGAAGTCAACCTTTCTTTTGAAGATATCCCCGGAGCACTTGGATGTATTGAAAAAGATATTAATGTTCTTGATGAAGTTATAATTGGGCATGGTGATTTCTGTGCACTAGTGGCTTCTCGTGGAACAGCAGCTGTTTTTGCCAAGGCTGGGTGTAATTACATAAGGACTGTTAATAAACCAACCTTTAGTCTCTCGCCGTCAGACTCAGTCAATATCCCAGTCGAAGCCAGAAGTGTAGGTAACAGATTTATTACTCAAATCTGGGCTAAGGGCGATCGGGAGGTTGCTGGGGACGAAGCTTGAGCATTGCTGGGCAAAGTATGGCAATTTTCTTTACTTTCATATTTTTATTTCAGGTTTTTCTTTGTTACATTTCTCAATACCTTTGCCTTGTTGTCTTTTAGGGTAATGCTGACGAAGACTGATGAGACGAAGCTTGTTCTGAAGCGGTGAAGGAAGCTTCAGAAGCTTTTCTTTCTCCTGCTAATGACTAAAAGACGCTCTTGAAGCTTCTTTGTAAAAAACCATATCATTCAGCAAAAAGTTGTCATTGAATGTAAAAATCTTTATACATATTTGTGGATACCTTGTAATATTACTTTACCTTTATTCCACTGTTCCTTGATTTGCTGTGCACGAAACCAATGCTCCCAGCTTTTTGAGCCGAAGGCAAAAAGCATCTTTCCTTCTTTTCGTTCACATCGAAGCACGTTCGGACCAAAATCAAAGAATGGCCCCTTCATACATATCGAAGCGTCTTCCCTTCTTTTCCTGTTAAGCATCTTCTTTGTGCCCTTTCCTTTTCTATGCTTCCTTCTTCTGCTTCTTGTTGGCTGGTTCGGAGCTTGAACCGCATGTGATTGGGAGCACCAGCTTCGTAGTCGAAGGTGTCACAGCTTGGTCACCTTGTGAAGCCATTGTCGTGGTTGTGGAAGTGAGTTCACCAGAGGTGGGCGCCAATGTTGGTTACGTGTTCTCAAATGTTGTGAATTAAGAACAAGGCAACACAATTGTTAAAGATTAAGGACATTTATCCTTCGAAGCATTATCTCCTTTCGATATAACAATCTTCGGACGAAGATATGTTAATCATTAATTCATATATATATTTATTTCATGATATACAGATGAACATTAACAAAATTTATATTACATTGATACCTTCGGCTTGATTGAAGGTGTTGACACGAGAGCGATTACAATCTAGCATGAAGAGTATGGTTCACCTATTTATAGGCACAGGACGCAACCCGGGTAAAAATATATTTATGACCTTAGCATGTACTCGTAATTGTAACATAAATCATCAGGGATTAACTAGTTTTTTCCTCTCCGACTCGGCATCATGCTTGACCTTCGTCGCCATCTTAAGCCGAAGCTGTCATCCTTCGGCTATAACTTCAGCATTTGTTGTTATCGCTTTCAGACAATGTCTTCATCTTGAGGGCCTTCAGCTAGTAAGTGAAAGCTCTCTTGTGGGTTTTGGTGTTTGGATGACAACTCAATTAAAGGACTAACAAGTGTGCTAAGTGTTGAACAGGTGCTCAATGTAAAGCTAACAGGGTTCAACACAAGTGAACAAATGTGATGGTCCAAGGACAAGATGATGGATAGATAATGGGCATCACAAGTAAGATGGACATTGCATAAAGTGAGACTCGGGTGCGTAGCTCGGAGACAACTGATCAAGCCAATGATGGAGGCAAGTAGAGCTTTGAGGTACCAAGTGCACGGGAGAAGGTCAAGGAGGCTGAGGAACCCAAAGCCAAGGGTGAAGAAGAAGACTTGCAAAGTCAAGGGTGATCGAGTTGAGAAGAGTTATGACACATCAAGGATCACTACATAAGGACGTGACTTACAACCAATGGGGAAAACATCTATAGTTATGTGGTGTAAGTCATAAGGCTCAAGATCAAGCTCTTAGAAGTGAACAAGGTCACTAGAAGGAGAACAAATGTCAAAATCAGAACTGGAAGCAGCCCAAAAGAGCTAAGTGCACCTTGACTTTTAGGTTGGGTCGTTCCTATGTTTGGAGATGCTCTATGTGACCTTTGCAGGATGTTGGAGCTAAGAAATGTCAATCTAGATCAAGTCAAGCTGACTTGATGATTTATGAGTCCAACATCAAAGCTCAAGCATGTCAAATGCTATAGATGTAATAATTAAGAGAAAGTATGTTTCCAGACATAGTACATTGGTTTTGTGTACTAATACACTTGTCTAAGTGTTAGAAATAGAAGGAAGAAGAAAAGGAAAGAAGTGCAAAAGGCTTGGCTGTGTTCAGCCAAGACTCAGCTCGGCTTGGCACACCGGACTGTCCGGTGGTGCACCGGATAATGTCCGGTGCGCCAGGCTGAACTCCGGTGAATAGGCTGCTCTCGGGAGGAGTCTGGCGACGTACGACTATAATTCACCGGACTGTCCGGTGGTGCACCGGACTGTCCGGTGAGCCAACGGTCGGCTCGGGCAACGGTCAGCCGCACGATCCGTGCGTGACGCGTGGCCGAGCCAACGGTCAAATGGGGGCACCGGACTGTCCGGTGTGCACCGGACAGTGTCCGGTGCGCCAATGGCTCCAAGACTGCAACGGTCGACTGCGCCATTTTTGGAAGGAAATCGGGCACCAGACAGTGTCCGGTGGTGCAACGGACTGTCCGGTGCGCCACCTGACAGAAGGCAAGATTTGCCTTCCTGGATTGCTTCCAACGGCTCCTAGGCCCCTTGTGCCTATAAAAGGGACCCCTAGGCACCTCAAGCAACGTACAAGCGCAGATGTTGGGACCATGCTTCGTCGCCGAAGGTCTTGTAGAAAGAAACAGCTGCGGCTGAAGATGCTCGTACATGACGACGAAGGTATTATTCATGAAGCTTCGGGGTTATAACATATCCGAAGGTGAAGGGTCGAACCGACTTAAAGATGGAATGACCTTTTAGCCTGTAGGGGTCTGAGTCATTGTTGTAAACTTTTATGAATGACATGATTGTAATTCCTCACAGGCTGTGTCCTGTGCCTATAAATAGTGAACAATATTCCTTTACTGTTCATGGATTCTCTTGTAATTGCGAGAGCATCGCTCGGGAATTATTGCTTGTCAAGGCGAAGATACAAGCATACCTTGATCATCGTATCCAAACATTTCAAATTCAAATAATAAATATGTGAATGATGACATTTATCGCCAATGTATTTATCTTTAATAATCTACAATCCGCATCGTTCTATATTATTTTTATTACCTTCATAATGTTATGTTTGTGACCTTCGTCCGGAGTTCATTACTCCCTCGAGGAGATAATGATTCAATGGACGAAGGGTATGTAATATTTAACATCTTTGTGTTGCCTTGTTCTTGATTCCTAGCATTTGAGAACAAGTCCCCAACATTGGCGCCCACCTCCGGTCAACTCATTTCCACCTTTTTTGAGATAATGGCTTCGTTCAACGATCAAGCTGGAGCTGCTTCGGCTTCGAAGCTGGTATTCCCCAAAACAGGCGGATCATGCTCAGAACCAGCTAACAAGAAGCAGAAGAAGGAGGCACAAAGAAGGGTACAGCATGTCGGGGTGCAAGGACCCTTCATCAAGTCAAGATGGTCTCACATTCCAATTACCTTCTCTCAAGAAGATCTTCAACTCAAGGACTACCCACACAATGATGCTATGGTTATCTCTTGTGTGATCAAAGGATTTCTGGTCCATAATGTTTTGGTTGATACAGGCAGTGCTGCAGATATCATATTTGCTAAGGCTTTTAGACAAATGCAAGAGCCTGAAGACAAGATCCATGATGCTACGCACCCTCTTTGTGGCTTCGGAGGGCGGCAAATTGTAGCACTTGGGAAGATTACCATGCCGGTAACCTTCGGATTTGTTAACAACACAAGGACTGAGAAAATTGTGTTCGACATTATTGATATGGAGTATCCTTACAATGCTATCATTGGTCGTGGTACTGTCAATGCCTTCGAAGCAATTCTTCACCCAGCTTACCTTTGCATGAAGATACCTTCGGACCAAGGTCCCATTGCTATTCATGGAAGTCAGGAAGCTGCCAGAAGGGCCGAAGGAAATTGGACAGATTCAAAAGCAATCCATAACATAGATGGAGTTGAAGCTTGTGAGCAGTACAAGTTCAGAAGGGAAAAAGTTGCTTCGACTGATCAGCCGAAGCCCATGCTCTTATGTGAGGATGTAGCAGAGCAGAAGGTACTACTGGGATCTCAATTGTCCAAAGAACAGGAGAAAACCTTGATAAGGTTTTTGTTCAACAATAAAGATGTCTTTGCTTGGTCAGCTAATGATCTTTGCGGAGTTAACAGGGATGTTATTGAGCACTCCCTTAATGTTGATCCATCATTCAGACCCAGGAAGCAAAGGCTTCGGAAGATGTCTGATAATAAGGCTGAAGGTGCTCAGAATGAAGTAAAAAGACTCCTCAGTGCCGGAGTTATCAGAGAGGTAAAATACCCAGAATGGCTGGCTAACACTGTCATGGTAAAGAAGGCCAATGGTAAATGGAGGATGTGTATCGACTTTACTGATCTTAATAAGGCTTGTCCGAAGGATGAGTTTCCATTGCCAAGGATAGATTCCTTAGTTGATGCAGCAGCTTCATCAGAACTCATGAGTCTATTGGATTGTTATTCAGGCTATCATCAAATCTGGATGAAGAAGGAGGATGAGCCGAAGACAAGCTTCATAACCCCTAGTGGAACATATTGTTATCTTCGGATGCCTGAAGGGCTTAAAAATGCTGGAGGAAGCTTCAGCAGAATGACAGCAAAGGTTCTCCATTCTCAGATAGGCAGGAATGTGCTAACTTATGTTGATGATATCATTGTGAAAAGCACGAAGCAAGATAATCACATTGCCGATCTGCAAGAGACCTTCGCTAATTTCAGACAGGCTGGTTTAAAGCTGAATCCAGAAAATGTGTCTTTGGAGTGAAGAAGGGGAAATTTCTTGGTTGTCTAATTTCAACAAAAGGAATTGAGGCTAATCCAAGCAAAATCGAAGCTATCCTTCGAATGGAACCACCAAGTACAAAGAAGGGGGCTCAAAGATTGACAGGAAGACTGGCATCTCTCAACAGATTCATATCTAGATCAGCAGAGAGAAATTTGCCATTTTTCGAAGTGCTGAAGTCAGCCGAAGTTTTTCAATGGGGACCAGTCCAGCAAAAAGCATTCGAAGAGCTGAAGCAATATTTAATAGATTTAACAACACTAACTCCACCAACGCTAGGGGCTCCTCTATTATTATATGTGGCAGCTTCGCACTCTGCGTAAGTGCAACACTTGTTCAGGAGAAGCTGGAAGGCCAACTCAAAAAGCAGGCCCCAATATACTTTGTATCCGAAGTTCTTAGTTTATCAAAGAAAAATTACACAGAATTGGAGAAGGTACTTTATGCTGTTCTAATGGCCTCCAGGAAGCTTCAGCATTACTTTCAAGCATATAATATAATTGTTCCTTCTTCACAACCATTGAAGGATATTATGAGAAACCAAGAAGCTACTGGAAGGATCGGAAAATGGGCTGCAGAGCTCAATGAATTTTGTATTGACTATGTGCATAGATCTTCGATTCAGTCCCAAGCGTTGGCAGACTTCATTGCTGACTGGACGCCAGGGGCTCAGGAGGAAGAAACGAATAAGGATGCTGAAGCATGGACAGTGTTTTGCGATGGGTCTTGGGGAACCTTCGGAGCAGGAGCGGCTGCTATGTTGGTTTCACCTTCCAAAGTTAAAACTTGTTATGCGGCAAGACTTGATTTCAGTTGCACAAACAGTATTGCTGAGTACGAAGCTCTGCTCTTAGGTCTTCGAAAGTTAAAGGCAATGGGAATCAGAAGGGCCATTCTTAAAACTCAAGTTATTTCTGGTCATATTGACAAAAGCTATAAAGCAAGAGATTTGAAACTTGAAAAATATTTAGATACAGTCCGAAGGATTGAGGCTTCCTTTGAAGGATTCTCTGTTAAAAACATTCCTCGTGGAGAAAATGAACATGCTGATCTATTGGCCAAATCAGCAGCACAGGGGCTGCCTTTACCTTCGGAAGTATTCTTCGAAACAATAAAAGCACCTTCGGTCGAGCTTCTTGAAAGAGCGGTCCTCAACATATCCCCTGTCTATAGTGAAGATTGGAGAACTGAAATCATTTCTTTTCTTCAGGGTAATTTTCTTTCGGATGACGAAGCTTATAATAGGAGGATTGAAGCAAGAGCCCGACCATATGTCATTATAGAAGGGGAATTATACAAGCGTGGGGTCTGTTCCCCATTGCTCAAGTGTTTATCCAGAGCCGAAGGTATAGAATTGATGAAAGAAATACATGCAGGCTTGTGTGGATCTCATATTGGATCTAGGCCTTTGTTGGGAAAGTTTTTCGACAAGGATTTTATTGGCCAAAAGCAGCTTCGGATGCAGCGGAACTATTACAAAAGTGCGAAGGTTGTCAGAAATGTGCAAGAGATCAAAAACAACCTTCGTCTTTAACTCAGTTAATACAACCCACTTGGCCATTGCAAAGGTGGGGCCTTGATTTGTTAGGACCGCTACCACCAGCACAAGGAAATTTAAGATATGTTGTTGTGGCAGTGGAATATTTTTCTAAGTGGATTGAGGCAAAGCCTTTAGCCACAATAACTTCTGTCACTGTCCAAAAGTTTTTCTGGCAAAATATTGTTTGTCGCTTCGGAGTGCCGAAGGCCATTACTGTGGACAATGGAACGTAGTTTGACTCCGAAGTTTTTAAACAGTTTTGTGACCAAATTGGCACGAAGATCCATTTCGCGTCAGTTCGACATCCAGAATCAAATGGGTTGGTCGAAAGAGCTAATGGGATCATAATGACAGGAATAATGAAGTCAATCTTCAATCAGCCCAGGGGAAAGTGGCCAGAAGAATTAATCAAAGTGGTGTGGAGCCATAACACAACAGCGTCAAGATCAACAGGCTTTACGCCATTCAAACTATTGTTTGGTGACGAAGCAATAACCCCAGAAGAAGCCAAAGCAGGGTCAATAAGAACAATAGCTTCGACAAAAGGCGAAGATGAAGCTGACTGCTCTGTGGAAAAGGATGCTATAGAAGGGATCAGGCTTCAGGCTGTGGAAAACATCAATAAATACCAAGCCGAAACAATAAAATGGCGTGATAGAAAGGTTCGGTTGAAGAACATTAAGCCAGGGCATTTGGTGCTTCGAAGAGTGGCCAACCCAGACACAGTAGGCAAACTACAACTGAAGTGGGAAGGCCCTTTTTTGGTAGTATCTTCGTCAAGACCCGGTTCCTACAGATTGAAGGATATGGACGGCAACGATATCACTAGATCGTGGAATGCGGATGAGCTTCGGCGATATTATGTTTAGCTTGATGTAATTTTTTCTATTCTTTTTTGTGGCACCCTTTTCCTTTCCAAAGGGGGAGAAAGGTTTTTAATGGGGCCACATCATGTAATTTCCCTTGTTTCAATTCTATAAGAATGATATCCCCCAAAAATGTAAATGTAAATGCAAAGGAAAAAGAAAAGAATTCAGAGAGAAGCTCAAAAGTCATTCCTAAGGGAATGCAGAGCTTACAGCGAAAAGTCAACGCTGATTCCGCTGAAAGTAAAAGGCGAAGAAGCTCCTAAGGGAGGCTTACAGTGAAAAGTCAACGCTAATTCCGCTAAAAGTAAAAGGCGAAGAAGCTCCTAAGGGAGGCTTACAGCGAAAAGTCAACGCTGATACACCGAAAAGTAAACGGTGAAGCCGAAAAATAAACGGCAAAAAGATTTGAATCATTCCCAAGGGGATGAAAGGCTATAATTATGGTGTTTGAATATGTGTTCCGCCATTCATTTGCATAATACATTACAATATGTCATTTGCATTCATAAACATTCATTTAGACATATAGAATCATCATCATACTACACATAAAAGACAGATACTTTGGCAATCAGGAAAAGCTTTGTAGAAAAGAGGAAGTTTTCATGCTTCGTTGTGAACGAAAAGAAGGGAAGGTGTTTTTCGCCTTCGGCTCAAAAGGAGAAGTTTCGTCCACAGCAAAGCAGAATGTACAAGGTATAAAAGAGACAGAATATATTACAAGGTATGTACAAATTTACATAAGTTTTTTCCATAATGATATTACAAAGACCCCTCCAGAATTTTTTATAGGAAAGACTATTCTAGCAACTATCAAGCTTCAGCTTCGTCATACTTCAGCTTCGTCGTCCTGCACATATTAAGGAGCAGAATAAGAAAGGTGCAGATTTCAAGGAGAAGGTAAAAGTAACAAATATAAGTTTCTTACTGGCTTAAGGTGACTTCGAGCTTCGTCACCAGCCATCCTTCGCCCACCATTTACCCAAATCTGGGTCATAAATCTATTCCCGATACTTCGGGCTAGGCTTGGGATATCAATTAAGTCTGCTGCTGACAAACTAAAGTTTGGTCTATTCATGATTTTTTGATGAGTGCAACCGGCCTTCAGAAAAGCGACAGCTGTGCCTCGAGAAGCTACCAGGGCGCAGAAATCAGCATGCCCCCCAATAACTTCGTCAAGAGCATCAACCTCGCCTTCAATATGGTCCAAGGTGATGGGCAGGTTTTCAGCTGAAGGTGAAAACTTTTTAGAGCTGGTTCCGATAGAGTGAAATACCTCCTTCAGCCGCTGCACGCATCAGCTGCCGAAACTTAAACATTTCTCTTGGAGATCTTTCAATGATTCTTGTAAATTTGAATTTTTCTCGAGCGCAGTCTTAAGACTTGCTTCAAGCTTCTCTTTTTCTTGCTCATATTTTTCTGACTTTTTGAGTAGTTCATTCTTCAAACTGTCATTTTCAGCTTGGACTTCGGCCAAGGAGCCTTCCATAGACTAAATAATAAAATCTTTCTTTTCTAAGGCACCTTCGTGTTCTTTGGCCATAATTTCAAGATCTTGAATGGCGAAGTCATTCTTTTTTAGAACAGCTTCGTAATTTTCAACTTTTTCTTCTAAATCTTTAATGTTAGCCTTGCTCTTCTCCTCTTCAAGATCTTGTTGCATTTTCAGCACTTTACTTAATAATATACTCTGTCAAAACAACTTTCGTCAGAGAAAGACATAAAAATAACAATAATAAAATAATAATAATATTTTTACCTTAAAATTCGTGTAAAGCAGGCTGCCAGCGATATGATGACGCTGGTATCTGCAGAGGTCTGCTTCTATCTTCGGCAAGCCAATGCTTTTTGAGAGGGTCCTAACAATTTTGGCCTCGGTACGGTTCCGAAGGCACCTTAACTTCCCTTCGTTGACCCCACCAAATAGCATAGCTCCTGATTTATATCCGCAAGATATGGCATGTTTTTTAATTCTTCTTTTTCGGTGTCTGTTAACTCTTGTCCAAGCAAATCTTGAAAGTTAAAATCTACTTCCTCCAAAATTTCACCAATTTGCTCTTTCCCCTTTTCAGTTGCCGTGTTCACCGCAGCCATAACAGCTTCTTCTTCAGCCATTTTCAGGAGTATATTGTCAATAACCTCAAGTGTGGTTTCCATGTTTGACTCTTCAGTGGTCCCGGCTGTGGCCCCGGTAGCTTCGGCTTAGGCCTCGGTAGCTTCGGCTTCGCCGGCTTCAGCTTCAGTGGTTTTCATTCTGGTAGCTTCGGCTGCGATGTCTTCGGCTTCAGCAGTCTCTGCAAGGGCAATTTTTGACATCGTCGCCGGTGGCGGCGTCTGATGAATCACATCTGTCACTTGAATGATTCTCCGTTTTTTCGGCTTCGTAGGACTTTCTGCTGCCGAAGGCTTTTTGTCCTTCTGAAAAAACTTTGTCAGTTCCGGTGCCAGCGGATTTAGCTTGACAGGCAAAGATTCAGTCATTACCTTCAAAATTTCTTCTACTTCGGCAGCAGAAGGTGTCACAGACGTTTCCTCATCTCGGATCAATGTCTCTGGTTCTGGAGACGCGGGCTTCGGAGATGCAGCTTTTCTCTTTCTTGGAGCAACTGCTTTCGGTTCAAGCTTTTCTTTCTTCTTTTTTGGCTGATCTTCGTCGTCTTTAGTTAAAGTGCTAGCCATTCGTTTTCTTTTCTACCCTTCGGCACCCTTGTCTAATCGCTCGTAGTCAGGGCATTCAAAGCCTATAGCATCAAGCATTCTGTTCAGCCTTCGCTTTGGCCGGGTGCCGAAGGCTGCTGTCATCAATTGATCTTCTTTTTTGGAATAATTCCCAAGAATTTTAGTACTCATTACTTCGATTGTTTCAAGCCACTCTTGGCAGGGTTCCTTAAAATATTTCTTGAACTTGTAGTGGTAGGGCAGGCGGACAAGTTCCCCCTCTTTCTTCTCTTTTTCGAGCTTCGGCATAGCCCATTCTTTCATAGTTGGAAATATTTTGAATGACAGAAACTCCTGCACAAGATCTCTAGTGCCAATGTGCTCAGCAATAGTCCTGAATTCAGCAAGCGCGATTTGAGTTGGACCTTCTGGTGACATATTGCAATGGGGTCTGGTCTCTCCGAAGATCAGCTCAAGCGGGCTCTGAACTAGCTTCTCTTTGTCATCGTCAACTTTGACGTAGAACCATTCTGATTTCCAGCCTGCCGGCCACTTGCTTCGGTAGCTGATCACAGGAAATTTTGTAGTTTTTCGATAGGCAAAATTATAACAACCAAAATTTTCATGTAACCCATCTTTTCTAGCCTTAGTTTGATAATGTAGCTCGTGTACTCGGCAGAAACCTTCGGCAAATGGCTCCACCCCCTGGCTTCGGAGAGCCCAAATATAAACACTAAGTCTCATAATAGCATTAGGGGTTAGTTGATGAAAATAGATACCAAACTTCTTCAGCACATCGGCAATCATCCTATTCAAAGGAAATCTCAAGCCGGCTTTGAGGAAACTCTTGAAAATAACTATTTCATCTTTCTGTGGCTTCGGGGTAGTTTCTTCTCCACCGAAGCGAACCACCTTCTTCTCATCTTCGCTAAAGTAGCCCGGTTTTACCATCTTCGGGAAATCAGCCTTGGAGATGGTTGACTTTCAGAAGTCCAAGTGGCTAGGCTTGCTTGGTATTACGATATTGTGGTCATCTTCAGAATCAGTCTCTTCAATATCTGCTTGTTCTGCTTCGGCAGTAGGGGTGTTCTCCGATGTCACCAACCCACTTCGCCTCATCGCTTCCGAAATAGGGACAGTTTCCGCAGCTTTGGCTTCGTCTCCTTCGCACTCCGCCCTAGCAGTAGAGCGCACCCTGGCCATTTGATTTTTGAATATCTTGAAAATTACTCAGAAATTAATAACCTTTTTCCCGAAGCTCTTCTTCTGACGAAGCAGATGCTAAACTAGAGCTTCGTTCGAATGCGAAAGTCAAGCTTCGGCTATGGTTAAAAATTTTGGCAGCAAAACAGTGCAATAGCAATGAATGCTGTGGTAACTTCACACCTACCCGTCTGTTTATATAGTGTTGCAGGCAAGAAGGTGAAACGTCAGGATTTTTACACCAAGCAAACGGTTACTTGCACTTGCTGAACGGTGGACCGCAAAAACCAGAATAGTGAACTCGCATGGTGAAATCGCTACGCGTTCAGGGAAGGTGTTTTTCGGACCTTCGGCTTCCCGAAGCCTGAGAGACTTTTTTCACGGATCAAGCTCGTTACAAAAAACGATCTAGCACCGCGAAGGGGCTACTGTTGGGACCATGCTTCGTCGCCGAAGGTCTTGCAGAAAGAAACAGCTGCGGCTGAAGATGCTCGTACATGACGACGAAGGTATTATTCACAAAGCTTCGGGGTATAACATTTCCGAAGGTGAAGGGTCGAACCGACTTAAAGATGGAATGACCTTTTAGCCTGTAGGGGTCTGTGTCATTGTTGTAAACTTTTATGAAGGGCATGATTGTAATTCCTCACAGGCTGTGTCCTGTGCCTATAAATAGTGAACAGTATTCCTTTAATGTTCATGGATTCTCTTGTAATTGCGAGAGCATCGCTCGGGAATTATTGCTTGTCAAGGCGAAGGTACAAGCATACCTTGATCATCGTATCCAAACATTTCAAATTCAAATAATAAATATGTGAATGATGACATTTATCTCCAACGTATTTATCTTTAATAATCTACATTCCGCATCGTTCTATATTATTTTTATTACCTTCGTAATGTTATGTTTGTGACCTTCGTCCGGAGTTCATTACTCCCTCGAGGAGATAATGATTCAATGGACGAAGGGTATGTAATATTCAACATCTTTGTGTTGCCTTGTTCTTGATTCCTAGCATTTGAGAACAAGTCCCCAACAGCAGCCAACAAGTGTAGACATCACTCGAATCAATTCTCATTCTCTCTCTTATGTGTATCTCTCTAGTTTGTGTAAAAGGCAAAGCTATAAGCCTTTAGAGAGAGGAGAAGTGCTGCTAAGAGCAAGAGCAAGGTCTTGAGCATAGTGTTACTCTGCCGGAGTGCTGTCAAGAAGTTTGTAAGCAGCCGCAGTTTTGTTGTAACCCAACTCAACATAGTGAAAGGCTCTATCTCTCATACTGACAGATCTGAGTAAACGGAGGAAGGAGTTGAAATAGACTCCAAGCCCAGGTGTGGCTAACTCCAACGAGGACTAGGCAAGCGTTTCAGGCTTGGCCGAACCTCGGGATAAATCCTTGCGTCTGTGTGCTCTGTTCCGTATTGTATTCTGACTCTCTATCTTATTCGCTTTTATATCTGCACTTCAACACTTATCTGTGGTATAAGCTTTATTTGAAGTGCAGGACCTTTTTGAGACAGGATCTTCTATTCCACTGTAACCTACTCGAAGGGTCTTCACTCCACTGCGTTCTAGTCTTCGAGTAGAGTAAGAATTTAAGTTTTAAAGTGATAAGTTTTATTCGCCTATTCACCCCCCTCTAGGCGACATCCAGATCCTATTCCCGGGCCAAAGGGAACTTTCAATTGGTATCGGAGCTAGGCCTCTCCAGTGTGGGCTTAGCCGTCCGGAGATGACGATGTCGTCACAAGAGGTAACTGTAGAACTTCTTTTAGGCGATGGTTCTAATTATAAGTCTTGGTTTGTCTCTATTTATAATGCTTTCATAAGTGTTTATCCTGATTTGAGACAGGTCTTTAATAGAAGTATTTTTCCCTCTAATGTTAGTAAAAATCCTTCTATTGAAGAACTAAGATGTCTAACTCTAAATCACCATGCTTGCAACATCTTAGTTGATTCTCTGTCTAGAAGTGCCTATTTTGCCATCATGAGTAGTGATAGTGACTTATTTGTTGATGCTCATGATCTATGGACTAAACTTAAGTTGAAATTCTTTAAGTCCATATGCACTTCCTCTGCTCCCTTTATTTCTGGTGATACTAACTTGTCCAAGGGAGAAGAACAAGAACGATGGCAACCAAACGATGAATCCACCTCGTCGACAGGTTTATTCTCCACTAGTAATAAATGTTTTATTGCTAACAATGTCGGTGGAGACGAAAGCCATGATGAGGAGGAATATGAGGATGATAGCGAGAATGAATCTTCATCACCACAAGGTACATTTTCCTGTTTTGCTTTCACTAATAGTAATGACAGGGAAAATGAGACCGACGATGTGGCAGATGAGGAAATTCGCCGTTTCTACACCCATCTCAACAAAGAAGACAAAGCGCTCTTGATTAAGCTGTTGAGAAGGAACAAGGAACAAGGCAAGACGCTTCTCAGGCTAGAGGAAACTCTCATCAAAACAAACAACAGCCTGGAGAAGAAGACCAAAGAACATGAGGAGCTAAGGTGCTCTCATGATGTCTTGGTCCAACGGTATGATTCAATTTTAATTAAGCAAAGAAATAATCATGATGTATTATCTAATGCTGCTCAACTTAAAACTGAAAATTCTATGCTTAGGAGTCAAGTAGAATTGTTAAGTCATGATAACTTTGCTCTAACTGAAAAATATGACTTATTGTCTTGTTATCATGATAATCTCTTGGATAGACATATCATGCTTAATGTTGCTCATGAGGTTATAATTGCGAACTTAAATTCATGTGAACCTCAATCTCGCACGTGTGCGCATTTGAATTGTATGTCACCATGTGCTAACCCCTGTTGCTCAAAAGAAAGCCAATCATTGATTGAGCAACAAGTTTTAGGGTCATAAAAGAAATTGTGTGGGAACAAGAAGCAAAGACAACTAAGGAGAAGACACATTGCTCAACTTTCTCAAGATATCCATGGGCGCGTGGTGAAGAAGCTTGAGAAAGGAGAAACTGCAGCAAGTGTTAAGCTCCATAAGAAGGAAGTTCCTAAAGATGAAGAAATCAACATGAGCTTGGAGAAAGGTAAAGATTCAATTAATCATGTTGTTTGCACTGGCCATTTCTCTATGTCATCCAAGAACAAAAAGAGAAAAGGGAAAAGGAGGTGCTTTAAGTGCAACAAGTCAGGACACCTCATTGCGTCATGTCCATACACCAACAAGGGTGAAGGGATAAGGAGATGCTTCGGATGCAATGACAAGAACCATACGATCACTTCTTGTCCGCTACTGATGAACCAAGCACGTACACTCTCCGGGATGACCCCCACTAAGGAAAATGACAAACAGCAAGCGTCATGTCAGATTGAGCGACGCTTCTGCTACAAGTGTGGTGAGCAGGGTCATCTATCCAAGGTATGTAATAAAGGTAAGGTTCCTAAACAAGTAAAGTTGTCTCAATCTCATTCACTTAGGAGACCCAAATCATATACTTGTGCTAGATCTATAACGAGATCACCTAGAACTAGCACAAAGGCTATTTGGCTGCCAAAGGCACTTTTAGTTGAACGTCATGGACCCATCCCGAGGTGGGTACCAAACTGTGCTAACTAGACCATGCAGGTGCCTTGAGATGAACTGGAGACCATGGAGAGCTTAAGACGGTTATCTAAAACTCTATGCTTAAGCTGTTAATTGTTTTGGTGTTTATTGACCCAAGGTTGAATTATTGTGAGACACTAATCCCATGTTCATCTCAAGTGAAATAAGGTGAATAGGTCCTTAATCATTATTGGTGAATCAAACAAAGGACCTTGATGAGATTCTTCAACTTGCTCTCCATAGGATGGTACCCTTGTATCTTAAGTACTTTGTTGATAATCAGTATTGCTCTTAAAACTGATTGTTGTGTTACCTGTCCTTGGAGTAGTTATGCCTCTTGATTGCCTGTGTTGAGTACCTTTCAATCAATGATTAGTGATTTCCAAGATCGTAACCAAGCGTGCTTAATCATGATTGTATGCTTTAGAGGTTTTATCTCTTGAATCATTTAATGGGTAGTTTTTAATTAGATATATCCACCATGATTAACTCTTTTCGTGTTCGTGAATAAACATGTATTCCTGTGTGAGTTATGCTATATGGTTTTAATGATTAACCTATGTGCAAATATGATATTTTGTTTAGTTAATGTTCACACGATTACTCTAGTCTGGTATTGTGTGAATACCAACTCCATGTTGTGCCTCTAATGCACTCTTTTGAGCTATAAGGTGCATGAACAAAAGGAGCCCTCAATTAGTGACAACTGGTGCTCTCATAGCAATTCAGGAAAAGGCAAAGGTATGGAGATTGGAACTATGCAATTTTGTTGAATATCTTGAAGTTCCATTAATTGTGATCACAGCGATGGTTTTGCCTCTGAATTGGTAGTATCTTGGCTTAGGTGCTCCTTCTTTATAATGTTGATTCTTTTGGTGTATCTAAGGAATCTTCTTAATTATGATGTGCTTAGACATTACGCTTTATATGCATGATCGTGTTGTTTTTCAGTTGGTATATGTGGTGCAATGATTGTCAAGTATGAAGCATGTCTAGGTTGCTCGTAAAATGTTATACTTCTTGAGGCATGCATTGTTGGATTAAGTCAATCTTTCATTTGATATTCAAAATGGTATCTTTGTGTGATGAAAGTGATAGAGTATGCCTTGACCAAGGTATGTTGTGATCCCCTCTAGTTCTGAGGAAGCTAGAATGTGCAAAGTGCAAGTCATTCAAATACTTGATGCACAACTTGAGGGGGAGCACACATAACTTGTGTCTTTTGAGACTAACTGTTTCTTGAGCTATCTTGTATAGTCTCTAGGTGGAAAAGAGAAGATGAGCAAGAAATGGAGCAATCAGGACTTGGGTACCTCTGTAAGTCAAGAAATTGGTATCTTAAGTCGTGAGTAATTGCATATTTTTAGATTGCTCATGCTCTATAATATCTGGTGATAATAGATGCTTATCCTTAAATATCATGGAGCTATGATAATAAATGACTTTCAATTGGTAGCCATGATAGTTTGCTTCAATTGACATCTTTTGATATTATGCGTAAATGTATCTTAATATCTCTGGTGCATATGTTTAATGAATAAGGGGGAGTGTTGATAATGTGTCTCTCCTCCTTAACACCCTGCTGTCCCTTGACATCATCCTATGTTCTTGCTTGAATATGGTTTTGGTGTTTGATGTCAAAGGGGGAGAATTTGTGCATTAAAGCTTATCTCAACCTGAGAGGAAAGCTTATCCTAAGGGGTGATGTGTTAGTTTGAGCATCGTTAGTGTGTTATTGATAAGTCTTATCATATGCTTCTTGCAGTATTATATGTGTTGCATCATATGGACTAGTGTTTCCGCTGCTATGAATTAATTGGCTTCTATAGTGTAATAGATAGTCATGTGGTTAATGGTGCTTTAAGATTAAAGGTGCTTTAAGATTGCTTTAAATTGGTATTTTAGTTTAAATTGGTATCTTAATGGTGAATAGTGGTAGGTAGATATTCCTGTGATATATCCACTTAAGTGAATGGTGTTTAACTCTGATTCTGTGCATTTGTGCGTTATACGCATCATAGTTTGATCCCTGACACAATGCATCCCACAGGTGCTAAGGTGTAGAAATGTTTCGATTTAGCCTAAGTATGTGCATTTTGGCATTTAAGGCCAAAGCTAAGTTTTTTTAATGCAAGCACATATTTAGGGGGAGCATTCTACAATCTTAGAACTCAAAATTTGTGCTTTAAATTTCACTCTTATGTAAGCTTTAATTGTGTTGCCATCAATCACCAAAAAGGGGGAGATTGAAAGCTCTCTTGTGGGTTTTGGTGTTTGGATGACAACTCAATTAAAGGACTAACAAGTGTGCTAAGTGTTGAACAGGTGCTCAATGTAAAGCTAACAGGGTTCAACACAAGTGAACAAATGTGATGGTCCAAGGACTAGATGATGGATAGATAATGGGCATCACAAGTAAGATGGACATTGCATAAAGTGAGACTCGGGTGCGTAGCTCGGAGACAACTGATCAAGCCAATGATGGAGGAAAGTAGAGCTTCGAGGTACCAAGTGCACGGGAGAAGGTCAAGGAGGCTGAGGAACCCAAAGCCAAGGGTGAAGAAGAAGACTTTTAAAGTCAAGGGTGATCGAGTTGAGAAGAGTTATGACACATCAAGGATCACTACATAAGGACGTGACTTACAACCAATGGGGAAAACATCTATAGTTATGTGGTGTAAGTCATAAGGCTCAAGATCAAGCTCTTAGAAGTGAACAAGGTCACTAGAAGGAGAACAAATGTCAAAATCAGAAATGGAAGCAGCCCAAAAGAGCTAAGTGCACCTTGACTTTTAGGTTGGGTTGTTCCTATGTTTGGAGATGCTCTATGTGACCTTTGCAGGATGTTGGAGCTAAGAAATGTCAATCTAGATCAAGTCAAGCTGACTTGATGATTTATGAGTCCAACATCAAAGCTCAAGCATGTCAAATGCTATAGATGTAATAATTAAGAGAAGGTATGTTTCTAGACCTAGTACATTGGTTTTGTGTACTAATACACTTGTCTAAGTGTTAGAAACAGAAGGAAGAAGAAAAGGAAGCAAAAGGCTTGGCTGTGTTCAGCCAAGACTCAGGTCGGCTTGGCACACCGGACTGTCCGGTGGTGCACTGGACAGTGTCCGGTGCGCCAGGCTGAACTCCGGTGAAGAGGCCGCTCTCGGGAGGAGTCTGGCGACGTACGACTATAATTCACCGGACTGTCCGGTGGTGCACCGGACTGTCCGGTGAGCCAACGGTCGGCTTGGGCAACGGTTGGCCGCGCGATCCGCGCGTGACGCGTGGCCGAGCCAACGGTCAAATGGGGGCACCGGACTGTGTCCGGTGCGCCAACGGCTCCAAGACTGCAATGGTCGACTGCACCATTTTTGGAAGGAAATCGGGCACCGGATAGTGTCCGGTGGTGCACCGGACTGTCCGGTGCGCCACCCGACAGAAGGCAAGATTTGCCTTCCTGGATTGCTTCCAATAGCTCCTAGGCCCCTTGTGCTTATAAAAGGGACCCCTAGACGCCTCAAGCAACGTACAAGCGCAGCCAACAAGTGTACACATCACTCGAATCAATTCTCACTCTCCCTCTTGTGTGTATCTCTCTAGTTTGTGTAAAAGGCAAAGCTATAAGCCTTTAGAGAGAGGAGAAGTGTTGCTAAGAGCAAGAGCAAGGTCTTGAGTGTAGTGTTACTCTGCTGGAGTGCTGTCAAGAAGTTTGTAAGTAGCCGCGGTTTTGTTGTAACCCAACTCAACATAGTGAAAGGCTCTATCTGTCGTACTGACAGATCTGAGCAAACGGAGGAAGGAGTTGAAACAGACTCCAAGCCCAGGTGTGGCTAACTCCAACGAGGACTAGGCAAGCGTTTCAGGTTTGGCCGAACCTCAGGATAAATCCTTGCGTCTGTGTGCTCTGTTCCGTATTGTATTCTGACTCTCTGTCTTATTCGCTTTTATATCTGCACTTCAACACTTATCTGTGGTATAAGCTTTATTTGAAGTGCAGGACCTTTTTGAGACAGGATCTTCTATTCCACTGCAACCTACTCGAAGGGTCTTCACTCCACTGCGTTCTAGTCTTCGAGTAGAGTAAGAATTTAAGTTTTAAAGTGATAAGTTTTATTCGCCTATTCACCCCCCCTCTAGGCGACATCTAGATCCTGTTCCCGGGCCAAAGGGAACTTTCAGTAAGAAGATCCTCAATATCACCTTACAAACGATATCTTCGTCTTGAGGACCTTCGGCGGAGAAGAAGACCCCCAACAAGGAGTCCAAGACTTGCACAACAAAAAATAAAGGGAAAAGATAGCCATATCCTTACATCATTTGTAAACAATAAGTGTAATTTTTAAGGGGCACGATTGTAATTTTGTATAAAGGCGGTTCATCTTCCCTATAAATAGATGAATAGTGCCTTGCATAAAGTACCTTTTCGATGGCTCACACTTTGTCTCGCTTAGCCTATGAAGAACCTTCGTGTCATCCTGTGTAGGAGCCAAAGGTATGCTTGTACATTCATTTATGAAGAAAGATGGAATAAAAAGGCATATCAAATGAGTCATATATGAAGTTCCCCTTCATCACTCTCACATTATTTTATTATGTTTCTCACTAAAAACCTTCGTCCTATGCTTTAACGTTTCGAAGAAGTGTTAAATCAGGAGGACGAAGGTCTTAATACCTAACTTGTGTTGCCTTGATTTTTGATACCTTAATAACTACAATGTTAAGTGACCACTATTCAAAAGAATTCTTTATCAAACTAACCTCCTCTGTGGTAGCACCCTCCCCTCTAGAAGCTCCTCCTAGTGCTGGTATCACTAGTGGTAGTATGTTGTGGCCCATAACCCCTGATCCCTACAAAATTAATTAAGCCAAGATTTGAAAGCTTAATACAAAAGACAAGTCTAAACTAATTTGAATTTGAATAACACACCAAATTTGGTTCATAGTAAGTTCTAGTTCACAATACAATCAAGTAGAGATACTTATCGACGCACCTGAGTTTGAGGAGATGTCAGAGCATATAATCCCCACTAAGGCATCAGTGGCTGGAATTGAGGGAAAACGAAAGAATGTTGTTGTGCCTACTCTAGAAACCAAGACTGTTGCATATACAATATATTAGTTATATGACAAATATACGACCTTGTTGAGAATAAATAAGACAATCACGTTTATTGCTTGTTGTGCCACTGCGTTGTAAGTAGCCATGTATGTAACACCCCTGGTGTTACTAGAACTAAAACTTGAGCATGACATCATATGCATTGACATGTCATTATGTTTGTTACACCTACAATGCATCCACTAGGTAAAACTTCAAAACTAGTGTGATGTGGTAACTTGAAGTGTTCTTAACCCTAGGGTAGGGTACTTAACCCTGGGATTAGGGCATATGGGTAAATATGAAGTCAAATTGAGTAGTACCTCAAAAGTTATTGGAAATGTTCAAAAGAGATTAAGTTTGATGGATTTGAGTGGCATAAAAACCCTAAAGCACCCAAAACCCTAAATGGAACCCTAGAAACCCTAATTTGTGCCCTATATGGTGATTTCAAATTCTATACACTTCTGGACCAAAGTGAGTACATTAAAGTGGTAGAATATCAAAAACCAAACAACTTTGATATTGGAGGATTTTCACGTGATGTGGAACAATTTGGACTTAATTAGAAAAAGCCCCAAGAGCACCCATATGGTTAACTCTGAAAATTCAGTGTAATTAGGCCAAGTTTGGGGCCTTGTATTTCTTAATCCATAAAGGTTTTGCCCTAGGTCAATACATCGAACTTGTAGAGCTATGTTAGGGGTACAAGTTTGATTAAGTGACTAAGCATTGGTGCTGTACAAAAATTGGAGATAAATGGACATAAAGACAGATTCTTAGTCAACCCTGAAGATGATTTTGAACTGACAGTTAACTTGGACAAACTTTGATAGAAATTTTGAGTATGATCCAGTGGATTTTTTATCATGGTTGCTGTAACAAAATCAAAGCTAGATTATAGGAGATTAACTTTGTTACAGATAGATTAGTAAGTAGTAACATGAAAATTAAAAACAAAGCTCTCCAATTCGCCCTGTCAGAACGTCTGATGAAGAACGCGTTGGTACAGTGACTGAACAAGATCAAATTCAGTGAACTTGTCTCTGCCGGTGGGCGTGCACCACGATCCTCGTCGGCGCTATGATTCGTGCGCTCTAGGTGTAGATAACGGTCGGCGGTGAAAAGATCTAAACCGCGGATGAGGCCGTGAGCTGGCCGCCGTACCCACATGCCCTGTGGCCGGTCAAGATAGCCTCGCAGGAGTCTGCTGCTTGCCGCTCAGACGCCACATACTTAGAAGCGTTTACCACATCGCAGTAAACCGCCATAGGTAGCCTGTCCATCGCCTGTAACGTTGCCCTGGTGAACACCACGGTAGCTCGCATCGGTGACTCACCCCCTCTCTTCGGTCACCACCTTTCCTCTTCCAAATTCGGAGCCACCGCTCGCGGATAATATAAATTGAGTGCACAGCTAGCTCTGCTAGGTTGTTACGAAGCCAGAGCACCAACCCTCATCTCCAATTAGCCACCACAGCGCCTGAATTTGGCTTTTCCCCCAATTCGGTCGCCATCGCCGCCGTGGAGAGCTCTTCTATGGCCAGCGTCGCCTGAGGTAGTTCCAACCCAACCGCCATCTGTTCTAGCTTCCTTAGGGTATAGTGGTGCTCCCCGTACTTAGAATTTGGACATTACCGCGCCTAGTCGTCGGGAACACCTTGGTTCACCCTCGGGTCTCGCCGTCGTCGTGGACAGAAGAACTCTGGGTCGGGATAGCTCAATTAAGGGACAAATTAGGGTCGTCTGGGATCGGGTACGCTAGTCCAGCACTTGGTTTAGTCAGTCGTCGCCGTTCATGGCCGGTCTCAGCAAGGAGATGACAAGCGAGTGAGCGTGCCGTCGCCAGGGACTTATCCGGTGAAGAAATAGAAGCTTAGGGGTCTAAGTGCAAACATCAGTGATACAAAGAAATAGTGCCGAGGGTTCTTTACTGTTTGTTCAAATGACCGAGGGCCCCTGCACAAGATTGCCAGTGTGGGCGCACGCGAGCGCGTTTGTCTAGACATGGGCCGGTCGGGCTGAATTCAGCCTAGTACTATTCATCCTTTTCCTTTTTCTGCCAGGCTTGGTCACTGACTTACACGTAGCAATCCAGTGAACTGAAGGGATGTTAAAAGACGGCTAGTGTAGTCCAAGTGCTTGAACTAGGACAGAAAGAACTCTAGATACAGGTAATGACTTAACATGATAATAAAACTGGATTTTTAAGGATCCACTGTTAGTAAGCATTTCTGCAAACAGAGTCTTTGATTCTTGATCAGCTTTACCTTGAATCCCACAAGCCAGCATATCCTTGAGAGTCTTTTCCTTTGTCGGGTAAGACTTGCGAAAGTACACTCCAAACTCAGGGTTTTCGAACCCATGTTGTTGTAGGTGATTAAATAGCTGAGTTTTGTTGTTTCTGCTCGAAGGTGGTGCCAAAGGAGGAGGCAAATTAGTGACTTGTTGGTGGGAGGATGTTTTACCTCCCTGTTATGTAATAATATGTTATGCACTTAGACACCCGGTATTGTAATAAATACTCTCCCTATATTTTATATATGAATGTAAATTATGTTATTGTAATCCTTCCGCTTATTCTTGCTTTGATGATGAGTGTAATGTTTGCGTGATCGGTGAAGCGCTCTTGGGCGGTATGATAATGATGATACAGATGACCGAACTTGTCGAGTGATTATGTGCATCTAAAGGGTTGTCCGAGGTCCTTAGGACAAGGACATCTATAGGTGGGCCTAATACCTTGGGAGGTTCCGTGACAATTGGTATCGAAGCGATACCCGTCTCTTCGGACATTACGTAGTACTTCAAAAGAATTTTAAAATACTTAACTTGAAAATTCTTTCGTTCTTATCTTACCACTTTCTGGTTGTTACATTTTAACACCGGGTAATAGAGTGCGATATATATAAGGAAGTAGGGGATCAACGAAAGATTGATCCCATAATTATTAGGTTATGCAGGCATCATGTTTAAACTATACTAAATAAAATTTTCCCCTCTTATGGAGCTATGGCGTGCACTAAAACTACCCAGCACAAATCGACTGGACCTCATGGTGTGCCCCGACATCAGCTGGCCTCTAGGCATGAAGGAAGCAGCAGTGGAAGTAACGACCCCATCAGGGATTTGGAGGCCAGAGTGGATCGACTCAGGACTAAACTACGCCACGGGTGTAGGGAGCGTGAGCGTGATAGTCGCCGCATTGCTGAACTATCGGCCAAAGTTAATCACTTGTAGTATGAAATTATGGAACGCGATACAGCCATTGACTGGGCCATAAACTCGCGCTCTTTTGCTTGGGATTGTGAAGCCAAAGCTCTAGCTCGAGTAGCAGAACTTAGCGCATCCCTCGAAAACCTACAACCATACTACAACACCTTACATGAAGAGGTGCACATGTTGTATGACCGGCTGCACCCGAACGTGCCACCCGAATTGGCAGCAATGGGAGCTGGACAATCAGGAACAGCAAATGGATGATCTGATGGGGGATTGACCTTTTTGGAGCCCCTCCTTCCATGAATCTTGCGATGAATGGTCTCTTGAAGCAGGCAGTGAAGCAGCTCAGGATGAAGAAAATTAGAATAGTATAGTTTAAGTAATGTACTTATGTAAAATAAGTAAGGAAATCGAGTTGTATAATGGAGTATGTATAATTATTACTGTTCCACAATGTAATAAAGATGGTGTGTTGGCATGTAATAATTCAGGATGTTTTCTTCCTCAGATGCCATCACGAACCCGTGCTCATGACGGGGCAGGTACATCCCACGGGCGGGGAGGACACTCCCAATCTGCCACCTGTACCTCCTACCATGGCCGAGGCTATCACTGCCTTGGTCAACGCCACCGCTGACAACACACGCTTTCTACGCGAAATGGCGGGAAACCAATTTCAACAACACGGAGGAAGAGGTCAACCACAAGGACCACGCGACACCACCTATCTGGAGTTCTCCGAAACCCGTCCACCGCTCTTTGTCAAGGCAGAGGAACCCCTAGAAGCTGATGAATGGGTGCGGGTGATGGAACAAAAATTCGGGCTAGTACGATGCACCGAGATACAGAAGCCCCTATTTACCGCTCAACAGTTAAGAGGCCCCACCGGCACTTGGTGGGCAAACTTTTCTGCCATCCAACCTGTGGGACATCAAGTCACTTAGGAAGAGTTTAAACTGGCATTTAGGAAACATTATGTTCTGGAAGGAGTGCTACAAATGAAACTAGAAGAGTTCATCCGACTGAAGCAAGGGGGAGATTCTGTGATGCAGTATCTCAATAAATTCAATCACCTCTCCCAATACGCCATTGATCAAGTGAACACAGACTTGAAAAAGAAGAATTGCTTCATGAGGGGACTAAATGACAGACTCCAGCGTAAGATGGTAATGTGTCTTGACCTCACATACAGCAGGGCTGTCAGTACAACATTGTCAGTTGAAGCCAAAAATGCAGGACAAGGAAAGTCAAAAGGAAATGCGGGTGAAAGATCAACTCAGGGACCTGAAAAGAGGACAATGTTGGTAATCCGACCTTTCAATCCAAACAGTTCTTCTCCTCACCCACCTACATATTCATTTAGACAACCCGTATTTATTTGTCCCACTCCTGCCCCCGCCTAGACCAATCAGCCGAGTGCCCCTGGTGCTCATTTTCCTGCCCTTCCCAGTTCCTCCAATGGTTGCTTCAATTGTGGAAGGTCTGTACATTTCATCAAGGACTGCCCATATCCGAAGCAGAACAAATCCATCTTTCAGCAGACTTCTAGGAACTCAAATCAAGGAAAGGAGAACACGGCCAAATCTTCAATGGGCAAAAATTTGAAGAAAACTAGACGAGTGTATTATACCAGGTGGCTACGACACCGGAAGGCGAACCGGTGATGATGGGTACGTTCATCGTTGCCAACCACCCAGCAGTTATCCTTTTTTATTCTAGTGCATCACATACCTTCATAAGCAAGACTTTTGTGGAGAAACATTGCATACGTTGCACTGAATCAAGGGAGGGATTTGTTATCCATTCACCTGGGGGCCGAATATTTACTAAGGAAATAGGCTTCCACATACCCATAACCTTGGCCGGACGAGAATTCCCTACAAACATGATTGTTATAAAGGGGCAAGATATAGATGTGATTCTAGGAATGAATTGGTTAGCCCAGAATAAAGCCATCATCTATACGGACCAAAGGACCATTAAGTTAAGTTATGGTCATGAAGAAGTCCAATTGTCCATACCTGTAGCTGTTCCAGTCAAAACATCTAGGCAAGATTTTTAGGCCATAATGCAAGAGATCCAGGATATTCCGGTTGTTTATGAATTTCCGGATGTATTCCCCAAAGACTTGCCCGGGTTACCTCCAAAAAAGGATGTGTAATTTGTGATTGAATTGAAGCCTGGTACGGCTCCTATTTCCAGAAGGTCGTACCGTATGCCACCTAATGAACTGGCAGAACTCAAGACTCAACTACAAGACTTGATGGAGAAATGGTTCATTAGACCAAGTTCATCACCATGGGGATGTCCAGCAATCTTCGTCAAGAAGAAGGATCGTGTAACACCCTAGGTGTTACTCAGGGTGTCCACCCCAGGGTTACCCCTTTTTAGCCCATAATTACATAAAGATTTGTGGGCAAAGCACTCCAATCTTGGAATTCAAGGCCCTAATCAAGTGCAAACTATCTTGGTTTTCATGCCCTAGCTTGTAATGCACATCTAAGTGGGGATCTCCTAAAACCCTAGAGCAAAACCCCCATATGCAATAATAACCCTAATTGAAGCCATGATCAAAAGATCATGTAAACATCATGATCATGGTTTGGGCCAAATATAAAAGTTGTAATCTACTTAATAACCTACAATTAATAGTAAGGAAGTACCCCCAAAAAGTTTTCAGAAAGGTCCTAAAAAGATCACCAAAGGTTGAACACAAGGGAGGAATTCAGATTTTGCCTAAGTCAAAAACCAACCCTTGAGCAAAGATCCCTCATGTTCACCTTGATTCCCTTTTCAAAACCAGTCGACCCAATTAACAAAATGGCGCCAAATTAACCCTAGAACACCCTAGCAAGAGATGACACCTACCCTAGGGCGCTAGACACGACTTGACACCCCTTTTGTCTCGGGTTGGACCCAGCTGACACAGCAAACTTCTCCCCTCTCTATCTCCCTGCCCTGACCATATCTCGACTTGGAACTCACAGCAAAAGGGTAGGATTTGGAGCAGAGAAGTGACCGTGCACAGTGACTTTGCCAAGATACGCACGCCATGGCGCTCAAATCGGCCGTTGAACCTTGGCAGAAGCAACCCTCCACGTGTTCGACGCGAGCTAGCACCCGGGGGCGCGCTCAGAGCACGCCCGTGCGCGAACCCCCGCGCGCCCGCGGCCGCCCGTGACCACGCCCGAGCCGCGGCTATAAAACCCGCCCCAGCGCTCGGTTGCCTTCCCCATTGCCTCCTCCGTACCTCGCCGGACTCGCCCGAGCCAGCCATTGCCTCCGGCGACCTCCCCGCGACCCGCCAGTGCCGCCCGCAAGCCACCGCCGTGGCCAACCCCTCTCTCGTCCTCCTCCGTTTGATCCAAGCCCCCAGTTAGCTTCCTGGTGAAGCCGTGAGCCGTGCTCAAGCTTGACCCGAGGCCCCGCGTCACGGTGAAGCCAAATCGCGCTCACCGGAGTTCTAGAACCCGTCGGCGCACGTGGACCGGGTAAACCCCTTCACCATTCCCCAATTCGTTGCGCGTATGGCCTCTGTGTCATCCCGTGAAGCTCCTCGTGCCCATTGATTGAACTCTACCGCCGTGGTTTGGCCGGAGCAGGCGTCGCCGACGATCTCCGCCGCCTGTGTTCGTGGCCAGGGTGACTCCGACCACCTCCGGCGACGACCCGCACATCGGCGTGACCGTCACGACCTCCCGAACGTCACTGACCACCTCGCCGGACCTCCCTCGCCGCCGGTAAGCCGCGCCATCCTTTCTCTTCCGCGACTACTGTTTTAGTTAAGGGAAGGACTGCGGGTGAGAGGGAGGGGAATCCAGGGGGTTAAGTGAAAAGTCAGAGACTCGAGTGAATAGTGGCCTGAGGGTAGATCTGCGAGGTTTGATTCGGTTTAAACCCAGGGACCTCGGTGCAAACTGCTTTTCCAGAAAAACTTAATTAAAACCTGATTTAAATTCAAACAGAAACTTTAAAAATTCATAACTTCTATTTGGTTTATCCAAATTTGGTCAAACCAATTTTGCCAGACTCTAAATAATGTAACCTATCTAAGAAAAATATAAAACTCCCTAAGTACTAGAGAAAGATATAAGGTTATGATTTAATTACAGTTTGAACCAAAAGCTCAATTATAGCAAGAAAAATGGTTGTACTATTTAACTAGGGTTGGAAAAATTTGGAGAAGTTATTATCTACCTTCTGACCTAGCTAAAAATGTTAAACCTCTCTGTCCACTAAATTAAGTTAGTTTTAACCCCTTATTCCATAATATGCTTAAGGTTAAGAAAAATAGAAAAAGTGACATAAAAACTGAACCAGAGGGCACCCCTATTTTTGTTGAGATACTTAGTCAATGTAGTTCACTGGAAAAAAATATATCATACCCGGTTGTAGTGTAAAATAAGAAAGCTACCTTTTAAATTAATAAAACAAGGATAACCTAGAAAAACCCTACAAAAATAACCCTAAGGTGAAACCTCCCCAAACCTTAGGATAACTAATGTGTTGATAATAAGAACTTAAGAAAAATCTGAAATCTGTTGTTTGATATTTTTCAAATGACAAGTTAGTTCTAATCACCCTTTTTGCACCAAAGTTTAGAAATCCACCATTAATTAACCATCATGTGGCTCTCTGTCATTTTTTGTACAAGAGCTTATTATCACTGTTAGAGGCCAACAAAAATAACCCTTAGGTCAGGACCCACTTTAATAAAAGACTTGTAGTGTAAAGTGGCCCATTTTGCCTAACTATTGTTATTTTTGTTTACAGACTAGCTTTTGTACTTTGAGCCTCAAATTCTTAAAACAAGCTAGAATAGCCAGTGCCAACCCACTGTAATTTTTGCAGAATTTTTGGGAATTTTTAAAATACTGTTGTAGTTCAAACCCCTACTAGAAACCCTAGATGGAAATTAAAGAAAGGAAAATGGATGATGGAATTTAATGTCCTCCTAAGACCTTTATAAATTGTCCACTGAAATCCATAAAGGCAATACAAATCCAATAGGTTATCCTAAAAGAAAACCTAAACCTAAAAGGTAATAAGTCTATATATACCACTAGAAGATTCACATAGCCAGGGAACCCTAAGTTAATTCTTGACTTAATTTCTGTGGCTTAATGTTCTTAACTCCTGCATAATCATGACATACATGTTCATTGCATTTCGATAGACTGTAATCTTGCCGACGGAGAGTACATCCTCGTGCCGGAGCAAGGAGCTGCCCAGGAGGTTGCCCCAGACCCAGCACCAGAGCCTGCACCAGAGGACCTGCCTGCCACTGCTTTGGAAGGCAAGCCCCGGTTTTATGCATAACCTGTTATTTATGCTATTTTACTTCACTTATTGATTGTAGGATTGATTGTGCATTTAGGTGTAGGAATTGTTTGAAACCCTAGCTGCATGATCTCAGGATTCCTTTTTGGAGATGGATACTAGTATGCTAGGTTGAATAGCTGCCTTGCTAATTAGGGATCTCGGTAGAAGTCGAGTGATTTTTCTAGCACTCGCGCGAGGTCAGGACATTGATTGTAACCACCTTCCATATCATATTGGTGTTGGTATGTGGACACGGATCCATGGGGATACGTGGTCTATGAGGTAAAATGGAAATAAGGATTAACGTGCGGATACCTGTGTCAAGCGTTTGAATGTACTAAACACATACCGAGAAATATGGTAAATCGGTAAGCCTAGTACCTGAGTGAACCTGCCCGCAGACATACCCCCTCACGCGACCTGAGACGAGGTCTCCCATTCCGGTTATGGTGGGTGCAAGTGTGGTCACTGCACGACGGCCAGTCGGGGTCAGTGAGGCATTGTACGCCAAGGCGGTGAGACCTGATCTGTTGCCAGGGAATCGATGGGGACGGTTGATGTGTGTGGGGACGGAGTGCCCCTACATGTCGTGTGTTTAGGTTTACCTTGCAAGGATAAAAACTCGATTCGAATCGTCTGCTTCTCGCAGCTAATGAGACTGCTTGATCCATTGTACTGCATTGAGTAACAAGTGAAACTGTGATGAGATGATACAAGCTGTTGATTGTTAAAAATGCTTGCTACTATGTATGAGTAGATAGTACACTTTTAGCCTTAAGAGAGTCACACTTAATCTTGACAAAGTTAAAATCTTGATTTAGAAACCCAGCTAGTGCTTTTGGCAACCAAACCCCACAGCCAAACAGCTGCATGTCTAGAGGTAGAGGAGTATAGACTCCTCACACCGGGTAAGTCTAGCTGAGTATTAGTATACTCAGCCTTGCTTGTGGCATAATTTTACAGGTTCTCTGGAGGACATGGTTGCTGGAGTGACTTGGCCATCCACCCTGCCACCGGGTTGGACTGTCGAGTGGGACCCTGCCTCGGCTGAGGAGGAGCATGAGGAGTGATGGGACAGGCTTCCCCATCTCTCCATTTATTTATCGTTAGTTTATTTCCGCTGCACTCCAAAACAATGATGGTTACTTTTGCGAAAACTCCAATGGTGACAATGGTGATGTAATAATTTAATACTCTTCCATGCATGGTTTTATGCTTTATTGTATTTGCTCTGTGACTCACCATCGAGTGAGACTGTGGTACTTGATCCTGTCAGTGGCCGTGTCGGACTAGATCCGAGGGATTGACGGGTTATTCCCATTTAAGTGTGGTCTAGCCTCCAAGGCCGGACTTAGGCACTTAAGTTGGAATAATTCGGGCAGTTCCGCCACAGCTGGTATCGGAGCTTGTACCACCACAGAGGAATCAATAAAACATAAATGCTATCCCTTTTCTAAAGTAAAATTTGATAGAAACACTGTTGGATAGATTATAGGACGAGCAGGATAGGCCTAGGACGTGAAGCCTTAGGATAATAGAAGGGTAGCTAGGTGGCTAAGTGACTAGGCCCTATAGGCCACTTTTTTTAAAGGATGGGAGTCCTTCCCTATTCCTTTTTATCTTTTGGAGAGGTTGTTCAGGACGAGCATGCATGCATTCATAATTAAGCAAATGGATAACTGAGTAAAAGAGACATAAAAACAAGGTAACAATCAACTAGGACCCCAGTGCCTTTTTCTTTTAATTAGAGGCAGGCTGAGTTTTATTTTCTTTGTTCTTTTTGTAATTCTTTTTCTTTACTTACGCTTAACCGTGCACAGATGACTTCTCACGGATCCTCCGAGGACGGAAATGCACTGACCCACACTGACGAACTTGCACGAGAGGGTTTTCCCCGCATCTTGTGGGAGGTACTTCAGGGGGCAGGATATTTGACACCCCCTCAGTACGCGGTGCAGCAGTTCGAGAAGCACCGGGTGCCTCGCTGTAGGGTGAGGATGACCTTGGAGCCTCATCCCCTGCAGCCAGGCTGGCGTTCACTGGACTCTGAGACCTATGGATACCGGGCTGAGGACACCATTGAGGCTATCGCTCTGCATGGACTGACTACCTTCTGTGGATTTCATCCCTTGGAGCTGGCTACCCACCCCATTGGGTTGTTCCCTGCGGAAAAGGAGGACGACCCGATGTGGAAGGATCGAGTGGAGCATGCCAAGGACTTCTGGGCTCTCTACCCAAGCCACACCGCTCACTTGTCGGTCCGATGCATGAACGCTCTGTATCGTCTGCAAGTGATGCGCGGGGAGGCCATGTCCCATTTGATGGCACTACTAGAGGCAACCAAGATCACCCTGGACAACAGGGAGGAGCTCGTGGTGGACTTGTCCCAGGAGCTTGTGGAAAAAGATTTGCAAGTGGAGCAGCTATCTGATGAGGTTCATGAGTTGGAGGAGCTAGTAGGCACCCGGGAGAACACCATCGAGGTTCTCGAGGATCAGCTCCTCAACACTCAACAGCAGCTGGCAGAAGCAAATGAGCACCTGGACATGCATCACCAAGAGATCCATGGTGAGGAAGCTGACGAGGACGTTGACATCGAGGGAGGAGACGAGTCTGCTTCTAGTGTAGACACCGCTGGCTCAGGGAGACCACCTTCCCCCGAGTCCAGCGTTGCCTCGTTCGCTCACTAGATGCCAGGCCAATCCTAGAGGCTGATGATAGTTGGACTCCTCGCCGCTAGCTTAGCTTTTGCACCCTTAGGGTACTAGGCTAGGTAGAGTTGAGTCTTTTGGATTATTGATGTAACCGTATTAAACTCTTTTGGAGGTTTGGGGATGATAAATGGCAATTTGAAAATTTGGACGGAAGGTTTATGTTTTCATTTTGTTTCATGTGGAATCTACCAAATTGCTTTAACTCCCCTACCATGTTTAAACCCTAAACTGAGAAGATGTGTTATTAAGCAACCATGTGATTTTTCAGATGGCTGGGAGAGCGCGCCGTGGTCAGAATGAGCACGTTCCTCCACCACCACCGCCTCCCACTCTGCAGGAGCTCATGGCCCAGCAGAATGAGATCCTGAGACAGCTAGCTCAGCGTCAGCCACCACCTCAGCATTATGGTGGAGACCATCAGCGTCACCCCGTCGCTGCTACCTACCAGGAGTTCCTCAGCACTCAGCCCCCATTGTTTACCAGGGCGGAGGACCCACTTGATGCAGATGTATGGTTGAGGGTGGTAGAATCCAAATTCCCACTGCTCCATGGAAATTGCTCGGAGGTCACCAAGGTCAGGTTCGCCACCCAGCAGCTTCGTGGACCTGCAAGGACTTGGTGGGACCATTTTCTTGCCATGCAGCCAGAAGGCAGAGAAGTGGAATGGAGGGAGTTTAAGGCCTTTTTCAGAGGGCATCATATTCCAGCTGGCATCATGGACCGGAAACTCAACGAGTTTCTGGCACTCACTCGGGGCAGCAGGACAGTGTTGCAGTATGCCCAGACCTTCAATGACTTGTGCCAGTATGCTGGATATCATGCCGATACGGACGAGAAGAAGCGAGACAGGTTCAGAAGGGGGCTCAGCACTAAGCTCCGTGATCGACTCAACACCGTCAGGGCCAATAGTTACAATGAGTTGGTCAACATGGCTATCTCCCAGGAGGACTGCATCTTGGCTCGACAGGCGGAGAAGAAGAGGAAGACCCCTGTGGCAGGACCCTCATCCCAGCCACAGCGCTTCAGGATTGTGTCTGACTCGCAGAACAAGGGACCTCAACAGCAGCAAGGGAGATGGGTGATCAGACCACCGCAGCAGCAGCAGCAGGCACCCAACCGCGCCCAGTTTCCAGCTCAGAGGAACAATCAGCAGCAGCAGTACCGCCAGGCCAATGATAACAGGTGTTTCACTTGTGGCAGCACTGGGCACTATGCCAAGAATTGCCCCAGAAATCAGCAGAGGCAGGGGCAGAATGTTAATCAGAACCAAGGGAAGAGGCAGAAAGTGCAAGTGAGGCAGGGCAAGCTGAACTTCACTACAATGGCTGATATTCCAGAGGGAGCACCCGTCATGACTGGTATCTTTACAGTTTTAAATTTTCCTGCTATTGTTCTTTTTGATTCTGGTGCTTCGCATAGTTTTGTCAGTGCCAAATTTAGTGTCAAGTGCCAATTGCCTTTTCACCACACCAACGGGGCTATTACCATTTCAACCCCAGGAGGCAGGATTGCCACTAATCAAATCAGCATGAAGGTGCCTCTAAAGTTTGGTAGTTTGATAATTAAAACTGACCTTCTTATCTTGGGACTGGATAGTGTGGATATCATCTTGGGAACTGATTGGTTGACCAAACATCAGGCGATATTGGATATTGCATCCAGAGCCATTGAAATTCATTCCCCTGCTTATGGCGAGACTGTTTTGTATTTACCCAACCAGGGTGGTACCCGGTCTTGTGCCTTTGTTATGGCAGAATCCCCAGTAAGGCAGATCCCAGTAGTCTGCGACTACCCCGATGTTTTTCCGGATGAATTGCCAGGAATACCACCTGACAGAGATATTGAGTTTGCCATTGAATTGCAACCCGGGACTGCTCCTATCTCTAAGAGACCCTATAGGATGCCTCCCGCAGAATTGGCAGAAATGAAGAAACAATTGCAAGAATTGTTGGACAAGGGGTTTATTCGTCCAAGTACTTCACCATGGGGATGTCCAGCTTTATTTGTGAAGAAAAAGGATGAGAGTTTGAGGATGTGTGTTGATTACCGCCCTCTCAATGCGGTGACTATCAAGAACAAGTACCCGTTACCCCGCATTGATGTTCTGTTTGATCAGTTGGTAGGAGCCAAGGTATTCTCCAAGATAGACCTTCGCTCAGGCTACCATCAGATCAAGATCCGCGCCAGTGATATTCCCAAGACGGCCTTCTCTACCAGATATGGGCTGTATGAGTTTTTGGTGATGTCTTTTGGGTTGACCAATGCCCCGGCTTATTTTATGTACTTGATGAACTCAGTATTCATGCCAGAGCTGGACAAGTTCGTGGTTGTTTTTATTGATGACATTCTGGTCTATTCCAAGAATGAAGCCGAGCACACTAAACATCTGCATACTGTACTTCAGAGACTCCGTGACCATCAGTTGTATGCTAAGTTGTCTAAGTGTGAGTTTTGGCTGAAGGAGATTAAATTCTTGGGTCACACAATTTCTCAGGATGGGATATCAGTCGACCCTGAGAAAGTGCAAGAAGTGATGGACTGGAAACCTCCGACTACAGTGAGACAGATTAGGAGTTTTCTGGGATTGGCAGGGTACTACCGACGATTTATTCCGGATTTCTCCAGAATTGCCAAGCCAATGACTGAACTGTTAAAGAAGGGAGTCAAATTTGAGTGGAGCCAAAAGTGTGAAGAGGCTTTCCATACCTTGAGGCAACAATTGACAACAGCCCCAGTGCTAGCCCAACCCGACAATACCAAGCCATTTGAAGTTTATTGTGATGCTTCTGGTACCGGATTGGGATGTGTCTTGATGCAAGAGAACAGAGTGATTGCTTATGCTTCCCGAGCCCTCAGACCCCATGAGCAGAACTACCCGACACATGATCTGGAGTTGGCAGCAGTGGTTCATGCCCTCAAGATATGGAGACATTACTTGATGGGAGCTCACTGTAACATTTACACTGATCACAAGAGCCTCAAGTACATTTTCACTCAGGCATATCTGAATATGAGGCAGAGAAGATGGTTGGAATTAATCAAGGACTATGATTTGGAGGTGCATTACCATCCTGGCAAGGCCAATGTTGTGGCAGATGCCTTGAGCCGAAAGGCCCAGTGTAATTGCATGAACATGGATGCAAGAATCACCACCCTGTGTGATGAGTTGTGCAAGCTAAATCTGGAAGTTGTTCCTTCCGGTGAATTGAGATATATCGCAGTGGAGCCCACATTGCAAGAGCTAATAGCTCAGGCACAGTTTGGGGATAAGGGTGTTCAGGTTATCAAAGAAATGATCAAGCAGAAGGCAGAGAAATACAAGTGTTTCCGTCAGGACAGCAAGGGAATTTTATGGTTTGAAGATCGACTGGTGGTTCCCAAGAACCCAGAGCTCAGAAAGAAGATACTGGATGAAGCTCACCTTTCCAAATTTTCCATGCACCCTGGTAGCAACAAGATGTACCATGATCTCAGACCTTTGTACTGGTGGACCAGGATGAAGAGGGAAATTGCCAAGTACGTATCAGAGTGTGACACTTGCCAGAGAATCAAGGCCAGTCACTTGAAGACAGCAGGCCCCTTGCAACCCCTTCCCATACCATCTTGGAAATGGGAGGACATTTGCATGGACTTCATAGTAGGATTACCCAATACCTCCAGGCACCATGATTCTATTTGGGTCATTGTGGACAGATTGACCAAGACTGCTCATTTCTTGCCAGTACACACCACCCACAAGACAGAGAAGTACGCAGAAATTTATGTTGATCAGATAGTAAGATTGCATGGTATCCCAAGGACCATTATATCTGATAGAGGAGCGCTGTTTGTGGCACGCTTTTGGGAAAAACTGCAAGAAGCCCTCGGGACCCATGTAATCCGAAGCTCAGCATATCACCCTCAAACAGATGGTCAGACAGAAAGGGTAAACCAGATCTTGGAAGACATGTTGCGAGCATGTGCACTACACTATGGAAAGGACTGGGACAAGTGTCTTTCCTTGGCCGAGTTTTCTTACAATAACAGCTATCAGTCCAGTCTGAAAATGGCACCTTTTGAGGCATTATATGGGAGAAGGTTTAGGACCCCGCTAAATTGGTCTCAAGCAGGAGAGAGGGAGATATTTGGGCCAGATTTGGTACTTAAAGCAGAGGAAAAGGTCAGAGTCATCAGGAAGAACTTGGAAGCTGCTTAGGCCAGGCAAAAGAGTTATCATGACCAGAGGCGGAAGCCTCTACAGTTTGAGGTAGGAGATCATGTCTATCTTAAGATATCGCCAACCAAGGGTGTCCAGAGATTCGGGATCAAGGGCAAGTTAGCCCCTCGCTACATTGGGCCCTATAAGATCAAAGCAAGTAGTGGACCCGTAGCTTACCAATTGGAATTGCCACCCTGCATGGCAGTAGTTCACAATGTGTTCCATGTATCTCAGCTGCGGAAATGTGTTCGTCTACCCACTGAAGTGCTACCGGAACCGGACATTGAGATAGAACCAGACCTGTCCTACCAAGAGTACCCCGTTAAGGTATTGGATCAAAAGGAAAGGTCAACTCGGTTAAGATCAATCCAAATGTATAAGGTTCAGTGGAGTCATCATTCAGCAGAAGAAGCTACATGGGAGACGGAGGATTTTCTACGCTCCCGCTTCCTCGACTTTCTGCCCAAAGGAATCGGTATGTAGCCCCAAAACCCCACCCCCGCCTGCCCTTTGAAGTCAATTATAAGAAAAACTTAGATAACAAGGATAGTCTAAGTTGTGAAATTGACTTAAGAAGGGCTTCCTTCTGAAGTTGCAAAGAGGATGACATTCGAAGAGCAGTTATAAAGGTAAAACTTGAGTATAAGGGGAAAGTAGCACCAACACACCTTCAAAGCATCCCTCCGAGGGACTCCACCTGAAATCTCGGGACGAGATTCCTTTAAGGGGGGAGGGCTGTAACACCCTAGGTGTTACTCAGGGTGTCCACCCCAGGGTTACCCCTTTTTAGCCCATAATTACATAAAGATTTGTGGGCAAAGCACTCCAATCTTGGAATTCAAGGCCCTAATCAAGTGCAAACTATCTTGGTTTTCATGCCCTAGCTTGTAATGCACATCTAAGTGGGGATCTCCTAAAACCCTAGAGCAAAACCCCCATATGCAATAATAACCCTAATTGAAGCCATGATCAAAAGATCATGTAAACATCATGATCATGGTTTGGGCCAAATATAAAAGTTGTAATATACTTAATAACCTACAATTAATAGTAAGGAAGTACCCCCAAAAAGTTTTCAGAAAGGTCCTAAAAAGATCACCAAAGGTTGAACACAAGGGAGGAATTCAGATTTTGCCTAAGTCAAAAACCAACCCTTGAGCAAAGATCCCTCATGTTCACCTTGATTCCCTTTTCAAAACCAGTCGACCCAATTAACAAAATGGCGCCAAATTAACCCTAGAACACCCTAGCAAGAGATGACACCTACCCTAGGGCGCTAGACACGACTTGACACCCCTTTTGTCTCGGGTTGGACCCAGCTGACACAGCAAACTTCTCCCCTCTCTATCTCCCTGCCCTGACCATATCTCGACTTGGAACTCACAGCAAAAGGGTAGGATTTGGAGCAGAGAAGTGATCGTGCACAGTGACTTTGCCAAGATACGCACGCCATGGCGCTCAAATCGGCCGTTGAACCTTGGCAGAAGCAACCCTCCACGTGTTCGACGCGAGCTGGCACCCGGGGGCGCGCTCAGAGCACGCCCGTGCGCGAACCCCCGCGCGCCCGCGGCCGCCCGTGACCACGCCCGAGCCGCAGCTATAAAACCCGCCCCAGCGCTCGGTTGCCTTCCCCATTGCCTCCTCCGTACCTCGCCGGACTCGCCCGAGCCAGCCATTGCCTCCGGCGACCTCCCCGCGACCCGCCAGTGCCGCCCGCAAGCCACCGCCGTGGCCAACCCCTCTCTCGTCCTCCTCCGTTTGATCCAAGCCCCCAGTTAGCTTCCTGGTGAAGCCGTGAGCCGTGCTCAAGCTTGACCCGAGGCCCCGCGTCACCGGTGAAGCCAAATCGCGCTCACCGGAGTTCTAGAACCCGCCGGCGCACGTGGACCGGGTAAACCCCTTCACCATTCCCCGATTCGTTGCGCGTATGGCCTCTGTGTCATCCCGTGAAGCTCCTCGTGCCCATTGATTGAACTCTACCGCCGTGGTTTGGCCGGAGCAGGCGTCGCCGACGATCTCCGCCGCCTGTGTTCGTGGCCAGGGTGACTCCGACCACCTCCGGCGACGACCCGCACATCGGCGTGACCGTCACGACCTCCCGAACGTCACTGACCACCTCGCCGGACCTCCCTCGCCGCCGGTAAGCCACGCCATCCTTTCTCTTCCGCGACTACTGTTTTAGTTAAGGGAAGGACTGCGGGTGAGAGGGAGGGGAATCCAGGGGGTTAAGTGAAAAGTCAGAGACTCGAGTGAATAGTGGCCTGAGGGTAGATCTGCGAGGTTTGATTCGGTTTAAACCCAGGGACCTCGGTGCAAACTGCTTTTCCAGAAAAACTTAATTAAAACCTGATTTAAATTCAAACAGAAACTTTAAAAATTCATAACTTCTATTTGGTTTATCCAAATTTGGTCAAACCAATTTTGCCAGACTCTAAATAATGTAACCTATCTAAGAAAAATATAAAACTCCCTAAGTACTAGAGAAAAATATAATGTTATGATTTAATTACAGTTTGAACCAAAAGCTCAATTATAGCAAGAAAAATGGTTGTACTATTTAACTAGGGTTGGAAAAATTTGGAGAAGTTATTGTCTACCTTCTGACCTAGCTAAAAATGTTAAACCTCTCTGTCCACTAAATTAAGTTAGTTTTAACCCCTTATTCCATAATATGCTTAAGGTTAAGAAAAATAGAAAAAGTGACATAAAAACTGAACCAGAGGGCACCCCTATTTTTGTTGAGATACTTAGTCAATGTAGTTCACTGGAAAAAAATATATCATACCCTGTTGTAGTGTAAAATAAGAAAGCTACCTTTTAAATTAATAAAACAAGGATAACCTAGAAAAACCCTACAAAAATAACCCTAAGGTGAAACCTCCCCAAACCTTAGGATAACTAATGTGTTGATAATAAGAACTTAAGAAAAATCTGAAATCTGTTGTTTGATATTTTTCAAATGACAAGTTAGTTCTAATCACCCTTTTTGCACCAAAGTTTAGAAATCCACCATTAATTAACCATCATGTGGCTCTCTGTCATTTTTGGTACAAGAGCTTATTATCACTGTTAGAGGCCAACAAAAATAACCCTTAGGTCAGGACCCACTTTAATAAAAGACTTGTAGTGTAAAGTGGCCCATTTTGCCTAACTATTGTTATTTTTGTTTACAGACTAGCTTTTGTACTTTGAGCCTCAAATTCTTAAAACAAGCTAGAATAGCCAGTGCCAACCCACTGTAATTTTTGCAGAATTTTTGGGAATTTTTAAAATACTGTTGTAGTTCAAACCCCTACTAGAAACCCTAGATGGAAATTAAAGAAAGGAAAATGGATGATGGAATTTAATGTCCTCCTAAGACCTTTATAAATTGTCCACTGAAATCCATAAAGGCAATACAAATCCAATAGGTTATCCTAAAAGAAAACCTAAACCTAAAAGGTAATAAGTCTATATATACCACTAGAAGATTCACATAGCCAGGGAACCCTAAGTTAATTCTTGACTTAATTTCTGTGGCTTAATGTTCTTAACTCCTGCATAATCATGACATACATGTTCATTGCATTTCGATAGACTGTAATCTTGCCGACGGAGAGTACATCCTCGTGCCGGAGCAAGGAGCTGCCCAGGAGGTTGCCCCAGACCCAGCACCAGAGCCTGCACCAGAGGACCTGCCTGCCACTGCTTTGGAAGGCAAGCCCCGGTTTTATGCATAACCTGTTATTTATGCTATTTTACTTCACTTATTGATTGTAGGATTGATTGTGCATTTAGGTGTAGGAATTGTTTGAAACCCTAGCTGCATGATCTCAGGATTCCTTTTTGGAGATGGATACTAGTATGCTAGGTCGAATAGCTGCCTTGCTAATTAGGGATCTCGGTAGAAGTCGAGTGATTTTTCTAGCACTCGCGCGAGGTCAGGACATTGATTGTAACCACCTTCCGTATCATATTGGTGTTGGTATGTGGACACGGATCCATGGGGATACGTGGTCTATGAGGTAAAATGGAAATAAGGATTAACGTGTGGATACCTGTGTCAAGCGTTTGAATGTACTAAACACATACCGAGAAATATGGTAAATCGGTAAGCCTAGTACCTGAGTGAACCTGCCCGCAGACATACCCCCTCACGCGACCTGAGACGAGGTCTCCCATTCCGGTTATGGTGGGTGCAAGTGCGGTCACTGCACGACGGCCAGTCGGGGTCAGTGAGGCATTGTACGCCAAGGCGGTGAGACCTGATCTGTTGCCAGGGAATCGATGGGGACGGTTGATGTGTGTGGGGACGGAGTGCCCCTACATGTCGTGTGTTTAGGTTTACCTTGCAAGGATAAAAACTCGATTCGAATCGTCTGCTTCTCGCAGCTAATGAGACTGCTTGATCCATTGTACTGCATTGAGTAACAAGTGAAACTGTGATGAGATGATACAAGCTGTTGATTGTTAAAAATGCTTGCTACTATGTATGAGTAGATAGTACACTTTTAGCCTTAAGAGAGTCACACTTAATCTTGACAAAGTTAAAATCTTGATTTAGAAACCCAGCTAGTGCTTTTGGCAACCAAACCCCACAGCCAAACAGCTGCATGTCTAGAGGTAGAGGAGTATAGACTCCTCACACCGGGTAAGTCTAGCTGAGTATTAGTATACTCAGCCTTGCTTGTGGCATAATTTTACAGGTTCTCTGGAGGACATGGTTGCTGGAGTGACTTGGCCATCCACCCTGCCACCGGGTTGGACTGTCGAGTGGGACCCTGCCTCGGCTGAGGAGGAGCATGAGGAGTGATGGGACAGGCTTCCCCATCTCTCCATTTATTTATCGTTAGTTTATTTCCGCTGCACTCCAAAACAATGATGGTTACTTTTGCGAAAACTCCAATGGTGACAATGGTGATTTAATAATTTAATACTCTTCCATGCATGGTTTTATGCTTTATTGTATTTGCTCTGTGACTCACCATCGAGTGAGACTGTGGTACTTGATCCTGTCAGTGGCCGTGTCGGACTAGATCCGAGGGATTGACGGGTTATTCCCATTTAAGTGTGGTCTAGCCTCCAAGGCCGGACTTAGGCACTTAAGTTGGAATAATTCGGGCAGTTCCGCCACAGATCGGACACTTCGAATGTGTGTGGACTATAGACCCCTTAATGAGGTTACCATCAAGAACAAGTATCCTCTTCCTCGGATTGATATTTTATTCGATCAACTTACTAGAGCCCGGGTATTCTCCAAGATTGAACTCAGATCGGGCTATCATCAGATCCGTATTCGACCCGAGAATATACCCAAGACCGCATTCACCACGCGGTATGGGTTATTTGAATATCTAGTCATGTCTTTTGGATTAACAAATGCTCCAACCCACTTCACATACTTAATGAATTCGGTATTCATGCCCGAGTTAGACAAGTTTGTGGTGTTCTTCATTGACGACATTCTGATCTATTCCAAAAATGAAGAGGAGCATGCAAAGCACTTGCGGATCGTGCTAACGCGCTTAAGGGAACATCAGTTGTATGCCAAATTCAGCAAATGCGCGTTCTGGTTGGAGGAAATCCATTTTCTGTCACACCGGATTTTAAGGGACAAAGACGGGTGCATTTCATACATGTGCCAAAGAAGACAACATATATAATAACAAAGTGTATAGAGATAAATGTCACAATATAATCAGAGTATTTATTACATAGCGGAAGTCTTACAAAATAAAAGATAAATATAACAGGATCTAAAATCCATCCTTGGCGCCAGAAAGTCAACTAGGAGACGCCACCTAGATCGAATCGAACTCCTCGATGTGTAACTCCACTTGAACCACCTAATCTTCTCCTGTGGGGGGTGTGTGACAGCAAGGGTGAGCTCACACATGTTCATCGCTCAATAAGTTGTGGGGAATAATGTGGCATGAACTCACCAAAGTTGGGAGTTCATGTGAAGTGTAAGGCTGATCAACAAAATAAGGTTGAAGCTGAGCATTGCTTTTATAAGTTGGTCAAAATTTTATTAGCAATTACTAAGTATAAGTAAAACCAAACCTTAGTAATAATAAGTAAAAGTAATAATAAAATAATCCCAATGCGATGCAAATGACAAATTGAGTTTTAATTCCATAGATTAATCATGTGAGGGTCCGAGCCGCTCGTAACCGTGAGCACGGCTAGTATACCAGTTTTGCATTCTGTAGAGGTTGCGCATCTTTACCCACAAGTCGTGTTACCTATTTGCCACGGAGTTGATAAGACCCCATACACCTCTACCAAGGAAGTGAGGCAGGGTACCACTACGAGGCCTTTACAAAGTTCCACTAGCTTCAGAAAACCCGCTATAGTTTATAGGAAGCTCCAGTGCAGGAATCCCTCGCATGATCGCCGTCACAGCAAAATCAACCCAAGGACCTCCCTACACTGACCACTCCCCTAGTGCCCTTGCCTCTTTCGGGTAAGGTAGTCATCCACTAGCTTTCCTAGTTAATCAGCCAAGGGCGTCCTATTAAACCCTTGTGGTAGCACTATTTTCCTGGGTGATTCTCCATGTTCCCATTAACATAGTGATCTTATCATGAACAGTAAATAATAAACGGATAATAAAAAGTATAAAAATGAGTGATGAATATCTCTATACCTAGAGCCACATAAAGCAATAACATGTACTAACCAAAAATTTAGTAGTAAAACCAGTGGTGAAACAAGGTATAAAGATAGTCAAAATCTAGGGTAACCTATTGGGTCCCAGCAAAATTAACCTATGCAGATCATTATGATTAATAAGAACATGACTGGGTAAAAAGAAAGTGATCAAGGGCACAACTTGCCTGGAACTTGAGATTCTAGGTACCAGGATGATTCTTCATATGACTCGTGACCTCGCGCTAGTCGTAGCAATACAAACAAACATGGTATAAATAAAATTAACATCACACCAAACTAAGAACAAACTGTATAACAATGATCTACGCGTTGATACGAGATCGTGGGTTCGAGAACTACTAAAATCGGAGTTACTGTCGAGGAGTTATGATTTATGGAAGATCTATGAGATTTAAATATTAAACTATATTATAAATTGGCTAGTGTTGGGGGCCTTCATCCTCCGAAGGTCCTCAAAAACATGATTTAACAATGTTTTCCAAGTGTAACATATGAACAGGTACCTTTGGCCTCAGGTTAAAAGCATATACGGAATGGAAAGCAGGATTGGAACGAAGGATTGAACCAATGCCGAAGGTGCATGCGAGAAAGCTTCAGCTCAGTAATAGAAAGAGGAACCGACTTAAGGAGGAAAAGGCTATCTAGTCCTCAATAGTTTGTTCTTAAGTCAATAGTGAATATGAAGGACATGAATGTAATTTCACACAGGCTGCGTTCTGTGCCTATAAATAGATGAACAGTACTCCCATATTGTTCATGCTGACTTGTATTCGCTTTTGCGTCACACTTGTATTTTCTTGCCTTCTATCAAGCCGATGGTACTTTTGTAATTCAATATTGTTTGTCTATCCATGTTTATATAATAGAGAATGAATAATATGATATAATTCTTTATGTTGTTTCCCATATGACATATGTTTGTTCTTTTATTTAACATATACTGCAATGATGAAGGTATATACTTCATGTCCTTCGTCTGAAGATCATTATATCCTAAGGGATATAATGCTTCGATGGACGAAGGGCATTAACATTTAACATCTTGTGTTGCCTTGTTCTTAATTCATAGCATTTGAGAACAAGTCCCCAACATTGGCGCCCACCTCTGGTGAACCCTTTTTTTGACCACCTTCGGCAAGCATTGACCTTTGCCGTGCCGTCGAAGAAAGCTTTAGCACCAGGGGCTGCCACACTACAGCCACTGGACCCAAATCAGGAGACCCTTTCTCTCCGAGAGGCCCAAAGCCAGAAGAGGAAGGCCACTAGTCCAACACTCCAGGAGGAGGAGTTGGACCAAGAAATCAAAAACATGGAGATAATCCATCAGCAAGTACAAAAGAAGAAGGAGAAGATGGCCCGGCTGGCTGATCTTCAAAGGCAGATCGACGAAGCCACTTAAGAAGTACGCCATCTTGCTCAAGATGAACAAGATCGAAGGCCCCAACACAGGAAGCTTCATCAAGAAGGCTTATTCAACGAGGATGGATGGTGTGATGATTCCAATCATGATACCTTTACCTTTGATAATGCTTCTCCCTTGGCAGCAGAATTGCAGGCTATCCCATGGCCTCCATCATACAAGCCACCTCAGCTCCCTATGTATGATGGGCATTCGGATCCAAAGTAGTTTTTGATGAGTTATGAAGCAACTATATCTTCATATGGAGGCAATGCAGCTGTCATGGCCAAGTCCTTCGTCATGGCAGTTCAGAATGTGGCCCAAACATGGTATTCTTCTCTTCGGCCATGGACTTACTTCATGGCAGAAGCTCAAGGAGATGCTACTGACAAGTTTCCAAGGCTTTCAGACAAAGTCGGTCACAGCTCGGGCCCTGTTTCAATGCACGCAAGACCATGAGGAGTATCTCCAGGCATATGTCCGAAGGTTCTTGCGTCTGAGAGCACAAGCACCTAAAGTGCCCAATGAAATTATCATTGAGGCCATGATCAAGGGGCTTCGTCTAGGACCTACTGCCCAATATTTCGCTAGAAAGCCTCCACAGACTCTAGAGAAGCTGCTTCAAAAGATGGATGAGTACATCTGGGCTGACAATGACTTCCGCCAAAGAAGGGAGGAGGCTTACAGGTTCTCTGAGATGACCAGGGGCTTCGGAGGAAGAATCCACCCGAGGCATGTCAGGTCAATTCACAACTCCACTCAGTGGGATGATAGAGGAAGTCAGCTGCAGAGGCCACAGTATACTTCACAATCTTCGGGGCAGCAACAAAGCTCTTTTCGGCCGCCAGCTCCAAGAGGCAGAGGCGCCAGGGGCTTCGGAGGAAGATATGGGGACCAGCCCAGGAAGATCGCCTATTTTGTGGAGAAGACAAGTGCCACACTACAATAATGTGCCAAATCACCATCCAAAAGCAGAAGGAGATCGCAGAAGCCGAAGCCCGACAAAGTCAACCGAAGCAGGTCCTGCACACTGCTTCGTGTCACTCACCCTACATACCAGAATATGTGGGTAATCATTTGCAGCTTCTGTTGCTTCGGCTAGTTAGCCATAGGCTTCTTGGCCACAGCTTCCACCTCCGCCACCACTACAACCTGCCTATTCACGAGGTAAGCAGCCAGAAGGGAGCCAGCAGACCCATCAACAATGAGATTTCAGGGAGGAATCCGAAGCTCGCACAGTCAACAGTACTGTGCCAGAATCAAAACACATCTATTGAGAGATATCCTACCTCTGAAGCATTTTTACATTCATTGTCATTTTCTTTTTAATAAGGAACAATCAATGTAAATCTAGTCTTCTTGTCATTTTTAATTTCTTGTAATAGCTTCGTTCTTGTCACAGTGAAATATATCTTTCCCATAGACTCACGAAGCTCAAAAACTGATGAAGCTCAAAAGTCGTTCCTAATGGAATGCACAGCTAAAAATCGCATTGCAGGTTTTACCGAACCTACAAAAAGTCGTTCCTAAGCAGCGCAGCATAAGTTTGCCGAAGCTACAAAAAGTCGTTCCCAAGGGAGAGTAGTGTAAGTTTTCTGCTCAAAAGTCGTTCCAAAGGGAATGCAGAGCCAAATACCGCCGAAATATAAGGTGAAGCACGAAAAGTCAACGCGAATACCGCCAAAATAGAAGGCGAAGAAGTTCAAAAGACGTTCCTAAGGGGATGCAGAACTTACACCGAAAATAAGCGGTGAAGCCAAAAAATAAACGGCAAAGAGATTTTGATGGTTCCTAAGGGGACGCAGAGATTGTGTTTCAGCGTGGGTATGTGTCTTCTGTATTAGCATCATTCTTTGCATCATATCATCGCATCATATCGCATAGCATCACATCATACATCATATCACATCAATGACATCAATTGGAAACGAAGCCGATCTTCGAAGAATGCTTTACAAAAAATGAAAAAATGCCAAGGCACAAAGTAAGCTGAGAATTACAGCTTCATCAGTTCTGATGTGGAAGAAGGGATCTATTGTTTACAAAGCATTGATGTTTTTACGAAGTGTGGATGTTCTTACGAGGCATAAAAACTCTTCTTTACGAAGCATGAAAAGAAGGGAAGGTGTTTTTTTCGCCGAAGGCTCAAAAACGGTATATACATAAAGTTTCATGCATCGCAAAGAACTGAATTACAAACAATTCACATATTACATTCAAATTTATAAACACCAAATATTACAAACTTAGTTCAGCAAATGTTACATTAATATCCTAGAAATGTTTTTACAATAACTACTCTTCTTCCTTCAGAACTTTTTCTGCGGCTTCATTAAGCAGTTTGGTAACAACTTCGTCGACAATAGCTTCGGCCATAATAATGATTTCTATCGCTTTCTTTGTCTCCGGGTCGGCTAGGGGGTCGAACGGCTCCGGTGGAGGAGGTAGCTCTGCTGCGATAGAAAAAATCAATCAGTTTGAAGCCTCGAAAACAAACGACGAAGCTATAAGCCATTAAACAATACCTATCCGTCTCTCAAGTTCTGCAGCTTTCTTCGCTACTTCTCGAGAGTCGTGGATATCTTTTTCTCTCTTCTTCATTATTTCATAAGCCATCTCTCAGCCGCCATTGTCCCAAATATCAGTGAAAAATTTGCCGCCTAATAAACTTGCTTCGGCCGAGGGGTCCTTCGTGGCATCCACGGATAAAGTAGCTTCAGCTTGGGCCAAGGATTTAACATGATCACAACCTGCCTTCTCCAAAACAGCTGCAACTCCCCTCGCACCAGAGAATGCGCAGACATCCCCGCGGTCACTCAAAATCTCCTCAAAAGCTTTGGCTTCACCACTGATCCACTCGATAACGCCCTCAGGGTCACCTTGTATGAAGTTGTCTTCGTTTGAGTAGGCGCCCACGTTGGCGAAGCTAGTCTTCATCTTTTTCACGCACCCCACAGATTTTTCAAAACATCTTTCCTTCGATGCGCGAAGCTCTGCAACTATCTTTTCAAAATAATTTTCCAGTATTCGCTTGCATCTCGGTCAGCTTCGGCAATAGCGCATTTTACTTTAGCCTCAGCTAATTGTCTCCGAAGATCTTCAATTTCACTCTTCTAGGCCTCAGCTTGAGCTTTGGAACTAGCTTCATCTTCTTTTATTTAGTTTACCAATGAAATTAATATTTTATCCTTTTCAAGGCCTTCATTCCTTAGTTCAATCACTGAGCGAAGGTTGTTCAAAGCTATTGTACACCCTTCATCTTTGATATTTTTATGTGCCCTGAGGGCATTGCTAAGGATCAAGCCCTGTAAGAGGAGTGTAGTATTAAATATAAACAAATGAAATAATTAGTTTTCAAATACAAAAATTGATTTTCATACCTTTATACTATTATATGCTAAACTGTCAGCCAATTCATCCTTTGACAATACGGAGAGGCCGTCTTCTAGCTTTGGAAATCTGAAGCTTCTTCCTATCTCCTGGTTGACAGATATCTCTTTGTTATCTGGGAGACAGTACAGAAAATCTTCTTCTCCGCTACCATTAAACACCAATGCCCTCTTGGGGTATTTCAGTTATTGGGCATAATGTTGAGTTTCTCGTTTTTCTTCTGAAGAAAGTGTAACACCCAGGTGTTACCATGACCATGGTACAATTATGCACTAATGACTATGATCACTTGTGGAATAGAATAAGAGCATAAAATCTTGGAAACATGGGTTAACTAAGAGAAGTGAATGGCAAGGGTTTCAACCACACAAGTGGAACAATGGACATTTGGAGCCAAGAAGAGTAAACCCTGAAGAGGGCACCTAAGAGCACTAGATTTCTAAGTCAGGGATTAGTGGATAAGTTAACCAGATTGCCAAAGCATAATCTTAGTTCTTAAACAAGTTTTAGTAGCCTTATAACCTAGCAAATGCAGGGAGGGAACATTGCAAAAAGACCCCTTGAAGACCCCAATTTCACCCCCTTAAGGAGAAAGAGCCCTAGAGCTCTCTATTTCTTCAAGTAGATGGCACCAAATCCACTTGGGTTGTATACCAAAAAGGTGTCATACCACCTAAGGCACCCACTGGAAAAGTTTGAAACCGAGCCCAAGACGCTTGACAAGATTTGGCATGGTTTTTGTCGCGATGTGGACAGAGGGACAAGCCAGATTTGGCGCCCGCAAATCTCCCTTCCTAGGGCATATCTGCCATGGGAACTCACATACAAGAGACAGCCCTAGGTGCTAGGAAGAGACCTGCGCCGGATTTTTGCCAAGATTCGCACACTTGCGATCTCGGCGAGCTGTTGAACAAGGGCAGAAGAACACTTCCACGTGTTCAACGCGCTCTAAGCACGCCAGAGCACGCCCAGCGCCCGACCCCGCGTGCCCCACGCCGCGCCAAGCCGTGCTCGTGTCTCCTGCTCGCGCCCGTGCCTATAAAGCCCACCGAAGCTTCAACCGTACTCCCCTGCGTGCTCTCGACCTCACCGGAGCCAGAGATCACCGGCGGTTGCCCTGCAAGCGGCGTGCCCGCAGCCACCCGATTCCCCGCCACCGTAGACCGGCCAGTAGAGACTCTCCTAGCCGCGCCCGACCCTCGGAATAGACCGTGCATGCCTTGGTGAAGCTCCCCAAGCAAGAAATCGGACTTTGCCTCGCCGGAGAAGCCAGTCCACGGTCGCCGGACATCACCCGATCACCGGTGAACGTAGACCGGGTAAGTCTCTGCACCATTTTCTGATTCCCTGCGCACATAGCCTCTACGTCGTCCCGTGGAGCTCATTGTGCCATTTAATTGAACTAGATCGCCATGTTTAGGCTGGAGCACTCGCCACCGACGAGTTCACCCGCCTGCGCCAGTGGACCGACCGATTCCGGCCACCACCGCCGTCAAGCCATACATCACTGTGACCGCCAGAACCTCCCGAAGCCAACCCCGCCCCTCGCCGGACCTCTCCTGCCGCCGGTGAGCCGCCCCACCCTTTTCCTTTCCACGGTTACTGTTTACTTAGGTGGAGGGACCGCTGGGAAGAAGAAGAAAAGGGTAGGGGGTTTTGTGCGCTGTCAGTGACTCAGGGAAATAGTAGCTTAAGGGTATAACTGAAGGAAATGGTTTAGAAAGAATCCAGGGTCTTCGATGCAAAGTAGTTTTTCCAAGAAACCTTTTAAATATTCTGATTTAAATCCAAAAAGAACTTGAAAACTCATAACTTTAGTTTGGTTTACACAAATCGAGTCAAACCAATTTTGCCAGATCCTAAATAATATAAACTACTTAGGAAAAATATAAAACCCCTAAGTATTACAGAAAACTTTAAAGTTTTGATTTAAATGATTAACTGGTCAAAAGCTAAAAGAAATAAGGAAAAATAGCTACACTATTTGACTGAGGTTAAGAAAATTTAGAGAGGTACTTAATCATTTCCTAACCTGTTTAAAAATAATAAACCCCTCTGTACACCCCATTAAGGTAGAGTTTGCCATTTAAATCACTTTTTGCTTACAGTTGAAGAAAATATGAAAGGTAGTTTAAAATAGGAACCAGAGAGTACCCATATTTTTTTAGCTCCCTTATTCAGTGTAGTTCACTAGAAAAATTTACTATACCCTTGTTTAGTGCAAAAGAAAGGAGATACCTTTTTATTTAGAAAAACAAGGAAACCTTAGAAAAACCCTAGAAAAATAACCCTGAGGAGAAAACACCCGAAACCTTGGGATGACTAATATCTTGTTATTATGAACATAGGAAAAATATAGAATCTGTTGTTTGATATTTTTCAAATAACAAGTTAGTTATAAGCCCCTTTTTGGCATAAAACTTTAGAAATTCACAAATAAATATCCAATAGGCCTTTTTCTGTGATTTTTAACATAGAGGCTTAACATCACCTATGTATCTAGACAAAAATAAAATTTGGTACAGAAACCTCAATTAAAACACAGCTATAGTGTAAAATGCCCTTTTAAAGCTTGTCTTTGTTAATTTTGCACAAATAGTGTCTGAATCAGTATCCACCTCAAATTTTTAGGACAAACTACATTGACAAATAGTAACCCTCTGTAATTTTTTCAGATTTTTTGGAAAAAGTTAAATCACTGTTGTAGTTCAAACCCACACTAGGATTCATAAATAAAAACTAAAAAAGGGAAATTAATAGTGGAAATTAATGTTACCCTAACCCAACCAGCAAAACCCCTTAAAAGCCTACTAAAACATCTAAGGGAAATCCTAGTTTCAATCCACTGTGCTTATCCCTAGACAAAACCCAAACCTAAATTGATAAGCATAAACCACTAAGAGCCTCGTATAACCAGGAAACCTTAAGTTATTGACTAACTTAGTTTTCTTCACTTAGCATAATGATTACTAAATCCTGCATAATCATAGCATACATATTCTTATTCATTGCATTCGATAGATTGCAACCTCACTAACGGAGAGTATGTCCTCGTGCCGGAGCAAGGAGTTGCTCAGGAGGTAGCCCCGGATCCAGCACCAGAGCCTGCCCCAGAGGATCTGCCTGCCCCAGCTTTGGAAGGCAAGCCCCGGTTTTATGCATAACCTGTTCTATATGTTATTTTACTACACTTAATGTTTGTAGGCTTGTATTGTGCACTTAAGTGTAGAAGTTGATTGAAACCCTAGTTGCATGAACTCAGGAATCCTTTTTGAGATGGATACTAGTATGCTAGGTCGAGTAGCTGCTTTGCTAATTAGGGATCTCGGTAGAAGTCGAGTGATTTTTCTAGCACTCGCGCGAGGTCAGGACATTGACTGTACCCACTTTCATATCATACTGATGTTGGTCTGTGGACACGGATCCATGGGGATGCGTGGTCTACGAGATGAAATTGGAATAAGGATTGACGTGCGGATACCTGTGTCAAGCGTTTGAACGTATTAAGCACATGCCGAGAAATATGGTAAATCGGTAAGCCTAGTACCTGAGTGAACCTGGCAGTGGACATATCCCCTCACGCGACCTGAGACATGGTCTCCCATTTCGGTTATGGTGGGTACAAGTGCGGTCACTGCACGACGGCAGTCGGGGTCAGTGAGGCATTGTACGCCAAGGCGGTGAGCCCTGATCTGCTGACGGGGAATCGATGGGGACGGTTGATGTGTGTGGGGACGAGTGCCTCGCCACGTCGTGTGTTTAGGTTTACCTTGCAAGGATAAAAACTCGATTCGAATCGTATGCTTCTCGTAGCTAATGAGACTGCTTGATCCATTGTACTGCATTGAGTAACGAGTGGAAATCTGATGAGTCGGTAAAAGGTGTTGATTGCTAAATTGTTTGATACCATGAATGTGTAGATAGTACACATTTAGTCTTAAGAGAATCACACTAAAACTTGAGAAAGCTTAAACTTGATTTTTAGACTCAGCTAGTGCTTTTGGCAAACCAAACCCCTTAGCCAAACAGCTGCATGTCTAGAGGTAGAGGAGTAGACTCCTCGCACCGGGTAAGTCTAGCTGAGTATTAGTATACTCAGCCTTGCTTGTGGCATAATTTTACAGGTTTTCTGGAGGACATGGTTGCTGGAGTGACTTGGCCGTCCACCTTGCCACCGGGTTGGACAGTCGAGTGGGACCCTGCCTCGGCAGAGGAGGAGCATGAGGAGTGATGGGACAGTCTTCCCCGTCTCTCTGTTTATTTATTGTTAGTTTTATTCCACTGCATTCCGAACAATGATGACTACTTTTGCTAAACTCCGATAATAAATTAATACTCCTCAATGTATGGTTTTATGCTTTAATGTATTTGCTCTGTGCCTCACCATCGAGTGAGTACGTGGTACTTGATCCTGTTAGTGGCCTCGTCGGACTAGATCCGAGGGACTGACGTGTTGTTCCTATTTAAGTGTGGTCTAGCCTCTAAGGCGGGACTTAGGCACTTAAGTTGGAATAATTCGGGCGGTTCCGCCACAGAAAGCATCTTTCCCGAAGCATGGCGAATGATGTAATCAATGCTCTCTTCCAAAGCTTCGGGAGCAGGAGTAACAACCTTTTTAGGCGAAGTTTGCTCTGAGGCTTTTTCTTCTGTTGCTTTCTCTTCAATTTCTGAAGGTTTTTTCTCCGCAGGCTTTGAAGGCCTAGCTTCGGCACTAGCTTGGCTTATTGCAGCTTCAATTTTGGTCGGCTTTGTTTCAGCTTCGGTTTGCATTTTTGAAGCCTCGACAATTTTCCTTGAAGTAGTAGAACTTAAAGCCTTTACTGTTTCTAGCATGTCTAGTACATTTGCCATCCTTCTTCTTTTCGGAGTTGCCGCAAGACTTTTTTGTGCCTTCGGCACTGTTACTTCCGCTGAAGGGCTTAAAATTTCTAACATTTTTGTTCCTTCAATTTTTGGCTCTTCGGCCTTATCTTTACCAGTCTTTGACTCAGCTAGCTCGGGTGAGGGTGCCTTCGGCATGGTAGCCGGTTCTTCAGCCTTCTGCGTAGGAGGAATGGGCTCCTTTGGTTCAGCAGCTGAAGAGGTCTCCCCACCAAACTCAGGCACCACGGCCGGCTCAATATAACGTGGGCGGTGGGTAAGGACTTTCAACTTTTTGCTCTTCGGTGTAGGTTCATCTGCAGTGACCGAAGCAGCAGTCTTGGCCGAAGCAGCAGTTTTCCTCTTCTTTCCCCGTCCTCGCAGCGGGTAGTAGTAGTCGGGGTAAACAAAACCAATGGCATCAAAAACTCTATTCAATCTCTTTTTTCCTCGCCCCCCGAAGGATGTGGATAATGCATTATCTTCTGCTTTGGAATATGGCCCAAGCAATTCATCACTTATAGGTTCGATACATTTTAGCCAGTCGTCATTTGGTTCATCAAATTTATCTCCATATCTGAAGGTGTATTTTAGTCGAACCAAGTCACCTTCGCTAGACTCGGTGACAGTCTCCTTTGGCATCTCCCAATTCTCTAAAAGAGGCCATACTCTAAATGCTATATGTTCTTGAATTAGGTCTCTTGTACCAATGAAGAAGCATACAATACCAAAGGCCTTCTGGCATGCTTCGGTGGCTTCATCGATTTCAACCTTTGGCTTTCGAAGGCCGAAGCGGGACCATATGGGACACATAATAACCTCCTTAACATCCTCTCTCTCTACCAAATTGTTCTTCACATAGAACCATTCCTCCATCCAATTTCCCAGCCATCTTTTCCTAAATGTTGGTACTGGGAAGCTTGAGTTGGGACGGGCGATAAATCCATAACAACCAAAGTTGTTGTGATACTGTTCCTTCCCTGTAGCCTTCGTCTCATATATAAGTTCATGCATACTGTAGAAGCATTTTGCGCTCGGTTCTATCCCTTGGCTCCTTACTGTCAAGACAAAGACTCCCATCCTCAATATGGCTTTGGGGGTCAGTTGGTGAAGGAAAATTTGGAAGGTTTTCAACACTTCCACTACAAACCTGCTCAGTGGGAACCGAAGCCCAGCTTTAAAGAAACTTCGGAAGATCACAACTTCATTCTCCTCAGGCACAGGAGTGGTATTGTCTTCGCTAGCCCTCACAATAGATATATCCTGAAAGTACCTTCCCCTCATCCTCTCAAGGTGACTTTGCTTGATGGTCGACTTTCCGAAAATTGTATGGCTTGGCCTCCACGGCTGATCTTCGGAATCTTCACCCCCACTCTCTGCATCATAGCTGTCACTGTCGCCAGTATCCCTAGATAGGCCCTCCAATATCTCTTTTGTAATCTTCTCTGTATTTGATTTTGCCATTGATTCTAGAAACCCAGCTATAGAAGGATTCACAGTCTTCTTCTGTTCGAAGAGCTTCTCCTCTTCGGTTAGCTTCGTCTCAACAACAACTTTCTTGTCTTGAGACATCTTCTTTCGGAAATAACGAAAACGTGTCCTTCAAAACGAAGCTTAGAAATTTGAGAAACTAAGCATGCGTTGGTGAGCAAGAGCTATAAAATTGAGCAAATAAAGCAAGCGGCACAAATAGTGTACCAAATGTGGTTAGGGTGAGTTCTTATTTATATAATCGGCGCGCCCCGAGTTGGAGGGTCCCGTCTGTCATTGACTGTTGCTATTCAAGCAAAGGGAAGGTGTTTTTTTGGACCTTCGGCTTAAGGCCTTTGTCATGGTCGCTGTCTGAATTCGTTATCTTAAACAAATTAATACCGCGAGGGGCTACTGTTGGGGGCCTTCATCCTCCGAAGGTCCTCAAAAACATGATTTAACAATGTTTTCCAAGTGTAACATATGAACAGGTACCTTCGGCCTCGGGTTAAAAGCATATACGAAATGGAAAGCAGGATTAGAACGAAGGATTGAACCAATGCCGAAGGTGCGCGCAAGAAGGCTTCGGCTCAGTAATAGAAAGAGGAACCGACTTAAGGAGGAAAAGTCTATCTAGTCCTCAATAGTTTGTTCTTAAGTCAATAGTGAATATGAAGGACATGAATGTAATTTTACACAGGCTACGTCATGTGCCTATAAATAGATGAACAATACTCCCGTACTGTTCACGCTGACTTGTATTCGCTTTTGCATCACACTTGTATTTTCTTGCTTTCTATCAAGCCGAAGGTACTTTTGTAATTCAATATTGTTTCTGTCTATCCATGTTTATATAATAGAGAATGAATAATATGATATAATTGTTTATGTTGTTTCCCATATGACATATGTTTCTTCTTTTATTTAACATATACTGCAATGATGAAGGTATGTCCTTCATGACCTTTGTCTGAAGATCATTATATCCTAATGGATATAATGCTTCGATGGACGAAGGGCATTAACATTTAACATCTTGTGTTGCCTTGTTCTTAATTCATAGCATTTGAGAACAAGTCCCAACAGCTAGTATAAACCATACGAGAGGTTATTCTATAAATAATTAACTCAACGTTAGTTTCAATTATAACTTGACTAGAGATCATATTTTAATCATATTATAATTATGGACAGGTTAAATTTGATTTAGAAGAGGTAATCTAGTAGATATAGGATAAATAAATATAAAAGTATGCGACATGGTATAATTAATGTTGTTACTGCGTAGTAAATATTTATATGAAGCTAACGCAACTGGAACGAGTCAAATCGAAATTAAAACGAATAAGTTATGAATTTCCAAAGGTTTTATGTATTTGGTACAGAAATAATTAAGTGATCAAATTTAGTGTAGTTTTCATGATAAAACAGAGTCATTGGGTGATAAACAATATTAATACAAAATTATAGGAATTGGAATGGGTCAAAAGGAGTTAAAATGAATTAAATATGAATTATACAAGTTTCTGAAATTATTTTTGTACTAAAAATCAATTTCTAAATGAATTTCTCTGTTTTATAATCTGTATGGACTTTGCGCCAAATCCAGTAAAGCGCAGGGACTGATCTACAAAAATTCCTTAGACTCAGTGTAACTCGAGATGGACTGTGGGTTGATTTCTGTTTCTCTCGGCGTCTATTTAGAAATTAATCCCTCTGAAGCGGTATCGGCTAGATATGGTCGTCCGATCAGAGACAGATGCGCCAGATTAGATATGTGCACCCGCAAAACGGTACACATTCCTAGCCCTAGGATCCTTGTTCAACCGCCCGGATTTAATCGCCGTGGAGAGCAGCCAAGGCCCACAAATCCCATCGGACGGTTCACCTAGGATCAAATCTCTGCCCTTGATTTCAGGATCTATGGTTCCCACGTGTCTTCTGTGGCAGAACTGCCCGAATTATTCCATATTAAGTGCCTAAGTCCCGCCTTAGAGGCTAGACCACACTTAAATAGGAACAACACGTCAGTCCCTCGGATCTAGTCCGACGAGGCCACTAACAGGATCAAGTACCACGTACTCACTCGATGGTGAGGCACAGAGCAAATACAATAAAGCATAAAACCATACATTGAGGAGTATTAATTTATTACATCATCATCGGAGTTTAGCAAAAGTAGTCATCATTGTTCGGAATGCAGCGGAATAAAACTAACGATAAATAAATAGAGAGACGGGGAAGCCTGTCCCATCACTCCTCATGCTCCTCCTCTGCCGAGGCAGGGTCCCACTCGACTGTCCAACCCGGTGGCAAGGTGGACGGCCAAGTCACTCCAGCAACCATGTCCTCCAGAGAATCTGTAAAATTATGCCACAAGCAAGGCTAAGTACACTAATACTCAGCTAGACTTACCCGGTGCGAGGAGTCTACTCCTCTACCTCTAGACATGCATCTGTTTGGCTGAGGGGTTTGGTTTGCCAAAAGCACTAGCTAAGTCTAAAAATCAAGTTTAAGCTTTCTCAAGTTTTAGTGTGACTCTCTTAAGACTAAATGTGTACTATCTACTCATTCATGGTATCAAACAATTTAGCAATCAACACCTTTTACCAACTTATCAGATTTCCACTCGTTACTCAATGTAGTACAATGGATCAAGCAGTCTCATTAGCTGCGAGAAGCAGACGATTCGAATCGAGTTTTTATCCTTGCAAGGTAAACCTAAACACACGACGTGGCGAGGCACTCTGTCCCCACACACATCAACCGTCCCATCGATTCCCCGTCAGCAGATCAGGGCTCACCGCCTTGGCGTACAATGCCTCACTGACCCCGACTGCCGTCGTGCAGTGACCGCACTTGTACCCACCATAACCGGAATGGGAGACCACGTCTCAGGTCACGTGAGGGGATCTGTCCATTGCCAGGTTCACTCAGGTACTAGGCTTACCGATTTACCATATTTCTCGGCATGTGCTTAGTACGTTCAAACGCTTGACACAGGTATCCGCACGTTAATCCTTATTCCAATTTCATCTCGTAGACCACGTATCCCCATGGATCCGTGTCCACAGACCAACATCAGTATGATATGAAAATGGGTACAGTCAATGTCCTGACCTCGCGCGAGTGCTAGAAAAATCACTCGACTTCTACCGAGATCCCTAATTAGCAAAGCAGCTACTCGACCTAGCATACTAGTATCCATCTCAAAAAGGATTCCTGAGTTCATGCAACTAGGGTTTCAATCAACTCCTACACTTAAGTGCACAATACAAGCCTACAAACATTAAGTGCAGTAAAATAACATATAGAACAGGTTATGCATAAAACCGAGGCTTGCCTTCCAAAGCTGGGGCAGGCAGATCCTCTAGGGCAGGCTCTGGTGCTGGATCCGGGGCTACCTACTGAGCAACTCCTTGCTCCGGCATGAGGACGTACTCTCCGTCAGCGAGGCTGCAATCTATCGAATGCAATGAATAAGAATATGTATGCTATGATTATGCAGGATTTAGTAATCATTATGCTAAGTGAAGAAAACTAAGTTAGTCAATAACTTAGGGTTTCCTGGCTATACGAGGCTCTTAGTTGTTTATGCTTATCAATTTAGGTTTGGGTTTTGTCTAGGGATAAGCACAGTGGATTGAAACTTGGATTTCCCTTAGATATTTTAGTAGGCTTTTAAGGGGTTTTGCTGGTTGGGTTAGGATAACATTAATTTCCACTATTAATTTCCCTTTTTTAGTTTTTATTTATGAATCCTAGTGTGGGTTTGAACTACAACAGTGATTTAACTTTTTCAAAAATTCTGTAAAAATTACAGTGGGTTACTATTTGTCACTATTGTTTGTCCTAAAAATTTGAGGTGGATACTGATTCAGACAATATTTGTGCAAAATTAACAAAGACAAGCTTTAAAAGGGCATTTTACACTATAGCTATGTTTTAATTGAGGTTTCTGTACCAACTTTTATTTTTGTCCAGATACATAGGTGATGTTAGGCCTCTGTGTTAAAAATCATAGAATAAGGCCTGCTGGATATTTATTTGTGAATTTCTAAAGTTTTATGACAAAAAGAGGATTATAACTAACTTGTTATTTGAAAAATATCAAACAACAAATTCTATATTTTTCCTATGTTCATAATAACAAGATATTAGTCATCCCAAGGTTTGGGGTGTTTTCTCCTTAGGGTTATTTTTCTAGGGTTTTTCTAAGGTTTCCTTGTTTTTCTTAATAAAAAGGTATCTCCTTTCTTTTGCACTAAACAAGGGTATAGTAAATTTTTCTAGTGAACTACACTGAATAAGGGAGCTAACAAAAATATGGGTACTCTCTGGTTCCTAATTTAAACTACCTTTCATATTTTCTTCAACTCTAAGCAAAAAGTGATTTAAATGGCAAACTCTACGTTAATGGGGTGTATAGAGGGGTTTATTATTTTTAAACAGGTTAGGAAATGATTAAGTACCTCTCTAAATTTTCTTAACCTCAGTCAAATAGTGTAGCTATTTTTCCTTATTTCTTTTAGCTTTTGACCAGTTAATCATTTAAATCAAAACTTTAAAGTTTTCTGTAATACTTAGGGGTTTTATATTTTTCCTAAGTAGTTTATATTATTTAGGCTCTGGCAAAATTGGTTTGACTCGATTTGGGTAAACCAAACTGAAGTTATGAGTTTTTCAAGTTCTTTTTGGATTTAAATCAGAATATTTAAAAGGTTTCCAGGAAAACTACTTTGCATCGAAGACCCTAGATTCTTTCTAAACCATTTCCTTCAGTTATACCCTTAAGCTACTATTTCCCTGAGTCACTGACAGCGCACAAAACCCCCTGCCCTTTTCTTCTTCTTCCCCGCGGTCCCTCCCCCTAAGTAAACAGTTACCGTGGAAAGGAAAAGGGTGGCGCGGCTCACCGGCGGCGGGAGAGGTCCGGCGAGGGGCGGGGTTGGCTTCGGGAGGTTCTAGCGGTCACAGCGATGTACGACTTGACGGCGGTGGTGGCCGAAATCGGCCGGTCCACGTGCGCAGGCGGGTGAACTCGTCGGCGGCGAGTGCTTCGGCCTAACCACGGTGATCTAGTTCAATTAAACTGCACGATGAGCTCCACGGGACGACGTAGAGGCTATGTGCGCAGGGAATCGGAAAATGGTGCAGAGACTTACCCGGTCTACGTTTACCGGTGATCGGGTGATGTCCGGCGACCGTGGACTGGCTTCTCCGGCGAGGCAAAGTCCGATTCCTTGCTTGGGGAGCTTCACCAAGGCATGCACGGTCTATTCCGAGGGTCGGGCACGGCTGGGAGAGTCTCTACTGGCTGGTCTACGGTGGCGAGGAATAGGGTGGCTGCGGGCACGCCGCTTGCAGGGCCACCGCCGGTGATCTCTGGCTCTGGTGAGGTCGAGAGCACGCGGGGGAGTACGGTTGAAGCTTCGGTGGGCTTTATAGGCGCGGGCGCGAGCAGGAGACACGGGCACGGCTTGGCGCGGCGCGGGGCGCGTGGGGTCGGGCGCTGGGCGTGCTCTGTCGTGCTCAGAGCGCGTCGAACATGTGGAAGTGTTCTCTTGCCCTTGTTCAACAGCTCGCCGAGATCGCAAGCGTGCGAATCTTGGCAAAAATCTAGCGCATGCCTCTTCCTAGCACCTAGGGCTGTCTCTTGTATGTGAGTTCCCATGGCAGATATGCCCTAGGCAGGGAGATTTGCGGGCGCCAAATCTGGCTTGTCCCTCGGTCCACCTCGCGACAAAGACCATGCCAAATCTTGTCAAACTTCTTGGGCTCGGTTTCAAACTTTTCCAGTGGGTGCCTTAGGTTGTATGACACCTTTTTGGTATACAACCCAAGTGGATTTCGTGCCATCTACTTGGTGAACACGGTGGATCTTTAGATTAGGTTCCAAATTTAACTTAGAAGAAATAGAGAGCTCTAGGGCTCTTTCTCCTTAAGGGGGTGAAATTGGGGTCTTCAAGGGGTCTTTTTGCAATGTTCCCTCCCTGCATTTGCTAGGTTATAAGGCTACTAAAACTTGTTTAAGAACTAAGATTATGCTTTGGCAATCTGGTTAACTTATCCACTAATCCCTGACTTAGAAATCTAGTGCTCTTAGGTGCCCTCTTTAGGGTTTACTCTTCTTGGCTCCAAATGTCTATTGTTCCACTTGTGTGGTTGAAACCCTTGCCATTCACTTCTCTTAGTTAACCCATGTTTCCAAGATTTTATGCTCTTCTTCTATTCCATTAGTGATCATAGTCATTAGTGCATAATTGTACCATGGTCATGGTAACACCTGGGGTGTTACATCTTCTTCCTTACGTAGCAGCCCTCATCTCCTATACGTACTCGACGTCGTAACAGTGGGAAGCAGCACATCGACACCCGCGGCTTGGGAGAGGGAGAAGTTCTCACCGTCGATGGAGGCAGGATTGACCGGCCGCGGTGCGTGGGTCTCGGCAAGGCGCAGTACTCCGGTGCCCTATTTCATCACCATGTGGTGGCTCTGGACCATGGCTCGGCCGGACGCTAGTGATTCGCGCGGCGAGCCCCGTTGGACGATGGCGACCACGCGCGGGGACGCACTGCTCCCGACAACCATCCGCACCGGCACCACCACCTAATTTGCTCCCGTCGGCTGTGAGACCCGGTGGCGTACGCACGTATGGATTCTGGCGTTCTGCTGGTCATTCGAGATGGCAACACCAGGGGCCGACGCTTTGTAGGGCGAGCAGAGGCGAGGATTACGGCAAGTGGTTGTAACAACCTGCCCCACGGAGCCCGCGCTCTTAACAAACTGGATAGGATGGATCTACGTATGGATCCCGCGTACGAGTAACAAATCGAGCTTGCGTTGAATTTAGGTTCTGCCCACATCTTGCCATCAGCCTGACGCAGATTGCGGCTGGGAAATAAACAAAACAAAAGAAAAGGAACATGGTTTGTGCCAAGGAAATGGAAATGGGATGAGCGTGTTCGTCCACTAATGGAGTGTTTGTGGTTTGAGGAATGATATAGTCCATCATCCTCTCACTCCTCACTTTTTTGTTTGGTTTGTGAAATGAAGTAAGTTAATCCATCACCACCTCATTTCTCATAGTTAGTTGTTTAGTACTAATATGTTGAATGGAGTCATCCCACCAAATTTGAGGAATGGACCCATGATGCACCACTTCATTTTGGATAGAGTGATTCATCAAACCAAACACTTCATAAGCAGGTAACGTTTCCTCTTTTTTTTCAATTTTCTTTTCTAGTTTTCCTTTCGTTTATTTTCAAATCTGTAGATTTTAATTCAAATTTAAAACTGAGTTTGAATCTCTACCTTTGATTTAAACGCACAACAAAGATCCAACATGCATGATGCAAGATTTTTTTTTATTTATTGATTTATTCGCCTAAACAAATGCTTCTATATGCATGACTCATAAGAGAATAATTCACACATTATTTATTTTATAAAAATATTATTTTTGAATGTGTATACAAATTAAAAGTTAGCTCAAAATGAATATTCGTTACCTTCTTATTTTTTTAGGAGAAAGTAATGTACCATCTTTATCAAAAAAAACTTTAACTCAAATATTTTAGAGAGTGTTTCTAATTATATAGTTCATGAAGAATAATCCACTCTAATAAATTGAAAGTCTTTATATTATTTTTTTTCGAGTTTCAGCTTAAATTTAAGTTTCAAATCTGGATTCAAGTTTTGAACTACCAAACTCGTTATATTACCCATTTATTCATGATTATATTTTTTTTAGAAAGGGTCAAGACTTAATCCTTTCATCAGATGACACTTTAATTTATTTTTTTATGTTGCACTAAACCCAAAATTGGGATTTTGAGGTGTTACAGTTTCTTGGACATGTATTGTCCACTAAAAGGATTATGGTTGATCCCAGCAAAGTCAAGGATATTCTAGAGTGGAACTCACCCACTACAGTACATCAAGTTCGAAGTTTTCTTGGACTGGCTGGTTATTACCGCAGGTTCATTCCACATTTCTCCAAGATTGTTAAACCCATTACGGGGTTATTGAAGAATGATACTAAGTTTGATTGGTTCTCAAAATGCAACGAAGCATTTGAGCAGCTGATAGTGTTGTTAACCACTGCACCGGTTTTGGTCCAACTGGATATTGAAAAGCCTTTTGATGTGTATTGTGATGCGTCAGGCAGTGAACTTGGATGTGTCCTAATGCAAGAAGGACGAGTAATAGCCTATACTTTAAGGCAGCTGCGCCGGCATGAAGAACACTATCAAACTCATGATCTGGAACTAGCTGCAGTGGTCCATGCCCTTAAGATTTGGCGTCATTATCTGCTGGGGAATATATGTCATTTGTACACGGATCACAAAAGTTTGAAATATATCTATACCCAGTCAGAACTAAACATGAGACAAAGAAGGAGTTGGGGGCCTTCGTCTTCCGAAGGTCCTCAAAAACATGATTAACAATGTTTCCCAAGTGTAATATATGTACAGGAACCTTCGGACTTGGAATGAAGCTGTACACAATATGAAAAGCATGGTTGGGATGAAGGTTGAACCAGGTCCGAAGCTACGTGCAAGGAAGCTTCGGCTCAGTAGCAGAAAAAGGAACCAACTTAAAAAGGAAAAGGTTATCTAGTCCTCGATAGATTGTCCTTAAGACAATAGTAAACATGAAGGGCATGAATGTAATTTTACATAGGCTGCGCCCTGTACCTATAAATAGATGAACAGTACCCCCGCACTGTTCACGCTGACTTGTATTCACTCGTGCGTCACACTTAGACTTTTGCCTTCTGTCAAGCCGAAGGTACAAATGTAATTCAATATTGTTCATGTTTACTGATGATGATATAATAAAGATATATAAATGATGTCATATGATTATTCATATTATTTCTCATGTTTCATATGCTTCTACTTCTATTAATATACACTATGATGATGAAGGTACGTCCTTCATAACCTTCGTCCGAAGATCATTATATCCTAAAGGAAATAATGTCTCGAAGGACGAAGGACTTTGACCATTAATGTTTTGTGTTGCCTTGTTCTTAACTCATAGCATTTGAGAACAAGTCCCTGACATTGGCGCCCACCTCCTATGAACTCAATCGACCACCTTCAGCAAGTCGTGACCTTCGTCATACCGCCTAAGAAAACTTCTTCAGGGCTAGGGGCTACACTGCAGCCGCTGGACGTTAACCAGGACACATTGCGCGAAGCTCGAACTCAAAAGAGGAAGGCTACAAGTCCAACACCCCAGGAGGAGGATCCGGACCAGGAGATAAGGGATCTCGAAGCTATCCATCAGTAGGCCGAAAGGAAGAGAGAGAAGATGCTTCGTCTTTCCGATCTACAATAGAAGATCGATGAAGATGCTGAAGAAATACGTCATCTTACTCAAGATGACCAGGACCGAAGACCTCCACAAAGAGAGCTTCGTCAGGACAATTCTTACAATGATGCTTCTCCTCTATCAGAAGAACTGCAGGCTACCCCATGGCCCCCATCATACAAGCCACCTCAGCTCCCCATGTATGATGGGCACTCAGATCCAAAGCTGTTTCTGATGAGCTACGAAGCAACTATATCTTCGTATGGGGGCAATACCGCAGTCATGGCGAAGTCCTTCGTCATGGCAGTCCGAAGTGTGGCCCAGACATGGTACTCTTCTCTCCGGCCAGGGACAATCATGTCATGGTAGAAGTTTAAGGACATGCTGGTCACTAGTTTTCAAGGTTTTCAGACGAAGCCAGTCACGGCTCAGGCCTTGTTCCAGTGCACTCAAGACCATGAGGAGTACCTTCAGGCATATGTACGAAGGTTCTTGCGCCTGAGAGCACAAGCGCCTACGGTGCCCAATGAAATCATCATTGAGGCCATGATCAAAGGTCTTTGGCCAAGGCCTACGACCCAATACTTCGCCAGGAAACCCCCCAGACTCCGGAGAAGCTGCTTCAGAAAATGGATGAGTACATCCGGGATGACAATGACTTCCGCCAAAGAAGGGAGGAAGCTTACAGATTTTCTGAGATGACTAGGGGCTTCGGAGGAAGAATCCACCCTAGGCTTGTCAGATCAATCCATAGCTCCAGTTAGAACAATGACAAAGGAGGTCAGTTTTAGAGGCCACAACACAGCTCATAGTCTTCAGGACAGCAGCAAAGCTCCTTCAGGCCACCAACTTCAAGGGGCCGAGGCGGCAGGGGCTTCGGAGGAAGATATGGGGATCAGCCATGGAAAATCTATTGCTTATTCTGTGGTGAAGACAAGGGCCACACTACAAGAATGTGTCAAATCACCATTCAGAAGCAAAAAGAGATTGCCGAAGCAGAAGCCCGATAGAATCAGCCAAAGCAGGTCCTACATACTGCTTCGTGCCACTCTCCCTACATACCAAAATATGTGGGCAATCAACCTACAGCCTCTGTTGCTTCAGCAAGCCATTCACGAGCTTCCTGGCCTCAGCTCACACCGCCACCTCTAGTGCAACCTACATATACTCGAAGCCAGCAGCTAGAAGGGCGCCAACACCCACAACAGCAACGTGACTTCAGGGAGGAGTCCGAAGCTCATACGGTCAATAGCACCATACCAGAATCAAAGCACATTTACTGAGCAATATCCTACTTCTAAAATACTTTTACTTTTTATGCCATTTTCCTTTATGTATGAGGAATAAGCAATGAAAACTTAGTTTTAATTTCTCGTAATGATTCTGCCTGTACCAAAATGAAATATATCTTCTTCACAAATTTATGAAGCTCAAAAGTCATTCCTAAGGGAATGCAGAGCCAACATAAACAAAGCTACAAAAGTCATTCCTAAGGGAGCATAGGGTAAGTGTTTTGCTCTAAAGTCGTTCCTAAGGGAATGCAGAGCCAAAATTGACGAAGCTACAAAAGTCATTCCTAAGGGAGCACAATGTAAGTTTTCTGCTCAAAAGTCGTTCCAAAGGGAACGCAGAGCCAAATACCACCGAAATATGAGGCGAAGAAGTTCAAAAGTCGTTCCTAAGGGGATGCAGAACTTATACCGCCGAAATAGAAGGCGAAGAAGTTCAAAAGACGTTCTTAAGGGAATGCAGAACTTATATCTCCGAAATAGAAGGTGAAGAAGCTCAAAAGTCGTTCCTAAAGGGATGCAGAGCTTGTGTATTCTAGTGTGGGCGTGTGTGTGTGTGTGTCTTCGGCATCCTCATCATTTTGCATCGTATCATCACATCATTTCGCATAACATTACATCATACATCATATTGCATTACCGGCACAAGAATCGAATACGAAGCCAATCTTCGGCGAATGCTTCGTCAAATTGAAAATGTGCTAAGGCACGAAGTAAGCTTTGGGAAGTACAGTTTTATCAGCCTTGTCATAAGAAGGGATCTCTTTCTTTATGAAGCATGAAAAGAAGGGAATTTTTTTTCGCCGAAGGCTCAAAAACGGTATGTGTGTAAATTTCATGCATCGCAAAGATATAAATTACAATAATTTACATACTCGATTCGATGTTACATACATCAAATGTCACATAGTTTTATTATAATAGAAGCCTAATCTTCCTTCAATTGTTCCATACATTCCAGCATTTCAAAATATTATTACAATAAAATCTATTCCTCTCTAAGGACTTTTTCTGCAACTTCGTTCAAGAGTTTGTCGACGACTTCGTCGATAATGGAGTCTGCCATGCTTATAATTTCCAATGCTTCCTTCATTTCTAGATCAGCAAGGGGATCGTACGGCTCCGGAGGTGGGGATAGTTCAACTGAAGTAGGTAAATAGATTAGTTCGAAGCCACAAAGCAAGTACCGAAGCTAAAATAATCAAGAAATAATACCTATACGCCTTTCGCGTTCTGCAGCTTCTTCAGCTTGCTTTGCTTCTGCCCGGGCATCATGGGTGTCTTTTTCACTCTTTTTTATAATCTCGTGGGCCAGCTCTCGGCCACCGTTCACCCAGACATCATTATAAAATTTCCCGCCCATTAAAGTTGCTTCGGCTAAAGGATCCTTCGTATCATCTATGGAGAAGGCAGCTTCGGCCTAGGCTATGGCCTTAACGTGATCACATCCAGCCTTCTCCAGAATAGCTGAGATTCCCCGCGCACCAGAAAACGCGCAAATATCCCCGCGATAACTCAAAATTTCTTCGAAGGCTTCGGCTTCTCCACTTATCCATTCAACGACGCCCTCGGGGTCGCCTCATATGAAGTTTTCTTCAGCAGAGTAGGCGCCCACTTTGGTGAAGCTAGTTTTTAATTTCTTCACACAATTCAAGGATTTTTCAAAGCACCTTTCCTTGGATTCACGAAGTTCTTCAACATTTTTCTCTAGCTTATTTTTCCAGTATCCACTGATCTCTTGATTAGCCTATGCGAGCGCGCAGTTCTCTTTAGCTTCGACTAGTTGTCTCAGAAGGTCTTCAATTTCAGTTTTCTAGGCTTTGGCCTGAGCTTTGTAATTAGCTTCATCTTCCTTTGCTTTGTTCACCAATGAAATCAAAATTTTGTCTTTCTCCAGACCTTCGTTTCTCAGTTCAGTCACTTCAGAACGAAGGTTGTTAAGAGCCATTGTACAGCCTTCGTCCTTGGCGCTCTTCTGAGCCCTCGAGGCATTACTTAGAATTAAGCCCTGCAAAAGAAGAATAAAGAGTTGAGCATGGCAATAAAATACTTCATTTTCTAGCTTCAAAGTTAACCCCCATACCTTTATACTGTTGTTTGCGAGGCTATCAGCAAGATCATCCTTCGATAAGACCGAAAGGCCTTCTTCAAGCTTAGGTAAACCCATACTCTTAGCTATCTCCCGGCAAACGGATATTTCTTTGTTATCCGGGAGACAGTACAGGAAATCATCTTCGTTACTACCATTGAACACTAAGGCCCCCTTCAGATATTTCAGTCTTTGGGCATAGTGTTTGGCCTCCAAGATTTCTTCTTCAGATAATTATTTCCCCGAAACGTGTCGAACAATGTAATCAATATCTTCAGCTAAGGCTTCGGCGACAGGAGAATTTGCTTTTTCTGCCATATCTTGCTCTGTCGTCTTGCCGGTATCTGAAATTTGCTGACCCACCTTATCTTCAGGCTCGGCGGCCTTCGTCTCAGTAGGCGCTGAAGGCCCAGCTTTGGCTTCGACTTGGATTTTGGTAGCTTCGGCAGTTTTCTTGGCAGGAGCAGGAGTTAAGGCCTTCGTGGTCTATATAACAGTGTCTAGCACGCTGGCCATCCTCCTCCTCTTGGGAGTTGCTACAGGAGCTTTTTGCGTCTTTGGCAAATCTGCCTCTCCTGGTGGGCTTAGGATTTCTTGCACTTTTATCACTTTTTCCACCTGTGGCTCTTCGGCCTTATCATCTTTAGCTTTAGCTGGCCCGACTGTAGGCACCTTCGGCATTATAGTCGGCTCTTCAGCGCTCTGCACAATCGGAGCAGTTTGTTTTGCTTCGGTAGCTGAAGAGGTCCCTTCGCCAAATCTAGGTACTACGGCCGGTTCAATATAACGCGGTCGGTGAGTCAGAACCTTCACCTTTTTGCTCAGCGGGAACCGAAGGCCAGCCTGATTATAGTTTCAGGGGTAATCCGATGAAGAAAGATTTGGAATATCTTTAATACTTCGACCACAAATTTACTCAGCGGGAACCGAAGGCCAGCCTTCAAGAAGCTTCGGTAAACAACAACTTCGTTTTCCTCCGGAGTAGGGGTAGTGCTATCTCCTCCAACTCTGACAATAGACATGTCACAAAAATACCTCCCCCTCATAGCATCAATATGACTCTGTTTGATAGTCGACTTTCCGAAGATAGTATGGCTTGGGCGCCACGACCGATCCTCAGAGTCTTCATCCCCACTTTCCACGTCATAACTATCACTGGCATCAGAATCTTCGGATAAACCCTCCATGATCTCCTTAGTAATTTTCTCTATATTTGTTTATGCCATGGACTCGATAAATCTAGCAATGAAAGGATCTGCAACTTTTTTCTCTTCATACAACTTCGTCTCCCCGGTCGTTTTCTTCCCTCCACTCATCTTCTTCTTTTCAAATTTGGAGCAAACGTGTCTTTAAAACCGAAGCTCTAAAAACTCGAAAATCAGGCAAGAGCTAATGAGCAAGAGCTAAAAGTTTGAGAAAATAATGCAAATGGCAAAAAAAGGCGTATCAAATGTTGTCGCTATGGTTCATATTTATACGCCCAGTGCTTTGCAACTTGGTGGACCCCGTTTGTCATTGACTATTGCTATTCTAGCAAAGGGAAGGTGTTTTTTCGGACCTTCGGCTTAAGGCCTTCATTCACGTCGTAGTCTAAATTAGTTGTTATAACAAATTAATATTGCGAGGGGCTACTGTTGGGGGCCTTCGTCTTCCGAAGGTCCTCAAAAACATGATTAACAATGTTTCCCAACTGTAATATATGTACAGAAACCTTCGGACTTGGAATGAAGCTGTACATAATATGAAAAGCATGGTCGGGATGAAGGTTGAACCAGCTCCGAAGCTACGTGCAATGAATCTTTGGCTCAGTAGCAGAAAAAGGAACCGACTTAAAAAGGAAAAGGCTATCTAGTCCTCGATAGATTGTCCTTAAGACAATAGTAAACATGAAGGGCATGAATGTAATTTTACACAGGCTACGCCCTGTGCCTATAAATAGATGAACAGTACCCCTGTACTGTTCACGCTGACTTGTATTCACTCGTGCGTCACACTTGGACTTTTGCCTTCTGTCAAGCCGAAGGTACAAATGTAATTCAATATTGTTCATGTTTATTCATGATGATATAATAAAGATATATAAATGATGTCATATGATTATTCATGTTACATGTTTCATATGCTTCTACTTCTATTAATATACACTATGACAATGAAGGTATGTCCTTCATAACCTTCGTCTGAAGATCATTATATCCTAAAGAAAATAATGTCTCGAAGGACGAAGGACTTTGACCATTAATGTTTTGTGTTGCCTTGTTCTTAACTCATAGCATTTGAGAACAAGTCCCCAACAGAAGGTGGCTCAGGCTAATCAAAGATTATGACTTGGAAATCCATTATCACCCAGGCAAAGCTAATGTGGTGGCAGATGCTTTAAGTCGCAAGACTTTTTGTCATTGTCTTACAATAAGAGCACCTGACACCACTTTATGTCAAGAAATGGAAAGGTTGAATCTGGGGATAATCCAACAAGGAACCTTGATGAATTTGAAGCTTGAGTCAGTTCTTCTACAAAGAATTATTGATGCCCAAAGAACAGATAAGAGTATGAAGTACATTCATGAGAAAATGGAGGCCAACAAGGTAAATTGCTCCAGGAAAGATAATCAGGGAGTAATATGGTTTAAAGATCGCATAGTAGTGCCAAAAGATGATGAAGTCCGCCAACAAATCTTGGACGAAGCTCATCTTAGTCGATATTTCGTTCATCCGGGAAGCACTAAGATGTATCAAGACTTAAAGCAACATTATTGGTGGACTAAAATGAAGATTGAAATTGCACGCTATGTGGCAAAGTCTGATACTTGTAGATGGGTCAAAGAGATACATATGAAGGTCGCTAGATCATTGCAATCTTTGCCCATCCCAACCTGGAAATGGGAAGATATTAGTATGGATTTCATTGTGGGATTACCCAGGACAGCTAAAGGATTTGATTCTATCTGGTTCATCATTGACCGGCTTACAAAGGTAGCTCATTTTCTACTGGTCAAAACATATTACCCGGTCATTACTTAAGCTCCGATATATGTGGCTCGTATTCTGAGACATGGAATCCCAAAGACGATAGTGTCGGACCGGGGACCATAATTTGTATCCAAGTTTTGGGAGGAGTTGCACAAATCCTTGGGTACTAAATTACTCCACATTTCGGATTATCATCCTCAGACAAGTGGGCAAACTGAGAGGGTAAACCAGATACTTGAAGATATGTTACGAGCATGTGTCCTGGAATTTCCACATAAGTGGGATGATTGTCTGCCATTGGCAGAATTTTCGTATAATAATAGTTACTATGAAAGTATTAATATGGCACCGTTTGAAGCACTATACGGGCGACGATGTCGAACACCCTTAAATTGGCCAGAACCGGGAGAACGGTGGTTTTTCAGGTCTGACATGGTTAAAGAAACGGAGGAAAAAGTTCAACGGATAAGACACAACTTGAAAGAAGCTCAAGCTCGGCAGAAAACTATGCGGATAAGCGACGTCGACCTTTAGTCTTTTAATTAAGGATCATGTATACCTGAAAGTATCAACGATGAAGGGTGTTAACCAATTCAGGGTAAAAGGAAAGTTGGCACCCTGATATATTGGCTTGTTTCCCATTCTTGAACAATGCGGACTAGTGGTGTACATACTTCAACTGCCCGAATCATTATCTACGGTACACAATGTGTTCCATGTATCCCAATTGAAGAAATGCCTTTGGATTCCTGATCGAACCATCAAGGTGGTGGATGTTACTTCGGAACAAGACTTGACTTATTTGGAACATCCCATTCGAGTTCTGGATCAAAAGGATAGAAACACTCGAAAAAGGACTCTTAAGTTCTATAAGGTACAATGGAACCAACATACTAAAGACGAAGCTACCTGGGAAACTCAAGATTTCTTAGAGAAAGATTTTCCTAGGTTTTTAGCTTCATGTAACCTGTAAATATTTATATAGCTTGTTGTAAACTTGGAACAAGCCCCACACCATCCCCTGCTCTGTAAGATAAATAAGGAAATAAAGTTGTGACATGTTTCCTTTTCCATTACTTACCCTAGGACCTTAAATCTCGGGACGAGATTCTTTTATGGGGGGAAGGATGTAACACCCTTGGTGTTACTAGAACTAAAACTTGAGCATGGCATCATATGCATTGACATGTCATTATGTTTGTTACATCTAGAATGCATCCACTAGGTAAAACATCAAAACAAGTGTGATGTGGTAACTTGAAGTGTTCTTAACCCTAGGGTAGGGTACTTAACCCTTGGATTAGGGCATATGGGTAAATGTGAAGTCAAATTGAGTAGTACCTCAAAAGTTATTGGAAATGTTCACAAGAGATTAAGTTTGATGGATTTGAGTGGCATAAAAACCCTAAAGCACCCATAACCCTAAATGGAACCCTAGAAACCCTAATTTGTGCCCTATATGGTGATTTCAAATTCTATACACTTTTGGACCAAAGTGTATATATCAAAGTGGTAGAATGTCAAAAACCAAACAACTTTGATATTGGAGGATTTTCAAGTGATGTGGAACAATTTGGACTTAATTGCAAAAAGTCCCAAGAGCACCCATATGGTTAACTCTGAAAATTCAGTGTAATTAGGCCAAGTTTGGGGCCTTCTATTTCTTAATCCATAAAGGTTTCGCCCTAGGTAAATACATCAAACTTGTAGAGCTATGTTAGGGGTACAAGCTTGATTAATTGACTAAGCATTGGTGTTGTACAGAAATTGGAGATAAATGGACTTAAAGACAAACTGTCAGTCAACCCTGAAGCTGATTTTCAACTGACAGTGAACTGGGACAAACTTTGATAGCAATTTTGAGTATGATCCAGTGGATTTTTGATCATGGTTGCTATAACAAAATCAAAGCTGGATTATAAGAGATTATCTTTGTTACAAACAGATTAGTAAGTCGTCACATGAAAAATTGAGAACAAAGCTCTCCAATTCGCCCTATCAGAACGTTTGATGAAGAACGCGATGGTACAGTTACTAAACAAGATCAAGTTCAGTGAACCCATCGCCACTGGTGGGCGTGCACCGCGATCCTCGCTGGTGCTGCAATTCGTGCGCTCTAGGTGTGGATAACGGCCAACGGTGAAAAGATCTTGACCGTGGATGAGGCCGTGAGCTGGCCGTCGTACCCACTTGCCCTATAGCTAGTCAAGATGGCCTCGCCGGAGTCTATCGCTTGCTGCCTAGACGCCATGTACTTAGAAGCGTTACCACGTCACAGTAAACCGCCGTAGTTATCCTGTCCATCGCCTGTAACGTTGCCCCTGTGAACGCCACGATAGCTCGCGTCAGTGACTCACCCCCTCTCTTCGTCGCCAGCTTTCCTCTTCCAAATTTGGAGCCACTACTCGTGGATACTATAAATTGAGTGCACAACTAGCTCCACTAGGTTGTTATGAAGCAAGGGCACCAACCCTCGTCTCCGATTAGCCACCACAGCGCCTGAATTTGGATTTCCCCCCAATTCGGTCGCCATCGTCGCTGTGGAGAGCTCTTCCATGGCCAGCGTCGCCTGAGGTAGTTCCAACCCAATTATTGTCTGTTCTATCTTTCTTAGGGTATAGTGGTGCTCCCCGTACATAGAATTTGGACGTTACTGAGCCTAGTCGTGGGGAACACCTCGGTTCACCCTCGGGTCTCACCGTCGTCGTTGACAGAAGAACTCTAGGTCAGGATAGCTCAATTAAGGGACAGATTAGGGTCGCCTAGGATCGAGGACGCTAGTCTAGCACTTGGTTTAGTGAGTCGTCCCCATTCATGGCCGGTCCCAGCAAGGAGATGGCCGGCGGGTGAGCGCGCCGTCGCCAGGGACTTATCAGGTGAAGAAATAGTGCTGAGGGTTCTTTACTGTTTGTTCAAATGACCGAGGGCCCCTGCGCAAGATTGCCAGTGCGGGCGCGCGTGGGCGCGTTTGCCTGGACGTGGGCCGGTCGGGCTGAATTCAGCCTAGTACTATTCATCCTTTTCCTTTTTCTGCTAGGCTTGAAAATTTATAGGAAATTCTAGAAAAATGGTAAAATTATGAGACTAATTTTGTTAGACTCCTAAATTCATCCAGTATTTAATAAAAATAGTTCCAAGATATTTTGTCCCAACCTGAATTTATTTGGCATTTAAAGATGCCTAAACTTAGCCTATTAGAATTTTAGAATTATTTTGGTAGCTCCAAAAATCATAAAACTTTTTGGGTAAGATTAGTTTGATAATTGAAGCCCTTGGGTAAAGTTTGGCATGCTTTGGACATTGTTTGGTCCCAAACCTAAGAGACTAGCTTCCTAAGATATAAGTGCCTAACCTTAATAGAGTACTAACCTAGGAAACTCTAGTGACTAGCGGGTACCGTGAAGGAAAGTTGTATTCAAGATATAACTTAGTGTGTTTCTATTATAACTGCATATCCATAGCATCATATGAGCATTCATGTATATGTATTGTTATGTATAGAAAACGAAAAAGATGTTGTAGTCGAAGAAGAAGTTGCCCCGCAAGCTGAAATTCCACCTTTCGAGAACAACTTCTATTTTGACATCTATGGGATAGACCCTGAGCCTCCTACAACACAAGGCAAGCCCCAGTGCATTTACCCCTTTCCTTGTTGTTTTAAACTCTTTATCACTTGAGATAATGCATTAGGTGATAGAAGTTGTGTTCTAAACAATTGCCGCATTTCCTTCCTTAGAACTGATTACCATTCCTTGATACCTGTTTTACTTAAAAGTTTTCTGATGCTTAACTTTGCTTTAGAAAACAAAATGTTTTGTTTTAAACAAAAGATGATGGTTCATATGGGATGGGAAGTTTTCAAAGAAAAGACTTGATGGTGAATCCATCATGGTTGTGATGGGTTCAACATCTGAAAAGATGTACCTCTACCAGGTACCAAACTTTGTGTTCTAAATGATAAAGACGAGACCGGGCGGGTGACTAGCACGAGAAGGAAGTCTCGGTGTAGTGTCTCCGTCTGAGTCGATTAAGGACCGTGTCGATGTAGGCTTGATGATCGAGGACCTTTTAACTGGCCACATGCCTCGTCTTGGGCAAACAGAGTCTTTGATTCTTGAATAGCCTTACCTTGACTCCCTTAAGCCAACATATCCTTGAGAGTCTTTTTCTTTTGTCGGCTAAGACTTGTGAAAGTACAGTCTGTACTCAAGGTTTTCGAACCCATGTTGTTGTAGGTGATGAAACAACTGAGTTTTGATGTTTCTGCTCGAAGGTGGTGCCAAAGGAGGAGGCAAATCAGTGAACTTGTTGGTGGGAGGATGTTTTACCTCCCTGATATGTAATAATATGTTATGCACTCAAACACCCGGTATTGTAATAAATACTCTCCCTATATTTTATATATGAATGTAAATTATGTTATTGTAATCCTTCCTCTTATTCTTACTCCAATTATGAGTGTAATGTTTGTGTGATGGGTGAAGTGCTCTTGGGCAGTATGATAATGATGATACAGATGACCGAACTTGTCGAGTGATTATGTGCATCTACAGGGTTGTCCGAGGTCCTTAGGACAAGGGCATCTGTAGGTGGGCCTAATACCTTGGGAGGTTCTGTGACAATGTACACTGATTATTGTCGGACGAATGCCATTTTCTACTGCCGTAACTCTTCATGAAACTTTTCTTGCTGCTCCCTCATAGCCTCCTCCATGCTCCAGTGCCGACTACGACTTCTACCACAACCCATCTGTGATGAAGGGCCCCCACGAGACCGCAACTTCATCGAATTGATCATACTGGTAAACATAGAATACCTTGAAAACAAGAAAATTAGATATTCGGTCATAATTTTAATCTTATTGAAAAAATCTCACATGTCCAAACCATCCATGGGCCTTTCCTCCAATAGAATGTACACTTCAGCGTCGATGGTAGGCGCTCCTCGCGAATCATAGTCTTCACCATGCTTCCTAACCATCTCCTACCCGTAAGTCTCCTACAATGCAATATGAAGGTTCATCACATATGTAATATATAGCTATATGGCAAGAAAACATTAATCCTAACAACTACTAACCAGACGCTCAGCGACCACCTAACTGCATAGCTCTTCAGATTTTTAACTGTTTTTCCTCTATGCCCTCGCCTATAAACATCGATTGGGCTAGAGACAACTTCAGTTTGAGCCTCCTACAAATGTGTCATATCCTAGCCCCTAGGATGGTGATATCCTGGCCCAAGACTTAATAGAATAAATAGAGTATCCATACCAACAAGATGCATCTTCTATTTCAGAAGCCTATCTCGAAAGAACCTCCAAGTTAAGCATGCTTGGCTTGAAGCAATTTGGGATGGGTGACTGACCGGGAAGTTTTCTCGGGTGCGCATGAGTGAGGACAAAGTGTGCACAAAAGACCCGTGTTGGTCTATGGGAAAATATATGATCCTAGAGAGCTACCAGGAGTAAGTACCGCAGTCCTAGGATTGGACAGGGTGTTACAAAATGTATGTGTTTAAACCGGTTCCATCTCTTAGTAAAATAGAATACTACATAATCACCATTTGCTTTGCCATCCAAATATGTCCATCAGCCCCATAGGTATGGTTGACTCTAACCTCATCATCGTCTCCGTCCTACTAATGGCGCTGCCTAAGTTGATTCCTGTTTGACTTCTCAATCCACTCTGGCAAAGTCCATATCTCACATAGAGCCCTATAAGCCTGCAACTGGTGTTCCATCCATGGAAGAGTTACATGCATCTAAGCATTAGCACATAATTACATTCATATCTGAATGTGCTGGTAGATTAGGTTTTTTACCTCCATGCACTAGTCCATAGTCAAGTAGACATCCGAATACTGTCCAAAGTTGTTGATAGAATGCCCTCGACGCTTCATGTACACGTTCACAACTTGTAGACGAGCATTGAAAAATGCATCCTTGCACATCTTCGCATTTTTCTCTAATACTCGGTCTACATGCTCCTGAGCCTCAGGTTCCACACGATAGCGTTTCTGTCCAACATCAAAAATAAAGTTAGTATCAAAGAAATCATAAAATGTTAGTATCAAACAATACTCTTACCCAAAAGTCATGCTTGACTGTAACACCTCTAGTGTTACTGGCACTAAAACATGAGCATAACATCATGTGCATTGACATTTCATTTTGTTTGCTACACCTAGAATGCATTCACTAGGTAAAATTTCAATACAAGTTGTGATGTTGTGGCTTAAGGTGTACTTAATACTAGGTAGGGTACTTAACCCTGGAATTAGGGCCTATGGATGAAAGTGAAGCCAAAATGAGTAAAATATCAAAAGCTATTAGAAATGTTCACAAGATATAAAGTTTGGTGAA